>CM024602.1:57142981-57858598 GCA_014182555.1 Eucalyptus erythrocorys
GCCAGAGAGGCTGTTATTGTAGAGCTAGAGATCAGAGAGAGATTTGAGCATCCCTAGTTCTATAGGAATAGGACCATACAACTTGTTTTGGTAAAGGTAAAGGACATTCAAATTGCTTAAGTTACTTATGGATGACGGGATAGGACCTGTTAAATCATTGTTTAGCAGTTGGAAATGTATGAGAGATCTCATTCCTCCAACTTCCAAAGATATGTGGCCAGAAATTTGGTTGTCATAGAGGTAAAGAAATGCCAAATTACTTAGATTCCCTAGAGTTGTTGGTATGGATCCATTGAAATTATTTCTTGACAAATCAAGTTGAATCAGTGACCCCAACATACCCAATTCCTTTGGAATGGGCCCCACAAGTTGATTACCAAAAAGCCATATTTTCCACAAGCTGCTCATGTTTCCAATGGAAGAAGGAATTGGACCAGTAATGAGGTTGTTCATCAGGTAGAGAAAATTGAGAGATTTAAGCATTCCTCTTTCTTTAGGGATGAAACCTGAAAGGTTATTATCTGAAAGAAATAAGCCAGACAAGTTGTTCAAACTTCCTATATGACTGGGAACTGGACCAGTGAAACGATTTTGTGAAATATCTAGAACTTGCAACAATTTAAGCGATGCAAGTTGAGTAGGGATATGCCCAGAAAGATGATTTTGTGACAAGTCTAGATAAGTGAGCTTGGAAAGATTAGCAATACTCGGAGGGATATTCCCATAGAGTGAGTTGTTGGAAAGCTTAAGGGTGACCAAGCTGGGCAATTGGGAGAAATAGAGATGGTGCAGCGTACCACGTATGGTAGAACTTGAAAGGTTCAAGCTAACAACGCTTCCAGAAAGATCACAGGCGATTCCAGGCCAAAAACAAGGGCTGCTTTCACTCCATGAAGACAAGATAGAGTGACTCTCCTTGTTGAGATTAGATTTCCATTTCAGGAGGGCCTCCCTTTCCTTGCCTATTGTTTCGCTAGTTACACCAACAACAAAGCTTTGGGATGAAGCAAGGCAAGGTATATTATGCATGAGTCCGAGAAGAAGATACAGTACCTGGAATGGAACTGAGAGTTGCTTTTGAGATAACGCCATGACAAATTAATCTTTTTATGGAGGTGGGCTTTTCTTCTTTCTAAAGGAGCGAATGTGTTAGCTATGAACATGTATGTCCTAGGCATTTATAGAACTATAATGGACAAATGAAGTCAACAACCGAGTCATTGGTCATCTTCGTTGCAATAGCAAGATTGAACTGACACTATCACCAAGCACATCCGCAAGTCAATAAAATTAGCTGTTCTAGGGGCCATGGAATTGATGTTTAATCTCTTCCGTGAAGGTGTGGGATATATTATTGGGAGACATCTACATTGATAGAGTTGTGGGGTCCGATAGAGAAAAACAATATTTAAGTGCATAAACAATTTATTTTAGGCAGTTACCAATCCTGTAATAGCATACGTGTAATTTCCATATTAATTATGTATTCCCTAGACTCTCGTTATATATAGGGAAATATTTTTTATAGTTGTGAGGTTGAAGCTTGTAACCCTAGAGATTGTAACATTCATACTGATAGTGAAAGATTGCCAAGTGTGGCATCGTGGTTTTTCCCTTTTCCTAATTTTGGGAAGGGTTTTTCATTTAAAAATTCTCACTTGCTTTCTTCTCTAATTTTCTCTTCATATATTCAAGTTCCTAACAACTGTTATCAAAGCCTGATTTTGGCGAAATAGTGGGAGAGAATACGGATGAAGGGAAGGTGAAGATTGATTGGTTTGATGGAAAGGACTTTGTTTTCTGGAAGATGCAGATTGAGGATATATGTGACATTCTGAATTTTTCACTTTTGCTTTCAATTAAATTAATTGTGCATTTTATTGACGCGCTTATAGGGCTGTTCTCAAAGTTGATCACTCTGGAGATAACTAGACTATCTGGGGAAGCCATTAAGGATTTTACGGCAAATAGACTTGACGATTCGATTAGGAATCAACTGCTTGACCGTGTTCATCTGCTGAGATCATTACGGCACAGACGTAAATTGATTAGAGATCAGAGATAGATCGGTTTAACTGAGATGAGTGGTTAAACGTGGGTGATCCCACTAAATTGCAAAATTCTCATCGATTGGCACTAGTTTGATTTTTCTATTGTTTTGGTACCTTGTGTTTGTATTTGAAATCTCGAGATTTTCACGACCACTGAGAGTCGTCAATGTGTCGAAGGGGATCATTGTGGCTCGAAGAAAATCGATCACGGGTCATTTGCACTAAAAAGTTCTAAAAGCTACCCGATAGCCTAGGTCACGCTAAAAACGCGCCGGATTGAAATTAACGGCGAATTTGAATCCGATTTCAGAAATTGAAGGTTCTGTCATATCACAATAAATTCTAAGAACGTCGACTCAATCTTAGAAGATTTTCTCGCAACTCAAGACTTTTTGGGAAAAAGTCGTTCTAGGGCCTTTTTGTTCAGAAAATGCCGGGGATCATTTTTTATTGCAAAATTCGGAAGCAAGTGGGATCAATTTGTGAGAAAAAAATATCGATTTGATCATTGACGTGATAATTGAAATTATGGGGGCCAAATTGGATTGAATTGAGAAGCAATTAGTGCCATTTGATGCCAAGACCCATGAAATTCGTATGTCCCCCACCCCCACAACTTTTGGACCATTTCAAGCTTCTAGATGGGGAGCATGGGTGGCTAGATTGTAGCCAAGGAAGCCAGACATGGCTGTGGTTGAGTCAAGGGGACAATTTGGTGGAAAAACAAGCCAAGTGGCCCTCCTCTTGCAGCAGCCTTCTTCTTCCTCAATCCACTTGCTTTCTCCATTGTTGAGGGTGCTTAGAAGCTTGAGAAACCCAGAGAAGCAAGCCCCCTTGCCGTTCGACCAAGCCGCATGCCCACTAGACTGTTTTCTTCCTTTGTTTTCCTTTATTCTAGTTTCTGCTCCAGCTGACCTTTCGCCATAGATTTGAGTTGAAAGTGGTATTCTCGGATGAATTTGCCAACGATCCACCCATCACATTGACCAGCACATCCAAACCATTCCAAAGAGCCCAACCTCGCCCCGAACGGAGCCGCCAGTCGTCCTGTACAGCTACCGTAAACCGCCGGTCGCCGGTCCGTGGGTCCGCTCGCTGGTCCACCCGTTTCACATTTTTCTTCATTCTTCTCCCATTTCAGCCCTTCCTTTGCCCATCCTAACCTCCAAAAAGACCCCCTAGACCCCCGAGAGCCACCGGTTGCCGACCACTAGCTCACCGAAGCTCCGATTAGCCCGTTTCTTCACCGTTCAGCCTTGGTTCTCCTTTGTCCAGCAAAAGCAGAAGCAGAAACAAGACCAGCAAGGGTTTCTAGTAGCTTTGTGGCCCATTTTGAGGTGGTTTCGGGCCTCGAAAGCTTGGCCCACTTTGGAGAGAATCGTCCCCAGTTGCTTCCCCTTCGAATTAAATTGACCGGCTCGCTGAACAAGTGAGTTTAACTCACTAATCCTCAATTAGTAGGTTAATTGTGCTTAGGGTTTGATTAGTTTAGACTAAGATGGATTAGGTGGTTAGATTAGATTAGATTATATTAGTAATTTTAATTACTTGGCATTGCATGTTAGGTGGATAGATAGTGTAGTTAGAGCCTAGACAAGCTCTAGTATTTAACTAGAGTGGTTCGGTAATTTTCCGGGCTCGTTTTGGCTTCTAATTACGCTATAACGAGCATAAGTTGGATTTATTGCATTTATTTGATTTTTTTTCGTAATTAATTAATTAATTAATTAATTATTTTTCAGAAATTCAACCAGGATGGCCAGTGACTGGACTTTTATGCTGAGTTCAATGGTGCTTTCTGTTTATTTAATTAAGCACTGGATTATGATAATTGAGTGAAATTGGTGATTATGAGGATTCCGAGTAGGGCCGTGATACCACTAAATCTCACCAAATTTAAAAATTGCCGAGTGGGGCCGTGATGCCACTAAATATAGAAAATTGCTCGGTGGGGCCGTGATTACCACTAAAACCTAGAAAATTGCTAGGTGGGGCTATGATGACCACCAAATACAGAAAAGATGCCAGTGGGGCTGTGATTACAACTTAATTTAGGTTGTGCCTGTTAGGCCGTGTTTAGGCTGTACATGGTAACATTTCTATTCTCATGAATTTATGTTCTTTTGTTTTTTGGAACAAAAAAAGAACAGAAATCCATTTGATAACGCCAAGTTATTTTTTTGTTCCCCAGAATAAAAAGTTAGCCCGAGAATGGTTTTGGAAAAGAAATGAGAAGTAAAAAAAAGTTGCTTCTTGTTCCCGGGAACAAAACACATTGAGTTAAAATATCATCAAATTCGTCAATTGATAGATGTAACGACCCGGGCCCCACTGTATAATATTGTCCGCTTTGGATGGGACTGCACAAAGCCATTTCCCTCCTTCACGGCTTTAAAACGCGTTATACAGATTAAAGAGACCCAAGCCATTATAAACTAGCCCAGAACTCCCTCCCTAGGCGATGTGGGACAGAGACCCCTTCCTTGCGCACGTCCAGAGACTGAGGCGCGGACGCACCGCCATCCCTCCTCCCCGCGCATCTCGCTCGGGCTGTCACACTCTCCCCTCCTTGGGAGCACAGCGCGCTCGCTGTGGCCCCACACGCGGTCGGGAGTCGGCTCTGATACCATTTGTAACGACCCGGGCCCTATTGTATAATATTGTCCGCTTTGGATGGGATTGCACGAAGCCATTTCCCTCCCTCACGGCTTTAAAACGCGTTATACAGATTAAAGGGACCCAAGCCATTATAAACTAGCCCAGAACTCCCTCCCTAGGCGATGTGGGATAGAGACCCCTTCCTTGCGCACGTCCAGAGACTGAGGCGCGGACGCACCGCCATCCCTCCTCCCCGCGCATCTCGCTCGGGCTGTCACAATAGATGATGAGACTTTGTCATAAAGAAGATTCTTGGTGCAGAAAATCCAGTAGATATGTTAACAAATATTATCACTACTGAGAAACTGAGATTGTGCATTGCCTCAGTTGGCTTCCATGGTAAGTGATGAGAGAGGCCGCCGCACTAGGACAATTTGGGCTACAAAGATAAAGACTATGAAAGATTATTTCTACTTTTTTTATTAGCCTCCAAGCGGGAGAATAATAGAGTTATGAAGTCTGATAGAGGAAAATAATATTCCAGCGCAGAAACAATTTATTTTAGACAGTTACTAATCCTGTAATAGCATACATATTATTTCCATATTAATTATTTATGGCCTAAACTCTTGTTATATATAGGGCAATATCTTTTATAATTGTAACACTGAAGTTTGTAACTCTAGAGCTTGTAACGGTGACACTGATAGTGAAAGATTGCCTAGTGCAACACTGTGATTTTTCCATTTTCCTAATTTTGGGAAGGGTCTTCTATGTAAAAATTCTCATTTGTTTTCTTCTCTAATTTTTCTTTTTATATATTCAAGTTCCTAACATACATTTCATTCATGTGCTTTCACAACTTTTCTAATAAACTAACGATCTTCAGCAAAGAGATACAAGTCTAATTCTTGTGATCACACGTCTTTGATCACAACTTATACAACTTATGTCTAATATGCGTGGCCCTTCATTTGCAAAGACTTCTTAGTCTTCTTTAGAGCAACGACTGGGATGTAAGTCAACAATGCAAAGCTTAATATTATTATTTTTATTTATTTTTGATAATCGATAACTCCACCACGGTTCCCCGTGCCCGAACGGCACTGAAGGGTTGGGCCGCTATATCTCAGGGGAGATTAACGAGTTTGGGACACCTGGAGTGCCATAACTTGGCACGGGGGACACTTAAGTGCCATAACTTTTTTTCGGTACACTTAAGTGCCACTTTTTTTTTCAAATGGGACACTTAAGTGCCATCTCCGGTGACCTTGCCGGAAATCCTACGTGGCACGTGTTTATTATTTTTTAATGCTTGCGTGGCTCGCCGGAGAGCTGAGTCGGTGCTGACTCAGCAGAAACGACGCCGTTTACATAATAAAAAATTAATTAAATTAAATTAAAACTTAATTTAATTTAATTAATTTTTATTATTTTTACACGTCAAACGCGAAACGGCGTCGTTTTTGCATTTTTTTGCCACGTCAGCATGCGAAAACGACGCCGTTTTGGACCTCCATCGCCGGAAAATTGCCACGTCGCCGTTTGGCCGGATTTTCGCCAAAGTGACACTAAGTGTTCCATTTTACTCCGATATTGGCACTCAAGTGTTCCATTTGAAAGAAAAGTGGCACTTAAGTATACCGAAAAAAATTTATGGCACTTAAGTGTCCCCCCGTGTCAAGTTATGGCACTCTAGGTGTTCTTTACTCGGAGATTAACATAAGACCCCAACACTATAGCCCCTTACTTACAACGCTAACAATTGCAGGTTTCGAACTTTCGACCTCGGCGATGAATGAGAGACTCTCAATCAACACAGCTACCCACGGTTGGATTGCAAAGCTTAATATTTCTCTAATGCGATCCCAAGATGCATTAATAAATTATGAATTCGTTGCCCAAAAAAAGTCATTTTTTTTTCAAATTGTTTCTTCAATTTCAGAAATCCTGATGGGTCTTTTGAGCTATTTTTTCTCTCTATTTTTATGTAGAGATCGTTATTGTAAATGTAGAAGCCATCATCAAGAAAACCAAATTTGGTGTGACATGTTATAGGCGCAGTTGATTAATGTTACCCGATCGTAAAGGTGATTACTATTTCGTTTGCATTGTCAAGGAAATTTCCCACAGTGATGGTACGAAATCCGTGAAGAACGGAAGATGTGATGGAGGGGAAAGCGACACAATAGTTCACGTCCCGTCTGAAGTGAAAGTGATTTTGGAGAAGATTTCTCCAATTCGTGAAACACGGCACCGAAGAAGACTGGACATGTTCTCGATGTGGACAGACGCTTGACGTCAATGTGGACGAAACCAACTATTCCATTCTCCTTGGCCCACTATCTATTCCAAATTACCCACAAGGACTTCCACACCATTAGGAAAACCCTCATTTCCAGCATTTTAAAGCTATTAGAAAATGTTCCAACAGTACATAGCATATCACTTAATACTCTGCTTCCCGTGTTAGTAGGGCATTACGTATGAAACACGAGATGTGGATATAAGCGCGTCAAACAGATAAGGACAGGTAAGAAAACTAGCAAAATAGAATGAATAAGAAATAAAAGGAGCGTCAAAGTCCACAATCGCGACCTTTGTTGTTATATCAAGTCGTACAAATTATATTCTTTCAAAGGTTTGAACTGTTTGAAAACAGACCAATATGAATATAGGGTATATCACTTAATATCGTCCATGATGAAATATTAAAGTTGCCTGGACACGACAGTGATCAAACATTCATGGAAACTACAATGGCTCTAGCCTCTAGTCACACCCATGGTCATTTGGCATGAAAGTTTGTTTTGCGTCTCTGGATCCCTTGTTTTCATCGATTGATTCGTGGTAATGTAGCTTTATTAGATATGTGGACGGCATGGTTGTATATTAATAAATTCCAAATTGTTCATTGAATTTGTATGAATATAAGTACACACTCAGATAAAGGATTTCACCACTAGGGGCCTAAGAATCTTGCTAATTGAGTTATGGGATGTGGAAGTCAATAGCATTACTAAAGGATTTTTTTCTATGCTTGCGCTGACAAAAAAAAAGTTCGAACTGCTTTAGTTGATCCGACTTTTTGATGAGGAATTCACAATGACTCCATAGTTTGCCGAGCTCATCTGGGCCATTGATAGTGTGCTTCTCGACGGGTACAGCCAAGGAGAGACGATATATAGGTGAAAAGTCAAGTCGAGTAAATCCACACGATTAATGGCTTCAGTGATCATGGGCACCTCTTCTATTGGCCAAAACAGGATGGGACAATCAACCACCATTAATCGTGCCATGGAGTGATACAACGCAATGGACCGTTACTCGGTAGTCAAAATTCTGAGCGATGGCATAGTCTTACTTACGAGCACTTTTGAAGTACTTGTACATTTTACCATCATAGTCTCAATTTGTAGCCTTCTTTTTAACAAACCACCAAGGTCGCTGGCCCGATGTTAAGAGGCTTATTTGTCTTTCATCAAATAACGTGTGAGTAAACCTATAAATAGCTTGTGCTACCTAAATGCGAAATATTTCATGTGAAGAGACTGTTAGCATTATGGTGGCGTTGTAGTGACCGGTTAGCTAACCTCGGACCTACAGGTTGTGAATGATATGTAATAGCTAAGGCTCAAAGGGAACATATCATAACGAGTGCAGACCTCCTATGGTCACGCGAAGAGAGGATCGCTATCATTGGTCGCCCCTTCACGCTTTTTAACTTATCGAACAAAAAAGGCATTCTTGACAAACAACGAAAGTCATTCTTCACGAACGACGGGTACTCTCTCCGCATATTATGTGTCACCGAGGAAAAATATTTTTCAGACATAGGGATGCACTAAGCCCGAGCAACCTCAGGCATGGAAGTAGAATAAAACGGTCAAAATATGTCTTTTGGAATCGAATTTCTCTTCTCTTCACCTTATTTTAATTTCCCAATGTTTTTCCTCGCAAAAGGAAATCGTTTTGAGTTGAAGA
Organism: Eucalyptus erythrocorys; assembly: GCA_014182555.1. Taxonomy (NCBI): domain Eukaryota; kingdom Viridiplantae; phylum Streptophyta; class Magnoliopsida; order Myrtales; family Myrtaceae; genus Eucalyptus; species Eucalyptus erythrocorys. Next base: position 57,151,615 of record CM024602.1, read on the forward strand.
CAAGTGTACTAAGAAGTCCAAGCAGCGATGGACTGCTATTGAAATAAATTCAATTGTTTTTCTAGACTAGTAAGCTTCCTTTTTTGCAGACTCTCGTCCCTCTCACTCTCTGAGATGACTGATAAACCAACGATCATCAACAAAGAACTATACATCTTGCAACAAAGACATTGTATATCTAGTATGCGTGGGCCCTTTGTTTGCGAAGTCTTACTAGTCTTTTTCCAAGCAAAGACCGAGATGTAAGTCAACAATGAAATTCTAGAATGCAGGTGGTGCGCTCAATTCCCTTGACTACGGTGCTACTGAGGGGTATAAAATCAGACAAGCAACTTCTAGAGGAGGAAGTGATCCGGACCTAACTCCATTCCCCCTCAATCTCCCCTGTCAGAAAATGGCCAATCATTATATAGAATCGCACAATACTTTATTTGTAAGTGACCATGTCAAACTTATAACGGTAGCTAGGAGAACGAGCAAAATTAAAAAGAGTACGACACAAAATAAGGAGTGTAAAAGTCTGCAACGCGACCTTTAATTTGTTGTGAGATATAGCATTAGGTAAGAAGCTGAAGGGCACACTGGTGGCTTACCGCTCATGAATAGGTCATGTGCGCTAGTTGTGCCCGTAATTTGGCCCAACATGCGGCCATGCCTTCGCCGTGACCCAAGCCATGTCCCAGTGAGTGAGCTCGTGACCAGGCACATATTCCAGGCACAAGAAGGCCTCATAAAAAATAATGCAAAATCAAAGGTGTTAACTGGTATAAGTGAGACCGGGTGAGACGAAGTGTTGATATAAGTACAAACTGATTATATCAAGTAATGCTGTGAAATGTTTCTATTGGTTAGTAAATGAATATGAGGAGAAATAGAAAACAATGCATTTAGAGTTTATAGTGGTTTAGTTTGATGTAAGTATACGTCTACTCTCTCACACTAATAACCTACTGGCTGGATTTTACTAGAAATCTTTTTGAAATTACCGTAGAATGTGCATTTCATGCTTTTTATTTTTCTTTTTTGGAAATGCCGATGTTGTTTGGAGCTATATTCTATTTCTGTTTTTACTTAGAAATCGTTATCTTTAATATGTAAGCCATCATCAACAAGGGAGCGAGAGATGCAAAACAAAAAAAGCGTGAAAGGCAAGGAATGCACAACGAAGACCTATTTTTATTTTATTTCCCCTTTTTTGAAATGCCGATGTTATCTCGAGCTATATTTTGTCTATGTTTTTACGAAGAAATTGTGAACATAATTATGTAAACCAACATCAAGGGAAATTCTCTGAAGGGTCCTCCGAGATCCGTCAAGGACGGGAGACGTGATGGGAGAGAAAATGACACGAAAGTTCACGTTGCACTTGAAACAATAGTAATTTTGGAGAAGATTCCTCCTATCCGCGAAACACGGCATAGAAGAAGATTGGACAAATTCCCCGTGTACATATAGCATGAAACACGAGTCCAAAGCTATTAGAAGATTGGTCGAACAGTACATATGACTTTACTTATTATTTTATACGTAGGGCGTTACCTTTTCTTCTTCTTTGTTCGATTTTTGGGTCCTCTAGCATCAAAATTTGTTTTGCATCTCTCGCTCCCTTGTTTTCATTGATCGATTTGTGGTAATGTAGCTTTATTACATACAAGGAAAACATTATTTTAAAATATGAATTTGAAATTGCTCGATAAATTCTATAAAAATAAGCACATACACGATAACCGCCATGGACCTTGCTATCCTGCTGATTGAGTTGTTGGATGTGATAGTTGAGCATTTCCAAAAGACTTTTCCTATGCCGGCGCTCACGAGGAAAGTTTGATCTGCTTTAATTGATCCCAATTTTTGATTGGTTATTCCACAATGACTTACCTTGGTTCTCTTCTCGATGTCTTACATAGTACACCAATCTTGTTTGGATTGTTGATCATGCATGCTTCTAGACTGGAATTGTCATGCCCCGATTCTCAGGCATGCGCACATCCCTTACCTTTGGTCGATTTTAAAATGCGATATCTCAGGACTATGTATCGCCGACCCTTTCTTTTATATATGTACATGCGGAAGCAGTTATAAATCCCCAGACAATAAAACAATGGGATAGAAAAGCAGGCCATAATTTTCATATTGAAATTCACAACCACACATGTACAGGGTTCACAAGAGAGGATAGGATCTCAGTCCTCATCCGAATCATGCTCGGGATCATCATCCCGATTCTCCTTAGATCTTTCACCACTAGGCTCATTTTCTTCGAACTCTTCATCTCCTTCTTCTCGCTCATCCTCGGCTTCAAACGCCGGCTCATCTTCGGGAAATCTAGGGGCCTGAAATATAATCCCACAACCGGGATGAGACTATGTCTCAGCAAGTTCTACCCCCTAAGACCCAATTAGTAAACTAATACACCTTAGGGCTGCCTATACACAACATGAGTCACAGGACTTACCTTGGCCTCAGATTCCACCTGCATATCAGCACAGATGAAATAGACACCCAAGCAATCACATCACAGATCGAAGCATCGATCAAATCGACCTAGTCGATTACACGCCAACAAGGCCACTCATGGTCATTCCCATTCAATCGATCAATTCACAACAATCTAATCAAATCATTACTCAATCGACCTAGTCGATTACATGTCAATCAGTACCACACGTTTCTCACGATGGGATATCTAGTCGTCGAGCCCACATGCGTTCTCTAGGATGACATACCAAGTCTCCGAGTCCACGTGCCTTTTCCCAGACGGCATACTTACTCAGCGGGCCCACGTGCATCCTCTTAGGCGACCTCTTCGCCAAGATGATGCATCAATTCACCGAGTCCACGTACCCTTTTTATGATGCCCGGACCCACGTGCATTCTCTCAGGCACAGATTCGCCAAAGTGATGCATCAAATCACTGAGCCCACGTGTTCCTTCAAGATGCCAAATGTACTATCTGAGACCACGTGCATTCTCTGAGATAAAGCATCAAATTACCAAACCCACGTTTCTCTTTCAAGATGCCATACTTAATCACCGAGCCCACGTGCATTCTCCCAGGTGATAGGCCAACTCACCGAGCCCACGTGCCTTCTTCGAAGTGATATGTAACCTACCATTGGTCCACTATGAACAACATGCCTATTCTCCTAAATGACGTACTTAGTCATCGAGCCGGCATACATCATGCATATTCACTTTCATTCCACAGTCTCCACTATAGCCGGTAGTCCACCACAACACTTTGGCACTAACAATCGATACCCGATTATTCATTAATCAATTATCAAAATCAACTCAACTTAGGAACAATTCCTCAAATTCCACAATTAATTCAATTCCACGCAACATAGAGCTCAAATTAATAAAAGGATTGCACCGGGACAATCGCACGGAATTCTGATCACTGGCCATCCCGATAAATTTCCAGAATATAAATAATTAAATAATTAATTTCAAAAATTAATATTTAATTACTAAAAATTCCACTTAGGCCCGAATTGCCTAAATAACATCCGATAAGGGTCGGGAAAAATCCCGAGAAGCATTCAATAAATAATAGGATATGTTTACTAGCTAAATGCATAATCAATTTAATTAACATGCATCAATGAGTCTTCAATTTAATTACTTTAATCTAATCTATCCACCTAATTGCAATTAAGTAAATCTAATCAACCCTTAGGCATATTTAGTCTACTAAGAAAGCATTAGTGAGTAAAACTTACTTGCACAAAGCAAAGACCAGGACACTACGACGACGACGCACGACGGCCGAACTTGGGCTCGCGAGGACACCCACGGACTTGGACCGGGCCTTAACCTTGGCCCAACAAATCTCAGCCCAACTTGAGACTCGTTTTTGTGATGGATTGGGCTTTCTCTTGGGCTTCACGACTGGACTTGTAACTGAAAGTTGGGCCACTGAACTGGACTGCTTGCTGGAATTTCTGTGGGTTGAAGCTTGGGCCAAAATCTTGTGGGCTATTGGAGCTTTAATTAGGCTGGAATGGGCTAACTCAGGGGCTGAAATTTTCTGGACTGAAGTTGCTGGCCTCATGGGCTGATCCATGAAGAAACTGGGTCTGAGAATTGAAGTCCACTGGGCCGAATGCTGCTGGATTTGCTGGTCACTTGAAAAAGGCTGATGGAACACGTGGCAGATGGCCGAAGCTATCGGAACCGAGGGGAGACGCACGTGGCTTCGCTGGCAGCAGGATTCGAAGATGGCGGAAGCAGCTGCTAGCATTGCACTTGGTGGTCAATTAAGGAGAGGGATGTTGACTGGGATGGTAGCTTCGGTCGGTTGATGCTGAATACGGAGGCAGTCAAGACGGCTGAGCTGGAGAAGTAGCTGTGGGTGAGTTGCTGCACGGAAGGAAATCTTGTTCGGTGGAGGCTTGGGATCAACAACATCTTCAACTGTTGACTGAGGAGGGCCGAATCGTGGACAGTTGGCAGCTCAGTGGGTGCTGGCAGCAGAGAACGAAGCAGAGAGGGAGAGAAGAAGTGGAGGAAATCGTGGGGGTTTGCTTTGGTCAAAGATGGTGGCCTCGCTTGAAAAAAAAAAACTTAGTGGGCTGAGAGGGAGAGGTCGGCTTCGAGAGAGATGAAGACAGCTAGGGGAGGGAAATCGTGCGCAAGAAGCCAAAGGTGGGGCTGCCAAAGTCAAGAATAAAAATCTCATTTCATCATTACTTGGTCCCACTATGCCTTCAATATTATCTTCATGGTCTCCTAATATTTTCTTCTTTTTTTAGTAAAGAGGTCTCCTAATATTTTCTTAAGCTTTTAATTCCACAATTAACCAAATTAAAGTAGAAATATATAGCCCTCAATCCCGTTCCGAATTTCATTGATTTGAGCTTCAAATATTCAATTTCTTCACTCAACTTCTCAAATTGAGGTCCAATTTCGATGTAGAAAAATTCCAAATGATTTTCTATAAATCCTCGACACACAAAGGCTCGGCCTGAAAGTCCAATTTTCCATCAATTTAGCCATCTGAATTCCACCAAATTTCCGCGACGTCCGAACCCATTTTCCGTAAAAATCTCGAGACCTTCGAAAAATCTTCGAAGACTAAGTCGATGTTCCTAAAATAGCTCGTGACACCACAGAACTTTCCATTTCTGGAATCGGACTCAAATTGACGGTTAATTTTCAACTGGCACGTTTCTAAAGTGACCTAGACTACTACGTAGTTTTCAGAACTTTTTAAGACAAATGACTCGTGGTCGATTTTCTTCGAGCCACATTGAATCCACTTGACACATTGGGGACTCTCGATTGTCGTGAAAATCTCGAGGACTCAATTATAGACACAGCGTGCCAAAATGACAGTAAAATCAAATTAGTGCCGGTCGACGAGAATTTCCCAATTTAGTGGAGTCACCCACGATCAGCCACACATCTCAGTCGAACCAACCTATCTCTGACTTTAATTCGATTTTATATTGTGCCGTAATGACCTCTAAAGATGAGCACGGTGGAGAAGCCGATTCTTGGTCGAGCTCTCAAGTCTATTGCCTTAAAATTCTTTAATGGCTTACCCATCTAATCTAGTTATCTCGAGAGTGATCAGCTCTGAGAACAACCCTATAGACACGTCAATGAAATGCCCGATTAATTCAATTGAAAACAATATCAAAAATTCTGGATGTCACAACTCTTCCCCTCTTATAAAAATTTCGTCCTCGAAATTTAAACCTTATACACCTTAAACAAAAAGGTGGGGGTATCATCATCTCATCTAGTCTCACTTTCCCCGGTTGCTTCTTCAGTCCCATGACATTGTCAGACCACTTTGACCAAGGGGACTATCTTGGGTCACTAAATCTGATCTTTCTTGTTCATGACAACTGTAATCACTAACTGTTGAACTGACTCTAGGCCCGTGATCTTTCCTTCTTTGATCTCAACTCAACAACTAAAGTTCTGCACACTCTGCTCTGTTCTGCCTCAAAATGAATTATCTGACTGTTTTGCTGAAACTGGGAACCTCAGTTCTAGATCTGATATAAGTTCGTCATTGGCACTCCATGCAGACGAACTGTCCATGCAGACGAACTGTCTGACACACATACACTTCTACATGCCTATTGCAAAAGGTTGCAGTAAACCTTGGGTCTCTATTAGATGTTATCGTAACCGGCACTCCATGCATTCGAACCACTTGACGCACATACAGGTTTGCGTGCCTATCCAAACTGAGGTCTTTTTGAACTGCAATGAAGTAAGTCGACTTTGTCAGTTTGTCGACTACTACCCAAATTGAATCATTTCCTCTTTGACTCCTCGGTAGTCCGGTCACGAAGTCCATCGTGATATGTTCCCATTTCCACTCTGGAATTGCGAGAGGTTGTAGCAGTCCTCTCGGCTTACAATGCTGAGCTTTTACTTGCTGACAAGTCAAACACTTGGCGACATGCTTGGCAATGTCCGCCTTGATACCTGACCACCAGTAGTGTTGACGCAGATTCTGATATATCTTAGTACTTCCAGGATGAATATTGTAACTACTACGATGTGCTTCAGATAAAATTTATTCTCTGAGTTTAACATCGTCAGGTACAACCAAACGTCCTCAGAACCTTAGTGTTCCATCATCAGAAATTTGAAATTCAGCCTATCTTTTCTCGGTGTCCTCTTGAAGAATTCTCTACACACCAGGGTCTGTTGGTTGGAGAGTCTTGATTTTGACCTGAATATCCAGTTCATTTCTCAGGGTGGCCATAAGATTTGAAAGGTGGCCTACCTCAAATTTGAATACCGAATCTTGCGCTCTTTCGATTAGGTTCCATTCCTTTATCAAAATGCGAGCCACTGAAGATTTTTGACTCAACGCATCAGCGACTTTATTCGCCTTTCCAGGATGGTATAGGATATCACAGTCGTAGTCTTTCAGCAATTCAATCCATTTGCGCTGTCTCATGCTCAATTTCTTTTGAGAGAACAAATACTTGAGACTATAATGGTTTGTGAAGATTTGGAACTTTTCTCCATATAGGTAGTGTCTCCAAATCTTCAGGGAGAAGATAATTGCTGCGAGCTCTAAGTCATGCGTCGAATAATTCTGCTCATGAGGCCTCAACTGATGGGAAGCGTACGCAGCAACCCTACCATGTTGTATCAACACACAACCCAGTCCTTTGAAAGACGCATCACTATAGATCTCGAATCCTCCAGGACCAGATGGATTGTCAATACAGGTGCAGTAGTCAACCTTTCCTTCAGTTCTTGAAGACTATGCTTGCACTTGTCTGACCATACAAATTTCTCTTCTTTCTCCAAGAGTCTTGTCAAAGGCGATGCTAACGATGAGAACCCTTCCACAAACCGTCTGTAATAACCTGCCAATCCCAGAAAACTTCTGACCTCTGTCACTGATGTCGGTCTTGGCCACTTGATCACAGTTTCTATCTTGCTCGGGTCGACGGAGATTCGTTCTCCGAAAATCACATGACCTAAGAACGTGACACATGTCAACCAAACTTGCATTTGTTAAACTTAGCCTACAACTAATGCGTTCTTAAAGTCTGGAGCACTAATCTCAAATGATTCTCGTGCTCTTCATCACTTCTCGAATAGACCAAGATATCATTGATAAATACGATCACAAACTGGTCCAGATATTCTTTGAATACTCGATTAATCAAATCCATGAAAGCAGCTGGAGCGTTCGTCAAATCAAATGGCTTTACATTATTCTCACAAGGGCTAAATCAAGTGCAAAATGTTGTTTTCAGTATAACCTCCTTCCTGGTTCTCAACTGACGATAACCTGTCCTCAAGTCGATCTTTGAAGACATCAATACTCTTCATAACCAGTCACCCAATTCGTCAATCTTTGACAATGAACACTTATCCTTGATTGTCACTTGATTGAGTCAACTATAGTTGATGCATAATTGTAATGAACCATCTTTCTTTCTTTCTCACTATGAGGCTGATGTTTCTCCTAGGTAATGCACCAATATGCATGAATTCCTCATTCATCAATTCTCACATTTGTACCATTGGTTCTATCAATTCAAACAACAACAACCGGTAAGAAACTTTAGAGAATGGTTCTGTTCCGGATGCTAGTTCGATCGTAATTCTATCCCTTTCTTTGGCAACGGTCTGACCATCCTTCTGGCAACACTTTCAGGAATTCTTGGACTACTGAGGAGTCCTAAATTTTCAATTCTTCAATTTGTCTTATTTTTGACAATTGTCAAGTAACCTAGGCAACCTCCGTCTAACAAGCGAATTGCCTCCAGTGACGAGATTAAAGAAGTCGAGGACCCTTCTTGACTCTCAATAAAACTTGGCACTTCTTCCTGCTCCTGGAATAAACTGGGTTACTCCACTATAATAATTCATCACCACAAATTGCTCTATAAGCAATTCTTTCCACACTTGACAAATAAGTTGTACACCAACAGCCAATCAAGTACAACTCTAGTCAGTGGTTCCTTTCCTACGGCCTTAACAAACAACTAAAATTCCATAATTATATTCCCAACACTCTCTAGCACCATTCTAATGAAATCACCTCAAAATATTCTTCCATTGAATAACGCATAGTCAAATCCGTTCCTGTTCCTTTTGCCATCCTAATGGCGTTTTATTTGTGGCACCGGTATCAATGCTCCCCTTGACTTACACTGATAGGGTGTCACCTGACAGCCGTGCTGACTACCATCATAGCACGTTTTAGCCATTCTCAAACACAGGATCAATCCATGCATTCCTTCCATACTTTTGGCACTTACCTAGTGAGTCTTCTACCTCCTGTCAAGTGCTAGCATGCACTATTTCTTGTATCAAAGACCCATCTAAAAAATTCCACAGTGCGTTCTATGGCGAACTTCTTCTGACCTGTCATATCGATGGTGATAGCAGTAACCCTTGTCAAGATTCCATCTACTTATGCGAATACCCCATAAATCACTGTCTGTGCTGGCGACACTTACCACGATTTCCTATCATCAAAATACACGAGACTGATTCATACCATCTTCCATAGAACAACATGTTCCATTTCTCTAAATGCTGACCTGACTATTCCATCCTTCCTATTGGGTGGAGTAGAATACTCTTCCCTCAACATTAGTCTTTATCCTGACCGAATTCCAAGTCTGCTTGCGCTGAATCTTGATTCAAATATCGAAATCTATTCCCTGATCAACCTTCCAGGCTGGACCTTAATAAAGGTAGCAACAACAACAACTTGATTCTGATATTACTGACTCATCCAGATCCCAAGGAACACTTGTATCAGATCGATCTTATCAGACTTACGATCATTCAACGCTGCTACACTAGTACCAACCTGCGATGGCACTCTAACGCTCGAGTTGGCCAGAGTCGACACTCTGCCTTCTGAATCCAGAATGATTAAAAGCAAGCGATTCATGTACGACAAAAAATTCTACCAATCAACTATCAATGACATGCACCAGTCATGAATTTAAAAGCCTTTCCTACAACTATCCCATGGGTCATCGCACCTTATCACTCCAATATCTAACCATTGCTCTGATACCACAAAAAGGGGATGTCACACCCCGATCCTCAGGCACGCGCACATCCCTTACCTTTGGTAGATTTTAAAATGCGATATTCCAGGACTATGTATCATCGACCCTTTCTTTTATATATGCACATGCAGAAGCAGTTATAAATCTCCAGACAATAAAACAATGGGATAGAAAATCAGGCCATAATTTTCATATTGAAATTCACAACTACACATGTACAGGGTTCGCAAGAGAGGATAGGATCTTTGTCCACATCCGGATCATGCTCGGGATCATCATCCCGATTCTCCTCAAATCTTTCACCACCAAGCTCATTTTCTTCGAACTCTTCATCTCCTCCTTCTCGGTCATCCTCGGCGTCAAATGCCGGCTCATCTTCGGGAAATCTAGGGGCCTGAAATATAATCCCACAATTGGGATGAGACTATGTTTCAGCAAGTTCTACCCCCTAAGACTCGATTAGTAAACTAATACACCTTAGGGCTGCCTATGCACAACATGAGTCACAGGACTTACCTTGGCCTCATATTCCACTTGCATATCAGCACAGATCAAATAGGCACCCAAGCAATCACACCACAGATCAAAGCATTGATCAAATCGACCTAGTCGATTACACGCCAACAAGACCACTCATGGTCATTCCCATTCAATCAATCAATTCACAACAATCGAATCAAATCATTGCTCAATCGACCTAGTCGATTACATGTCAATCAGTACCACACGTTTCTCACAATGGGATATCTAGTCATCGAGCCCACGTGCGTTCTCCAGGATGACATACCAAGTCTTCGAGTCCACGTGCCTTTTCCCAGACGGCATACTTACTCAGCGGGCCCACGTGCATCCTCTCAAGCGACCTCTTCGCCAAGATGATGCATTAATTCATCAAGTCCACGTGCCCTTTTTATGATTCCCGGACCCACGTGCGTTCTCTTAGGCACAGATTCACCAAAGTGATGCATCAAATCACCGAGCCCACGTGTCCCTTCAAGATGCCAAATGTACTCTCTGAGACCATGTGCATTCTCCGAGGTAATGCATCAAATTACCGAGCCCGCGTGTCTCTTTCAAGATGCCATACTTAATCACCGAACCCACGTGCATTCTCCCAGCTAATAGGCCAACTCACCGAGCCCACGTGCCTTCTCCAAGGTGATATGTAACCTACCATTGGTCCACTATGAACAACATGCCCATTCTCCTAAATGACGTACTTAGTCATGGAGCCGGCATACATCACGCATACTCACTTTCATTCCACAATCTCCACTATAACCGGTAGTTCACCACAACACTTTGGCACTAACAATCGATACCCGATTATTCATTAATCAATTATCAAAATCAACTCAACTTAGGAACAATTCCTCAAATTCCACAATTAATTCAATTCCACGCATCATAGAGCTCAAATAAATAAAAGGATTGCACCACGACAATCAGCACAGAATTCTGGTCACTGGTCATTCCTAGATAAATTTCCAGAAAATAAATAATTTAATAATTAATTTTGAAAATTAATATTTAATAACTAAAAATTCCACTTAGGCCCGAATTGCCTAAATAACACCCGATAAGGGTTGGGAAAAATCCCGAGAAGCATTCAATAAATAATAGGACATGTTTACTAGTTAAATGCACAATCAATTTAATTAACATGCATCAACGAGTCTTTAATTTAATTATTTTAATCTAATCTATCCACCTAATTGCAATTAAGTAAATCTAATCAATCCTTAGGCATATTTAGTCTACTAAGAAAGCATTAGTGAGCAAAACTCACTTGCACAAAGCGAAGACCGGGACACTGCGATGACGACGCACGGTGGCCGAACTTGGGCTCGCGACGACACCCACGGGCTTGGACCGGGCCTTAACTTGGCTCAACAAATCTCAGCCCAACTTGAGACTTGTTTTTGCGATGGACTGGGCTTTCTCTTGGGTTTCACGACTGGACTTGCTGCTGAAAGTTGGGCCGCTGAACTGGACTGCTTGGAATTTCTGTGGGCTGAAGCTAGGGCCAAAATCTTGTGAGCTATTGGACTTCAATTAGGCTGGAATTGGCTAACTTAGGCGCTGAAATTTTCTGGACTAAAGTTACTGGCCTCGTGGGTTGATCCACAAAGAAGCTGGGTCCGAGAATTGAAGCCCATTGGGCCGAATGTTGCTGGATTTGCTGGTCGCTTGAAAAAGGCTGATGGAACACGTGGCAGATGGCTAAAGATGTCGGAATCGAGGGGAGATGCACGCGGCTTCTCTGGCAGTAGGATTTGAAGATGGCGGAAGCAACTGCTGGCGTTGCACTCGGTGGTCAATTAAGGAGAGGGATGTTGACTGGGATGGCAGCTTCGGTTGGTTGATGCTAAACACGGAAGCAGTGAAGACGGCTGAGCTGGAGAAGTAGCTGTGGGTGAGTTGCTGCACAGAAGGAAATCTTGTTCGGTGGAGGCTTGGGATCAACAGCGTCTTCAACTGTTGACTGAGGAGGGCTGAATCATGGACAGTTGGCAGCTCGATGGGTGCTGGCAGCAGAGAACGAAGCAGAGAGGGAGAGAAGAAGTGGAGGAAATCGTGGGGGTTTGCTTTGGTCAAAGATGGTGGCCTCACTTGAAAAAAAAGAACTTGGTGGGCTGAGAGGGAGAGGTCGGCTTCGAGAGAGATGAAGACAGCTAGGGGACGGAAATCGTGCGCAAGAAGCCGAAGGTGGGGCTGCCAAAGTCAAGAATAAAAATCTCATTTCATCATTACTTGGTCCCACTATGCCTTCAATATTATCTTCATGGTCTCCTAATATTTTCTCATCCTTTTAATTCCATAATTAACCAAATTAAAGCAGAAATATACGGCCATCAACCTCGTTTCGAATTCCATTGATTTGAGCTTCAAATCTTCAATTTCTTCACTCAACTTCTCAAATTGAGGTCCAATTTCGATGTAGAAAAATTCCAAATGATTTTCTATAAATCCCCAACACACAAAGGCTCGGCCTGAAAGTCCAATTTTCCATCGATTTAGCCAATCTGAATTCCACCAAATTTCCGCGACGTCCGAACCCATTTTCCGTAAAAATCTCGGGACCTTCGAAAAATCTTCGAAGACTAAGTCGATGTTCCTAAAATAGCTCATGACACCACAGAACTTTCCATTTCTGGAATCGGACTCAAATTGACGGTTAATTTTCAACTGGCACGTTTCTAAAGTGACCTAGACTACTAGGTAGTTTTTAGAACTTTTTAAGGCAAATGACTCGTGGTCGATTTTCTTCGAGCCACATTGAATCCACTTGACACATTGGGGACTCTCGATTGTCATGAAAATCTCGAGGACTCAATTATAGACACAGGGTGCCAAAATGACAGTAAAATCAAATTAGTGCCGGTCGACGAGAATTTCCCAATTTAGTGGAGTCACCCACGATCGGCCACACATCTCAGTCGAACCAACCTATCTCTGACTTTAATTCGATTTTATATTGTGCCGTAATGACCTCTAAAGATGAGCACGGTGGAGAAGCCGATTCTTGGTCGAGCTCTCAAGTCTATTGCCTTAAAATTCTTTAATGACTTACCCAGCTAGTCTAGTTATTTCGAGAGTGATCAGCTCTGAGAACAACCCTATAGACGCGTCAATGAAATGCCCGATTAATTCAATTGAAAATAATACCGAAAATTCTGGATGTCACAAGAATGGCTAAAGATAGATGATATATAGGTGATAAGTTGAGTTGGGTAAATCTGACGAGGAATTCATTGAAGAGACCTCTACTTAAAAGTCATCCTATTAGAAGAGGCAATATTAAAACCACCAACTCAAAAGTTTATAGACCAACGAGGGTGGTTTGACCAAAGTAATCACTTGTGAAGACATGTAGCTACAAGATCTAACGTGAAAAGATAAATTTACTAGAGAAATCAACGAGGAATGATAAAAAAAAAAAAAAAAAATACTAGAGCTTTATGTAATTCGGTAAGAGTGTTGCTACTTATTCTAAGGGGAAAGCCTGTATTCAACAAATCCATTATGAATCCGGTAAATTAAAGAAGTTTACATTGAGTTTTTTTCAATCTTAAATTACACCAAAGATAAAACTCATAAGTGTTACCTCATAATATCACATTCAATGCAGACTGCACTAAATAATTCCTTCACAATTTTTCTATCTTGTCAAACTCGCAACATCTAATCATTCTACTTCTCTTCCTATTTTTTATCCTTTTTATCCTTTTCAACTTTTACATGGTACATACTTCTCTTAAAGTCCTAAAGCAATACTTAGCTTCGTCGAAGTTTCTGTATGCTTAGCATAATCCGTTGCATTTGGACACTGGACTTTTATGATGGAATTGAAAGATAAAGTGTGAAATTAAGAAAGAAGAAAGTGGGCTTTTGTCATGGTCGCCGGAATTCTAGTAGTTTTCTTTAATTACTCAAAGTTCTATATGGTTTTTCCATGAAAATAATCTAGTCTACGTTAAATAATTCAGTCTTCCTCCCCTCTCATTCTTATTATACTAATGGACTTACCAATTAACAGTCATCAACTATGAAATATATACTTATCAATCCACACAACTCATGTAGTGAAATAATGTGAAAATCGACGAATATTGCCATTCAAATTTAACACAAGAAGAAGGAATTACTAAAGAAATTAATGGAAAAATGATTAAAAAAAATCAGAGATTTACGTGATTTGGTCTTAATGTTGATACTACTCAACAGAAAAAGATAACCTTTAAGAAATCCAATATAAATCTGAAAAATACAAAGCTTACAATCGCTTGAGCATTTCTAAATCCTAAATTATATAGAATAAAACCATAAGTGTTATCTCATATTTAGTTCCAACATGTCTGCAATAGGAAATTCTTCCATGATTTTTCCCTTTTAATGTGGACGGAAAAACTTTTTGACGTCTGGTCATTCTACTTATCTTCCCCTTTTGGCCTTTTATCTTTTTGTTGAGCACCCCGGTGGATGATTCATAATGTCCTTGAGACACGTATCAGTCCACAATTGATGGAGGAAAAGGGAGAAAGAGATAGAGACACTATTAATCATCTCTAAAAGTCTAAAGCAATGCTTAGCTTTCTCATAGTTTCTCTAATCTTTTTTGGAAAAACTTATTCCCATCATAGCCTTTTTACCTCCACCATCGTCTTCTTGACGAGACTGCCAATTTCTTGTTGCTTTCTCTCTCTTAACGTAACAAACATCTCTGCTTTAATGCCATGCATGCGCAATTCTTTTCTCTGCAATCATCGGCCAAGAAAAGTATCACTTATTGATCCACACAATTCACGTTACAACTTGTTTTGTTAATTTGCAAAGACTTATAGGTCATTTTAGAGCAACGACTGGGATGCAACAATGATAAAAAAGTGGGGAAAACTAAACTAATATATCTACGCCCATAAAACAAAAAGAACTATTGCTTGATGAAATTCTAGAAATGCAACTAGAAACTCCTGTTCAAGTCAAGAAGGGCTACCCCAGTGAAATTGGATATTGTATTTTTAGAGAAGATTCTCTCCGCTTGGAAAAACATGGCACATAAAGGACTTCAACCGATTCCCTTACCTTTGCAACTTGATGTCAATGGAGGAAAGCTATGGTATTATCATTTTATTATATATTAGTGTTGACACCTAAATTTGGGCAGTCCGATCATTTATTGCATAAGAAAATTAAGGGTTAATTTTATCCTTGAAAAAAAATATTAATTAGTTGCATAACACATAAGTTTAGGTGCATTCATTTTAGTTTAACTTTTTATATTTTATTGGGCCGGTGGTGGGGTTCAAATTTTCTTGCTTTTGAGCTTTAGTTCGGCAGGCTGGGCTAAGCCCACGAAAAGAGAAAATTAACCCAAGCTTGTCGTTATTTTATATCTTGTGAAAAATTAAGATTTGATGCGATATTATGATGATTTTGGAAATTAAGAAAATCGCATGGTAATCTTATCTTTATCAATAGATGGTGAAATCGGGAAGAATATTCATGAGATAAGGATTGTTATGATCATGAGGTTATAAGCAATATTAGTGAGATGAAAATGAAAATGGGGGTTTTGATTCGTTCACAAAAAGAAAAAATTCACAAAAAAAAAAAGGGAGTTTTCGGCTCCAGAGAAAAAAAGTCAATAGGTTTTGAGGTTTTTGCAAAGAGGTACAGAGTCTGACAAAAGGAACCATGAAGGAGACGTGTGAATAGAGAGAAAAAGTAGAGGAGAGAGAAAAGTAAAAATCAATTTTATTGTTTCTCTTCCTCGGTGAGCCCCTCATCGACGCACCTCCACACGCTTGTGCCAACGCCTCTCTCTGCTGCCTCCGACGATCGTGCCCACACCGCCGCGCTCACACTGCTGCACCATCATCGCCGCTCCGCTGCATCCGCGACCCAGTCGTGCCACCGCTGCATCCGACCCAGTCCGTAGCCGCCGCGCCACTGCCTCTGCAACAGCCCCCAATTAGCCAAATCGCTGCCCGACCCGACCCCTGGTGATCCGCCGAAACCGCTCAGCCATGGATGAAGAAAGCAGCTACATGGTCGTTTCCAGATTTTCGCAAGATTAGATCCCAACTCCCCCAGTTCGGATAGCCCAGCCGCGGTTCGGTCTGATAAAGCGCCCTTGCATCGACGACGAAGCAGCCACGCCCTGCACAAAGGAGAATATTCTTTCCTTGGAGGTTGAAAATTTAAGTGTGGGTTTTAGAAGGTCAAAGTTTGACAATCGGTGGGATTGTCAGAAGGCTAGTGGACTTCCTTGCATCACCAAATTCCACAAAACTAACAGTGGGAGACCAAGATTCGCCATCCAACGACGAGTCCCTTTGCCGAGCTTATAAATTTTTATTTCGCAGGTCTTGTGGAGCTCATCCGGTGATTATCAAGCCATCTCCAACAAGCTCCACGGAGCACCCTGTTCCCTCATGAGCGAGGCTTATTACTGCCGATCCCCACGGCAATGAGCTGCTGACTCGATTGCTGACCAGCCGCACGAGCACAAGCCGTGCTTGGGAAGAAAAGAGGAAAGAAAAAAAGAAAAAAAGGAAATTAGGTAGTTTTATTTTCTTTTTCTATTAACTTTTATTTTATTTATTTCTTTTAAGTTTAGTTGATATTGTGTAAACTTGAAGTGATCTTTATTTCATGAATATCTTAGACATTATCCATAGGGATTTTCCCTAAGATTATTGTAATTATTAATTTGACCCGTAAGATGTCGGGTCATTTTTTTTAATTATATTAATTTTTGGGGTTTGTTGATAGTATTTTAATTGCAATCAATATAATTATTAATTTGATCCGTAAGACTTCGGATCGGATTTTTAGTTATTTTGAATATCTTTGTCGTGATAATTAGGGTTAGAATAATCGTTAATTTGACCTGTGAGACAACAAGTTATTTTTTCGATTATTTTAATCCTTTATTTTCTGAATATCTTGATTGTTTAGATTTAATTGATAATTGTTTGTTTTGGAAAACCACTAAGAAAATCCAAAAATATTTAAATTAGGATTCAGTTTGTTTTGTTATCTTGCATATCTAGAATAGGGATTTTATTTTGAATTTAGAAAAATATAAAAACAAAAAGTGCATTCATTCAGGTTGTTAGTTTTTATTTGAGTTGCATGTTTAATCACGTGTTAGTTTTAATTCGAATTCCATAAAGAAAAATAAAAAAAATCATTGTGCATATAAGGTTAGAATTGCATGTTCCATTTTAAACTTTGGTCATCTTTTTAGATAAATTGCATTTTAGATTAAGATAATGTTTAGTTTAAAGTTAGGATTTAATATGACTTAATCCTTAGTTTAAATTAGATAGAATCTTGATCTAGCTAGATCATTTTTGCATTTTACCTAATTTCGAATTTCATAAAAAAATAAAAAATGCTTTAGAATAAATTACCTCCATTCCTTAGAATAAATTACATTCCCTTAGAAAAAATAAAATAAAAAACGTCATGCACACGTCATTAGGATTAGATTCATAAAATGCACGTCATATAGAATTAGGTTCATTTAAATTAGAATTTGCCTGTCATTAAAGTTAGGTCATGCGGTCATTTAGATTGCATTTAATTATCGCATTTCTTTAGGAATTACTTCACTCATATCATATAGTCTAGATCATGTTGCCATGTCGTATCATTTCATGTTAGATTAAATGCATTGCATGATTCTCATTGAATAATTGAAAACAAAAAATTGAGTGATTGCTTGTTAATTAGAAATCATATCTAGGATTGTTGATGTGAATTCTGACTTAACATTGCAAATGCTTTCGTTGCTATGAGGTAAGTCATGCATTTTTCTTATTTGCTTTCTTGAGTGCTAAATTAGTGGTTTGCGCACCCGCATGATCACCTCACATGTTAGGGAGATAATCAAAATCAATTCAAGCTGCTTGCCAAACATTTTTCAAAAATAAAAAGAAAGGTACCGAAAGGGCGTTAGAGAAATCTAGCGTAATCAAGTCCCCGAACTTACAATCTCTAGTTCGTAGAAGTAAAGTAAAACTCTCATTACTTTACTTGGGTTTCTAATCGACCCATCAAAAATAGATTAGTGGCGACTCCTAGATAAAATTCATCTGCATGTTTAAAAACTTGAACCCTAAGTCGCGAATTGGTATTAGGCCTGGGAGGGCCCGAGCTAAGTTTAAAGCTTAGTAGTCCATTATCCTAAATTCTAGGTGGTGCACCTCCGAAAAATTAGGTCGCAACAGCTTGGCGACTCCGCTGGGGACTTGAGTTGAAATTCTGAGTGGACTTAGGCCAATTTTTCTTTTTTTGAAAAATGTTTTTGTTTGACAGCGAGGATCCTAGGTACGTCCCTAACATTTAAGGTGTTAAATGTTCTTGCAGATTGAAGGTATAAGGGGAGTATTGATTGCTAACCTTTGTCTTGCAGGCTGGAGTTATTTATGAATGTTTGAATTTAAACTATAGAAGTGTTGCTTGCATTTAAACTGTTGTGCATGTTTTACTGCTTTTAGCACTACACTATTGCACACACAACCTGCAGCCGGACCTGGGCTGCGATAGGATTTCTAGGATGGTGTTGAGAATGATACTTCCTCCAAAGCGAGACCGCTATATGGAGGTTGACCTTCTCTTCCCCGAAAGTTTTTCATGGTGTCGAATGTGTTTGTCCATATCTGTGAGACTGCGTGATTATTGGACATTCCATTCGACTGAGCCAGGGTTAGGAGGACCTGACACGTTAATGCGAGACTGCAACGGTCAGATCATCCTCTTAGCTCCACTTTGTTAAGCCATTTAGAGTAGAAATCGAGCCTCACATCTCATGTGCATGTCTATGTGATTGCCATTGATTTTCTTGGTGAAGTAAGTCTTCTATCTCTATATCTTGCAATTCATTTTGTCGTGCTTTTGGTCGGTCCATGACAATCTAGGTTAGTCATTTTGATTTAATTGGTTTGTCAATTAGGAATGAGATGAGGAAATTGGCATGCAATGAGTCATTTGGAAAATAAAAAAAGTAGAGAATTTGTTTTCGAGTCATGTTTAGGAAATTCGATCTTGCTAGGGCATCCATTTTTCTAGCTTTCTTTAGGAAATTCCATTCTTGAAATAAAATAAAAAAAAATCGATTAGATCATTGTTATGGATTAGCTCTCTATTTACACCTCATGCTTACATTTTCCCATTTATTTTTCAAGGTGATTATGGAGCGATCTCGTTCACCCATCCGTACACAGTTGAGAGCTAAAATGGCGGATCAAAACGAGATGTTGAACTGTATCATTGATATTAACAATGACATGAACAAGCGAATTGCACATCTCCAAAGTCAAGTCAATGAATTGTCTGCTACTGTGGCTTGTCTCGTCAAGCAAAAGTGCGGTGACGACATAGATACTCTATCTTCAGTGAGAAGCTACAACTCGAAGAAGAGAGTCAAGAGGACTTTTAAATCATCTCATTTCCCTGAGGAAGTTGAATTTGATGCCACCATGAAGAGACTAGTGACATATCTAGAAGGAAGAATCTCTGACCTGGAGGGTTCGCATCACAAGATCAAGGAGGGTGAAGAGCCCAAGCACACATAATTCGTGGTCTTAAAGCATCACTTTCTCGATCTGATGGGAAAACATCTAAAAAAGGCGTACGAGGTTGCAATTGGCCCAACTGTCAAGGACACATTTCTAATGTGGCAAATTTTGGTAGTGACCCGACTGAGAGAAAATCTCGTCCCAAGCCAGAAATGGATATTCCACTTGTTTTTACTTTGATGTTGCATAGTATCATATTCATGCACGTTCTCTTGTGCAGGGGCAAAAGTGGATTTTCAATCTTGAATAATAGGGACAATCCAAAGACATCAACTGCTAAGGCAATCCCATTGTGAAAAAAAAAAATGAATGCTTAAAACCATTTTTTAGTGTGGAAAATTGTTTGTTTTAAAGTTGACAATTTTTTCATACCTAAAGCTGTTGAGCTCTTTTAAAGAGGATTATGCATGGTGACTCTTTCATGTTTTGTCCACCAATTCCACTAAAGAACATTAAGATGGACTGATTTAATGAATGATGTGGAATGAATTGAGCGTACTAAATGAGATAATTCAGGATGATGAAAGGCAAACCCTATCCTATACACAGTCCCCTACTCATACACTTGTGAGGTGAGTGTAGGAAAGTTCATATCCACGAGGTAAAGAGTTCTCTCGCAAAAGGTACGACAACCGAAATGATGAGGGATAGTTTTTTTCTTTATCCCAAACACTACAGGTGATCCTTGTTTAACTTCTTTGAGCCCCATACACTTATGGAGATTCTTTTCAAATTATCCCTGTCAAGAACCACCCCACATTGGGGCAAATTGGAAGTAAGGTGGCATCACAAGGTGAGAAAATGGAAAGAAATTTTCTTGCTTTCACTTGCATCAATCTTCAAGTCGTACTTTTACATTGAATTCATGTGGTAATTTAAGTGCCTTAGGACGATGAAAAGCATTTCTTTCTCTATCCTATACAGTCATATCCTTTGCATAGCCCACTTGAGCCTACAATTTCATTTCTTCAAACCCCGTTGGTGGTCATCCCCCATATTAGGGCAAGGCAAAAGGCAGATGAAGACTCTTGAAAAGTTTGAGTGTCATTCAAGGTGTAATTGCTTGACACACTGTGCGCAAGAATTGAAATCAAAATAGAACTAAGGGGCATGAAAAAGCAGTGTGCCTAGTAAAAGCAAGGCCAATGCCCATGAAAAAGAAGTGAAGAAAAAAAATACATGAAGCTAGGGGCATAAAAAAATGATATGCCTAGAAGAAGCAAGGCCAATGAAAATAAAAAGAAAGAGTCATGATAGATGACTATCATTTGCAAAAGGTTGGATCTCAATGGAGTAGTACTCAAAGAGTCAAGATCAATGGCGTATCCCTGGTGAAAGAAAAGACCGGTGGCAATGCCTAGATGATCATCAACTTTGACCCTTATACACATTTTTGAGCCTAATGATCCTTTCGTTTTCTCAACCCATGAACCCAGCCTATGTTACGTCCCTTACAAAGTCTCTTCAGATTAGGGCACTTGAATTAGCATGAGAGTTCATATGTTTATAAGTGTCACTCGAAGAAGTGCAAGCAGGATTATCTTTTTTTCATTTTGCAGGGTTCTTGACTTGTAAACCCGAAGATAATTTCGAAGTTGTTCTTTCAATAGCCTTGACTCAAAAAGTCCAATTGTTAAGCCATTGACCAAGCCTACATTACGGTCCATGTTAAAGACACCTTAGATTGGTAAGATCGTACCGTTTGCGAGAATACGCGGACCCTTGTCGATATGATAAGATGGAATGATTCTCCTAAAATAGCAATTTTGAATGAGAGTGAGTGAAAGTCCTTTCTAACTGAAAGTCTCTCATTTAGTATTCTTAGGAAATCCATGTCATGAGTGAAAATTGTCTTGAACGATGACTCTCTCCAGTGGAAATTTGGGTGATGCAAAAGTCATTGTGCATGAACCCCGATTGAATTGACAAAAACTTCAGTGGATTTTGAAGTGTGCGTTCTAGAATAACCTTAATTGCTTATTTCTTTGGTGAATGCACTTTTGTTCTAATCATGTCTAACATGTAAGATTTTCTTAAAGACCCAAGAACTCCTGACATTCGGATTCTTTTTAGAATGCATCATGATATTAGAAGATGAGAAACCGTCACTGACATTCAAGGTGCATCCTTAATGTTCCTACCAGGAGGTGAGAGACCTCCACAGGATATCTAAATTCCAAAAGACATATCCAAGAATCGGAGATATCATCGGTAAGTATATCTCTATCCATACTCTAAATACTTGTCCTTGTGCAGGTATTCTTTCTCAAGTGTATAGACACTTGTCTTGGTCAAGCTGTCCTTTTCATTGACCCGGCGTGCTTCTATAGCCCGGTGTCCTTTATATTGACCTGGCGTGCTTTTGTAGCCCAGAGTTCCTTTCACCGACCCGGCGTGCTTCCGTAGCCCGGTGTCCTTTATATTGACCTGGTGTGCTTTCGTAGCCCAGAGTCTCTTTCATCGATTCAGTGTTCTTTCGTAGCCTGATGTCCCTCTTTATTGACTCGGTGTGCTTCCATAGCCCGGTATCCCTTAGTATGACTTGTGTGCTTCCGTAGCCTAGAGTCACTTCATTAATTTGACTTTACAGGAGACATATCCCTTAAGAAATGAAGATGTCACCAGGTAAGTACATCTCTATCCAAACCGTAAATACTTGTCATTGTGCAGGTATTCCTTTTCAAGCACTCGCACTCGATGGAGTTGCCCCCCGAAAGACTTTTCTCCATATTCAATCTGATTAAGGCGACCGAAGAATGGTTCGCGTCCTGGTCAGGTGATCTCTGTTGCAAGACTGGACGACCGTAGAATGGTACGGGTCCTAGTCAAACAAAACCCCAGTTTAGGCGACCGTAGAATGGTACGGGTCCTAGACAACATTTATTTCCCTATTTAGGCGACCGTAGAATGGTACGGGTCCTAGAAGGTAGATCCCCGTTTAGGCGACTGTAGAATGGTACGAGTCATAGACACAACCAAACAATGCTATACTGGTCGACTGTAGAATGGTACGAGTCCTGGGAAAGCATTCTCTTGTAAAGTCATGTTACTATTCTGGGCGACCGAAGAATGGTATGGGTCCTGGACTTGTAACTGTTGAAGAAAAATCCCTTGGAGTTTTGAAGTTGACAAAACAACCTCAACAGTGTGGTCTAAGGATTCCAAGACTCAGTCGGCTACGTCTAAAGTTGTCAAGGTCTAAAGGTTTTCAAAGACAGTCGGACCCGAATTTCGGTCTCAAGTTTTTCCGTCTCAAGTCGGGTCAAGACTCGCTTTCCGTCCGAAGACCTTCAAGACTCGGTTTCGGTTGACGACCCTCGAGACCCAAATCTAAGTCGAAGATAGTTCGCGATTTTCTTTACAGGCTGGCTACGGGTTATTCTTATGGCTACGATATTGGATTTCGTATTTCCTAATCCTAACCATGGAATATCTCTGGCGTGATCAAGAGCTTGGAAGATTTGATTCTTCGGATTCTATCCGTTGAAGATCAAGTTTATTTTTGGAAGAATCTAATTTTGGGAACTCAAGATCCTGATTGTATGGGCGGACAGGATTGACGAGCTATTGTCTACTTACGTTTTCGGGACAAGGAGATCACTTAAATTGATTCAGTCCAACGGGTTGATTGTATGAATTTTTGGAATGTGCCAACGGGTATGATGGCACGGAGATTATTTAAGTTGGATCGACGTTGCTTGGAAAAAAGGAGAGACCAGTAGAGAAATCTTGATGTTAGAATCTCCAAAATCACTTGTTTTCTAAAATCTTTCATGTTTACACTGTGTAACAAAGAGAGTGAGATATAGAGCAAAGACGGCAGAAGGCTGTAGGAGAGACTGTCAATTGAAGAAGTCTAATTCGTCTACTGTAAAGGCACTCTTCTGCTACATAATGATTACAGCCAGTTGGCTGCCAGCGTGGAGAGTGGACGTAGGCTTGGTCTAAGCCGAGCCACTATAATCCTTGTGTCAATTTTCTCTCTCTACTCTATTTACTTTGTGAATACGTAATCTGTTTATTATTGATATATCCTTGATATTAATGTATTGCATTGAAAAAGATTCCAAAAGAATTCCGCAACAACCTATTCACCCCCCTCTAGGTTGATTCACTAGCCCATTTCAATTGGTATCAAAGCAGGTTGCTTATTTGTTAGAAGTGTTACTACTTTTGAAGCTAAAGATCTATGGCTAGTGTTTTGGCTCCAGGGTTAATTGAAGGTCAGAGCAATACCAGACCTCCCTACTTCGATGGCAAGGATTACAACGTATGGAAAAACAAGATGAAGGCGTTCCTAAGATCTAAAGATCCATGGAATGGGATGTAGTGGAGAACGGGATTATTCCTAAAGCTACATCAAGCACAGGAAAAGAAATAGCTGATGGAGCGGGGTTACCACAAGCGAAAATCTCTAAGAGACATGCTCTTGATGCAAAGGCTATTTACTCTCTCTATTGTGCATTATCTCCTATTGAGTATAATAGAATTTCATCTTGTGATACAGCCAAAGAAGTTTGGGACAAATTACATGTTACTTATGAAGGAACAGATCGAGTCAAAGAAACCAAGATCAACATCCTTCTTGGTCAATATGAAGCCTTCAAAATGAAGCCGGGAGAAACCATCTCGGATATGTTCGGTCGATTTACGAAATTCTAAACGGCTTGGCATACCAAGGACAGCCAATCTCAGAACCTATGAAGGTCAATAAATTGTTGAGAGGGCTCTCCAAAGATTGGAATCATGTCAAAACATCTATAAGAGAAACACAAAGGATCATGCCTCTTTCAGTGGATGAATTGGTCGGCACACTTCAATCATATGAAGTCGAGCAATTCAATGAGGAATTTGACACAAAAGGTAAGAAGTCAATTGCTTTAAAATCTAATGATGATTCTGATATTACGATTCGAAGAAGACTTGGATGATGAAGAATTGACACTTCGATTAGAAAGTTCGAAGGTTGAATAGAAAAGGTAGAAGATTCAATGGTAAGAAACAAAACAATCAAAGATTTCAAAGGAGATCAAATGAAGAAGAAGATACCAGCAAAGAAGTTGTTTGCTTTGAATGCAAGAAAAAGGGACACATCAGACCCAACTGTCCCTTATTGAAGAAAAAGAAAGGAAAACCTGAAAAGTTCAAGAAAGCACTCAAAGCTGAAACATGGAGTGACACTGAATGTGAGGAGAGTAATGAAGAATATGCAAATATATGTCTTATGGTAAACTCAGACTCAGATTCAGACTCAGACTCAAATAATGGTATCAAGGTTAGAAATCTAAAAATTCCTACCAAAGTATCAAAATATATTGATGAACTTTGTCTCAGTCTTAAAGGCTCTCTCAAAAGGATTTCTGAACCGAAAAGGAGAATTCCAAACTGAGACAACAAGGAAAAATCTTACATGAAAAAGTTGAAAGTCTAGACAAGTCCCTTGCTGTTTCGAAAGAAAATGAGAATGATCTTTCAAAAGAGAATGCTTGCTTGAAAGAGGATTTATTGAAAGTCTCAAAGAAATTTTTAATAGGTTCTGAAAAGTTGGACAAAATTCTTTCTATCCGAAACCTTACTTTAATAAATCCGGTCTAGGAATGACACAAGAAACTGTTCCTTTGATCGATTTCCCAAAAGTAAAGGAAAGAATAAGGAATAGGCCAACAAAAACTTTTTATAAAAATCATTTCCAAAAGGTTTTGTAAAGCCTGATGGTAGACATGCTCTTACTTGTTCAAGATGTAGAAGTGTAGATCATTTTGAAAATGAATGTCCCAAAGTTTGGAGACCTGTTAAGAAGAGCTGGGCAAAGACTGTTTATACTACTAACAATGATGGACCCAAGAAGATCTGGGTACCAAAGAAGACGTGAGTTTTTCTCTTAATTGCAGGTTACCCTCAAGAAGAAAGTCAAGTGGTATTTGGACAAAGGATGTTCAAGACACATGCCAAAGACTCAAGTTGTTTTACAAAATTTTCTCATATAAAAGGAGGAAATGTCTCCTTTGGTGGTAACAACAAAGGTAAGATTGTTGGACAAGGAACTATGATGATTGGAAATCTCACAATCAACAACGTCTCTCTTGTTGAGGGATTGAACTACAATCTACTGAGTATTAGTCAATTATGCGATTCTGGATACAAAATAAATTTCCAAGAAGACACATATTCTGGAACAAGCAAGGATCTTTCACGAGTCCTTCACCGGTCGAAGACATGGGAATATCTATTTGCTAGATATAAAGTCTGACAGTCCTCAATGCTTGATATCAATTCAAGATGAAGTCATCCTTTGGAATAGGAAGCTTGGACATGTCAATCTGAAGCAAATTGCAAAAGTATCATCCAAAAAGCTCGTTCGAGGACTTCCTAACCTCAAGTATCAAAAGCATGAATTATGCACTCCTTGTGTACTTGGTAAACAGGTTAGAAGTTCTTTTAAATCTATAAATCAAGTATTCACTAATCGTGTTTTGCAGCTATTACACACGGATTTATTTGGACCAACTAGAGTTCAAAGCATTGGAAGTAAAAGATATTGCTTGGTTATAGTTGATGATTATTCTCGTTTTACTTGCGTACTCTTCCTTGCAAATAAATCTGATGCTTTGATTCATTTTACTAAGTTTGCAAAGAAAATTCAAATTGAAAAAGGATATGCAATTTCGAGTATTAAAACTGACCATGGTGGAGAATTTGAAAATCATGATTTTGCCAAATATTGTGATGACAATGGTATTCAACATAATCTTTCATCTCCATACACTCCACAACAAAATGGAGTTGTAGAAAGGAAAAATCGTTCTTTGCAAGAAATGACAAGAACTCTTTTAATCGAAAGTAATATTTCACCTCATTTTTGGGCTGAAGCTACTTCTACTGCTTGTTATATTATAAATAGAATCTTTCTAAGACCTATATTAGAGAAGACTCCTTATGAATTATTCAAAGGTAAGAAGCCAATTGTTTCATATTTTCATGTATTCGGTTGCAAATGTTTTATTCTAAAGAATTCCAGTGATCAAATTGATAAGTTTGAAGAAAAATCAGATGAGGGAATTTTCCTTGGCTGCTCCTTGACAAGCAAAGCTTACAGAGTCTTCAACAAACGTACTCAAACTGTGGAAGAATCCATGAATGTGAAGTTTGAAGATTCATTACAAAATCAGACTCAATCTGAAGATTTAGAGTCTGAGCAAGTGTCTACAAATTCTCATGAAGAAAATCAAGCCTCAGACACTGAGCCTCAAATAAATTCAGAAATTCCAACTGAAGAAGAGCTTCACCAAATTGACAAATCAACTACAAATTGGAAGCAAAAGTCAAGTCATCCCCCAGACCTCATCATTGGCAATATTGATGAAGGAGTTCATACTAGATCTAAAAGACGAGAAGCTTCCAATGCTCTTGCACTAATTTCTGAGATTGAACCAAAAAATATAGAAGATGCATTGAAAGATGAAAGCTGGATTGAAGCAATCCAAGAAGAACTAAACCAATTCAAAATCAACAACGTTTGGGAGCTAGTTCCTAAACCAAAAGGAAAATCAATCATTGGTACCAAATGGGTTTTCAGGAACAAGCTTGATCAACAAGGAAAAGTGGTAAGGAATAAAGCAAGACTTGTAGCAAAAGGCTACACACAAGAAGAAGGCATCGACTATGACGAAACCTATGCTCCTGTGGCAAGGTTAGAAGCTATAAGATTACTTCTTGCTTTTGCTTGCTTTAAAAATTTCAGGTTATTCCAAATGGACGTGAAAAGTGCATTCCTAAATGGAGTCATTCAAGAAGAAGTCTATACAACCACCAGGATTTGAAGATCCTAAAAGACCAAACCTTGTTTTCAAGTCAAGAAAGCCTTATATGGTTTAAAACAAGCACCTCGAGCATGGCATGAAAGGTTAAGCAATTTTTTAATTCAAAATGGCTTCTCTAAAGGTAAAGTAGATACTACACTATTTATAAAAAGAGAAGGCAAGGATTTCATACTTGTTCAGATTTATGTTGATGACATTATTTTTGGTTCTTCTAATGAGAGACTTTGCAAGAATTTTTCAAAGTGTATGCGAACGAATTTGAAATGAGCATGATGGGAGAACTAAACTTCTTTTGGGACTTCAAGTTAATCAATCAAGTGAAGGAACATTCATCCATCAAGAGAAGTATGCAAAAGATCTTATCAAGAAGTTTGGAATGGAGAATTGCAAGAAAACAAACTCCTATGTCAAGCTCATCAAAGCTGGATAAAGACGAACAAGGGAAGAGTGTAGACCAAAAGCTATACAGAAGTATAATCGGGTCATTTCTTTACCTTACAGATTCTAGACCTGACATCTTGTTTAGTGTTTGCATCTGTGCTAGATTTCAATCTGATCCTAAAGAATCTCATATGACTGCTGTAAAGCGTATCATTAAATATGTTGCAACTACATCTAAACTAGGTCTATGGTATTCTAAGAGAGGAGATTTTACTCTTCTTGGATATTCTGATGATGACCTCACTGGTTGTAGAGTGGATAGAAAAAGCACTACAGGTACATGTCAATTATTGGGAAACAGGATGGTGTCTTGGTTCTCAAGAAAACAGGGTATTGTGGCTCTTTCAACCGCTGAAGCAGAGTACATTGCTCTTGGAAGTTGTTGCTCTCAAAATCTATGGATGCAACAACAGTTGAGAGACTTTGGAGTTGATGAAAGACAGACGGAAATCAAATGTGACAATACCAGCGCAATCAACCTCACAAAGAATCCAATACTTCATTCAAGAGCAAAGCACATTGAAATCAAACATAATTTTATTCGAGATCATGTTCAAAGTGGAGATGTTGTGATTCAGCATGTAGATTCAAAGAATCAATTGGCGGATATTTTCACAAAACCCCTAGAGAAGGCTCACTTTTAATTAATTTATTCAAGATTGGAAATCGTAAACTTTGAAAATAATCAGACTCAAGATTAAAGTCTGAAGGTGGTTTAGACTCATCGTTAGGTCTGAAGACGGCTCAGATTCAAAGTAAGGTCTGAAAGCGCTACAGATTCTGCGTAAAGTCTGATTGTACTCAGACGCAAAGGTTGTACTCAGATGCAAAGGTAAGGTCTGAAAAAGGGTTCAGACTCAAAGGTAAAGTCTGAATATCCATCAGACTCTATTTTATCCTATCTCTTTACGAATTTCTTTTTCGTATTCTCTCTTTAACACATTTTTTTGGTAATTACTTTTCAGTATTTCAAAATCTCTTTTCGCTCTTTTTCGACATGCATTAATGGCGTTTATATTTTCAAAAAGGCAGTTTTCTTTTTACGGTTTATTTTTGGCAGTTCTTTTCTTTCACTTTTTGGCGACGTTTTGTATTCCGGTGATTTTTCTCTCACTATTTATACCTCGAACCGTCACTTTTACTCTCAGCTATTCCATGACGATTCATTTTCATACTCCTTCACTCTCAAAACCCTAAAAATCTCCCTTTGCCATTTCCATTTCGTCCCTTTTTTGCCTTAAAGTTTTCATTTTTTCCTCTCGTTCAAGTTGAAATCTTGCTTGCTCTGCGAAAATGTCGTCTCGCAAGTCCTCCAGAATTGCAAGCAGGGGACCACAGCGACAGCAAGAGGGTCCTACAAGGGTGGACCTAACAGAGAAAGATTCGCCTCAACGAGAAGCAGAGCGCCAACATTCTGAGGAAGTTGTTACCGAAGCAGAACCGGTAAGAACTCTTAAGCCACATACTACTTACGATCTCTATAAAAAGCTCAAGGACGGGAAGGTCAGCCTTAAGACAATTGAGGAGTATTTGAGGGAGAGAGGATATAAGAGTGAATATTTATTTTTGATGGAGATGGAAAAACTGAAGGTTGTTAGTGAAGGCACTGCACAGAGGACGCTGGAAAATATCTCGAATGATCCACTTGAGAATGCTCCCTGAAACTTTAGATGATGATGAGAGACTTTTCTCTCATTTTGAACCTCGTTTTGGTGTGGCTGCTAATACCGTTTGTCCTCCCGGAAGTCTATTTCGGTCGAGGGAGCATGAACGAGTTTATACAAAGCTGTTGAAGAGGGGTGTGGTCAATCCAAGGAGTGTAGATTTTGACTTCCTTGATTCGATAAAGATAAATTTGAGAGGGAAGTTTGCTAAGTTACAATTGGAAAATTTCTGCACAGATATGACTGTGGCCCACTTTGAGTTGGCGGCTTATTTTTACTCAAATCTTTCCTTTTTGGATGCAAATCGATTGTCCTTTTCTTTCATGGACAAAGATTATGTTGTTGATGTTGACTTGCTGGCTGACATCATTGGTATGGAAAGAAGGAGTTTCCAGCCAATCAAAGTCTCAACAACCTATGCAACACTGGATATTATACGAGACAGATCTGTTGAAGGCAAGATATCCTACACTAGGATGAATGCCACCAATGTTTTGTTGCATAAAGTTGTTATCAACTGCATCCGGCCAAAAACGACCTCGAAGACCGATGTTTCCAAAACAGAGGCAAGGCGACGTTTGCCATCAACCGGGCAGACTTTTCTCACTTCCACATGTCATACTTTTCCATATGTATAGGACAGTGGTGAAGGATAAGGGTCAGTTGCCTTATTCATCAATCATCACCAAATTGTTTAGGCATTTTGATATTCAAGTCCCTGCATCTTTGTGCCTAACAAAGTTGAATTTGATGCTCGTTGGATAAAAGATGGTGAAGAAGATGAAATTTCCAGAACTGACTGCAGCACTAGAAAGGTTGAGGAGGGAAACACCTTCAAGAGAGATCCCCACTGCTTCATTGAAAAGGAAGGGCAAAGAGCCCATGGCTGAAAAGAAAAGAAGAAAGATCATCCTGCAAGACGAGGAGGATGAAGAAGATGCAATGACTTTGTCCACTCTCTCTAGGATGAGGAGCCCTGTAATCCTGAGAACATAGGCTGAAGAGAGAGCGAGAAAAGAAGCAGAGGAGAAGGAAGCAGAGAAACAGAGGAAGGAAGAGGAAAGGAGAAGAAGAGAAGAGGAAAGGAAGAGAAGAGAAGAAGAAAGGAAGAGAAGAGAAGAAGAAAGGAAGAGAAGAAGAGAGACAGAGGAAGGAAGAAGAAGAAGAAAGAAGAAGGAAGGCTGAGGAAGAAAGCAAAATGCAGGAGGATATGGATGCTACATTTGAGCCATCTTTTGCTAGGGAAGAGACCGAGAAACATCCTTGTGCTGATATGGATGTTGGCGATGATTTTTCCACTCCACCCACTGCATTCATTCAGGGGGAGTTGCTGCAGAACAAGGGACAATTTCGCCACTACTTTTTAGTGATGTGAGTAGGGCTGGTGCTGACCCTGAGGAGGTTTATGCATCACACTTCCCAGAGCATGAAGAATCCTCACCTACTGAGAAAGAAAGGGCTAAGAGGGAAGCTCATAGCTTTCAAACCTATTCTGCTGGTCCAAGTGGAAGCAATGCTAATTCCACAGCATTCTCACAACTGTTGGATGTTATGCTAGACCTGAAGAAACGGGTTTTTGGGATAGACTTCGAGATGAGAGATCTGAAAAAGGCGCTGCTGAGTACTTCAGTGAACATACAAGAACAGATCAATGCACTGCGAGCTCAAGTGGAGTCAAATCAAACCGGTGCGAAATTAGTTTCGGTGAAGGAAAACCTTGCCAAACTCGACAAGTCAGTCCGGGAGCTTAGCAACTTTCAGCTTGTTCGTTTCCCTACAGCCCCTAAAATTTTCAAAACTTTATCTCAATTTTACTCTACCTCTTTGATGGGACAAAAAGGGGGAGAGTTGCGCAGATTTGTTTACAGGTTTTGAAGGTTTTGAAGATTTGAAGTTTTTGAAGCTGAGGAAGCTTGGAAATTTTTTTTTTATTTTGATTTAGACTATTTTATTTTGGATTTCGATTGGGTTGTTTGAACTTCTATGACCTTATGCTGATGTGATGATATGGATTAAGACTTGTGAATTTGATTGCAGGATTACTATATCTTGAGAGGATAATTGTTATTGGACTAACACTCGTTTTGCGAGATATAGTATATATGAGTTTTCCCTGCAGGTTTTTAATTCACAAATCGCCGAGGGTTTTGTCACCATCAAAAAGGGGGAGATTGTTGAAGAAAAATCCCTTGGAGTTTTGAAGTTGACAAAACAGCCTCAACAAAGTGTGGTCTAAGGATTCCAAGACTCGCCGGCTACGTCCGGGTTGTCAAGGTCTAAAGGTTTTCAAAGACAGTCGGACCCGAATTTTGGTCTGAAGTTTTTCCGTCGAAGTCGGTCAAGACTCGCTTCCCGTCTCGAAGACCTTCAAGACTCGCCAGTCCCAAGACCCTCGAGACCCAAATCTAAGTCGAAGATAGTTCGCGATTTTCTTTACGGGCTGGCTACGAGTTATTCTTATGGGTACAAATATTGGATTTCGTATTTCCTAATCCTAACCATGGAATATCTCGGCTGTGATCAAGAGCTTGGAAGATTTGATTCTTCGGATTCTATCCGTTGAAGATCAAGTTTATTTTTGGAAGAATCTAATTTTGGGAACTCAAGATCCTGATTGTATGGGCGAATAGGATTGACGAGCTACTGTCTACTTACGTTTTCGGGACAAGGAGATCACTTAAATTGATTCAGTCTAACGGGTTGATTGGATGAATTTTTGGAATGTGCCAACGGGTATGATGGCACGGAAATTATTTAAGTTGGATCGACGTTGCTTGGAAAAAAAGAGAGACCGGTAGAGAAATCTTGATGTTAGAATCTCCAAAATCACTTGTTCTCTAAAATCTTTCATGTTTACACTGTGTAACAAAGAGAGTGAGATATAGAGCAAAGGCAGCAGAAGGCTGTAGGAGAGACTGTCAATTGAAGAAGTCTAATCCGTCTACTGTAAAGGCACTCTTTTACTACATAGTGATTACAGCCAGTTGGCTGCCAACGTGGAGAGTGGACGTAGGCTTGGTCTAAGCCGAACCACTATAATCCTTGTGTCAATTTTCTCTCTCTACTCTATTTACTTTGTGAATACGTAATCTGTTTATTATTGATATATCCTTGATATTAACGTATTGCATTGAAAAAGATTCCAAAAGAATTCCGCAACAACCTATTCACCCCCCTCTAGGTTGATTCACTAGCCCATTTCAGTAACACCAATCTATCTTGACTTACTCCAACTTCGTTGAAGGTAAGTTATTCTAGGTAGATTCCTCTTGACATCTCAGTCTGGATTTGGATGTCTTAATTCTTTTGTTGAGCATTTCACTATGGATGTGAGTGTTTTTCTTAGTAAGGGAAGATTTATCACGTACCTTAACATGCTCTACCACACTGATTGGTAAGTAATTGTAAGTATGTTCTTTCCTTTTGCATCACGCATTTGCATTGGCATTTCTATGCATCATGTAAATTGCATTTTAAAATGGAATTCATTCAAAAAAATCAAAAAAAAAGAAAAAAGAAAAAAATTGGTAAGGTCATACTGCTTGCAAGAAAATTCGAACTCTTGTTAACAAAATGATGTAAAGATTGGGTGACGTATTCCTGCATCAATGGTCGGGACAAATGACCCCTCCCAAATGAGAGTGAGTGAAAAGCCTTTTCACACCAAAAGTATCTCATTTAGCATGCTCAAGAGATTCACGCTTTAAGTGAAAATCGTCCTAATGATAATTTTTCCAGTGGAAGTTTGAAAAAAGCCATCATGCATGGACTTTCATTGAATTTAAAAAGAATGATGAAATGAAATTTTCCTCAAAGACCAAAGGATTTGTCTTTGAAACCCTGAGTTTGAATACTTGATGAGAATTTCAAATGTCTAATGTGAATTTTAGATATTTGAACCTTTAAATGCTTGATGTGACTTCCAAGTGTTTATCTTTTCCAACATCTGATGTAATTTCCAGATGTTTAGTAAATGTTTTCAAATGTCTAGTGTGAATGCTAGATATTTGAACCTTTAAACACTTGATGTGACTTCCAAGCGTTTATCTTTTCAAACATCTGATGTGATTTCCAGATGTTGAAAGTTTTCAAATGTCTGACATAAGAATCAGATCTTTAAAATTTCAAGTACTTGATGTGATTTCCAAGTGTTTTGAATTTGATGAGAGTTCCAGATTCTTCAAGATTTTGAGCTTTTTAATTATCTGAAGGGAGTTCCAGATGATTGTCGGGTCTCATAGGAATCATTTCACACCAAAGTCCACAGACAGGTACGAGGTACATGTCCTTCTTTGCATTTGCATTTCATTGGTCATAGATGAAATAGGCTAGTGAATCAACCTAGAGGGGGGTGAATAGGTTGTTACGCAATTCTTTTGGAATCTTTCGCGGTGAAATACGTTGATATCAAAGATATATCAATAATAAACAGATTACGTATTCATAAAGTAAATAGAGTAGGGTAAGAGAGAATTGACACAAGGATTATAGTGGTTCGGCTTAGACCAAGCCTACGTCCACTCTCCACGCCGGCAGCCAACCGGGCAGTAATCACTATGTAGCAAAAGAGTGCCGTTACAATAGACGGATTAGACTTCTTCAATTGACAGTCTCTCCTACAGCCTTCCTGCTTTCTTTCGCACTATATCTCACTCTCTTTGATACACAATTTGAATATGAAAGATTTTAGAGAACAAGTGATTTTGGAGATTCTAACATCAAGATTTTTCTACCAGTCTCTCCTAGTTTCCAAGCAACGTCGATCCTCCTTAAATAGTCTCCGTGCCTTCATACCCGTTGGCACTTACCAAAACATTCATCCAATCAACCCGTTGGACTGAATCAATTTAAGTGATCTCCTTGTCTCGAAAATGTAAGTAGACAGCAGCTCATCAATCCTGTTTGCCCATACAATCAGGATCTTGAGTTCCCAAAATTAGATTCTTCCAAAAATAATCTTGATCTTCAATGGATAAAATCCGAAGAATCAAATCTTCCAAGCTCTTGATCACAGCCGAGATATTCCATGGTTAAGATTAGGAAATACGAAATCCAATATCTTACTTTCCTTAGCCATACGAATAACCTGTGGCCAGCCTGTAAAAATCGCGAACTGTCTTCAAACTTAGATTTGGGTCTTGAAGGTCTTTAGATGGAAACTGAGTCTTGAAGGTCTTCAAACGAAAACTGAGTCTTGACTGACTTCAGACGGAAAAACTTCAGATCGAAATTCTGGGTCTGACTGTCTTTGAAAACCTTTAGACCTTGACAACTTCAGACGTAGCCGACTGAGTCTTAGAGTCTTTAGACTGTCTTGTTGAGGCTGTTTTGTCAACTTCAAAACTCCAAGGGATTTTTCTTCAACAATCTCCCCCTTTTTGATGGTGACAAAACCCTCTGACGATTTGTGAATTAAAAAAACCTGCAAGGAAAACATATATATATATATATATATATATATATTGAGGATTATATCTGCAAAACAGAGTGTTAGTCCAATAACAATTATCCTCACAAAATATAATAATCCTACAATCAAATTCACAAGTCTAAATCCAAATCATCACATCAGCATAAGGTTATAGAAGTTCAAACAACCCAATCGAAATGCAAAATGAAAACAGTCTAAATAAAATAAAATTAAGCTTCAAAATAAATCAAAATAAAAACTCTCAAAGCTTCCTCAGCTTCAAAAACTTCAAATCTTCAAAACCTGCAATCAAATCTGCGCAACTCTCCCCCTTTTTGTCCCATCAAAGAGGTAGAGTGAAATGAGATAAAGTTTTGAAAATTTCTAGGGGCCTGCAAGGAAACGAACAAGTTGAAACTTGCTAAGCTCCTGGACTGACTTGTCAAGTTTGGCAAGATTTTCCTTCACTAAAGCTAATTCTGCACTAGTCTGATTTGACTCCACTTGAGCTCTCAGTGCATTGATCTGTTCTTGCATGTTCACTGAAGTACTCAGCAGCGCCTTTTTCAAGTCTCTCATTTCGAAGTCCATCCCAAAACCTGCTTTTTCAAGTCCAAAGATAATATCCAACAGCTGTGTGAATGCTTTGTGGAATTAGCATTGCTTCCACTTGGACCAGGCGGAATGGGTTTGAAAACTAGGAGCTTCCCTTTCAGCCCTTTCCTTCTCGGCGGGTGAGGATTCTTCATGCTCGGGAAGTGGGATGCATAGACCTCCTCGGGGTCAGCACCGCACCTACTCACATCACTAAAATGTAGTGGCGATATTGTTCCTTGTTCTCAGCAACTCCCCGAATGAATGCCGGTGGGTGGAGTGGAAAATTCATCGCCAACATCCATATCAGCACGAGGATGTTTCTCGGTCTCTTCCCCAGCAAAAGATGGCTCAAATGCAGCAGCCATATCCTCCTGCATTTTGCTTTCTTCCTCGCCTTCCTTCTTCTTTCTTCTTCTTCAGCTTTCCTCTCCTGTCTCTCTTCTTCTCTTCTATGTTCTTCTCGCTCTTCTTCTTCTCTCTTTCTCTTCTTCTTTCTTCTTCTCTTTTTTCTCTCCTCTTCTTCTCTTCTTCTTCTTTCCTCTTCTCTTCTCTTCCTTTCCTCTTCTCTTCTCCTTTCTTTTTCTTCCTTCTCTTTCCTCTGTTTCTCTGCTTCCTTCTCCTCTACTTCTTTTCTCGCTCTCTCCTCAGCCTCTGTTCTCAAGATTACAGGGCTCCTCAATCTAGAGAGAGTGGACAAAGTCATGGCATCTTCTTCATCCTCCTCGTCTTGCAGGATGATCTTTCTTCTTTTCTTTTCAGCCATGGGCTCTTTGCCTTTCCTTTTTGATGAAGCAGTGGGGATCTCCCTTGAAGGTGTTTCCCTCATCAACCTTTCCAAAGTCTTTGCAGTCAGTTCTGGAAATTTCATCTTCATCACCATCTTCTCACCAACGAGCATCGAATTCAACTTTGTTAGGCACAAAGATGCAGGAACTTGAATATCAAAATGCTTAAACAAAGTTTGGTGATGATTGATGAATAAGGCAGGCCGAGCCTTGTCCTTCACCACGAGTCCTATACATATGGAAAAGTATGACATGTGGAAGTGAGAAAGGTCTGCCCTGGTTGATGGCAAACATCAGCTTTGCCTCTGTTTTGGAAACATCGGTCTTCGAGGTCAATTTTGGCTAGATGCAGTTGATGACAACTTTATGCAACAACACATTGGTGGCATTCATCCTAGTGTAGGATATCTTGCCTTCAACAGTTCTGTCTCGTACAATATCCAATGTTGCATAGGCTGTTGAAACTTTGATTGGCTGGAAACCCCTTCTTTCCACGCCAATTATGTCACCAAAGAAGTCAACATCAACAACATAATCTTTGTCCATGAAAGAAAAGGACAAATGATTTGCATCCAAAAAGGATAGATTCGAGTAAAAGTAAGCCGCCAATTCGAGTGGGCCACCGTCATATCGTGCGAAATTCTCCAATTGCAACCTAGCAAACTTCCCTCTTAGATTAATCCTTATCGAATCTAGGAAGTCAAAATCCACACTCCTTGGATTGACCACACCCCTTTTCAACAGCTTCGTATAAACTCGTTCATGCTCCCTCGACCGAAATAAGCTCCCTGGAGGACAAACAGTATTAGCAGCCACACCAAAACGAGGTTCAAAATGATGGAAAAGTCTCTCATCATCATCTAAAGTTTCAGCAGGAGCATTCTCAAGTGGATCACTCGAGATATTTTCCAGCGTCCTCGTCAGGCAAAGGTGCCTTCACCAACAACCTTCAGCTTTTCCATCTCCTTTAAAAATGCATACTCACTCCTAAATCCCCTCTCCTTCAAATACTCCTCGATCGTCTTAAGGCTAACCTTCCCTTCCTTAAGCCTTTTATAGAGATCGTAAGTAACATTTGGCTTAAGAGTTCTTACCGGTTCTGCTTCGGTAACAACTTCCTCAGACTGTTGACTCTCTGCTTCTCGTTGAGGCAAATCTTCCTCCGTTAGGTCCACCCTTGTAGGACCCTCTTGTTGTCTCTATGGTCCCCTGCTTGCAATTCTGGAGGACTTGCGAGACGACATTCTTGTAGAGCAAGCAAAGTTTCAACTTGAACGTGAGGAAAAATGGAAACTTTGAGGAGAAAAAGGGACGAAACGGAAACGGCAAAAGGAGATTTTTAGGGTTTTGAGAGTGAAAGAGTATGAGGATGAATCGCAAGGGAGTAGCTGGGAGTAAAAGTGACGGTTTGAGAGTATAAATGGTGAGAGAAAAATCACCGGAATACGAATCGTCGCCAAAAAGTGAAAGAAAAGAACTGCCAAAAATAAACCGTAAAAAGAAAACTGCCCTTTTTGAAAATATAAACTTCCATTAATGCATGTTAGAAAAAAGAGCGAAAAGAGATTTTGAAATACTGAAAAGTAATTACCAAAAATATGTTAAAGAGGGAATACGAAAAAGAAATTCGTAAAGAGATTAAATAAACAGAGTTTGACGGATGTTCAGACTTTACCTTTGCGTTTGAGTACAATCAGACTTTACGTAGAGTCTGAAACACTTTCAGACCTTGCTTTGAGTCTGAGTCGTCTTCAGACCTAGCGTTGAGTCTAAACCACTTCCAGACTTAGCAATGAGTATGAACCACCTTTAGACTTTAGCGATGAGTCTGAACCACCTTCAGACTTTAATTTTGAGTCTGATTATCTTCAAAATTCACAATTCCCAGTCTTGAACAAATTGATTCAAAGTGAGCCTTCTCTAGGGGTTTTGTGAATATATCCGCCAATTGATTCTTTGAATCTACATGCTGAATCACAACATCTCCACTTTGAACATGATCTCGAATGAAATGATGCTTGATTTCAATGTACTTTGCTCTTGAATGAAGTATTGGATTCTTTGTGAGGTTGATTGCGCGGGTATTGTCACATTTGATTTCCGTATGTGTTTCATCAACTCCAAAGTCTCTCAATTACTGTTGCATCCATAGAATTTGAGAGCAGCAACTTCCAAGAGCAATGTACTCGCTTCGGTGGTTGAAAGAGCCACGGTACCTGCTTTTCTTGAGAACCAAGACACCATCTTGTTTCCCAATAATTGACATGTACCTGTAGTGCTTTTTCTATCCACTCTACATCCAGCAAGGTCAACATCAAAATATACAAGAAGAGTAAAATCTCCTTTCTTAGAATACCATAGACCTAGCTTAGATGTAGTTGCAACATATTTAATGATACGCTTAACAGCGGACATATGAGATTCCTTAGGATCGAGATTGAAATCTAGCACAAATGCAGACACTAAACAAGATATCGTGTCTAGAAGCTGTAAGGTAAAGAAGTGACCCGATTATACTTCTGTATAGCTTTTGGTCTACACTCTTCCCTTTTTGTCCTTATCCAGTTTTGATGAGCTTGACAAAGGAGTTTCTGTTTTCTTGCAATTCTCCATTCCAAACTTCTTGATAAGGTCTTTTGCATACTTCTCTTAATGGATGAAAGTTCCTTCACTTGATTGTTTGACATGCTCAGGGTGCTTGTTTTAAACCATATAAGGCTTTCTTCAGCTTGAAAACAAGATTTGGTCTTTTAGGATCTTCAAATCCTGGTGGTTGTTCCACATAGACTTCTTCTTGGATGACTCCATTTAGGAATGCGCTTTTCACGTCCATTTGGAATAACCTGAAATTTTTAAAGCAAGCAAAAGCAAGAAGTAATCTTATAGCTTCTAACCTTGCCACGGGAGCATAGTTTTCGTCATAGTCGATGCCTTCTTCTTGTGTGTAGCCTTTTGCTACAAGTCTTGCTTTATTCCTTACCACTTTTCCTTGTTGATCAAGCTTGTTCCTGAAAACCCATTTGGTGCCAATGATTGATTTTCCTTTTGGTTTAGGAACTAGCTCCCAAACGTTGTTGATTTTGAATCGGTTTAGTTCTTCTTGCATTACTTCGATCCAGCTTTCATCTTTCAATGCATCTTCTATATTTTTTGGTTCAATCTTAGAAATTAGTGCAAGAGCACTAGAAGCTTCTCGTCTTTTAGACCTAGCACGAACTCCTTCATCAATATTGCCAATGATGAGGTCCGGGGATGACTTGACTTTTGCTTCCAATTTGTAGTTGATTTGTCAATTTGGTGAAGCTCTTCTTCAGTTGGAATTTCTGAATTTGTTTGAGGCTCAGTGTCTGAGGCTTGATTTTCTTCATGAGAATTTATAGACACTTGCCCAGACTCTAAATCTTCAGGTTGAGTCTGATTTTGTAACGAATCTTCGAACTTCACATTCATGGATTCTTCCACAATTTGAGTACGTTTGTTGAAGACTCTGAAAGCTTTGCTTGTCATGGAGTAGCCAAGGAAAATTCCTTCATCTGATTTTTCTTCAAACTTACCAATTCGATCACTGGAATTCTTTAGGATAAAACATTTGCAACCGAATACATGAAAGTATGAAACAATTGGTTTCTTATCTTTGAGCAGTTCATAAGGTGTCTTTTCCAATATAGGTCTTAGAAAAATTCTATTTATAATATAACAAGCGGTAGAAGTAGCTTCAGCCTAAAAATGAGGTGATATATTACTTTCGATTAAAAGAGTTCTTGCCATTTTTTGCAAAGAACGATTTTTCCTTTCTACAACTCCATTTTGTTGTGGAGTGTATGGGGATGAAAATTATGTTGAATACCATTGTCATCACAATATTTGGCAAAATCATGATTTTCAAATTCTCCACCATGGTCAGTTTTAATACTCGAAATTGCATATCCTTTTTCAATTTGAATTTTCTTTGCAAACTTAGTAAAATGAATCAATGCATCAGATTTATTTGCAAGAAAGAAAACCCAAGTAAAACGAGAATAATCATCAACTATAACCAAGCAATATCTTTTACCTCCAATACTTTGAACTCTTGTTGGCCCAAATAAATCCATGTGTAATAGCTGCAAAACACGATTAGTGGATACTTGATTTATAGATTTAAAGGAATTTCTAACCTGTTTACCAAGTACACAGGAGTGCATAATTCATGCTTTTGATACTTGAGATTAGGAAGTCCTCGAACAAGCTTTTTGGATGATACTTTTGCAATTTGCTTTAGATTGACATGTCCAAGCTTCTTATGCCGAGGGATGACTTCATCTTGAATTGATATCAAGCATTGAGGACTGTCGGACCTTATATCTAGCAAATAGATATTCCCATGTCTTCGACCGATGAAAGGACTCGTGAAAGATCCTTGCTTGATCCAAACATGTATCTTCTTGAAAATTGATTTTGTATCCCGAATCGCATAATTGACTAATACTCAATAGATTGTAGTTCAATCATTCAACAAGAGAGACATTGTTGATTGTGAGATTTCCAATCATCACAGTTCCTTGGCCAACAATCTTACCCTTGTTGTTACCACCAAAAGAGACATTTCCTCCTTTTATATGAGAGAATTTTGTAAAACAACTTGAGTCTCCTGTCATGTGTCTTGAACATCCACTGTCCAAATACCACTTGACTTTCTTCTTGAAGGTAACCTGCAATTAAAAAGAAACTCATGTCTTTTTTGGTACCCAGATCTTCTTGGGTCCATCATGGTTAGTAGTATAAACAGTCTTTGCCCAGCTCTTCTTAATAGGTCTCCAAATTTTGGGGCATTCCTTTTCAAAATGATCTACACTCTTACATTTTGAACAAGTAAGAGCATTTCTACCAACAGGCTTTACAAAAACCTTTTGGAAATGATTTTTATAAAATGTTTTTGTTGGCCTATTTCTAATTCTTTCCTTTACCTTTGGAAAATCGATCAAAGGAACGGTTTCTTGTGTCATTCCTAGATCGGATTTATTAAAGTAAGGTCTTTGGATAGAAAGAATCTTATCCAGCTTTTCAGAACCTATTGAAAATTTCTTTGAAACTTTCAATAAGTCTTCTTTCAAGCAAGCATTCTCTTTTGAAAGATCATTCTCATTTTCTTTCGAAACAGCAAGAGACTTGTCTAGACTTTCAACTTTTTCATGTAAAATTTTTTTTTGTTGTTTCAGTTTGGAATTCTCCCATTTTTAGTTCAGAAATCCTTTTAAGAGAGTCTTTAAGACTGAGACAAAGTTCATCAATGTATTTTGATACTTTGGTAGGAATTTTTAGATTTCTAACCTTGATACCATTGTTTGAGTCTCGAGTCTGAATATGAGTCTCGAGTCCGAGTCCGAGTCCGAGTCCGAGTTTGAGTCTCGAGTCCGAGTTTGCCATAAGACATATATTTGCATATTCTTCATCACTCTCCTCACATTCAGTGTCACTCCACGTTTCAGCTTTGAGTGCTTTCTTGAACTTTTCAGGTTTTCCTTTCTTTTTCTTCAATAAGGGACAGTTGGGTCTGATGTGTCCCTTTTTCTTGCATTCAAAGCAAACAACTTCTTTGCCGGTATCTTCTTCTTCATTTGATCTCCTTTGAAATCTTTGATTATTTTGTTTCTTTCCGTTGAATCTTCTGCCTTTTCTATTCAATCTTTTGAACTTTCTAATCAAAAGTGCTAATTCTTCATCATCCAAGTCTTCTTCTGAATCTGTAACATCAGAATCATCATTAGATTTTAAAGCAATTGACTTCTTACCTTTTGTGTCAAATTCCTCATCGAATTGCTCGACTTCATAGGATTGAAGTGTGCCGACCAATTCATCTACCGAAAGAGGCATGATCCTCTCGTGTTTCTCTTATAGATGTTTTGACGTGATTCCAATTTTTGGAGAGCCCTCTCAACAATTTATTGACCTTCATAGGTCCTGAGATTGGCTGTCCTTGGTATGCCAAGCCGTTTACAATTTCTGTAAATCGACTGAACATATCCGTGATGGTTTCTCCTAGCTTCATTTTGAAGGCTTCATATTGACCAAGAAGTATGTTGATCTTGGTTTTTTTGACTCGATCTTTTCCTTCATAGGTGACGTGCAATCTGTCCCAAACTTCTTTAGCTGTTTCACAACATGAAATTCTATTATACTCAGTAGGAGATAATGCACAATAGAGAGAGTAAATAGCCTTTGCATCAAGAGCATGTCTTTTAGAAATTTCTGCTTGTGGTAATCCTGCTCCATTAGCTATTTCTTTTCCTGTGCTTGATGTAGCTTTAGGAATAATTCCGTTCTCCACTACATCCCATTCCATAGGATCTTTAGACCTTAGAAACGCCTTCATCTTGTTTTTCCATACGTTGTAATCCTTGCCATCGAAGTAGGGAGGTCTAGTATTGCTGTGCCCTTCAATTAACCCTGGAGCCAAAACACTAGCCATAGATCTTTAGCTTCAAAAGTAATAACACTTCTAACAAATAAGCAACCTGCTCTGATACCAATTGAAATAGGCTAGTGAATCAACCTAGAGGGGGGTGAATAGGTTGTTACGCAATTCTTTTGGAATCTTTCGCGGTGAAATACGTTGATATCAAAGATATATCAATAATAAATAGATTACATATTCATAAAGTAAATAGAGTAGGGCAAGAGAGAATTGACACAAGGATTATAGTGGTTTGGCTTAGACCAAGCCTATGTCCACTCTCCACGCTGGCAGCCAACTGGCTGTAATCACTATGTAGCAAAAGAGTGCCGTTACAGTAGAAAGATTAGACTTCTTCAATTGACAATCTCTCCTACAGCCTTCTGCTACTTTCGCACTATATCTCACTCTCTTTGATACACAATTTGAATATGAAAGATTTTAGAGTACAAGTGATTTTGGAGATTCTAACATCAAGATTTTTCTACTAGTCTTTCCTAGTTTCCAAGCAACGTCGATCCTCCTTAAATAGTCTTCGTGCCTTCATACCCATTGGCACTTACCAAAACATTCATCCAATCAACCCATTGGACTGAATCAATTTAAGTGATTTCCTTGTCCCAAAACGTAAGTAGACAGCAGCTCATCAATCCTGTTCGCCCATACAATCAGGATCTTGAGTTTCCAAAATTAGATTCTTCCAAAAATAATCTTGATCTTCAACGGATAAAATCTGAAGAATGAAATCTTCCAAGCTCTTGATCACAGCAAGAGATATTCCATGGTTAAGATTATGAAATACGAAATCCAATATCTTACTTTCCTTAGCCATAAGAATAACCTGTGGCCAGCCTGTAAAAATCGCGAACTGTCTTCAGACTTAGATTTGGGTCTTAAGGGTCATCAGACTGAAATTGAGTCTTGAAGGTCTTCAGACGGAAACTGAGTCTTGACTAACTTCAGACGGAAAAACTTCAGACCGAAATTCTGGGTCTGACTGTCTTTGAAAACCTTTAGACCTTGACAACTTCAGACGTAGCCGACTGAGTCTTGGAGTTCTTAGACCGTACTGTTGAGGCTGTTTTGTTAACTTCAAAACTCCAAGGGATTTTTCTTCAACAATAGACACCTGGAAATCTATGTTCATGACCAAATCATTGCATTTACATGGCATTCTTTATTGCATGGTACATGTTCTTCTTTGCATTTGCATTTCATTGGTCATAGACACGTGGAAATCTATGTTCATGACCAAATTATTGCCTTTACATGGCATTCTTTATTGCATGGTACATGTTCTTCTTTGCATTTGCATTTCATTGGTCATAGACACATGGAAATCTATGTTCACGACCAAATCATTGCATTTACATGGCATTTCTTCATTACATTAGAGTCCATTTCTAAAAAAATTCAATGCATGCATATGATCAAAATTTAGGTCTCAATTTATCTTTGAAGGCAACCTCTACGAGCTCACCTTCACAGAGGGGCAGCTGTTGACACCTAAATTTTGGCGATCCGATCATTTATTGCATAAGAAAATTAAGGGTTAATTTTATCTTTGAAAAAAAATATTAATTAGTTGCAGAACACATAAGTTTAGGTGCATTCATTTTAGTTTAACTTTTTATATTTTATTGGGCCGATGGTGGGGTTCAAATTTTCTTGCTTTTGAGCTTTAGTTCGGCAGGCCGGGCTAAACCCACAAAAAGAGAAAATTAACCCAAGCCTGTCGTTATTTTATATCTTGTGAAAAATTAAGATTTGATGCGATATTATGATGATTTTTGGAAATTAAGAAAATCGCATGGTAATCTTATCTTTATCAATAGATGGTGAAATCGGGGAAGAATATTCATGAGATAAGGATTGTTGTGATCATGAGGTTATAAGCAATATTTGTGAGATGAAAATGAAAATGGGGGTTTTCATTCGTTCACAAAAAGAAAAAATTCACAAAAAAAAAGGGAGTTTTCGGCTCCAGAGTGTTGAAGAAAAATCCCTTGGAGTTTTGAAGATGACAAAACAGCCTCAACAGTTCAGTGTGAAGATTCCAAGACTCAGTCAGTTTCGTCTGAAGTTTTCAAAGTCTAAAGGTTTTCAAAGACAGTTAGACCCAGAAGTTCGTTCTA
This sequence comes from Eucalyptus erythrocorys, assembly GCA_014182555.1. Classification (NCBI taxonomy): domain Eukaryota; kingdom Viridiplantae; phylum Streptophyta; class Magnoliopsida; order Myrtales; family Myrtaceae; genus Eucalyptus; species Eucalyptus erythrocorys. Next base: position 57,196,515 of record CM024602.1, read on the forward strand.
AAGTTTTTCCATCTGAAGTCAGTCAAGACACAGTTTCAGTCTAAAGACTTTCAAGACTCAGTTTCAGTCTAACGACCTTCAAGACCCAAATCTAAGTGTGAAGACAGTTCGCGATTTTTACAGGCTGGCCACAGGTTATTCTTATGGCTAAGGAAAGTAAGATATTGGATTTCATATTTCCTAATCTTAACCATGGAATATCTCTGGCTGTGATCGAGAGCTTAGAAGATTTATTCTTCGGATTTTATCCGTTGAAGATCAAGTTTATTCTTGGAAGAATCTAATTTTGGAAACTCAAGATCCTGATTGTATGGGCGAACAGGATTTACGAGCTACTGTCTACTTACGTTTTCAGTGACAAGGAGATCACTTAAATTGATTCAGCCCAACGGGTTGATTAGATGAATTTTTGGTAGGTGCCAACGGGTATGAAGGCACGGAGGCTATTTAAGGTGGATCAATGTTGCTTGGAAACAAGGAGAGACTGGGTAGAAAAATCTCGATGTTAGAATCTCCAAAATCACTTGTTCTCTAAAATCTTTCATGTTCAAATTGTGTATCGAAGAGAGTGTGATATAGTGCGAAAGCAAAGCAGAAAGCCGTAGGAGAGACTGTCTATTAAAGAAGTCTAGTCCGTATACTGTAACAGCTCTCGTTTGCTACATAGTGATTATAGCTAGTTGGCTGCCAGCGTGGAGAGTGGACGTAGGCTTGGACTAAGCCAAACCACTATAATCCTTGTGTCAATTGTCTCTTACCCTACTCTATTTACTTTATGAAAACGTGCTTTACTTATTATTGATATATCTTTGATATCAACGTATTCTACCGCAAAAGATTCCAAAAGAATTCCACAGCAACCTATTCACCCCCTCTAGGTTGATTCACTAGCCTATTTCAATTGGTATCAAAGCAGGTTGCTTATTCATTAGAAGTGTTATTACTTCTGAAGCTAAAGATCTATGGCTAGTGTTTTGGCTCCAGGATTAATTGAAGGGCAAAGCAATATCGGACCTCCCTACTTCGATGGCAAGGAGTACAACGTATGGAAAAACAAGATGAAGACATTCCTAAGATCCAAAGATCCTATGGAGTGGGATGTAGTGGAGAATAGAATCACTCCTAAAGCTGTATCTATCGCAGGGAAAGAATTACCTGATGGAGTGGGAACAACGCACACTGATGTCTCAAAGAGACAAGCCCTTGATGCAAAGGCTATCTACTCTCTATATTGTGCATTATCTCCTACTGAATATAATAGAATTTCATCTTGTGAAACAGCCAAAGTAGTTCGGGACAGATTGCACGTCACCTATGAAGGAACAGATCGAGTCAAAGAAACCAAGATCAATATCCTTCTTGGTCAATATGAAGCCTTCAAAATGAAGACAGGAGAAACCATCACGGATATGTTCAGTCGATTTACAGAAATTGTAAATGGCTTGGCATACCAAGGACAGCCAATCTCAGGACCTATGAAGGTCAATAAACTATTGAGAGGGCTCTCCAAAGATTGGAATCACATCAAGACATCTATAAGAGAAACACACAGGATCATGCCTCTTTCAGTAGATGAATTGGTCGGCACACTTCAATCCTATGAAGTCGAGCAATTCAATGAGGAATTTGACACAAAAGGTAAGAAGTCAATTGCTTTAAAATCTAATGATGATTCTGATGTTACAGATTCAGAAGAAGACTTGGATGATGAAGAATTGGCACTCCTAATTAGAAAATTCAGAAGGTTAAATAGAAAAGGTAGAAGGTTCAATGGAAAGAAACAAAATAATCAAAGATTTCAAAGGAGATCAACTGAAGAAGAAGACACCAGCAAAGAAGTTGTTTGCTTTGAATGCAAGAAAAAGGGACACATCGTAATCAACTGTCCCTTATTGAAGAAAAAGAAAGGGAAACCTGAAAAGTTCAAGAAAGCACTCAAAGCTGAGACGTGGAGTGACACTGAATGTGAGGAGAGTGATGAAGAATATACAAATATATGTCTTATGGCAAACTCAGACTCAGACTCAGACTCAGACTCAAACAGTGGTATCAAGGTTAGAAACTTAAAAATTCATACCAAAGTATCAAAATACATTGATGAACTTTGTCTCGCTTAAAGGCTCTCTTAAAAGGATTTCGAACGAAAAGGGAGAATTCCAAACTGAAACAACAAGAAAAGATTTTACTTGAAAAATTTGAAAGTCTAGACAAGTCTTTTGCTGTTTCAAAAGAAAATGCTTGCTTGAAAGAAGATTTATTGAAAGTCATAAAGAAATTTTCAATGGGTTCTGAAAAGTTGGATAAAATTCTTTCTATTCAAAGACCTTACTTTAATTAATCCAGTCTAGGAATGACACAAGAAACCATTTCTTTTATCGATTTCCCAAAGGTAAAGGAAAGAATTAGGAATAGGCCAACAAAAACTTTTTACAAAAATCATTTTCAAAAGGTTTTTGTAAAGTCTGTTAGTAGAAATGCTCTTACTTGTTCAAAATGTAAAAGTGTAGATCATTTTGAAAAGGAATGGCCCAAAGTTTGGAGACCTGTTAAGAAGAGCTAGGCAAAGACTATTTATACTACCAACAATGATGGACGCAAGAAGGTTTGGGTACCAAAGAAGACATGAGTCTTTCTTTTAAATGTAGGTTACCTTCAAGAAGAAAATTAAGTGGTATTTGGACAGTGGATGTTCAAGACACATGACAGGAGATTCAAGTTATATTACAAAACTCTCTCATATAAAAGGAGGAAATGTTTCTTTTGGTGGTAACAACAAGGGAAAGATTGTTGGTCAAGGAACTGTGATGATTGGAAATCTCACAATCAACAATGTCTCTCTTGTTGAAGGATTGAACTACAATCTATTGAGTACTAGTCAATTATGCGATTCTGGATACAAAATCAACTTTCAAGAAGATACATGTTCTGGAACAAGCAAGGATCTCTCACAATCCTTTACTGGACGAAGATATGGAAATATTTATTTGCTAGACGTAAGGACTAATAGTCCTCAATGCCTGATATCGATTCAAGATGAAGTCATTCTCTGGCATAGGAAGCTTGGACATGTCAACCTGAAACAAATCGCAAAAGTATCATCCAAAAAGCTTGTTCGAGGACTTCCTAACCTCAAATATCAAAAGCATGAATTATGCACTCCGTGTGTACTTGGAAAACAGGTTAGAAATTCCTATAAATCTATAAATCAAGTATCCACTAATCGTGTTTTGCAGCTATTACACATGGATTTATTCGGGCCAACCAGAGTTCAAAGTATTGGAGGTAAAAGATATTACTTGGTTATAGTTGATGATTATTCTCGTTTTACTTGGGTTTTCTTTCTTGCAAATAAATCTGATGCATTGACTCATTTTATTAAGTTTGCAAAGAAAATTCAAATTGAAAAAGATTATGCGATTTCAAGTATTAAAACTGACCATGGTGGAGAATTTGAAAATCATGATTTTGCTAAATACTGTGATGACAATGGTATTCAACATAATTTTTCATCCCCTTACATTCCGCAACAAAATGGAGTTGTAGAAAGGAAAAATCATTCCTTACAAGAAATGGCAAGAACTCTTTTGATCGAAAGTAATATTTCACCTCATTTTTGGGCTAAAGCTACTTCTACTGCTTGCTATATTATAAATAGAATTTTTCTAAGACCTATATTGGAAAAGACACCTTATGAACTGCTCAAAGGTAAGAAACTAATTATTTCATATTTTCATATATTCGGTTGCAAATGTTTTATCCTAAAGAATTCCAGTGATCGAATTGGTAAGTTTGAAGAAAAATCAGATGAAGGAATCTTCCTTGGCTACTTCTTGACAAGCAAAGCCTTCAGAGTCTTCAACAAACGCACTCAAACTGTGGAAGAATCCATGAATGTGAAGTTTGAAGACTCAGTACAAAATCAGACTCAACCTGAAGATTTTGAGTCTTGCCAAGTGTCTACAAATTCTCTTGAAGAAACTCAAGCCCCAGACACTGAGCCTCAAACAAATTCAGTAATTCCAACTGAAGAAGAGCTTCACCAATCTGACAAACCAACTACAAGTTGGAAGCAAAAGTCAAGTCATCCTCCAAACCTCATCAATGGCAATATTGATGAAGGAGTTCGTACAAGATCTAAAAGATGTGAAGCTTCTAGTGCTCTTGCACTCATTTCTGAGATCGAACCAAAAAACATAGAAGATGCATTGAAAGATGAAAGCTGGATTGAAGCAATGCAAGAAGAACTGAATCAATTCAAAATCAACAATGTTTGGGAGCTAGTTCCTAAACCAAAAGGTAAATCAATCATTGGTACCAAATGGGTTTTCAGGAACAAGCTTGATCAACAAGGAAAAGTGGTAAGGAATAAAGCAAGACTTGTGGCAAAAGGCTACACACAAGAAGAAGGCATCGACTATGATGAAACCTATGCTCCGATGGCAAAGTTAGAAGCTATAAGATTACTTCTTGCCTTTGCTTGCTTTAAAAATTTCAGGTTATTCCAAATGAACGTGAAAAGTGCATTCCTAAATGGAATTATCCAAGAAGAAGTCTATGTGAAACAACCACTAGGATTTGAAGATCCTAAAAGACCAAATCTTGTTTTCAAGCTGAAGAAAGCCTTATATGGTTTAAAACAAGCACCCCGAGCATAGTATGAAAGGTTAAGCAATTTCTTAATTCAAAATGGCTTCTCTAAAGGTAAAGTAGATACTACCTTGTTTATAAAAAGAGAAGGCAAGGATCTCATATTTATTCAAATTTATGTTGATGATATTATTTTTGGCTCTTCTAATGAGAAACTTTGCAAGAATTTTTCCAAGTGTATGCAGAATGAATTTGAGATGAGCATGATGGGAGAACTAAACTTATTTTTGGGACTTCAAGTCAAACAATCAAGTGAAGGAACTTTCATCCATCAAGAGAAGTATGCAAAAGACCTTATCAAGAAGTTTGGAATGGAGAATTGCAAGAAAACAGAAACTTCTATGTCGAGCTCATCAAAACTGGATAAAGATGAAGAAGGAAAGAGTGTAGACTAAAAGCTATACAGAAGTATAATCGGGTCACTTCTTTACCTTACAGCTTCTAGACCTGATATCTTGTTTAGTGTTTGCATTTGTGCTAGATTTCAATCTGATCCTAAGGAATCTCATATGTCTGCTGTTAAGCGTATCATTAAATATGTTGTAACTACATCTAAGCTAGGTCTATGGTATTCTAAGAAAGGAGATTTTACTCTTCTTGGATATTTTGATGTTGACCTTGCTGGATGTAGAGTGGATAGAAAAAGCACTACAGGTACATGTCAATTATTGGGAAACAAGATGGTGTCTTGGTTCTCAAGAAAACAGGGTACCGTGGCTCTTTCAACCGCTGAAGCAGAGTACATTGCTCTTGGAAGTTGCTGCTCTCAAATTCTATGGATGCAACAATAATTGAGAGACTTTGGAGTTGATGAAACACATACGGAAATCAAATGTGACAATACCAGCGCAATCAACCTCACAAAGAATCCAATACTTCATTCAAGAGCAAAACACATTGAAATCAAGCATCATTTCATTCGAGATCATGTTCAAAGTGGAGATGTGGTGGTTCAGCATGTAGATTCAAAGAATCAATTGGTAGATATATTCACAAAGCCCCTAGAGAAGGTTCACTTTGAATCAATTCGCACAAGACTGAGTATAGTGGAATTTGAAGATGATTAGACTCAAAATTAAAGTCTGAAGGCGATTCAGACTCATCGCTAAGTCTGAAGGTGGTTCAGACTCATCGCTAGGTCTAAAGACGGCTCAGACTCAAAATAAGGTCTGAAAGTGTTTCAGACTCTACATAAAGTCTGATTGTGCTCAGACGCAAAGGTAAAGTCTGAAAAAGGGTTCAGACTCAGAGGTACATCCCGAACAACCGTCGACTCGTTTGTTTAATCTCTTTACGTATTTTAATTCTCTCTTAATTTTATTTTTGGTAATTATTTTTCGATATTTCAAATTCGATATTTCAAAATCTCTTTTTACTCTTTTTCTGACATGTAATTATGGCAGTTTATATTTTCAAAAAGGTAGTTTTCTTTTTCGACATTACGGTTTATTTTTTGGCAGTTTTTACCTTTACTTTTTGGCGACGATTCGTATTCCCGTGTTATCTCTCTCACTATTTATACTCTCGAACCGTCACTTTTCACTCACAGCTACTCCTTTATGATTCATCCTCATACACTTTCGTTTTCAAAACCCTAAAAAGATCCCATTTACCGTTTTTGTTCCATCCATTTCTCGTCACAAAGTTTCCTTTTTTCCTCGCGTTCAAGTTGAATCTTTGCTTGCTCTCCAAGAATGTCGTCTCGCAAGTCTTCTAGAATTGCCAAATAGGGGACCACGAGACAGCAAGAGGGTCCTACTCAAGTGGATCTAACGGAAGAAGATTCGCCTCAACAAGAAGCTGAGAGTCAACACTTTGAGGAAGTGGTTACGGAGGCAGAACCGGTAAGAACACTCAAACCTAATGTGGCTTACGATCTCTATAAAAGGCTTAAGGATGGAAAGGTTAGCCTTAAGATGATCGAGGAATATTTAAAGGAAAGAGGGTTTAAGAGCAAGTATATGTTTTTGATGGAGATGGAGAAGCTAAATGTTGTTGATAAAGGTACTGCACAGAGGACGCTGGAGAATATTTCGAGTAATCCACTTGAAAATACTCCTGCTGAGACCCTAGATGATGATGAGAGACTGTTCTCTCACTTTGAACCTCGTTTTGGTGTGGCTGCTAATACTGCTTGTCCTTCGGGAAGTCTATTTCGGTTGAGGGAGCACGAGCGAGTTTATGTGAAGCTGTTAAAGAGGGGAGTGGTCAATCCGAGGAGTGTGGATTTTGACTTCCTAGATTCGATAAAGATTAATTTAAGAGGGAAGTTTGCTAGGTTGCAACTGGAGAATTTCTGCACGGATATGACTGAGGCTCACTCTAAACTGGCGGCTTACTTTTACTCGAATCTATCTTTTTTGGATGCAAGTCATTTGTCCTTTTCTTTCATGGACAAAGATTATATTGTTGATGTTGACTTGCTGGCTGACATTATTGGTGTGGAAAGGAGTTTCCAGCCAGTCAAAGTCTCAACAGCCTATGCAACATTGGAGATTGTACGAGACAGAACTGTAGAAGGCAAGATATCCTACACTAGGATGAATGCCACGAATGTTTTGTTGCATAAAATAGTCATCAACTGCATCCAGCCAAAGACGACCTCGAAGACTGATGTTTCCAAAACAGAGGCAAAGCTATTGTTTGCCATCAACCAGGGCAGACCCTTCTCTCTCCCACATGTCATTCTTTTCCATATGTGGTAAAGGATAAAGGTCAGCTGCCTTATTCATCCATCATCACCAAACTTTTTAGGCATTTCGATATTCAAGTCCCTGCATCTTTATGCCTAACCAAGTTGAATTCGATGCTTGTTGGTGAGAAAATGGTGATGAAGATGAAATTTCCATAACCGAATGCAGACTGGAAAGGTTGAGGAGGGAAACACCTTCAAAAGAGATCCCCACCGCTTCGTCGAAAAGAAAGGGCAAAGAGCCCATGGCTGAAAAGAAAAGAAGGAAAATCATCCTGCAAGATGAGGAGGATGAAGAAGATGCCATGACTCTGTCCACTCTCTCTAGGATGAGGAGCCCTGCTGTTTTGAGAACAGAGGCTGAAGAGAGAAGAAGAAGAGAAGCAGAGGAGAAGGAAGCCGAGAGACAGAGAAAAAGAGAAGAGGAAAGAAAGAGAAGAGAGGAAGAAAGAAAGAGAAGGGAAGAAGAAAGAAAAAGAAGAGAAGAAGAGGAGAGAAGAAGAGAAGAGAAACAGAGAGAAGAAGAAGAGAGACAGAGGAAAGTCAAGAAGAAAGAAGAAGGGAAGAAGAAGTGGAAGAACTGAGAAGAGAAGAAGAAGAAAGGAGGAAGAAGGATGAGGAAGAAAGCAAACAGCAAGAGGATATGGCTGTAGGTTTAGAGCCATCTTTTGCTGGGGAAGAGACCGAGAAACATCCAAGTGCTGATATGAATGTTGGCGATAAATTTTCTACTCCACCCACTGGCATTCAGACGGGGGGAGTTGCTGCAGAATAGGGGACGATATCGCCACTACACTTTAGTGATGTGAGTAGGTCTGGTACAGACCCTGAGGAGGTTTATGCATCCCACTTCCCTGAACATGAAGAATCCTCACCTGTCGAGAAGGAAAGGGCTGAGAGGGAAGCTCCTAGTTTCCAAACTCATTCTGCTGGTCCAAGTGGAAGCAATGCAAATTCCATAGCCTTTACACAGCTGTTGGATATCATGTTGGATATGAAAAAGCAGGTTTTTGGGATGGACTTCGAGATGAGAGATTTGAAAAAGGCGCTGTTGAGTACTTCAGTGAACATGCAGGACCAGATCAATGCACTGAGAGCACAAATGGCTTCCAATCAGACCAGTGCAGAATTAACTTCAGTGAAAGAAAACCTTGCCAAACTCGAGAATTCAGTCCAGGAGCTTAGCAAGTTTCAACTTGTTCGTTTCCCTACAGGCCCCTAAATCTTTTCAAAACTTTATCACATTCACTCTACCTCTTTGATGGGACAAAAAGGGGAGAGTTGCACGATTTGATTGCAGGTTTTGAAGATGATTTGAAGTTTTTGAAGCTTTGAGAAAGCTTTGAGAGTTTTTATTTTGAAGTTCATTTGAGTTTTTATTTTGAAGTTTATTTTTATTGCTTAGACTGTTTTCATTTTGGATTTCGATTGGGTTGTTTATTTGAACTTCTATGACGTTATGCTGATTTGATGATTTGGATCTAGACTTGTGAATTTGATTGCAGCATCATTATATTTGTGAGGATAATTGTTATTGGACTAACACTCTGTTTTGCAGAAATAATCCTCAAAGTATATATGAGTTTTCCTTGCAGGTTTTTAAATTCGCAAATCTGTCGAGGGTTTTGTCGCCATCAAAAAGGGGGAGATTGTTGAAGAAAAATCCCTTGGAGTTTTGAAGTTGACAAAACAGCCTCAACAGGTTCGGTGTGAAGATTCCAAGACTCGCCGTCGGTTTAAATCCGAAGTTTTCAAAGTCTAAAGGTTTTCAAAGACAATCGGACCCGTTTCTTCGATCTGAAGTTTTTCCGTCTGAAGTCAGTCAAGACACAGTTTCAGTCTAAAGACTTTCAAGACTCAGTTTCAGTCTGACGACCTTCAAGACCCAAATCTAAGTGTGAAGACAGTTCACGATTTTTACAGGCTGGCCACAGGTTATTCTTATGGCTAAGGAAAGTAAGATATTGGATTTCATATTTCCTAATCTTCACCATGGAATATCTCTGGCTGTGATCGAGAGCTTGGAAGATTTATTCTTCGGATTTTATCCGTTGAAGATCAAGTTTATTCTTGGAAGAATCTAATTTTGGGAACTCAAGATCCTAATTGTATGGGCGAACAGGATTTACGAGCTACTGTCTACTTACGTTTTCGGTGACAAGGAGATCACTTAAATTGATTCAGTCCAACGGGTTGATTGGATGAATTTTTGGTAGGTGCCAACGGGTATGAAGGCACGGAAGCTATTTAAGGTGGATCGATGTTGCTTGGAAACAAGGAGAGATTGGGTAGAAAAATCTCGATGTTAGAATCTCCAAAATCACTTGTTCTCTAAAATCTTTCATGTTCAAATTGTGTATCGAAGAGAGTGTGATATAGTGCGAAAGCAGCAGGAAGCTGTAGGAGAGACTGTCTATTGAAGAAGTCTAGTCCGTATACTGTAACAGCTCTCGTTTGCTACACAGTGATTACAGCTAGTTGGCTGCCAGCGTGGAGAGTAGACGTAGGTTTGGACTAAGCCGAACCACTATAATCCTTGTGTCAATTCTCTCTTACCCTACTCTATTTACTTTATGAATACGTGCTTTACTTATTATTGATATATCTTTGATATCAACGTATTCTACCGCAAAAGATTCCAAAAGAATTCCGCAACAACTTATTCACCCCCCTCTAGGTTGATTCACTAGCCTATTTCACAGAGAAAAAAAGTCAACAGGTTTTGAGGTTTCTGCAAAGAGTTACAAAGTCTGAGAAAAAGGAACCATGAAGGAGATGTGTGAACAGAGAGAAAAAGTAGAGGAGAGAGAGAAGTAAAAATCAATTTTATTGTTTCTCTTCCTCGGTGAGCCCCTGACCGACACACCTCCACACGCTTGTGCCAACGCCTCTCTCTGCTGCCTTCGACGATCGTGCCTGCGCCGCCGCGCTCGCACTGCTGCGCCATCACCGCCGCTCCGCTGCATCCGCGACCCAATCGCCCCACCGCCGCATCCGACCCAGTCCATAGCCGCCGCGCCACTGCCTCTGCAACATCCCCCAATTAGCCAAATCGCTGCTCGACCCGACCCTTGGTGATTCGCCGAAACCGCTCAGCCGTGGTTGAAGAAAGCAACTACATGGTCGTTTCCAGATTTTCTCAAGATTAGATCCCAACTCCCCCAGTTCGGATAGCCCAGCCGCGATTCGGTCCGATAAAGTGCCCTTGCATCGACGACGAAGCAGCCACGCCCCGCACAATGGAGACTAGTCATTCCTTGGAGGTTGAAAATTTAAGTGTGCGTTTTAGAAGGTCAAAGTTTGACAATCGATGGGACTGTCAGAAGGCTAGGGGACTTCCTTGCGTCACCAAATTCCACAAAACCAACAGTGGGAGACCAAGATTCGCCATCCACTGACGAGTCCCTTTGCCGAGCTTATAAATTTTTATTTCGCAGGTCTTGTGGAGCTCATTCGGTGATTATCAAGCCATCTCCAACAAGCTCCACGGAGCACCCTGTTCCCTCGTGAGTGAGGCTTATTACTGTCGATCCCCACGGCGATGAGCTGCTGACTCGATTGCTGACCAGCCGCACGAGCACAAGCCGTGCTTGGGAAGAAAAGAGGAAAGAAAAAAAGAAAAAAAGGAAATTAGGTAGTTTTATTTTCTTTTTCTATTAACTTTTATTTTATTTATTTCTTTTAAGTTTAGTTGATATTGTGTAAACTTGAAGTGATCTTTATTTCATGAATATCTTAGACATTATCCATAGGGATTTTCCTAAGATTATTGTAATTATTAATTTGGCCCGTAAGATGTCGGGTCATTTTTTTAATTATATTAATTTTTGGGGTTTGTTGATAGTATTTTAATTGTAATCAATATAATTATTAATTTGATCCGTAAGACTTCGGATTGGATTTTTAGTTATTTTGAATATCTTTGTCGTGATAACTAGGGTTCGAATAATTGTTAATTTGACCTGTGAGACAACATGTTATTTTTTCGATTATTTTAATCCTTTATTTGCTGAATATCTTGATTGTTTAGATTTAATTGATAATTGTTTGTTTTGGAAAACCACTAAGAAAATCCAAAAAATATTTAAATTAGGATTCAGTTTGTTTTGTTATCTTGCATATCTAGAATAGGGATTTTATTTCGAATTTAGAAAAATATAAAAACAAAAAGTGCATTCATTCAGGTTGTTAGTTTTTATTTGAGTTGCATGTTTAATCACGTGTTAGTTTTAATTCGAATTCCATAAAGAAAAACAAAAAAATCATTGTGCATATAAGGTTAGAATTGCATGTTCCATTTTAAACTTTGGTCATCTTTTTAGATAAATTGCATTTTAAATTAAGATAATGTTTAGTTTAAAGTTAGGATTTAATATGACTTAATCCTTAGTTTAAATTAGATAGAATCTTGATCTAGCTAGATCATTTTTGCATTTTACCTAATTTCGAATTTCATAAAAAAACCAAAATGCTTTAGAATAAATTACCTCCATTCCTTAGAATAAATTACATTCCCTTAGAAAAAATAAAATAAAAAACGTCATGCACACGTCATTAGGATTAGATTCATAAAATACACGTCATATAGAATTAGGTTCATTTAAATTAGAATTTGCCCGTCATTAGAGTTAGGTCATGCGGTCATTTAGATTGCATTTAATTATCGCATTTCTTTAGGAATTATTTCACTCATATCATATAGTCTAGATCATGTTGCCATGTCGTATCATTTCATGTTAGATTAAATGCATTGCATGATTCTCATTGAATAATTGAAAACAAAAAATTGAGTGATTGCTTGTTAATTAGAAATCATATCTAGGATTATTGATGTGAATTCTGACTTAACATTGCAGATGCTTTCGTTGCTATGAGGTAAGTCATGCATTTTTCTTATTTGCTTTCTTGAGTGCTAAATTAGTGGTTTGCGCACCCGCATGATCACCTCACATGTTAGGGAGATAATCAAAATCAATTCAAGCTGCTTGCCAAACATTTTTCAAAAATAAAAAGAAAGGTATTGAAAGGGCGTTAGAGAAATCTAGCGTAATCAAGTCCCCGAACTTACAATCTCTAGTTCGTAGAAGTAAAGTAAAACTCTCATTACTTTACTTGGGTTTCTAATCGACCCACCAAAAATAGATTAGTGGCGACTCCTAGATAAAATTCATCTGCATGTTTAAAAACTTGAACCCTAAGTCGCGAATTGGTATGGGCCTGGGAGGGCCCGAGCTAAGTTTAAAGCTTAGTAGTCCATTAACCTAAATTCTAGGTGGTGCACCTCCGAAAAATTAAGTCGCGACAATTAGCAAGATCGCCGAGCATTACACGGGTCTAACACTATATGTTTTGTATTTTCTTAAAAGTCGGTTGCCAATCCAAAGTTAATTGTTACTTCAAGTTAATTATGAGATACACTTAATATTGACTAATATTTGTAATCATTGCTTTACAAAATGTGCTTTATTTTTCCTTCAATAAGTCTGAACAAATACCAATTTATTTGATATTTCTTGGAGAAGCAACATTTGTGATGAAAATTGACTTTTTAGTTATTTATCGCATCTTTCTTGAAGAAGCAATACCTAGGCACTGGTAACTTTTTTCGTTGATTTGGTAATATAAATTTATTGACTGATATATGTCCTCATCACTTTACAAAAGGTGCTTTATTTTTCTCGTAGGCCATGACAGTTTTAGGTTACTTCGGGTGGGCTTTTCTTCATTTCTAGGCGAATATGTGCTGAAATGGAACAGGTACAACCAACGTATTTATAGGAAAAATTGGACCAGCAAGTCAACAACGAAGTCAATAATCACTTCTTCCCAATGAATGAGATAAAATTTTAATTTTTTTTAGGGAAAATTACTCAAGACTTTTCTGAATTTGGACGTAATACAAGTTTGCCCATAAACATTTACTTGTTACGCAATTATCTTCTGAACTTTTATTTTGTTATAACCATTAACTCTCCTCCGTTATATTTGCCGAGGCAATTCTTTGGAACGACACCATGTGTGTAAGCAAACATTACGGAGACACTTATGTTTCATATAATTACAGATAAACATCCCTTGTCCAATAATTATTTTGTATATTTTCAATTAACACCGTCAGAAACAAAGTTCGTTAAAATGATCAGCTACTCTATGATCATTAGTCTCCTTCCGTTTCAGAATTCATGAGTTAGAGAAATGATTGAAGACAAAGGTCATAGTCAACACGCCAATTCAACTATGATATGACCTTGCGCAGGCCATGTGCAATCTCTATTTTGATCCCATGTCATCTTTCTTTTCTAGCCTTCAGCGACGGCGATCCTTTAGTTGACTTCACGTAATTTAACATATAACGTGTAAGATCCAACTTTTGAAAAATTATTTGAAAAATTTTAAATCTATTGTACGATGACTAATTCCGCCTTAAATATCTTAATTGTGTCAATTTAGTGATAAAACTTTTAATAATTTATCAATTTAGTCATAAACATTTAAATTATTCCAATTTAGTCCTTAACTCTTTGATGGTTTATTAATTTAGTCTTCAACTTTAACTTATTATAAATAAAAAAATCAAAAGTTCAGTAATATTATAAATCAAAGCCTACTGCATGCTTGAGTGAGAGTGGTGTGAGTGAATTAACTACCATTGTTTTCATGGATATGTTTGGCTGGAGGTGAGTGAAGTCCTACGTCGAAGAAGGGAGATCAAAATGGAATATAAGCCTAAATCTGCAATTCAAAAAATTTGATCATTTTGGTTACGTTTGATTGTTCAGATTTGGATTAGAATAGGATAAGATAAAGTAGGATTAGGAATCCTCTGAATTGAAAAAAGTTACCTCTTATGTTTAGTGCCACTTAAAATAGAATTGGGAATCTTTAAAAATCTTTGAAAGTCCTCCGAAAATCTCTTAAAATCTTTCAATGCATCACCGTTTTGCTAACGGCCATAGCCACCGGAAGCTCCTCTCTCGTGGGCCCTTCAGCGAACCAAACCGCACTCCGGATCTTAGCCACGTCTTCCGCGCAACAATTGCCCCCTCCATCGTGCGTCAATCATTGGCCCCATCCCTCTCCCCCTCCCTCCTCCTGGCCACATCTCTTAGCGGCTCGACAGCGGCGACAGTCACGCGGTGGACGTTGTCGTTGACGATAGCGAAAATAGCAACAAAGGAGGAGCAGATGACGAGGTTCAATCAGGAGAAACTAATAGCTGTGAATGGTCATGATGGCCAAATTGATCGGGTGGTGGATGAGGGGCCAGTGAAAATGTCGGTTTCAATTGATTACCCAATTCGGATAATTGAACCACGTGGAGGTACGAAATCACAATCATCCAATGTGAACATGAGCGACTTGAAAAGACTAACGATTCCTTGGTGGATCAATTGCTCAATTGGAAAGCAGAGAGACATCTGCATAGAGTGTCAAGAATTGTGGGTTTTTTCACTATGTTTGTCATATGCCTTACTCCATCACTCCAATATCGGAAGATAGCAAAAATTATTGTTTTTTTCTAAAATTCTTTAATCCAATCTGGGTTTCTTCTACCCATGTGCCGGATTTTTTATCCATGTATATCCGGTTTCAAATTCGGACTATCAGCAAGCTTTTGCATTTCACTTTGGCAACTTGTTCATCCTTGATTGATATTTCTTTTAATAAATTCTCATTACCCTCTATCCGTTGCTTAAGTAATTTTTTTTTCATATATTACCTATCAAAAAATGATAAAAGATAATTTGGAAGAAATTGTTTCCTTCACAGCTCTATAACTCTACGGATACTAGTAAAAGAGTTTCCAAATTTTGGAGAATGAAATGAACAGATTTCTTATTCTTTCTGTAAAAAAAAAAAGTTTAGACTTTGGTGAATAAATCCAAATTGGAAATCGTCAAATCGTGAAAAAGGCATAACGTTTTTATCGGCTTATATCTACTTAGGAATTTATTCAATTGTTCTCATACTGACGATTAATTCATATTGGCTTGTATTAACTTTACAGCCTAGTCCACTTCGTACATGTGTGGATAGACTCTTTTTTATTTTTCAGGCAATCCAAATCTGACCGTTTATTGACTAGGAGCACATGAAAGTTTCACAACATACAAATATTGTCATGTCCATTCACATATAATTTTTCATGTCTACTAAAATTTAAATGATAATTAAATTTTTTTTTCTCTTTTTGGAAAACACAAACATATGTGGGTTTTGATAAGAAAAGTCGTGAAGATGAGATGGAAGAGATCTGCTAGGATGGAAAGAAGAGATCTGCAAGTGAAGGAAGATGGGATGGAAGAGACAGCGACACAAAAGTTCACGCCCACTTGAAGAGATGGTGTTTTTGGAGAAGATTCCTTCACTTAGTGAAACCCGGCATTCAAGAAGACGGGGCAAATTCCCAATGTGGACAGACCCTAGACGTCAATGGAGGACTTAACCATTAATTCCATTCTCTTTGGCCCACTACCATCATATTTTTCATTAATTTGTGCAATGCACATGATATATCTAATACGTGTGGTCCTTTATTTGCAAGGACTTGTTAGTCTCTTTTAGAGCAAGGACTGGGATGGAAGTCAACTACACAAAAACATAATATTACCAATATACAATCCCAACCTGCATTAAAAAAAAAAAAAAAACTATGAATTCATTGCCAAAAAAGCATGAAACTCTAGAAATGCACAAGGAAGACCTATTTTTGAGTTTATTCTTCTTTTTAGGAAATGCTGATGTTGTTTTGAGCTATTACTTCATTTCTGCTTTCACGTAGAAATCGTTATTATGAATCAGTAAGCCATCGTTAAGAAATTTTCTCTGAAGGATCATATGACATCTGTCAAGGCCGGGAGATGTGGTGGAAGAAAAAGTGACATTGAAGTTCCCCACCCCACTTTTTTTTTTTTTTTTTTGGTTGGAAAAGGAGAACATGCATTAACTGGCAAGGGAACTACAAGCGTTTAACGCATCTGTACATAGAAGGTCAAACATAAAGGGAGGGGGGGGGAAATCAGGCCAATTAGATGGGAGGAGATTAAGTCCATGGGCTCGAGCGGCCCAGTCAGCCTCGGCATTCGCTTCCCTTCGACCTCTAGGGTTTGGAAGAGACGAAGCAGTGCAGCCGCTTCATCGAAGAGAGCTCGAGTGTCCCAAGGAATGTGACTCTGGTCTTGAACCGTCTCCACCAACTGATGGTAGTCCGATTCGAGAATAAGGTGAGCTGCAGATCGTCCCTTTTGTAGCAGATAACGGAGCGTAGAAATGAGAGCTTGAACTTCCATTTGCAGGGCGGAGGCAGAGCTAATAGTAAGGGAAAAACCATCAATCAACCTTCTCGAAGAGTCGCGACAAACGCCAGCAATAGAGCATTCAAGAGAGCCCGAATAAAAGGAGCCATCGATGTTGATCTTTAGCACACCCGGATCAGGCGGACGCCAGCCATGGAACAAGGAGTGCAGTCGTGAAGGGGGGGCTCAGCGGCGAAATAGAGGACGAAGGAGCAGATTCGGCCACGGTAAGGAAATCTAACAAAGGCTGAGACTAATCTGAACGATGATCAAGATTTGTTTGATCTAGCTGCTTGTTTTGATGCAGGGGCTTGAGGATGCAACTCTTATAGGACCGAGCTTGGGCTATGGCATTAAAAACAACTTGATCAGGGTTGGGGAGTCGTTGGCGAAAGATGAAATCATTGCGGGCCTTCCAAATGTGCCACAACACAGATATGACAGTTGCTAGATTAGGTAATAAGTTCTTCTTGTTCAATAGTTGCATGAGCCAGGCATCAAACCTATTTGTCTGAAAATTTTGCATATTGATTGGAATCTGTGTATGGGACCAAACTGCTTTTGTCCACTGACAGTGAAAGAACAGATGTTTTGTGGATTCAGGAATAGGATGGATGGTACTATTTTGGCATAATCTGCAAATTGGATCCAATAGAACATGTTTGTGATAAAGATTTTCACTTGTTGCGAGAGCATTTTGGCACAAAGACCATAGAAAAATTCATAATTTAGGGCTTGTCTGTACCTTCCAGATTGTGGTCCAAAAACGCCTGGGTAGAATAAAAGAAGAAGAGGCCTGATTATGAACTAGGCTGGGATCACCTGATCGGAGACAATTATAACCACTTTTAACAGTATAAAGGCCATTTAGTCTCCCTATCCAGATCAGTGTATCATGTATGAACTGAGGGCGTACCTGTATTCTTAAAATTTCAGCTATTATTTGATCATCGAAGTTGTTTCTAAGCAAAGAAATATTCCACGATTGCTGATCTGGGTTAAGGAAATCAGCAAACATAGTGGGTTCATTGCGAGGTGCAGGTCCGCCTATAATGCCCATAGATAGCCATTTATCCTCTCTAACTCGAATCTGCTGACCATTACCCACTAACCACTGTAGATTATTTGACATAGAATCTCTGCCATGTAAAATGCTTTGCCAACCCCAAGAGGGCTTGGCGCCTCTTTCCGCATGCCAGAAGTCTTTTAAAGGGAAATAAAGCCCTTGAAAGATACGACTCCAAAGGGAATCAGGTTGTTGAAACATACACCAAGTTTGTTTTGCTAAAAGAGCTTTCTTGAAAGCCACTAGGTCTCGAAAACCTAGACCACCTGCATCTTTACGGCGCTTCAGTGATTCCCAATTTTTACAATGCATGCCTGATTTATCGCTCTGTGTTTGCCATTAGAATTTAGAAATCTTCTTTTCGATGGCCTTGCAAAGTGAAACTAGGATTTTAAATATAGACATAGCGTACCGAGGGACTGCTTGAACTACAGCTTTAACCAACACTTCTTTTTTTTTTTTTTTTTTTTTTGGTAATGTTTAACCAACACTTCTTTGCCTCCTTTAGAAAATAATTTTTCTTTCCAACCATCCAATTTTAAATTCACCTTTGCTAACAACCAAGAAAACATCTCTATTTTGGACCTACCCTAATCCGAAGGTATGCCAAGATATTTCCCTGTCTTGTGCATCACCGGGACACAAAACTCTCTGGCCAGTTAATCCTGAAGAGATGCTGGACAGCCAGTACTAAAAAATATACCAGACTTGTTCCGATTGATTGCTTGTCCCGTTGCAAGCCAATATTGATTTAAAATATTTGACAAGTTCCAGCATTCAAGCAGTTTTCCTTCTATAGAGAAGATGGCATCGTCGGCGAAAAATAAGTGTGATAGAGTAGGACATCTCGGGGTGAGTTGAATACCTTTAATATTGCCCATAGCTACAGCCTGATGTATAAGAGTTGAAAGAGCATTTGCTACGAGGATAAATAAATAAGGGGAAAGTGGGTCACCTTGTCGAAGGCCTCGCGACATAGAAAAAGGCTGTAATGGTTGGCCATTAAATTTAATGCAAAGAGAAGCAATCGTGACGCACTGCATAACCCTATGAACCCATACTGCATGAAAGCCAATCTGATGTAGATAATCCCGTAGAAAATCCCATTCGACACAACATAGGCCTTTTGCATATCGAGTTTGAGTACTCCCTAAAATTTTCTTTTCCTTGTTCGGATTCTGAGTTGATGTAGAACTTCCCGCACCACTAAGATATTATCCTGGATTTGAAGGCCACTAACAAAAGCGCTTTGTTCTATAGAGATAAGTGCAGGTAGGAATGGCTTTAATCTTTTGGCTAGAACCTTTGAGATGATTTTATACAGAAAATTACATAGACTAGTCGGTCTAAATTGGTCTAGCCTTTTAGGGTGCGAAATCTTCGGAATCAGAGTAAGGAAAGTCCTATTGATGTCAGGATCCAACACACCAAAGACAAAGAAATCTTTCACCGAGGTAATAACATCTTCCTTTAAAATATCCCAGTGTGATTGATAAAACTGACCGTTTAAACCGTCTGGGCCAGGTGCTTTGGACACCCCAAGCTAAAAGATTGCTTGTTGGATTTCTTCAGAAGTGACTTCAGCAATAATAGTGGTATTCATCTCATCTGTCACAACGGTCGAGCATTAAGCTAAAAAGGGGCCATAACTTCTATGCCCAACCGAGGAGTAGAGGTTTTTGAAGAAAAGCTAAGTCATTTCTTGTAAAGCTGGTTCATTCCTAATCCAATGATTTTCTTGATTTAATAACAAGCTGATCCTCTTTCGTTGACGCCTCTGGATGGTGGTTGCATGGAAGAATTTAGAGTTCTTGTCACCCCATTTCAGCCAATTCACTCTAGAACGCATGGCCCAATATTGCTCTTCTTGATTCCATAAAGTATGAATCTATTGTTTCAATGCATCCATTCTTGGCTTATCAGACTGACCATATGTTTTGTTGGTCAGGAGCTGAAGCTACTGTTAAAGCTCAAATATTCTTTGTCGACCATTGGAAAACTTGGAGTTGCTCCATCTGGAAAGTGCCGCAGAAATGATGCGCAACTTCTGAGATAAGGTGAGAGTCTGAGATCGAGAAAGAGCCAACGCATCAGAAATAACTAATCAACATTCAGGATCTTGTAGCCAAAAGGATTCAAAAGTAAAAAGCCTTGGGCGCCTAGGATGGACTGCAGAGGTGTGCAAAACCAGGGGACTATGATCCGAACTGATGGCGGGAAGAGCGAAGACCTCAGCAGCTGGAAAGGTGAGACGCCATGTTATATTGCAAAGGGCTCGGTCAAGTCGTTCTTTGACCAGATCCTCACCCGCTCTATTATTGCACCAGGTAAAGGAGCAGCCCTTACTATCTAAGTCCAAGAGGGAACAATCGCTCAATATATCTCGAAAGGTATACATGCGCTGGAAATTTGCTGGTTGTTTACCTTGTTTTTCCCAAGGATACATCACCTCATTAAAACCACCAATGCAAAGCCAAGGTAAAGTATTATGGGTGCTAATGAGCTTCAATTTGTCCCAGAAAAGGAGACGAAGGGAGGCAAGAGCCGGTGTTGGAAATTTGCTGGTCGTTTACCTTGTTTTTCCTGAGGATACATCACCTCATTAAAATCACCAATGCAAAGCCAAGATAAAGTATTATGGGTGCTAATGAGCTTCAATTTATCCTAGAAAAGGAGACGAAGGGAGGCAAGAGCCAGCGCACGGAGACAAGTGAGCCGCTTAGAAATTCCACAATCCCTGTCAGTGCAAAGAAGATCAAAGAAGTCAGAGGTTTGATGCTCCAAAGTTAGGTGAATATTATCCTGCTAGAAAATAGCAAGGCCTCCAGCTAGGCCTGAAGGATCTTCCAAAAAGCTATTTGGAAACTTTAGATGGTTTTGTAGTCTGCTAAGTACCAAAGCTCTATTCTTAGTTTCCATCAAAAAAAGAATTTCCAGCTTTTCCCGGGCCACCAACGCCCTGAGGGCTTGAACTGTCAGGGGATTGCCCAACCCCTGACAGTTCCAGCTTATTAACCTCATTTGTCTGGTGGTGGCTTTTTAGGGCCAGCCACCATAGCCCAAGTGTCCGATCAGCTGCATCAAAGATAGGAGTGTCCAACAAGAGTGATTCATTGAGCCCCTCTCGCAATGGGTTAAGACGTTTGATTTTTTTGATCGGCCCAGCCATAGTGCTCAATTTATGACTTTTAGATTTCTTTGTCTTGAAGGAGCTGACTGACCCTTCTACCACTACTGGCTTCGGAATGGATGCAGGGAAAGGAAGAATTCCAGCCTGGTGAGCCATCTGCCCCTCAGAATGGGGTCTCAATTCTATAGGTGCTGCCAGATAAAAGGGAGGGCTGTCATCAGGGGTCGGAACAATTTCTTTGCCTTTGTTGATGGGGAAAGGTGCTGAAGGAAGCTCAGTCGTGGGGTCGACTTGCGTCTCAAAAACTGTCTCCTCAACTTCAGGAAAGGAACTAGGTGAGGCATAAAAGGCGAGTTAGAATGGGCTGAATTCCCGGACCTCAGCCTTTAGCCACTGGCCAAAATATAAATTGTCCCTGCTATCAAACTTCTTCTCATCATAAGCATAATCTTTGTACGTTGAAGCATAATGGCCAAGCTTACCACAGGAGTAACAAAAGTGACACAGACGTTCATAACGAAAGTCCAACCAAATATTTTTGCCGTCAACTCTAAGAAATTGGCCTGGCTGAAGAGGTTCCTGAATAATGATATCAATTTTAGCCGTTCCAGCGCGAAGTGAGGTACCCTCTCTGCCGTCTATTTTAATTTCTAGAACTGTACCAACCCGTCGAACAACTTTACAAATCATTTCCTTAGTGCAGCGGTCCAAAGGGAGACCGAAAATTTGGACCCAAAAAGCACATGACGAGAAGTCACAGCAGTGCAAAGGTGTATTATACATCCAAGGACGCAAAATGACAAGAATACCACCAAACAGCTATGGACCAGTAGTAAGAATTCAAAGTTTTTCTGCTTCAGTTCTGAATTTGATTACATATAAACCCCCTTCATGTTGTGAAATGTCGACATGATCCATTCTCCAAGCTCTCCTCATTGTAGTCTAAAAGGCTTGTAGATTAACTGAGGAGGTTGACAGAAGCTTACCTACCAATATGAGCTTACACTCAGCCAAAACTTCAGGCGAAGGCGCATCCTCCCATACTTTGATGTTCTAGTCAGACCACAAACGACCCAGGCGATTGCACAGAGCTGCCAAGCGTGCATCCTCATAAGGGTTTGAGCGCGGGGTGTCTGGGCTTATGGGCAAGCTATTGGGGTCAGGATGAGCCATAAAAGGAACCGAGAGGAAGGCACAACTAAATTTCGTATGAGGTGTAGTGAAAGTGAGACTCAGGTAACTCTAGAAATCTACAATCAGACATGTCGGAAAGGTGTAAAAAAGCAACAACAGTTGCAAGGACTGTGAAAATTAACAGGATCCATTGCATGCAGGAATCGATGGAACCGAAACACTGAGGAGACATAACAGCGAAGGTAACATCGGAAAGGAAAACCAGAGAAAACAAAGAGGAAGAGGAAATGGGAAGACGAACACTGGGTGAAGACAAGGAATTAGAGGGGTAGAAGCAAAGACGAACCAGTGGAAGAGTAAAAGGGGAGGGGAATAAGGGTTTGGGAAAGGAAAACTACCATTATTGGTAGGCAAGAGCTCGACAAAACGAGAGAGAAAAAACCAGAGCCCCAGCCCCACTTGAAATGATAGTGATTTATGAAAAGATTCCTCGACTCAGATGAAACACGGCAACAGAAGAAGATTAGACGAATTCCCTGTGTACATATTGCATGAAACACGATTCCAAAGCTACTAGAAAGTGGTCGACTCGACTTGATTTTTCATTAGTAGGTCGTTACCTTTTTTTATTTTCTTTTTTGTTCGATTTTTGGGTCTTTTGGCATCAATGTCTGTTTTGCGTCTTTAGGTCCCTTGTTTTCATTGATTGATTCATGGTAATGTAGCTTTATTAGATACATCGACATTATCCTAAAATTTGAATTCTAAATCACTTGATAAAGAATTCACCACTATGGACTGGGGTATTCCGTCGATTGAGTTGTTGGATGTAGAAGTCTAGCATTCAAAGGACTTTTCTCATTATACTTGTGTGCACAAGGAAAGTTTGATTTGCTTTAATTGGAGAAAATATTCAATAGTATGTGCGCGCCATGTCATTCGCTTACGTGGCGCGCACATACCACTCGGATATCGACAACTATTATGTGGGACCCGTTGGAAAATGAAAAGACTTGCTCAGTTCGGCCCGGCTTGGCTCGCTGGCAGAAGAAAAGACAGGTCACGCGCACACTCCTGTCCAAAGGACCATTCTCTCTCCTCAATTGAATTTTTTGCAATTTTTTCTCTCTTTCTCTCTCCTCGCAGGAGAACAAACACAGAATGATCGAGACATGCGTTTCCTTCTCTGCTCCTGTTTCCGCTTCAGCCTTCGGCTCCGGCTCCGCCTCCTCAAAAGCCTCGCCGGTCATCTGCCTTTGGCACGTCGGAGCCTCACCGATTGCAGTCGGGTCTCGACCCTATTCTCCGTTCCGTCTCATTCCCCATTCTCCTCTCTCTCCTCTCTGTCTCTCTCCCCTCCGCCTCCGCTAGTTGCTTCCATCGCCCCCCACCTTGATGCCGACGCTCCTCCTCCTCCCTCTCGTGACGTCCGCTCTGCTCTCTCTCCCCCATTCGCAAAGTCGTGCCTCTCTTCCAGCGAAACGCGATGCCGACGGCCCTTCACCTCCGCCTCCGTCGGTTGCCTTCATTGCCCTCGACTCTGACGCTGACGCCAACGCCGACACAGCCTCCGCCCCCTCCCTCGAACCCGACTTTGATGCCGATGGCCCTCTGCCTCCCTCTCACGACCTCTAGTCCACTCTCTCTCTCTTTCGTCCTTGAAGTTGCGCCTTTCTTCCAGCAAACCCTGACACCGACGCCCCTCTGTCGGTTGCCTCCATAGGCGTCAAAGTCTGTTGCTCCCGTCTCCTCCACCTTCGCCTACGTGCCCGACTCCAACGCTTCGAACCACAACAGCAAAAATGGAGGAGAGAGAAATGACAAGCTCGACGGCGCCGGTGACGGCGACAAAGCAAAAGACAGAGACGAAGAAACAGAAGCGCGTGCGCTCGGGGTTTTGGACATGGCTCGTCGCCTCGATTGCGTTCCGGCTAGCCCTCGTCTACCTCCCCAGGAATCTCTACCTGTCCACCCGCCCTGAGGTCGCCACCCCTCTCACCAGCATTTGCCACTATAACGCCGCCTCTCTTTGCTCCGTCGATTGATTCCTGATCCCCGATCCCTCGCCCCCTCCTCCCTTGAAATCTTGGAGGTCCATTTTCTGATACGATTTCTGGTTTTTCTTGTTTGTGTTGCCTGCAGTTGGCAAAGGCTACTGGTTGAAGCAGTCGACGATGTCTCCCTATGCAGGTTCGGCTCCATTCGATCTCTGTAGGAAGGAAGCTGCTTGTTTGCCTACTGGTGTGTCACTGTTTGATGCTTTGATCCCTTCCATAGGTTCCATGTATCATGGTTCTCCTTTGCTATTGCTCATTCTCGGACCTCTCACTGTCAAAAGGTAACTACCGGAGTATAATTGCCGATGCTTTTTGAAGGCTAGGTTGATTGTGAGCTTTGCTGGTTATCTGCTAGAACTGAATTAGATTTATCTGGCGTTATTGAAGCGGTGGTTGTGGCTTGTGTGAAAAGTTTTTTTCGATTCTAGAAATTGAATTTCTTTTTAGGGAAGTCTTAGTTTCTTGCGTGTTGTGAAGTTAATTATGTTCTGTAGCTTTCTCGCTATGCAGAATTGAAGGGCAACCAGAGCATTTTCTATGCAGGTATCTAATTCTCTCGTGTCTCACTTGCGTAGGTAGTTCGCGATTTACTATTTTCATGCAATGTGATGTGTGGTGATCTTTATTGTACTCATCTCTTGTTCAAAGCATGAGTATTTCAGTGTGTTGTCAAATACTTGAAAGGATTTAACCTAAGTACAGATTACAATGCTTCTGGTCCTATCTTTGATTCTTTGAGTTGAACATGACTGTGGAAAACTTCCGAACTTGGAAATTCGCCATTGTTTCATTGTTTTGCTTTCGATGGATTACATTGAGCACAATACATGATTGTTACAATGTCACAAATTTTTATAAATGTCTGCTATATCTTATCTTGTGAATTTTGTCTTTCATAAGTTGGTATAATCTATCAGATGTTCTCCAGAGCAATCTAAGATTATCCCTTGCATTCTTTATGTAATTATCTTCTATGTTGATAAGTTGCTCAGTCCATGAGAACAGCTCTTTTGGTTGTAGTCTACTTCTTGTGATTGCAGATATTCTCAATGCGATGCTTATTCGTGCAACTGGTCAGAGTCTGCAGAAGGCGTATGCCCAGCATTTGGAAGCTCTGGATCTTTTCAAGTTGTCAGAAGAATCAGGTGAACTTGTTTCTCTAGAATCTAAAACTAGTGTTATATCCTTATGCTTCTCTCCCTTTTGTAAGACTATTATTGCAATACATTAAGTTGCACAAGCTAGTATCTCCTAGGCTTAGAACTATGGTGAGCTAGCTGCATTGAGATTGCATTGGTCTAAAATTGGTCTAAATTGAGTATGTCATGCATATTTGGAGTCACTGAAGATTATTTCATAATCCATTATCCTAAACAAGGCATGCTGGCTTGGCGTGGCGAGGTCCGTTTAAGTGAGACGAGGGATTCTAAAGATATATATATAGTCTAACCTCTTGATATATTTAATACCGGTTTGGTTTGGGTATACTTACAATCTCTTCCTGGAGGCTTCTTTTTCTATCGTGGAACTTCTTTGGCCATTTCTTTCTGGGGACTTCATGTATTCACTAATTATTATTTTTCTAATTTCCATTGTATGAAGCTTCATAAGTGATATGCTACTTTGAGAAAAGAGTTAGTGAAGCTGCAACACTATGCTGCTTAAGTTTAGGTCTTATTTTGTTTCAGGGATGTTACCATTAGGAGACATTACAGCCCTAGTCTATCTGTGGAACCATTTCACAATAGTTGCATGTGTGGGTCTATCGACATCCCCTATTGAAAATTTGGCAATCCTATTAGCCCTTTATGGTGCTTGTAAAGGTATATTTCTGCCTTCACTGAGATATGGGGACTGCATGAGGACTGCATTGAATATGTATTTCCTGAATTTATTAGTCCAATATTTTGCTTAATCAATTATTTGTCATTCCTCCTACTTTTGGAAATAAAGTATATTTTGGTTAAGGACTCGAGGCTAATGTTTACGGTGTGAGACATCAGATTTGAATTTTAAGCAGTTTTTAGTTATTCTTACGGCACAAACAGACTTCTCTAAATTTATCTTGTGTTCACCATAGGCCAAGCTAGATGAGTTGATACTTATTGTGCATAATTTATCCATCCTCATAGTTTGGATTATTCAACATTTGTTGATTGGCTGCATAATAAACACATTGGAAGGAGGGGTATTTGGCCAAAATCAATCAGTCAAGAATAAAGCTTTCTTTGAAGTTGTGCATCTAGAATGACATTATGAGATTGTCTCAAATTGAGTGGAACCGAGAGTAAACAGATGATTTGAAATATGATTGCAGACTACCTATTAGGTCCTAAGCTTGTCTTGTATTCTGTTTGATTTTCTTGGACGGTACTTGTTAATTTAATATGTCATTATATTGGAATTGGACTGCAGGACTGGTTCCCTTGGCAGCTTTTGGATGGGTCTTGGCTACTCACATGTCTCTTTATCCGGCAATACTTATAATTCCAGTATGTGTTTCCCCTTTTTTTCTTGTATTGTTTGGCTCCTCAAGTCTGTTTATATGTATGTATGATGGTGTCAATCAATATTTACCCTTGCTTTTGATTTTAGATTATTCCCTTCTTGAGGTATGGTCCAGATGCTCCTCCTAGAAAATTGTTCCTGCAAAGGAGCTACAGGACATGTGGAAGTCGCTCCTAAGTCTTGCTTTCATCACTGCTACTACTTTATTCTCCCATACAAAATGCAAGCAATTCATTAATTGATTGTGTAATTGGACTTGCAGGGTTGTTGGAATGGTGATTCATGTTCTTTCTCTCATAACATGGGCACGTCATTTTCGTTAGTGAGTAAGCCAAGTCTATGCATCGCAGAAAATGGTGATGTCGACCCAACATTACTTATTCAGTTATTTCCTTTTGCTGATGATGGGGAAATTCTCATCTTGGACGATACCAACTTTCATTTTACCTCCAACATTGCCTGCAATTATGATCCTTTAAGAATGGCTGCCACCACATCTCTTCTTGAATCCTCCATATTCGACCCATCATTGACTGATGTCAAGATTATGTGGGGACTCCATCACCCATACCAGACCATCATAGGGAAATCTACGGAGAGCCCAATTCTGTGGAAGTCAGTAAAATGCGTCTTGTGGTTCCTTGATTTTGAAATTTATGGATATGGAAAAAATTTGGAGGGACAGAAGTTTTTTGAAGAACTTCGAGTATTTGGCGATTCGGTTACTTGCCGACTGCTACTGGAACATGGTATCGTGTTTTCTCATTGCTCTGTTTGCTTGGTCATAGGGTCTTGTAAAGAATTTGTGATTGTAAGGCAATTGCATGCGCACAGCAGAGAGCATACCAGTTCCATGTATGGCCAATGATCTAGATTTTCATTTTTGTTTTGGAGTTTTTCTTTCCTAATCGGTAGTTGCACTGATGAATTTTTCAGCTCAGTTTTGAGTAGCGACTTTAAAAGTTCATAATAGTGCGTTCAAACCATATTTTGTATTTATCCGTCCTAAGCCCCTGATGTTGTTTTGACACCTTTGTGACTATTGTTCCGGGTGGAGAAGCTGGGAAGGAGCAGCTTCTTCTTTCTCAGTGGGTCTGTGGCAGAGGTTACAGGCCACGGAGAAAGATGCAGCCTTTTTGAGCCGAGTGCTTGGTTCATGCACCCATAGGCAGCTTGCACTTTTTGTTGGCTTTTTTGAAACACCAATTTTGGATTTAGGGAGTAGGGGATGTGCAAACGAATCAGTTTTGAGGACCGTTGCTGCTACAACGACGTCCGAATGTCATCAGTTAGATGATTGTAGAACGATTCAAGCTAATTGTACAACTAGTTTTCTATTCAAAGGGTTGGATAAAGTGCATATCTTGATATTATTCATGAGTTGTCTGCTGTCCAAGTCTTCCTTTGCTCGGTGGCATGATATACTTCTTGATACAGCATTACTTCAACCACCGTCCCATTTTTTACTCAGTTATAGTTCTAGTTGTGTCTTAATCTGCTCGAGGTCAACATTATTTCTGCGGAGGTACGATAATGGGGAAAATAACAGGTAGGTTACGCTTTGGTGGGGGATAACAACGTCCGATCTCATAATTGTCGATGCAAAAATTAAGACAAATGGCCGACGCTTTGGTTTACATCGATAATTTTTTGAGAATGTTCTGGGATGTAATGCTTGGCAAAATCCCCAGAACATTCTTTTGTCAAAGAGTGATGAAGTCGTCAAAATGGCCGCCCACGATACTATTGAAACGTCCCTGTGCGAAACTACAGCTATATATGATGAAACAGACGACAGATACTCAAATGTGGTAGGCTGAACAAGGAGATTTCTCTTTTCTTTTTCTAGTTGATTACACACTTTGATTTTTACATTTTCACAAAGTGCCTTTGGTTAAGAAAGGAAAATACATGGCAGATGCCAGATGGTCAAGGGCAGCATAAAGTGACCTTGTTCTACAGATAGAACTACAGGAAACAGGTAAAAAACCTACCCCAGTGGGGCATGCAAGCCTATTCTGAAGAACTATCCTCAGAGGGAACTTCAGCGAGGCTGCTGGATGAAGCGGGGGCTGCATTTTGCATTCACATTCTTGGCTGGCATCTCTGCATATTTTGCCGGTTCTTTCTTTGTCCATTGGCGTTCAACGTCCAAAGACTTCAAAAAGTCTGCATTCTGCTTCATTGCACCGATATCTAGAAGGCCTGCTATTTTGAAGAAAACAAGAACAAAAACCATTATTCATTAGGAGTCCTACATAACCAAAGAAGACTCAACAAGTTTAAGCAAACGTGCCCTATTTTGCAAGTATGACATTCTCATAAAGCTACAGAGCTCCTTAAAACTACATCAAATTTATATTTTTTTATTCCGGTCTTGGATTAGAGATGATATATTAGTATGGAAAGATCTTTTCGCTTGCTTTGGTCTCATGCTTCTCAAACACTGGGCATAAGCTCATTTTGCCTGATAGGAGAGAGATGGAGATATAATGAGAAAAGTTCCAAACAGTGAATGTTCTCACAGCAAGGACTTAAAAGGAATCTAGCAGTATACCTTTTCCATTTGTTCATCGAGTGCTGGGCCAGACAATTCGTTCCCCTTAGACTCAGCAAATTGGATGAACTCCCCTCAGACACTGGGCATAAGCTCATTCGGATGTCGTTGTAGCAGCAATGGTCCTCACACTGATTCATTTGGACATTCCGTACTTCCTAAATCCAAAATTGGTGTTTAAAAAAAGCCGACAAAAAGTGCAAGCTGCCTATGGGTGCATGAACCAAGCACTCGGCTCAAAAAGGCTGCATCTTTCTCCGTGGCCTGTAACCTCCACCTCTTGGCATCTAACAAACTGCAAGAGCTCCAAATACTGAGCAGAGCACAGTGCCTAGGAGCTTGCTTTTCTTCTTATCCATGTTTCTACCACCCCACTTAACAGTTTCTTTAAGTGTTCCCCGTTCCTTGAGCAGCTTTAGGGCACCCGACAGCCCTTTCCCCACTGCAGCTTCATGAATTGTCTCATCCGGAACAACTTCCTCCTCATCCTCCTTAACAAGACCTTCATCATTACCAAATTCTTTAAATTCTGTCTAGCCTCCGGGCTCATCTTTTACTTCATTATCAAATGTTACCGATGCTTTGTCTTCATCCATGAAGACATCTTCTGTGTCAGGCTTAGGAGAAACTGGAATGAGGGTAATGGCACAATTTCAGTAACTCACTTGATAATAAAATAACATCACATATTCTTTCAGACACCAAAGACCATATCAAGCAATTGGTGGATATAACACCGATTTGAAGAGGAAGTAATTTCAATTAGATGAATGAAATCTCAAAATTGCAATGCAAGCCCAATATGCATGTCCCTCTCCCCTTCTCAGTAGAACCAACAGCATTCTTAGCCACAGCATATATCCTAAAAACTAACTATGGTTTTAAAACTAAGCAACTCCAATATGGCCAAAACAGTTGAATAAGTCCACTGCTCTTCAAGACAGCAATCCCCTCGACCAGCGATTAGGAATTTAGTTTGGAAGTTAAAATGCATCCCAAATAAACAAGCTATTGTGACTGCATGAGCAACAGACTGCAAGTTGTATGCGAAAAGTTTGCTTGTTTGCAAGTTGTCTAGGATGTTGTTCAATGAGGCGCATCAAGTGCACTGCTTGTTCACACATACACAGAAGGCAAATTCTAAAATAAGTCACTTACAAACAATCTTTCAATATGCATACAGTGAAAGAACAAGAAATGTTGCTCATTGACCATCCAAACAATACCAGGATTCTGAACTAAACAGCAAACTTAAACTAGTTTTGACCCAATAAGCAGCAATGCTACCCAAATCAGCAAAAGGCAGTAATCTGAAAAATCCAGAGAACAAAATAAGGGTTCCACAGTTCAGAAAGAAAACATTATCGCAAATTGTCTAGGCCAACACAGAATTAATCGAATGTATACCTTCATCAACCTTGAGGCCTGAAACAAAACCTTCTATTTCTGTCATCACAACCTTGCTTTCCTGTGATTCTCCAATCACGACACTCTGATTTTTTGCATTGTGTGTTGGGAATACTATTGGCATGAAGAGCTATCACTTTAGAACCAAAAGCCTCCTCCTCTTCTTGCTTCTTTAGAGCCAATTTCCTAGCTTTCTCTAAAGATTTATAAAGATCTTCATCGTCATCAGCAATGACCATGTTTTCGTCATTCTCCGTCTTAATAGGAAGAGTTTGCTCCACCCGCAGTAACCTAGATGCCTCCTCTGCTTTAGCATAGGCCAATTGGTAGGCATTCTTTCTCATCTCAGCCTCGATTTTCTCTTGTTCCTCTCTGCTAGCCTGCCTCCTCCCATCCTTACATGATCCAAGATCTCCAACACCCAACCCTGCTGAAACTGCTTCCACTTCAAGGGCATCTAAGTCCAACTTCTCTTTCTTCCATAAGGATTTCTTTTTCTTGGGCTTTCTAAATTGAAGCAATTCTTCTTGAGTGTATTAATCGGACGAGGTCTTGGCAGATGAG
Organism: Eucalyptus erythrocorys; assembly: GCA_014182555.1. Lineage (NCBI taxonomy): Eukaryota > Viridiplantae > Streptophyta > Magnoliopsida > Myrtales > Myrtaceae > Eucalyptus > Eucalyptus erythrocorys. The sequence continues at coordinate 57,227,573 of CM024602.1, forward strand.
GTGAAATCTTTATAATGACTATTTGAAGAAACACCCTGTAGCCTCCTTCTTAGCTATATATGAAGTACATGAAACTTTTTTAGAACGACCAAGCAGACCTCATTCCTATTCTAACTAATGCTGGACCACAATATGCAGAAAAACTAGTTACCTCTTCCAATTTCTTTTCAGCTTCATAGGTCAAACGTCCACTTAAGTCAAGAGTTACCCCCTGAAACCATCAAAAGAAGTGGGAACGCAATAGCTAGCTATGACACTTGTAATAAGAAAAGAGAAAAAAAAAACTAACCTCATCTTGAGCCGGATCTGTCATATTGTGGAAGTATTTTCTTCTCCGATGCGTGGTCATCACTGAATCTAAAAATGACAGTGCTAATAATAAGTTGAGTGTATGCATATACCAATAGGGAAACCGAGATGCAAGTGTGGGACAAAGACATGTGACATGCAATACACAGTTAATGCACCTGCCTAACATTTGGTCTATGTTTGTCAAACATATGAACTTGATTGAATCCATGCCTTCTGCATCGACATCAAATCCAGCCCATATTGCTTAAGGGGATATTCATACCCACGGATCCGCTTGCCCCATAACATAACAAGTATCGTAACTGCAATGTAAAGGCCAAAAATGCAAGCAAAATCAGCAATTCCGGAGGAGCTATGTGACATCCAGCTTTGCACTAGTGTTGGAAATAGAGGAACAACAACAGGCAACCAGAGAACAAGAACCATGGCAACGAACCCCACAATCCTAAGAATATCCCATCAGATAATTGCTCAGAATATATAGCAAATTGCAGAATAGACTTGGGAACCCATTCAAACTATAGAAACTAGAAAATGTGATATAAAGAACATGTGTTTTCAAAAGAATTCTAAGATATCACGTTCCGTGTGCAATATCTATTCCAAGTGAGGGAAGATTATTGTTGATTTCTTAACATGTATTACCTTTGCATAAAAAATTACAAATCTCTTACTTGAAAAAAAAAACTATCTGGAGGAGCTATTCAAGATGGGAAACAATGTGAGAATCTGACTAAGTTCTATGGATTATTTTGCCTGTCAAACCACATTTACTAGAAATCTGAAGTGACTATGGGAAGATTATTGTTGATTCCTCAGCTCACGCTTTCTGGAGCGACTAAGACAATGTTCACATTTACCAGAAATCTGACCCAGGCAACTACGATAGCAAACCGATTAAAAAAAAAAAACGCAAGGAACGACAGCCTCTCTTACCACACGGAGAGCAACAACAAACGGAATTCCAGAACTGACCTTACTGCTGACCCTGTCGGCAATGAAATTGCAGACGGCGTCAAGAGTGCTCTCAATCTGCGCCTTCAAGATCGGGTTGGCGTGAGCTCCGACTTCCTCAACTAGTGGTGCCCAACCATGCGGTCCTCGTCCGGGTTTGCCATCGCACCCTTCTCCAGCTCCTTCATCGCCTTGAACGCGGCCTGGAACTGGGGCTCTATCTCCTCCATGAACTCGTTCGTGAAGCAGATTCGGCTAATGTCCAGGAAAAGCCCTGGCTCCCGGTGCTGGTACAGTCGGTTCACGTACCTCCTCACAGCAAGTGGGAATCCTTCTCCAGCCCGCGCCTCTCTTTCTTCTCCGCGCTGTCGACCCTACCCAGGTCCGCTAAGATCTCCCTCGCGACCGAGTGGCCCAGCGTCAGGAACAACGCCCAATCAACGGCGGGGAGCCTGGTGCCACTTGGGAACGAGACTGAGGCTGCCTCAGTCCTGTCGGAGGCCAATGGCTTCGCGATAGAGGCCGGCGGGACGGGGAGGACGAGCAGATGCTGGAGACGAAGGATGTCGAAGGTAGGTGACCAGCGAGGCTTTTGGGCAGGCGAAGGCGGAGCTGGAGGCGAAGGAGGCGGGATGCACGGAGAAGGAAACAATGGAAGTCTGAGTTGTTCTTTGTTCTTTTACGAGGAGAGAGAATGCAGAAAAGAGAGAAATATTTTGAGCGGGAGTATTCCACATTTATTGACCCTGAACCGTCCTTTCTTCTACAGCGGAGCCGAGCCGAGCCAGTCGACGAGCAGCCCTTCCATCTTTCAGCGGGCCCCGCTTATGGGACACGTGTCGGCATCTCATTGGCAGATGCGCACCATGTCAATAGATGACGTGGCGCGCTCATACCACATTTTCTCCTTTAATTGACCCCACTTTTTGATTGATCATTCCACAATGACTTAACTTGCTTATCTTCTTTGATGTCGTACGTAGCACGCCAAGCTCGTCTGGGCAATTGATCAGATGTGGTTCTCAACAGGAATGGCTAAAGGTATATGATATAGATATATATATATATATATATATATATATATATATATATATATATATATAGTGGTGATGAGTTGGATAAATCCAATGAGCAATACATTGAAAATACCTCCGCTCAAAAGTGATCCTAACGGAAGAGGCAACAATGGAACTACGGGAGAATTACTAAAAAGTATTACACCTATTGTAATTGTGCAAATTTAGTTCTAAACATTTTTTTTTTATCAATTTAGTCATAAACATTTTGCAATTGTGACGATTCAGTCAATTCAACCAATTTTGGCTAGGCAGTGCTGAGGTGGACAACGGCCGACACCCGGTGATGTGGACGCTAGCCAACAGAGGCCATTTGGGTGACATTGACGTGAATAATTTTTTTATATTATTTTATTTTGTTCTATTTTTATTTATTTTAGTTTATTTTATTTTTCCTTTTCCTTTTCTTCCTCCTTTTCCTTCTTCCCCACAGTGGTTGGCAAGGCTCTAGGCAAGGCCTGGGGACCGCTGTTAGAGAAATTCCTTATGATGTTTTCAAGAAGACAAAATAAATTAAAAGCTACTAACGTGTTTAATAATTGAGTAATAGAATATGCAGATGATAGAATATGTAAATGACATCTTCGGGGATTATACTTGGAAAAAGCAAAAGATGGACTTTATGCTGAAACTAAACTTATTTAGACTGTGTCCAAACATTAAGGCAAAATATGTTTAGAAGCAGAATATGTTCAGACTTACATTCAGATTGTAAAGTCTACTTCAGATGGAACACAGTCAGATTTTACTTCAAACGAAACACTTTCAGACTTTACATACAGAATGAGACATAAGTCGAGAACGTGACAAAGGTCCAGAATGAGACGCATGTCCAAAACGTGACAAGTTTAGAACAAAGCATGTTCAAATTGAGACAACTTGACAGAACGTAATACAAGCCCCAAAATGTATAACGGCTAGTAATCTGGTTTGGATTCTACATCAAGATAGATTTGATTGACTCAATCTAATTGATTGACAATTGAATTCTAAAGATAAAGAACTTTCTAAATGAATAAAATCTATTTATAGAAACCAAGATTCTGTTTGTACGAGTGATCAGAATCAATTTGGAATTCTATTTCTGTCACTTAACGGCTACTAAATTTTCTTGATACAGATATATCCAATGGGTAGATTGGAATCTAAACACTATCTAACGGCTAGTTTGGAAGTAAATAAGTATTTAAGGAGATGAAGGATCAATGAGCAAAAACAAACGGAGCGTAGAATCTAGAATTCCAAAGTCTGAGCGAACTTCGATCATATACTTGTCTTTTGTGAGTTGAAACGTTTGTAATCGTGAGAGAAATACCAAAAGAGTAATTCCTTTGTGGATCAATTGCTCAATTGAAGAGAAAAGAGACATCTACATAGAGTGTCAAGAATTGTGGGTTTTTCACTATGTTTGTCATATGCCTTACTCCATCACTCCAATATTGGAAGATAGCAAAAATTGTTTTTTTTTTTCTAAATATTTTTATTCAATCTGGGTTTATTCCACCCATGTGCCGGATTTTTTATCCATGTATATCCGGTCTCAAATTCGGACTATCAGTGAGCTTTTGCCTTTCACTTTGGCAACTTGTTCATCCTTGATTGATATTTCTTTTAATAAATTCTCATTACCCTCTATCTGTTGCTTAAGTAATTTTTTCATATATTACATATCAAAAAATGATAAAAGATAATTATGGAAGAAGTTGTTTCCTACACCGCTCTATAACTCTACGGATATTAGTAAAAAAGTTTCCAAATTTTGGAGAATGAAATGAACAGGTTTCTTATTCTTTCTATAAAAAAAAATGGTTAAGACTCTGGTAAATAAATCCAAAATGGAAATCGTCAAATCATGAAAAAGGCATAACGTTTTTATCCGTTTATATCTACTTAGGAATTTATTCAATTGTTCTAATACTGACGATTAATTCATATTGGCTTGTATTAACTTTACAGCCTAGCCCACTTCGTACATGTGTGGATAGACTCTATTTTATATTTTTCAGTCAATCCAAATCTGACCGTTTATTGACTAGGAGCATATGAAAGTTTCACAACATACAAATATTGTCATGTCCATTCACATATAGTTTTTCATGTTTACTAAAATTTAAATGATATTTTTAAAATTTCTTTTTTTTTTCTCTTTTTGGAAAACACAAACATACAAGTTAATGATGTGGATTGCATCAACTACGTGCCACAATTCAAAATCACAACTTGAACAATAATTGAAGGCTAGGGCCTCCCTTTTGAAAGATGGTTTATTTTCTTTTGAGAGGAACCTTTGAGGGCTTGCAGCCTGCATGGGTCCTAGAAGTGTGACAATATTGCTTTTGCTTTTCACGAAGAAACGGGAATGCCACTTTTGCTTTGCACGATAAAAAAAAGTGTTCATCAAAACTCAAATTGCTATAATTTTTGACACCCTTATTATAATTTCATAAGTATAGGCCGTTCTGTAGAATTTGTTTATTTTGATGAGATAGACTCTGAAACATTCTATTCAACAATTTTACTGAGACTCATGCAAATCATCTCTTCACATGCTCTCTAAAACTTTCAAATCATTTTTATCATTTCATGATATTCACTCATTTGTAAGATATGTTCTACCAATATATATATATTGAGGATTGATAATGTTCTTATTGTTATTTTAGTACAAATTTAAAAAAATATTTTAAAAAATGATCTCATTAGAGTAGTCTCTGATTATGCATTGGGGATAATGTATATGACATACGGAAGCATGATATATAAATATATATATTTTCTTCAACTGTAAACATTATGAAATGAGGGTCTATAAGCCCTACGAAATTATATTTTTTAAATAGGAATAAACTTTGGCGTTTTATTTATATTTTTTTCTTTTACTAATTTATCCTTCTTCCTTAATTCTTTTAATTTTGTGATTTATTTTTTTCTTCTGGACATGCCTCCTAGGTGGTGCCACACTAGCGCCACACACATTAAAAAATTACAAAAATTAAACATTACCATTTCCCATTAGGCAAAGTGGAAGGAACTTATAAAGGAAGTTGATTGCCCAATTTTATGACTCAATTGTATTTTTTGAACATTTTAAGACTCAATTGTATTTTTGTGATGTGTTTTAGGAATTCTAAGACACTAATCTCTGAAAATAATTCTTGCTAAAATTGATTCTCTCTTTTTCGAAGGATGTAAAGTTCTCACATATCATACTCCAAGTTGCACTTCATTTTTTCTTTAACTTATGATGTTGGTACCCGTTCCACTAAAATAATTGGACCAAAATTCACAAAACTAGATGCCAACATACATCAATTGTGGTCATCTGAATTTATCATATTTTCAATGCGAAAAGCTAAATTGTAACAAGCAAATGTAATATTTATAAGAAATATTAATGATCTTGTTATCGTTAAAACTTTTCTTAAGGATTGGACATTGCAACCGTTCCGAGATGGAATTGCAAATGACAAAAATTCCCAAAAGCTTTCAAGTAACTAACGAACCATTACATAAATGGATAATGGAATTAGCTAAGATAAATAAAGTACAAAAGATGATTTGCTACACAGGCTACAACTAAAAGACCGAAATATCTCAAAGAGTGAAGCATGTAGGATCAAGTAGTTCTTCCAATTTGATGTCCTCTAATGCACTTTGCACGATGGAGTTACATGTTGATATCGCCCTAGAAACTCGTTGCATGGTTGGACGATGCTCTGGTTTGGGATTTAAGCATGAAAATGCCGTCTTTGTCACTAAAGCCACTTCCCCTAGCACATTACCTTTCGGGTTTGGAATTCTTTGATCTAAAACTTCCTTCAGTGGCCAAGAAGTTGTTGAATTGCTCGATGGTGATGAAGATGAGGACGCGAGTGAAGAAATGAGGTCGCCTGGATGGCTTCCCATGATTACTTCCAATGCCACCACTCCAAAGCTATAAACATCGCATTTCTCGTTCACCTCCATTGTGTATGCGAGTTCTACATAGAGAAGAGCAAATTTTTTCTAGCTTTTATACAATATCTATGTTTTATAAATTTAAATTGATTTTCAGTAAATCAAGAGAATTAAGACTAAATTAATACAATCTTTAGATTCCAATGGGCTTTAAAATTTTCCATTGCTTTAGGAAAAGGTTTCACTTTTTAAATCAGTGGACTATATATCAATTAATATTTAATCGAACTTTCAAATTGCGTAGATAGTGTTGGACTTGGTATTAGGAATTTGGAAATAGAAAGGAAGGTAGTTAGAGATGAGGATCCCAAGTATGATCATTTTCCTATCCATAAAAAATAAGCGAGGTGAAATTTTGAAGAAACCAACTTACCTGGAGCTGCATATCCAAAGGTGCCTGCAAAGGAAGTCCAATTGGATGAATAAGGTTTTAAAACCTTAGCCATGCCAAAATCAGAGACATGAGCTTCATATTCTTCATCCAGTAAAATGTTCTTGCTTGAGACATCTCGATGAATTATAGGAGGAGAGCATTCATGGTGCACATAGGACAATGCATAAGCCACCCCTTTGACAACATTCACTCTCCTATTCCAGTCAAATGTTGCCATCCTCTCTTCATTATTTAATACATCCTTCAAGCTGCCCAATTCCAAGAACTCATATACCAAAAATGAATGTCGAGAACTCGAGCAAAAGCCGTAGAGCTTGATGATATTTCGATGCCGAGCTTCCGTCAGAGCATGAATCTCCCTTTCAAATGCTTTTCGATTGGCCATTTCTATGTCCACTGCTTCCTTAAATTTCTTTACAGCAACAGTTTCACCTGTTTGCAACTGGGCCTTGTAAACACTCCCCTGTCCTCCCACACCGATGCAATATTTGGCATCAAACTCTTCCGTGGCTTCAATGATGCTCTCATAAACCATTCTTCCATCAAAGCTCCATATTACCCAGGGGTTTTCATTGCTTCCATTAGCCGAAGTCGCCTCTATTTTTCTTATTCTTCGGCATCCAATACTTGAAGCTCCCACAACAAAAAGCAAAGAAAGTAGGCAACCCAAAGTAGGAATCAAAACTAGCAGCAACTTTTTGCTTTTCTTTCTTCCTTTCAACGTTGGTGTTGTACAGGGGCTAAGACCAACAATGTCTCCGCACAAGCCTTTGTTCCCTCTCACAACTCCAATTGTAGCATTACGAAAGGCTGGAATGTTTGGTAAAGAACCCTCTAACTCATTAAACGATATGTCGATGGATGTCAAGCTTATCATATCCTGAAATGTCGACATAATTGAACCCGATAACTGATTGTGTGAGAGATTGAGCATTTCTAATCTGTGCAATAGCCCAAGTTGTCTAGGTATTTCCCTCGTGAGCAAATTTTGACTCAGATCGAGATGCTGAAGGGATTGAAGATACCCAATCTCGAAGGGAATACTCTTTTCCAGATTATTCCTGCTTAAATTTAAGAATTGAAGTCTGAAGGCCCCCCCAAGTTGGGTAGGAATTGAGCCACTCAAGTTATTTCCTGCAATGTTGAGTATTTCCAGATTGGACAATGCTCCAAGTTCTTGAGGGATGTGTCCTACAAGAAGGTTGCAGTCCAATGAAAACTCTAGTAGCAACTTTAATTTTCCTAGGTCTTTGGGAATTTCCTTGATGATATCATTCGAAGAGAGGTCAAGTCTTTGCAATTGAGTCATGTTTCCAAGCTGAGATGGTATGGCACCGAAGATTTTATTGTTGGAGATACTAAAGCTTGTCAAATTTCTACATTGACCTAATGTTGGTGGTAGCTCACCGTAAAGTTCGTTGTTGCTCAACTCAAGGTAATTTAAGGAGGGGTACACACCAAGAGCATCGGTTATATCTCCCTTGAGCGAGTTGTTTTGGAGCCTAACTCTATACAAACCCGAACAATTTTTCAAACTTCTTGGGATGGGTCCAGTGAAGTGATTGTTTGCTGCGGAAAAATTCACAAGAGCTTGGTTACCACATATTTCTGGTGGCAACTGGCCAACAAAGTTGTTAGCACCTAGCTGTAAGTTTGTGAGGGATGTGAGATTATTCATCTCGGTGGGAAGAAAGCCTGACATTTCATTTTGGAAAAAGGAAAGATGTTTCAAATTAATTAAATTACCTATGGAGGATGGGATAGGACCCGATAACATATTTATGGAAAAGCGAAGTACAGATAGATTGGTCAAGTTGCCTATGGATGATGAGATAGGACCTGTTAAATTATTGCCTATAAGTTGCAACACGGTCAGGGATCTCATTCCTCCAATTCCTAAAGGTATGGGCCCCGAAAGTTGTTGGTTGCCATTGAGGTAAAGAAATTCTAATGTACTCAGATTTCCTAGAGTTGTAGGGATGGATCCGATGAGATGATTGTCTGATAAATCAAGGAAATTGAGAGACCCCAACATTCCTATTTCCTTTGGAATGGACCCAACAAATTGATTCCTTGGAAGATCCAACTTCCACAAGCTGCTCATGTTTCCAATGGAAAAAGGAATTGGACCAATGAAATTATTGTCCCCAAGCACGAGAATTTGTAAAGAGCGCAATGACCCAAGTTGAGTTGGAATGTTTCCCGAAAAGTCATTTTGAGAACAGTTAATATAAGTAAGCTTGGAAAGATCACCAATGCTCGAAGGGATGTTTCCGAAGAGTGAGTTGTTGACAAGCTCAAGGACGACCAAGTTGGGTAAATGGGAGAAATTGAGATGTTGAAGCGTACCGTATATGGCAGAATGCGAAAGGTTCAAGCTGGCGACACTCCCGAAAGAATCACAAATGATTCCACGCCATGAGCAAGGGCTGCTTCCGTTCCACGAAGACAAAGTAGAGTGGCTCTTGTTGTCTAGCTTAGACTTCCATTTTAGGAGTGCCTCCACTTCCATTTTGGAAGAGCTTCGTGTTGAAGCAAGACAATACATTTCTTGCACGAGCATGAGAAGGACACAAGCGAGGGACAACATTGAGAGTTGTTGTTTCTCGGAGGCCATGACAGATTTGGGGTATTTTTGGGTGGGCCTTCTTATTTTCTAGGTGCATATGTGTTGAAATGGACAGCCAACGTATTTATAGAAGAAATGGGGACCATAAGTCAACAACCAAGTCAATTATCTTTGGAACTTTTATTTTGCTATGGTCATTATCCCTCCGTTATATTTTTTGAGGCAATTCTTTGGTGCAACACTAAGGCTCTGTTTGGTTTAGCTTTGGAAATGGGCTTTGGGATTCTAAAGTCCCTTGGCCAAATGCAAACGCGTTTGGTTCGATTTTTTGGGCAACTTTGGCAAGATGCAATTGCATCTCCAAAGGACTCTAAGAGCCCTTAGTCCAAAGCAGGTCTGGAGGTCCTTTGCGAACTTGCATTTTCGGAATGCAAGTTTCGATTACTATTCACTTCGAGGTTACTATTCATCTACGAGGAAAACCACCGCACGGAGGCTGATGACCGCCGGACAAGGGGTCGCGCGCACTGGTGACGCGCCGACGATTGCCGCCTGAGGGTTGCCTAACCCTAACGACCGTCGCCGGACTTCAGGCGTCGCCTGGGTCGCACGAACAAGGTGACTGATTGCCAGAATCGCGCGACCTAGGCGGCCCTCGACGATGGTCGTCGGGGTCATCCGGCGACCCCAAGCGACAGCCGATTGGGTCACACGACCCCAAGCGATCGTCGCGTGGGGTCGCCCGCACCCGCGACCATCTAGGGGCCAGATCTGGCCATCCGGCCACCAGATCTGATGGTCCGCCGATAGATCCGGTGGTTCAGTGGCCAAACTTCAAAAAAAAAAAACAAATATGTTTTTGTTTTTTAATTTAATAAAAGTCATTTACAAATGCAAATTTTACCAAACGGTATTTTGGCCAAAGTTGTACGTCAACGCAAATTTTACAAAACGACATTTGCATTTCAAAAAAACCCCTTCACCCAAAGGTATTTGCATTTTGCAAAGGCATTCCCCAAAAGTTGAACCAAATGGGCCCAAAGTCAGTCTGCCCCTTTTGATGTGCAATGGTATGTGAAATTCATGCAAGATAAACAACAAGTTCACTTTAAAAGGAGAAACTACAATGTAAATCAAGATAATATTGTCGATTTTCTATGTTCACTTTCCAAAATTGATGTGTTTTGTATTCCCAGAAAAATTGTTTCATTTGAATCCACTGGAAAGTGTTCTCTTATTTTAAGCCTTTAAACTTGACTTTTTGAAAACTTTGGAAACAAGATTTTAGTTGTTTTACGAGAAAGAAAGTTGTTCCCAAACCTAAACCCGGAGCAACGATGGTGGACTCAACGTCAGTCTGCCCCTTTTGATGTGAAATGGTATGTGAAATTCACGCAAAATAAAGAACATGTTCACTCTACAAGGAGAAACTACAAAGTAAATCAAGATGATATTGTTGATTTTCCATGTTCACTTTCCAAAATTGATGTGTTTGGCATTCGTAGAAAAATTGTTTTATTTGAATCCATTGGAAAGTGTTCTTTTATTTTTAGCCTTTAGCTTTGACTTTTGGAAAAACTTTCGAAACAAGGTTTTAGTTGTTTTATGGGGAGGAAAGTTGTTCCCAAACCTAAACACGGGGCAACGATGGTGGACTCAAAGTCAGTCTGCCCCTTTTGATGTGAGATGGTATGTGAAATTCATGCAAGATAAAGAACATGTTCACTTTACAAGGAGAAACTACAGCGTAAATCAAGATGATATTGTCGATTTTCCATGTTCACTTTCAAAAATTGATTTGTTTGGCATTCTTAGAAAAATTGTTCTTTTTTTTTTTTAATCCACTGGAAAGTGTTCTCTTATTTTCAGCCTTTAGCCTTGACTTTTTGAAAACTTTCAAACCAAGATTTAATTGTTTTATGCGGAAAAAGTTGTTCCCAAACCTAAACCCGCGGCAACGATGGTGGACTCAAAATGAGTCTACCCCTTTTGATGTGAAATGGTATGTGAAATTCATGCAAAATAAAGAACATGTTCATTTTACAAGGAGAAACTACAGCATAAATCAAGATGATATTGTCGCTTTTCCATGTTCACTTTCCAAAATTGATGTGTTTGGCATTCTTAGAAAAATTGTTTTATTTAAATCCACTGGAAAGTGTTCTCTTATTTTTAGCCTTTAGCCTTGACTTGTTGAAAACATTGGAAACAAGTTTTTAGTTGTTTTACGGGGAAGAAAGTTGTTCCCAAACCTAAACCCGAGGCATGATGGTGGACTCAAAGTGAGTCTGCCGCTTTTGATGTGAAATGGTATGTGAAATTCATGCACGATAAAGAACATGTTCACTTTACAAGGAGAAACTACAGAGTAAATCAATATGATATTGTCGATTTTCCATGTTCACATTCCAAAATCGACGTGTTTGGTATTCTCAGAAAAATTGTTTTATTTGAATCCACTGGAAAGTGTTCTCTTGTTTTTAGCCTTTAGCCTTGACTTGTTGAAAACATTGGAAACATGTTTTTAGTTGTTTTACGGCGAAGAAAGTTGTTCCCAAACCTAAACCCGAGGCAACGATGGTGGACTCAAAGTGAGTCTGCCGCTTTTGATGTGAAATGGTATGTGAAATTCATGCACGATAAAGAACATGTTCACTTTGAAAGGAGAAACTATAGGGTAAATCAATATGATATTGTCGATTTTCCATGTTCACTTTCGAAAATTGATGTGTTTGGCATTCTTAGAAAAATTGTTTTATTTGAATCCACTGGAAAGTGTTCTTTTATTTTTACCCTTTAGCCTTAACTTTTTGAAAACTTTCTACGAGGAAGAAAGTTGTTCCCAAACCAAAACCCGGGGCAACGAAGGTGGACTCAAAGTCAGTCTACCCCTTTTGATGTGAAATGGTATGTGAAATTCATGCAAAATGAAGAACATGTTCACTTTACAAGGAGAAACTACAGAGTAAATCAAGATGATATTGTCGATTTTCCATGTTCACTCTCCAAAATTAATGTGTTTGGCATTCTCATAAAAATTGTTTTATTTGAATCCACTGGAAAGTGTTCTCTTATTTTCAACCTTTATCCTTGACTTTTTGAAAACTTTGGAAACAAGATTTTAGTTGTTTTACGGGGAAGAAAGTTGTTCCCAAACCAAAACCCGGGGCAACGAAGGTTGACTCAAAGTCAGTCTGCCCCTTTTGATGTGAAATGGTATATGAAATTCATGCAAAATGAAGAACATGTTCACTTTACAAGGAGAAACTACAGAGTAAATCAAGATGATATTGTCGATTTTCCATGTTCACTCCCCAAAATTGATGTGTTTGGCATTCTCATAAAAATTGTTTTATTTGAATCCACTCGAAAGTGTTCTTTTATTTTTACCCTTTAGCCTTAACTTTTTGAAAACTTTCGAAACAAGATTTTAGTTGTTTTACGAGGAAGAAAGTTGTTCCCAAACCAAAACCTGGGGCAACGAAGGTGGACTCAAAGTCAGTTTGCCCCTTTCGATGTGAAATGGTATGTGAAATTCGTGCAAAATGAAGAACATGTTCACTTTACAAGGAGAAACTACAGAGTAAATCAAGATGATATTGTTGATTTTCCATGTTCACTCTCCAAGATTGATGTGTTTGGCATTCTCGTAAAAATTGTTTTATTTGAATCCACTGGAAAGTGTTCTCTTATTTTCAACCTTTATCCTTGACTTTTTGAAAACTTTGGAAACAATATTTTAGTTGTTTTACGGGGAAGAAAGTTGTTCCCAAACCTAAACCTGGGGTAACGATGGTGGACTCAAAGTCAGCCGGCCTCTTTTGAGGTCAAATGGTACGTGAAATTCATGCAAGATAAAGAACATGTTCACTTTACAAGGAGAAACCACAATGTAAATCAAGATGATATTGTCGATTTCCCATGTTCACTTTCCAAAATCGATGTGTTTGGCATTCTCAGAAAAATTGTTTTATTTGAATCCACTGGAAAGTGTTCTCTTATTTTGAACCTTTAGCCTTGACTTTTTGAAAACTTTGGAAACAAGATTTTAGTTGTTCTACTTGGAAAAAAGTTGTTCCCATACCTAAACCTGGGGCAACAATGGTGGACTCAAAGTCAGTCGGCCCCTTTTGAGGTCAAATGAAATGTGAAATTCGTGCAAGATAAAGAACATGTTCACTTTACAAGGAGAAACTAAATCGTAAATTAGTAAGATATGGTGGATTTTCCATGTTCACTTTCCAAAATTGATGTGTTTGGCATTCTTAGAAAAATTGTTTTATTTGAATCCATTGGAAAGTTTTCTCTTATTTTTAGCATTTAGTCTTGACTTGTTGAAAACTTTGGAAACAAGTTTTTAGTTGTTTTGCAGGAGAGAATGCTGTTCCCAAAGCTAAACCCGGGGCAACATTGCAGGACTCAAAGTCAGTCTGCCCCTTTTGATGTGAAATGGTACGTGAAATTCATGCAAGATAAAGAACATGTTCACTTTACAAGGAGAAACTACAACATAAATCAATATGATGTTGTCGATTTTCCCTGTTCACTTTCCAAAATTGATGCGTTTGGCATCCTTAGAAAAATTGTTTTATTTGAATCCGCTAGAAAGTGGTCTCTTATTTTTAGCCCTTAGCCTTGACTTTTTGAAATCTTTGTAAACAAGTTTTTAGTTGTTTCACGGGGAAGAAAGTTGTTCCCAAATCTAAACCCGGGGCAACAATGGTGGACTCAAAGTCAGTCTGGCCCTTTTTACGTGAAATGTTATGTGGAATTCATGCAAGATAAAGAACATGTTCACTGTACTCGGAGAATCTACATCGTAAAACAGTATGATATTGTCGATTTTCCATGTTCACTTTCCAAAATTGTTGTGTTTGGCATTCTTGGAAAAGTTGTTTTATTTGAATCTACTAGAAAGTGTTTTCGTATTTTTATTCTTTAGCCTTGACTTTTTGAGAGACTTTGGAAACAAGATTTTAGTTGTTTTACGGGGAAGAAAGTTGTTCCCAAACCTAAACCCGGGGCAACGATGGTGGACTCAAAGTCAGTTTGCCCCTTTTGATGTGAAATGGTATTTGAATTTCATGCAAGATAAAGAACATGTTCACTTTGCAAGGAGAAACTACAGCGTAAATCACGATGATATTATCGATTTTCCATGGTCCCTTTCCAAAATTGATGTGTTTAGCATTCTTAGAAAAATTGTTTTATTTGAATCTACTAGAAAGTGTTCTCGTATTTTTGGCCTTTGGCCTTGTCTTTTTCAAAGACTTTGGAAACAAGATTTTAGTTGTTTTACGGGGAAGGAAGTTTTTCCCTAACCTAAACCCAGGGCAACGATGATGGACTCAAAGTCAGTCTGCCCCTTTTCATGTGACATGGTATGTGAATTCCATGCAAGATAAAGAACATGTTCACTATGCAAGGAGAAACAATAGCGTAAATCAAGATATTATCGATTTTCCATGTTCACTTTCCAAAATTGATGTGTTTGGTATTCTTAGAAAAATTGTTTTATTTGAATCCACTGGAAAGTGTTCTCTTACTTTTAGCCTATACCCTTGACATTTTGAATACTTTGGAAAAAAGATTTCAGTTCTTCAACGGCAACGAAAGTTGTTCCCAAACCTAAACCCGAGGCAACGATGGTGGACTCAAAGTTAGTTTGCCCCTTTTGATGTGAAATGGTGCGTAAAATTCATGCAAGATAAAGAACATGTTCACTTTACGAGGAGAAACTACAGAGTAAATCAAGATGATATTGTCGTTTTTCCACGTTCACCTTCCAAAATTGATGTGTTTTGCATTCTCAGAAAAATTGTTTCATTTGAATCCACTGGAAAGTGGTCTCCTATTTTTAGCCTTTAGCCTTGACTTGTTGAAAACTTTGGAAACAAGCTTTTAGTTGTTTTACGGGGAAGAAAGTTGTTCCAAAACCTAAACCCGAGGCAACGATAGCGAACCCAAAGTCAATCTGCCCTTTTGATGTGAAATGGTTTGTCAAATTCAAGCAAGATAAAGAACATGTTCACTTTACAAGGAGAAAATACAACGTAAATCAATATGATATTGTCAATTTTCCATGTTCACTTTCGAAAATTGATGTGTTTGGCATTCTTAGAAAAATTGTTTTTTTTTTTTTTTTTTTTTAAATCCACTGGAAAGTGTTCTCTTATTTTTAGCCTTCAGCCTTGACTTTTTGAAATACTTTGGAAACAAGATTTTAGTTGTTTTACGGGTAAGAAAGTTGTTCCCAAACCAAAACCCAGGGCAGCGATGGTGGACTCAAAGTCGGTCTGCCCCTTTTGATGTGAAATGGTATGTGGAATTCAAGCAAGATAAAGATCATGTTCACTTTACGAGGAGAAACTACATCGTAAATCAATATGATATTGTCGATTTTCCATGTTCACTTTCCAAAATTGATGTGTTTGGTATTCTTAGAAAAATTGTTCGATTTCAATCCACTAGAACGTGTTTTGTTAT
Source organism: Eucalyptus erythrocorys (assembly GCA_014182555.1). Lineage (NCBI taxonomy): Eukaryota > Viridiplantae > Streptophyta > Magnoliopsida > Myrtales > Myrtaceae > Eucalyptus > Eucalyptus erythrocorys. The sequence goes on from CM024602.1 coordinate 57,243,321, forward strand.
TCTTAGCCTTTAGCCTTGACATTTCGAAAACTTTGGAAACAAGATTTTTGTTGTTTTATGGGGACGAAAGTTGTTCCCAAACCTAAACCCGAGGCAACGATGGTGGACTCAAAGTCAGTCTGCCCCTTTTGATGTGAAATGGTATGTGAAATTCATGGAAGATAAAAAACATGTTCACTTTACAAGAAGAAACTACAGCGTAAATCAAGATGAGATTGGCTATTTTCCGTGTTCACTTTCCAAAATTGATGTGTTTGGTATTCTCAGAAAAATTGTTTTATTTGAATCCACTGGAAAGTGTTCTCGTATTTTTAGCCTTTAGCCTTGACTTCTTGAAATATTTGGAAACAAGATTTTAGTTGTTTTACGGGGAGGAAAGTAGTTGCCGAACCTAAACCCGAGGCAGCAATGCTAGACTCAAAGTCAGTCTGCCCCTTTTGATGTGAAATGGTATGTGGAATTTGAAATGGGCTAGTGAATCAACCTAGAGGGGGGTGAATAGGTTGTTGCGGAATTCTTTTGGAATCTTTTTCAATGCAATACATTAATATCAAGGATATATCAATAATAAACAGATTACGTATTCACAAAGTAAATAGAGCAGAGAGAGAAAATTGACACAAGGATTATAGTGGTTCGGCTTAGACCAAGCCTACGTCCACTCTCCACGCTGGCAGCCAACTAGCTGTAATCACTATGTAGCAAAAGAGTGCCTTTACAGTAGACGGATTAGACTTCTTCAATTGACAGTCTCTCCTACAGCCTTCTGCTATCTTTGCTCTATATCTCACTCTCTTTGTTACACAGTGTAAACATGAAAGATTTTAGAGAACAAGTGATTTTGGAGATTCTAACATCAAGATTTCTCTACCGGTCTCTCCTTGTTTCCAAGCAATGTCGATCCAACTTAAATAATATCTGTACCATCATACCCGTTGGCACATTCCAAAAATTCATCCAATCAACCCGTTGGACTGAATCAATTTAAGTAATCTCCTTGTCCCGAAAACGTAAGTAGACAGTAGCTCGTCAATCCTGTTCGCCCATACAATCAGGATCTTGAGTTCCCAAAATTAGATTCTTCCAAAAATAAACTTGATCTTCAACGGATAGAATCCGAAGAATCAAATCTTCCAAGCTCTTAATCACAGCCAGAGATATTCCATGGTTAGGATTAGGAAATACAAAATCCAATATCTGTAGCCATAAGAATAACCTGTAGCTAGCCTGTAAAGAAAATCGCGAACTATCTTCAGACTTAGATTTGGGTCTCGAGGGTCGTCAGACTGAAACTGAGTCTTGAAGGTCTTCAGACGGAAACTGAATCTTGACTGACTTCAGACGGAAAAACTTCAGACCAAAATTCTGGGTCTGACTGTCTTTGAAAACCTTTAGACCTTGACAACTTCAGACGTAGCCGACTGAGTCTTGGAATCCTTACACCACACTGTTGAGGTTGTTTTGTCAACTTCAAAACTCTAAGGGATTTTTCTTCAACAGAATTCGTGCACGATAAAGATCATGTTCACTTTACAAGGAGAAACTACATCGTAAATCAATATGATATTGTTGATCTTCCATGTTCACTTTCCAAAATTGATGTGCTTGGTATTCTCAAAAAAATTGTTTTATTTGAATCCACTGGAAAGTGTTCTTTTATTTTTTGCCTTTAGCCTTGACTTTTTGAAAACATTGGAAACAACATTTTAGTTGTTTTACGAGGAAGAAAGTTGTTCCCAAACCTAAGCTCGGGGCATCGATGGTGGACTCAAAGTCAATCTGCCCCTTTTGATGTGAAATGGTATGTGGAATTGATGCAAGATAAAGATCATGTTCACTTTACGAGGAGAAACTACATCGTTAATCAATATGATATTGTCGATTTTCCATGTTCACTTTCCAAAAATGACTTGTTTAGTATTCTTAGAAAAATTGTTCTATTTCAATCCATTAGAACGTGTTTTGTTATTCTTAGCCTTTAGCCTTGACATTTTGAAAACTTTGGAAACAAGATTTTTGTTGTTTTACAGGGACGAAAGTTGTTCCCAAACCTAAACCCGAGGCAACGATGGTCGACACAAAGTCAGTCTGCCTCTTTTGATGTGAAATCGTATGTGAAATTCATGCAAGATAAAGAACATGTTCACATTGCAAGGACAAACTACAACGTAAATAAATATAATACTGTCGATTTTCCATGTTCACTTTCGAAAATTGACGTGTTTGGCATTCTCAAAAAAATTGTTCTACTTGAATCCACCGGAAAGTGTTCTCTTATTTTTTGCCTTTAGCCTTGACTTTTTGAAATACTTTGGAAACATGATTTTAGTTGTTTTACGAGGAGGAAAGTTGTTGCCGAACCTAAACCCGAGCAGCGATGGTGGACTCAAAGTTAGTCTGCCCCTTTTGATATGAAATGGTATGTGGAATTCATGCAAGATAAAGATCATGTTCACTTTACGAGGAGAAACTACATCGGAAATCAATATGATATTGTCGATTTTCCATGTTCACTTTCCAAAATTGACATGTTTGGTATTCTCAAAAAAATTGCTCTATTTCAATCCACTAGAATGTGTTTTCTTATTCTTATCCTTTAGCCTTGACATTTTGAAAACTTTGGAAACAAGATTTTTGTTGTTTTACGGGGACGAAAGTTGTTCCCAAACCTAAACCCGAGGCAATGATGGCGGACTCAAAGTCAGTCTACCCCTTTTGATCTAAAATGGTATGTGAAATTCATGGAAGATAAAAAAACATGTTCACTTTACAAGGAGAAACTATAGTGTAAATCAAGATGATATTGTCGATTTTCCATGTTCACATTCCAAAATTGATGTGTTTGGTATTCTCAAAAAAAATTGTTTTATTTGAATCCATTGGAAAGTGTTCTCGTATTTTTAGCCTTTGTCCTTGACTTTTTGAAATATTTGGAAACAAGACTTTAGTTGTTTTACAGGGAGGAAAGTTGTTGCCGAACCTAAACCCGAGGCAGCGACGGTGGACTCAAAGTCAGTCTGCCCCTTTTGATGTGAAATGGTATGTGGAATTCATGCAGGATAAAGATCATGCTCACTTTACAAGGAGAAACTACATCGTAAATCAATATGATATTGTCGATTTTCCATGTTCAATTTCCAAAATTGATGTGCTTGGTATTCTCAAAAAAATTGTTTTATTTGAATCCACTGGAAAGTGTTCTTTTATTTTTTGCCTTATGCCTTGACTTTTTGAAAACATTGGAAACAAGATTTTGGTTGTTTTACGAGGAAGAAAGTTGGTCCCAAACCTAAACCCGGGGCAACGATGGTGGACTCAAAGTCAGTCTGCCCCTTTTGATGTGAAATGGTATGTGGAATTCATGCAAGATAAAGATCATGTTCACTTTACGAGGAGAAACTACATCGTTAATCAATATGATATTGTCGATTTTGCATGTTCACTTTCCAAAAATGACTTGTTTAGTATTCTTAGAAAAATTGTTCTATTTCAATCCATTAGAACGTGTTTTGTTATTCTTAGCCTATAGCCTTGACATTTTGAAAACTTTGGAAACAAGATTTTTGTTGTTTTACAGGGACGAAAGTTGTTCCCAAACCTAAACCCGAGGCAACGATGGTCGACACAAAGTCAGTCTGCCTCTTTTGATGTGAAATGGTATGTGAAATTCATGCAAGATAAAGAACATGTTCACATTGCAAGGAGAAACTACAACGTAAATAAATATGATATTGTCGATTTTCTATGTTCACTTTCGAAAATTGACGTGTTTGGCATTCTCAGAAAAATTGTTCTACTTGAATCCACCGGAAAGTGTTCTCTTATTTTTGCCTTTAGCCTTGACTTTTTGAAATACTTTGGAAACATGATTTTAGTTGTTTTACGAGGAGGAAAGTTGTTGCCGAACCTAAACCCGAGCAGCGATGGTGGACTCAAAGTTAGTCTGCCCCTTTTGATATGAAATGGTATGTGGAATTCATGCAAGATAAAGATCATGTTCACTTTACGAGGAGAAACTACATCGGAAATCAATATGATATTGTCGATTTTCCATGTTCACTTTCCAAAATTGACATGTTTGGTATTCTCAAAAAAATTGCTCTATTTCAATCCACTAGAATGTGTTTTCTTATTCTTAGCCTTTAGCCTTGACATTTTGAAAACTTTGGAAACAAGATTTTTGTTGTTTTACGGGGACGAAAGTTGTTCCCAAACCTAAACCCGAGGCAATGATGGCGGACTCAAAGTCAGTCTACCCCTTTTGATCTAAAATGGTATGTGAAATTCATGGAAGATAAAAAACATGTTCACTTTACAAGGAGAAACTATAGTGTAAATCAAGATGATATTGTCGATTTTCCATGTTCACATTCCAAAATTGATGTGTTTGGTATTCTCAAAAAAAATTGTTTTATTTGAATCTATTGGAAAGTGTTCTCGTATTTTTAGCCTTTATCCTTGACTTTTTGAAATATTTGGAAACAAGACTTTAGTTGTTTTACGGGGAGGAAAGTTGTTGCCGAACCTAAACCCGAGGCATCGACGGTGGACTCAAAGTCAGTCTGCCCCTTTTGATGTGAAATGGTATGTGGAATTCGTGCAGGATAAAGATCATGCTCACTTTACAAGGAGAAACTACATCGTAAATCAATATGATATTGTCGATTTTCCATGTTCAATTTCCAAAATTGATGTGCTTGGTATTGTCAAAAAAATTGTTTTATTTGAATCTACTGGAAAGTGTTCTTTTATTTTTTGCCTTATGCCTTGACTTTTTGAAAACATTGGAAACAAGATTTTGGTTGTTTTACGAGGAAGAAAGTTGGTCCCAAACCTAAACCCGGGGCAACGATGGTGGACTCAAAGTCAGTCTGCCCCTTTTGATGTGAAATGGTATGTGGAATTCATGCAAGATAAAGATCATGTTCACTTTACGAGGAGAAACTACATCGTAAATCAATATGATATTGTTGATTTTCCATGTTCACTTTCCAAAATTGACGTGTTTGGTATTCTTAGAAAAATTGTTCTCTTTCAATCCATTAGAACGTGTTTTGTTATTCTTAGCCTTTAGCCTTGACATTTTGAAAACTTTGGAAACAAGATTTTTGTTGTTTTACGGGCACGAAAGTTGTTCCCAAACCTAAACCCGAGGCAACGATGGTGGACTCAATGTCAGTCTGCCCCTTTTGATGTGAAATGGAATGTGAAATTCATGCAAGATAAAGAACATGTTCACTTTGCAAGGAGAAACTACGGCGTAAATAAATATGATATTGTCCATTTTCCATGTCCACTTTTGAAAATTGATGTGTTTGGCATTCTCAGAAAAATTGTTCTATTTGAATCCACCGGAAAGTGTTCTCTTATTTTTTGCCTTTAGCTTTGACTTTTTGAAATACTTTGGAAACATGATTTTAGTTGTTTTATGGGGAGGAAAGTTGTTGCCGAACCTAAACCCGAGTTAGCGATGGTGGACTCAAAGTCAGTATGCCCGTTTTGATGTGAAATGGTATGTGGAATTCATGCAAGATAAAGATCATGTTCACTTTACGAGGAGAAACTACATCGTAAATCAATATGATATTGTCGATTTTCCATGTTCACTTTCCAAAATTGACGTGTTTGGTATTCTTAGAAAAATTGTTCCATTTCAATCCACTAGAGTGTGTTTTGTTATTATTAGACTTTAGCCTTGACATTTTGAAAACTTTGGAAACAAGATTTTTGTTGTTTTACGGGGACGAAAGTTGTTCCCAAACCTAAACCCGAGGCAACGATGGTGGACTCAAAGTCAGTCTGCCCCTTTTGATGTGAAATGGTAAGTGAAATTCATGGAAGATAAAGAACACGTTCACTGTACAAGGAGAAGCTACAGCGTAAATCAACATGATATTGCCGATTTTCCATGTTCACTTTCCAAAATTGATGTCTTTGGTATTCTCATAAAATTTTGTTTATTTGAATCCATTGGAAAGTGTTCTCGTATTTTTAGCCTTTAGCCTTGACTTTTTGAAATATTTGGAAACAAGATTTTAGTTGTTTTACGGGGAGGAAAGTTGTTGCCGAAACTAAACCCGAGGCCGCGATGGTAGACTCAAAGTCAGTCTGCCCATTTTGAGGTGAAATCGTATGTGGAATTCGTAGAAGATAAAGATCATGTTCACTTTATAAGGAGAAACTAAATCGTAAATCAATATGACATTGTCGGTTTTCCATGTTCACTTTCCAAAATTGATGTGCTTGGCATTCTCAAAAAAATTGTTTTATTTGAATCCGCTGGAAAGAGTTCTTTTATTTTTTGCCTTGAGCCATGACTTTTTGAAAACATTGGAAACAACATTTTGGTTGTTTTACGAGGAAGAAAGTTGGTCCCAAACCAAAATCCGGGGCAACGATGGTGGACTCAAAGTCAATCTGCCCCTTTGGATGTGAAATGGTATGTGGAATTCATGCAAGATAAAGATCATGTTCACTTTACGAGGAGAAACTACATCGTAAATCAATATGATATTGTCGATTTTCGATGTTCACTTTCCAAAATTGAAGTGTTTGGTATTCTTAGAAAAATTGTTCTATTTCAATCCATTAGAACGTGTTTTGTTATTCTTAGCCTTCAGCCTTCACATTTTGAAAACTTTGGAAACAAGATTTTTGTTGTTTTACGGGGATGAAATTTGTTCCCAAACCTAAACCCGAGGCAACAATGGTGGACTCAAAGTCAGTCTACCCCTTTTGATGTGAAATGGTATGTGAAATTCATGCAAGATAAACAACATGTTCACTTTGCAAGGAGAAACTACGGCGTAAATCAATATGATATTGTCGATTTTCCATGTTCACTTTCGAAAATTGATGTGTTTGGCATTCTCAGAAAAATTGTTTTATTTGAATCCACCGGAAAGTGTTCTATTATTTTTTGCCTTTAGCCTTGACTTTTGAAATACTTTGGAAACGAGATTTTGGTTGTTATACGGGGAGGAAAGTTGTTGCCGAATCTAAACCCGAGGCAGCGATGGTGGACTCAAAGTCAGTCTGCCCCTTTTGATGTGAAATGGTATGTGGAATTCATGCAAGATAAAGATCATGTTCACTTTACGGGGAGAAACTACATCGTAAATCAATATGATATTGACCATTTTCGATCTTCACTTTCCAAAATTGATGTGTGTGGTATTCTTAGAAAAAAAATTTTATTTCAATCCACTAGAACGTGTTTTGTTATTCTTAGCCTTTAGCCTTGACATTTTGAAAACTTTGGAAACAACATTGTTGTTGTTTTACGGGGACGAAAGTTGTTCCCAAACCTAAATCCAAGGCAACGATGGTGGACTCAAAGTCAGTCTGCCCCTTTGGATGTAAAATGGTATGTGAAATTCATGGAAGATAAAAAACATGTTCACTTTACAAGGAGAAACTACAGCATAAATCAAGATGATATTGTCGATTTTCCATGTTCACATTCCAAAATTGATGTGTTTTGTATTCTCAAAGAAATTGTTTTATTTGAATCCACTGGAAAGTGTTCTCGTATTTTTAGCCTTTAGCCTTGACTTTTAGAAATATTTGGAAACAAGACTTTAGTTGTTTTACGGGTAGGAAATTTGTTGCCGAACCTAAACCCGAGGCAGCGTGGTGGACTCTAAGTCAGTCTCCCCCATTTGATTTGAAATGGTATGTGGAATTCGTGCAAGATAAAGACCATGATCACTTTACAAGGAGAAACTACATCGTAAATCAATATGATAGTGTCGATTTTCCATGTTCACTTTCCAAAATTGATGTGCTTGGTATTCTCAAAAAAATTGTTTTATTTAAATCCACTGGAAAGCGTTCTTTTATTTTTTGCCTTTACCCTTGACTTTTTGAAAACATTGGAAACAAGATTTTACTTGTTTTACGAGGAAGAAAGTTGTTCCCAAACCTAAACCCGGGGCAACAATGGTGGAATCAAAGTCAGTCCGCCCCTTTTGATGTGAAATGTTATGTGGAATTCATGCAAGATAAAGATCATGTTCACTTTACGAGGAGCAACTACATCGTAAATCAATATGATATTGTCGATTTTCCATGTTCACTCTCCAAAATTGATGTGTTTGGTATTCTTAGAAAAATTGTTCTATTTCAATCCACTAGAACGTGTTTTGTTATTCTTGGCCTTTAGCCTTGACATTTTGAAAACTTTGGAAACAAGATTTTTGTTGTTTTACGGGGATGAAATTTGTTCCCAAACCTAAACCCGAGGCAACGATGGTGGACTCAAAGTCAGTCTGCCCCTTTTGATGTGAAATGTTATGTGAAATTCATGCAAGATAAAGAACATGTTCACTTTGCAAGGAGAAACTACGGCGTAAATCAATATGATATTGTCGATTTTCCATGTTCACTTTCGAAAATTGATGTGTTTGTCATTCTCAGAAAAAAAAAAATTATTTGAATCCAACGGAAAGTGTTCTCTTATTTTTTGCCTTTAGCCTTGACTTTTTGAAATACTTTGGAAACAAGATTTTGGTTGTTTAACGGGGAGGAAAGTTGTTGCCAAACCTAAACACGAGGCAGCGATGGTGGACTCAAAGTCAGTCTGCCCGTTTTGATGTGAAATGGTATGTGGAATTCATCCAAGATAAAGATTATGTTCACTTTACGAGGAGAAACTACATCGTAAATCAATATGATATTGTCGATTTTCCATGTTCACTTTCCAAAATTGATGTGTTCGGTATTCTTTGAAAAGTTGTTCTTTTTCAATCCCCTAGAACGTGTTTTGTTATTCTTAGACTTTAGCCTTGACATTTTGAAAACTTTGGAAACAAGATTTTTGTTGTTTTACAGGGACGAAAGTTGTTTCCAAACCTAAACCCGAGGCAACGATGGTGGACTCAAAGTCAGTCTGCCCCTTTTGATGTGAAATGGTATGTGGAATTCATGCAAGATAAAGATCATGTTCACTTTACGGGAGAAACTACATCGTAAATCAATATGATATTGACCATTTTCGATCTTCACTTTCCAAAATTGATGTGTGTGGTATTCTTAGAAAAAAAATTTTATTTCAATCCACTAGAACGTGTTTTGTTATTCTTAGCCTTTAGCCTTGACATTTTGAAAACTTTGGAAACAACATTGTTGTTTTACGGGGACGAAAGTTGTTCCCAAACCTAAATCCAAGGCAACGATGGTGGACTCAAAGTCAGTCTGCCCCTTTGGATGTAAAATGGTATGTGAAATTCATGGAAGATAAAAAACATGTTCACTTTACAAGGAGAAACTACAGCATAAATCAAGATGATATTGTCGATTTTCCATGTTCACATTCCAAAATTGAAGTGTTTTGTATTCTCAAAGAAATTGTTTTATTTGAATCCACTGGAAAGTGTTCTCGTATTTTTAGCCTTTAGCCTTGACTTTTTGAAATATTTGGAAACAAGACTTTAGTTGTTTTACGGGTAGGAAAGTTGTTGCCGAACCTAAACCCGAGGCAGCGATGGTGGACTCTAAGTCAGTCTCCCCATTTGATGTGAAATGGTATGTGGAATTCGTGCAAGATAAAGACCATGATCACTTTACAAGGAGAAACTACATCGTAAATCAATATGATAGTGTCGATTTTCCATGTTCACTTTCCAAAATTGATGTGCTTGGTATTCTCAAAAAAATTGTTTTATTTAAATCCACTGGAAAGCGTTCTTTTATTTTTTGCCTTTACCCTTGACTTTTTGAAAACATTGGAAACAAGATTTTACTTGTTTTACGAGGAAGAAAGTTGTTCCCAAACCTAAACCCGGGAAACAATGGTGGAATCAAAGTCAGTCCGCCCCTTTTGATGTGAAATGTTATGTGGAATTCATGCAAGATAAAGATCATGTTCACTTTACGAGGAGCAACTACATCGTAAATCAATATGATATTGTCGATTTTCCATGTTCACTCTCCAAAATTGATGTGTTTGGTATTCTTAGAAAAATTGTTCTATTTCAATCCACTAGAACGTGTTTTGTTATTCTTGGCCTTTAGCCTTGACATTTTGAAAACTTTGGAAACAAGATTTTTGTTGTTTTACGGGGATGAAATTTGTTCCCAAACCTAAACCCGAGGCAACGATGGTGGACTCAAAGTCAGTCTGCCCCTTTTGATGTGAAATGTTATGTGAAATTCATGCAAGATAAAGAACATGTTCACTTTGCAAGGAGAAACTACGGCGTAAATAAATATGATATTGTCGATTTTCCATGTTCACTTTCGAAAATTGATGTGTTTACCATTCTCAGAAAAAAAAAAAAATTTTATTTGAATCCAACGGAAAGTGTTCTCTTATTTTTTGCCTTTAGCCTTGACTTTTTGAAATACTTTGGAAACAAGATTTTGGTTGTTTAACGGGGAGGAAAGTTGTTGCCAAACCTAAACACGAGGCAGCGATGGTGGACTCAAAGTCAGTCTGCCCGTTTTGATGTGAAATGGTATGTGGAATTCATCCAAGATAAAGATCATGTTCACTTTACGAGGAGAAACTACATCGTAAATCAATATGATATTGTCGATTTTCCATGTTCACTTTCCAAAATTGATGTGTTCGGTATTCTTTGAAAAGTTGTTCTTTTTCAATCCCCTAGAACGTGTTTTGTTATTCTTAGACTTTAGCCTTGACATTTTCAAAAATTTGGAAACAAGATTTTTGTTGTTTTACAGGGACGAAAGTTGTTTCCAAACCTAAACCCGAGGCAACGATGGTGGACTCAAAGTCAGTCTGCCCCTTTTGGTGTGAAATGGTATATGAAATTCATGGAAGATAAAATACATGTTCACTTTACAAGGAGAAGCTACAGCGTAAATCAACATGATATTGTCGATTTTCCATGTTCACTTTCCAAAATTGATGTCTTTGGTATTCTCAAAAAAATTGTTTTATTTGAATCCACTGGAAAGTGTTCTCGTATTTTTAGCCTTTAGCCTTGACTTTTTGAAATATTTGGAAACAAGATTTTAGTTGTTTTACGGGGAGGAAAGTTGTTGCCGAAACTAAACCCGAGGCCGCGATGGTGGACTCAAAGTCAGTGTGCCCCTTTTGAGGTGAAATGGTATGTGGAATTCGTAAAAGATAAAGATCATGTTCACTTTACAAGGAGAAACTACATCGTAAATCAATATGATAATGTCGGCTTTCCATGTTCACTTTCCAAAATTGATGTGCTTGGTATTCTCAAAAAAATTGTTTTATTTGAATCCGCTGGAAAGAGTTCTTTTATTTTTTGCCTTTAGCCTTGACTTTTTGAAAACATTTGAAACAACATTTTGGTTGTTTTACGAGGAAGAAAGTTGGTCCTAAACCTAAACCCGGGGCAACGATGGTGCACTCAAGGTCAGTCTGCCCGTTTTGATGTGAAATGGTATGTGGAATTCATGCAAGATAAAGATCATGTTCACTTTACGAGGAGAAACTACATCGTAAATCAATATGATATTGTCGATTTTCCATGTTCACTTTCCAAAATTGACGTGTTTGGTATTCTTAGAAAAATTGTTCTATTTCAATCCATTAGAACTTTTTTGTTATTCTTAGCCTTTAGCCTTGACATTTTGAAAACTTTGGAAACAAGATTTTTGTTGTTTTACGGGGACGAAAGTTGTTCCCAAACCTAAACCCGAGGCAGCGATGGTGGACTCAAAGTCAGTCTGCCCCTTTTGATGTGAAATGTTATGTGAAATTCATGGAAGATAAAAAACATGTTCACTTTACAAGGAGAAACTACGGCCTAAATCAAGATGATATTGTCGATTTTCCATGTTCACTTTCCAAAATTGATGTGTTTGGTATTCTCAGAAAAATTGTTTTATTTGAATCCACTGGAAAGTGTTCTCGTATTTTTAGCCTTTAGCCTTGACTTTTTGAAATATTTGGAAACAAGGTTTTAGTTGTTTTACGGGGTGGAATGTTGTTGCCGAACCTAAACCCGAGGCAGCGATGGTGGACTCAAAGTCAGCCTGCCCCTTTTAATGTGAAATGGTATGTGGAATTCGTGCAAGATAAAGATCATGTTCACTTTACAAGGAGAAACTACATCGTAAATCAATATGATATTGTCGATTTTCCATGTTCACCTTCCAAAACTGACGTGTTTGGGATTCTTGGAAAAATTGTTCCATTTCAATCCACTAGAACGTGTTTTGTTATTCTTAGCCTTTAGCATTGACATTTTGAAAACTTTGGAAACAAGATTTTTGTTGTTTTACGGGGACGAAAGTTATTCCGAAACCTAAACCCGAGGCAACGATGGTGGACTCAAAGTCAGTCTACCCCTTTTGATGTGAAATGGTATGTGAAATTCAGGCAAGATAAACAACATGTTCACTTTGCAAGGAGAAACTACAGCGTAAATAAATATGATATTGTCGATTTTCCATGTTCACTTTCGAAAATTGATGTGTTTGGCATTCTTAGAAAAATTGTTGTATTTGAATCCACCGGAAAGTGTTCTCTTATTTTTTGCCTTTAGCCTTGGCTTTTTGAAATACTTTGGAAACGTGATTTTAGTTATTTTACGGGGAGGAAAGTTGTTGCTGAACCTAAACCCGAGGCAACGATGGTGGACTCAAAGTCAGTCTGCCCCTTTTGATGTGAAATGGTATGTGGAATTCATGCAAGATAAAGATCATGTTCACTTTACGGGGAGAAACTACATCGTAAATCAATATGATATTGTCCATTTTCGATGTTCACTTTCCAAAATTTATGTGTGTGGTATTCTTAGAAAAAAAATTTTATTTCAATCCACTAGAACGTGTTTTGTTATTCTTAGCCTTTAGCCTTGACTTTTTGAAAACTTTGGAAACAACATTGTTGTTGTTTTATGGGGACGAAAGTTGTTCCCAAACCTAAATCCAAGGCAACGATGGTGGACTCAAAGTCAGTCTGCCCCTTTGGATGTAAAATGGTATGTGAAATTCATGGAAGATAAAAAACATGTTCACTTTACAAGGAGAAACTACAACATCAATCAAGATGATATTGTCGATTTTCCATGTTCACATTCCAAAATTGATGTGTTTGGTATTCTCAAAGAAATTGTTTTATTTGAATCCACTAGAAAGTGTTCTCGTATTTTTAGCCTTTAGCCTTGACTTTTTGTAATATTTGGAAACAAGACTTTAGTTGTTTTACGGGTAGGAAAGTTGTTGCCGAACCTAAACCCGAGGCAGCGATGGTGGACTCTAAGTCAGTCTCCCCCTTTTGATGTGAAATGGTATGTGGAATTCGTGCAAGATAAAGACCATGATCACTTTACAAGGAGAAACTACATCGTAAATCAATATGATAGTGTCGATTTTCCATGTTCACTTTCCAAAATTGATGTGCTTGGTATTCTCAAAAAATTGTTTTATTTAAATCCACTGGAAAGCGTTCTTTTATTTTTTGCCTTTACCCTTGACTTTTTGAAAACATTGGAAACAAGATTTTACTTGTTTTACGAGGCAGAAAGTTGTTCCCAAACCTAAACCCGGGCCAACAATGGTGGAATCAAAGTCAGTCCGCCCCTTTTGATGTGAAATGTTATGTGGAATTCATGCAAGATAAAGATCATGTTCACTTTACGAGGAGAAACTACATCGTAAATCAATATGATATTGTCGATTTTCCATGTTCACTCTCCAAAATTGATGTGTTTGGTATTCTTAGAAAAATTGTTCTATTTCAATCCACTAGAACGTGTTTTGTTATTCTTGGCCTGTAGCCTTGACATTTTGAAAACTTTGGAAACAAGATTTTTGTTGTTTTACGGGGATGAAATTTGTTCCCAAACCTAAACCCGAGGCAACGATGGTGGACTCAAAGTCAATCTGCCCCTTTTGATGTGAAATGGTATGTGAAATTCATGCAAGATAAAGAACATGTTCACTTTGCAAGGAGAAACTACGGCGTAAATCAATATGATATTGTCGATTTTCCATGTTCACTTTCGAAAATTGATGTGTTTGGCATTCTCAGAAAAAAAAAATTTTATTTGAATCCAACGGAAAGTGTTCTCTTATTTTTTGCCTTTAGCCTTGACTTTTTGAAATACTTTGGAAACAAGATTTTGGTTGTTTAACGGGGAGGAAAGTTGTTGCCAAACCTAAACACGAGGCAGCGATGGTGGACTCAAAGTCAGTCTGCCCGTTTTGATGTGAAATGGTATGTGGAATTCATCCAAGATAAAGATCATGTTCACTTTACTAGGAGAAACTACATCGTAAATCAATATGATATTGTCGATTTTCCATGTTCACTTTCCAAAATTGATGTGTTTGGTATTCTTTGAAAAATTGTTCTTTTTCAATCCACTAGAACGTGTTTTGTTATTCTTAGACTTTAGCCTTGACATTTTGAAAACTTTGGAAACAAGATTTTTGTTGTTTTACAGGGACGAAAGTTGTTTCCAAACCTAAACCCGAGGCAACGATGGTGGACTCAAAGTCAGTCTGCCCCTTTTGGTGTGAAATGGTATGTGAAATTCATGGAAGATAAAATATATGTTCACTTTACAAGGAGAAGCTACAGCGTAAATCAACATGATATTGTCGATTTTCCATGTTCTCTTTCCAAAATTGATGTCTTTGGTATTCTCAAAAAAATTGTTTTATTTGAATCCACTGGAAAGTGTTCTCCTATTTTTAGCCTTTAGCCTTGACTTTTTGAAATATTTGGAAACAAGATTTTAGTTGTTTTACCGGGAGGAAAGTTGTTGCCGAAACTAAACCCGAGGCCGCGATGGTGGACTCAAAGTCAGTGTGCCCCTTTTGAGGTGAAATGGTATGTGGAATTCGTAAAAGATAAAGATCATGTTCACTTTACAAGGAGAAACTACATCGTAAATCAATATGATATTGTCGGCTTTCCATGTTCACTTTCCAAAATTGATGTGCTTGGTATTCTCAAAAAAATTGTTTTATTTGAATCCGCTGGAAAGAGTTCTTTTATTTTTTGCCTTTAGCCTTGACTTTTTGAAAACATTGGAAACAACATTTTGGTTGTTTTACGAGGAAGAAAGTTGGTCCTAAACCTAAACCCGGGGCAACGATGGTGCACTCAAGGTCAGTCTGCCCGTTTTGATGTGAAATGGTATGTGGAATTCATGCAAGATAAAGATCATGTTCACTTTACGAGGAGAAACTACATCGTAAATCAATATGATATTGTCGATTTTCCATGTTCACTTTCCAAAATTGACGTGTTTGTTATTCTTAGAAAAATTGTTCTATTTCAATCCATTAGAACTTGTTTTGTTATTCTTAGCCTTTAGCCTTGACATTTTGAAAACTTTGGAAACAAGATTTTTGTTGTTTTACGGGGACGAAAGTTGTTCCCAAACCTAAAGCCGAGGCAGCGATGGTCGACTCAAAGTCAGTCTGCCCCTTTTGATGTGAAATGTTATGTGAAATTCATGGAAGATAAAAGACATGTTCACTTTACAAGGAGAAACTACAGCGTAAATCAAGATGATATTGTCGATTTTCCATGTTCACTTTCCAAAATTGATGTGTTTGGTATTCTCAGAAAAATTGTTTTATTTGAATCCACTGGAAAGTGTTCTCGTATTTTTAGCCTTTAGCCTTGACTTTTTGAAATATTTGGAAACAAGGTTTTAGTTGTTTTACGGGGTGGAATGTTGTTGCCGAACCTAAACCCGAGGCAGCGATGGTGGACTCAAAGTCAGTCTGCCCCTTTTAATGTGAAATGGTATGTGGAATTTGTGCAAGATAAAGATCATGTTCACTTTACAAGGAGAAACTACCTCGTAAATCAATATGATATTGTCGATTTTCCATGTTCACTTTCCAAAATTGACGTGTTTGGGATTCTTGGAAAAATTGTTCCATTTCAATCCACTAGAACGTGTTTTGTTATTCTTAGCCTTTAGCATTGACATTTTGAAAACTTTGGAAACAAGATTTTTGTTGTTTTATGGGGACGAAAGTTATTCCGAAACCTAAACCCCGAGGCAACGATGGTGGACTCAAAGTCAGTCTACCCCTTTTGATGTGAAATGGTATGTGAAATTCAGGCAAGATAAAGAACATGTTCACTTTGCAAGGAGAAACTACAGCGTAAATAAATATGATATCGTCGATTTTCCATGTTCGCTTTCGAAAATTGATGTGTTTGGCATTCTTAGAAAAATTGTTTTATTTGAATCCACCGGAAAGTGTTCTCTTATTTTTTGCCTTTAGCCTTGACTTTTTGAAATACTTTGGAAACGTGATTTTAGTTATTTTACGGGGAGGAAAGTTGTTGCCGAACCTAAACCCGAGGCAGCGATGGTGGACTCAAAGTCAGTCTGCCCCTTTTGATGTGAAATGGTATGTGGAATTCATGCAAGATAAAGATCATGTTCACTTTACGAGGAGAAACTACATCGTAAATCAATATGATACTGTCAATTTTCGATGTTCACTTTCCAAAATTGATGTGTGTGGTATTCTTAGAAAAATTGTTCTATTTCAATCCACTAGAGCGTGTTTTGTTATTCTTAGCCTTGAGCCTTGACATTTTGAAAACTTTGGAAACAAGATTGTTGTTGTTTTACGGGGATGAAAGTTGTTCCCAAACCTAAACCCGAGGCAACGATGGTGGACTCTAAGTCAGTCTGCCCCTTTTGATGTAAAATGGTATGTGAAATTCATGGAAGATAAAAGACATGTTCACTTTACAAGGAGAAACTACAGCGTAAATCAAGATGATATTGTCGATTTTCCATGTTCACTTTCCAAAATTGATGTGTTTGGTATTCTCAAAAAAATTGTTTTATTTGAATCCACTGGAAAGTGTTCTCGTATTTTTAGCCTTTAGCCTTGACTTTTTAAAATATTTGGAAACAAGATTTTAGTTGTTTTACGGGGAGGAAAGTTGTTGCCGAACCTAAACCCGAGGCAGCGATGGTAGACTCTAAGTCAGTCTCCCCCTTTTGGTGTGAAATGGTATGTGGAATTCATGCAAGATAAAGACCATGTTCACTTTACAAGGAGAAACTACATCGTAAATCAATATGATATTGTCGATTTTCCATGTTCACTTTCCAAAATTGATGTGGTTGGTATTCTCAAAAAAATTGTTTTATTTGAATCCACTGGAAACCGTTCTTTTATTTTTTGCCTCTATCCTTGACTTTTTGAAAACATTGGAAACGAGATTTTACTTGTTTTACGAGGAAGAAAGTTGTTCCCAAACCTAAACCCGGGGCAACGATGGTGGACTCGACTACAGGGACTCTCTGATAGTAAATTTATGATCTCGATCTAAAGTAATAGTCACTGGCACCCCATGCAAGTGAACTATTTGCCGTACATATAACTCGGCATATTCTTCTAATAAGAAATTCTTCCGCACTGTTAGAAAATGAGTGTTGACACCTAAATTTTGGCGGTCCGATCATTTATTTATTGCATAAAAAATTAAGGGTTAATTTTATCCCTGAAAAAATATCAATTGCATAGCATATAGAAAGATATAACTTTCATGGAATATTCTCCACGACTTTGGCAGAGATATCCCGCGTCCAAAAGCTCAACCCCACCAAGTCTCACGAATCATCTTTCGCATAATAAGAGGAGTTGATCTTGGCAAATCATTAGAAAAGCAACCTCACATTTTCTGCTACGGATCATGGAAAGATCGGGAACTCAGAGTGACGAGGACGGACTGAATTCTCATTCCTTCGTAGACCCCTCCGGATTGCTTGGGATTCTTTCGGAAAAATTGAAACTACAAGGGGAATCAATGGATTTGTCCAGCAATATGGAAAGAATGGACACTCACTCAATATTGGGCGTTCATGTGCGAGTGAATCTGGACATGTTCGCGGCAATATAAGTGAATTAGAAAAGGAAAAGATTGCGAAAGAAGGATCTACGGTGACAAATCAGGGCTAAGATTTGGCAATCCCCACGATCAAAGGAGCACGGGTTCTGACTTTCCAATGTTAAATGGGAGTCTTATGCTATAAAAAGGGACGTGTGGAGTCATTGAAGAAGGAGAGGAGGGACACACCCTCAGACATCTCATGTCCACTATCTCGAGAATTCTTCGATTGGTCTATGGCGTTAGCATCCATCTCGCTTTGGGGATATTGTGGATATTAACGACAAGAATAAAGCTAAGTCAAGCATTTTTTTAGTTTGATTGTGTGAAGTTCCAGTTCACTATTTAAATTATTTACTTTTCTTTATTTTGGTGTTTTCGTTTGCTGTCCAGGTTCAATCTCCCGGTCGTCGTGGGTTTTCATGCCTATTCTTCATCAGCATCCCACTACTAATTTTGTTTGTTCTCTGCAAGAATTCATGCACAAGTCCACACTTGGGACACCACAAAGAGAGGGCCATGCAATTGAAGATACAAGGCCACAAATCTGAGAAGAGCAATGCATAGAGGGCGGGCGTTCTGTGCAAGTAGGAAAAATCGTGAAGAAGACCCGCACATGGAGAATTGAACATTCCGTTACACACTAAGTCTTCAAAGTCAAATTCTCCCTGCTACTTGGAGACTCATGCCCACTCTCCATCAAAATTTCACTTTCAATCTCCTTTCTCTCTCGGCGAATACACGCCCAAGTCCTCGGTTGCATAGATTTTGCTATTGTTGCTTCAACGATGGGTTATTGTTCGAGATCTCCACCACCATGGCGTCTCCGCAACAACCTCACAGATCCAAATCAGGTCTTTGTTGCAGCCAAATCAACAACTTTGCAACGACACCTGTAGGTATCTTGGCGAAATTCCAGGCGATTGCTAATCCAGGCCCAATGTGTTTCGTGACTTCTACAACATCCTGGCGAGCTTTGGTTGTGCCAAACCCACTATGTGTTTGGAGGCGTCGCCACTTGCCATAGTCCGACCCCGGTGCAAGTCGTCGATCGCAAACCCCACGCACCGGCCCCGTTTTTTTTTTCTTAGTAAAAAGTCAAGGTAGTTTATTTATTTATTACCGAGTTTAGTTGTTATGGCTCAAATTGGAACATTGGATGTCGTTTGTAGGCATTATCCGTAAGGATTTTGTCCGGAATTATTATAATTATTAATTTGATCCATAAGACGTCGAATCATTTTTTTAATTATATTAATTTTTGGGTTTTTTGGTAGAATTTCAATTGTTGAATCATTATAATTATTAATTTGGTCCGTAAGACTTCGGATTAGGTTTTTAATTATTTTGAACTTTTTGTCGTAATGATTAGGGTTAGAATAATAGTTAATTTGACCTCGTGAGACAACAGTTATTTTTTCCGACTATTTTAATCCTTTATTTTGTTGATAGCTTAGATTTAATAATTACTTATCTTTTAAAAAAAACTAAAAAAATCAGAAAATCAAAAAGTCAAAAAGTCAAAATCTTGCATGAGCATATAGATTTAGTAAATTAGACATGCAGGTTTAGTAAATTAATTTTTTTAGGATTGCATTCTTAGATTTTTTTTTTTTTTTTTTTTTTTTTGAAATAGGTTAGGGTTGGACCTAAATAAATTTTTTTATATAAATAGGGTTAATTATCTCACATTTATAATATATTTTTCTAAAATAGGATAGGGTTTAAGTCAAATTAATCTCTAAAATAAATTAGAAAATTATACTTTTTTTAGATAATTTAATTAGGATTTTTATTAACTCCGAATCTCAATAAAAATATAAAAAATTAGGTCATAAAGTGTATATTAATTAATTTGCATAATAGGGTCATTTAATTAAAATTTGTTTATTAGTAATATTAGGTGCATGATAGGATTGTTCAAATAGAATACATTTACTAGTAAAATTAGGTTACAAGGCGCATGCTAGCTAGTTTGCATAATAGATCCATTTAAATAGAATTTACATATTAGAAAATTAAGTCATTTAGTTAAAATGCATGTTATATGATAAAAATCCTAATTTCAAGGAAAACCCAAAAAAATTGTTTATTTTGTGTGATGCAATTTATTTGTTGATTTATTGAATGTTTAATAGTGGATAAGCATCCGTGTGGTCACCATATTTTGCATGATAGTAATTAGGTTAAAATAAATCTAAGCTGCCTGCATAAAATATTTTCAAAAAATAAAAAGAAATGGTACCGAAAGGGCATTAGAGAAGTCTAATGTAACCAAATCCCCGTACCCTTACTCTCTGATTCGTAGGAGTAAAATAATTCTCCCGTTATTTTACTTAGGTGTCTAATCAGCCTACCGGAAAATGATTAGTAGCGACTCCTAGATAAAATTCATCTACATGTTTGAAAACTTGAATCCTAAGTCGTGAATTGGTATGGACCTGGGAGGGCCTGAGCTAAGTTTAAAACTTAGTAGTCCATTAACCTAAATTCTAGGTGGTGCACCCTGAAAAATTAGGTCGCGATAATGAGTGGACTTTATAAGTCTATCAATTATCACCCAAATGGAATCGTTCTCTCTCTGACTTCTCAGTAAACCCAAAACAAAATCCATGGTAATATGTTCCCATTTCCATTCCGGAATTTCCAATGGTTGTAATAGTCCTCCCAACTTACAATGTTGCGCCTTTATTTGTTGAAAGTCCAACATTTTGCAACATGCTTAGCAATATCCGACTTTATGTCATTCCACCAATAATGTTGCCGAAGATTCTGATACATCTTCATGCTACCGGGATTGTCACGACCAACCCCTTGGAGGGAGGAGATAGATTTAGGGGTATTTTCTAAAAGAATGACCTAAGGCCCATTATTAGGCACGAGCTCTCCCAAGCCCATACCTTGCGCGACATTAGGATATTCTTAAGAATTTTGCAATAAGGAGTCGCTACTAACCTATTGGAGTCGACTAAAAACCAAGCGAGGCATGGGAGTATGCCTCGTTTCCTACGCAACCAAAGAATCTAGGGTTGGGGATTTGATTACACTAATTGACAAATTAGTGCCCTTTCGGTATCTAATCTTATTCATTTTAAAAGAAAAGATTTTTGTCAAGTAGTTTGGATTGATTTTACACCTATCCACTAACATGCGACGTGATCATACAGGTACGCAACCATTAAAATAACGATTAGCAACTAAGATCCTAATTGCAATAAAATTTAGCACATGCAATTAAACATTCGCAAATGTAATTAAATATGTAAATTAAACATGTGATATAATCAACGTGCAAGCAAATAAATGCCTAATTACACTAAAAAGGCAAGACATGACAATTCCTAACAAAACCCTACATTTTTTCAATTTTCAAAAAAATTTTAAAAATATATATATCCTTGTTTCGAAAAATATTATTATTATTTTTTTGGCTAGGTCGGGTCTAGTCCGGTCCGACCAAATTGGGTTCAACCCGGTTGGGGGGGTCGGTGAGACCTGCCTTGGTCCGACCCGCTTAAGGGCGGGCCAATCAGCCCACTGGTCAAGGGGCCAAGCCCAACCAACACTGGTGGGGCCTTCGCTAGGCTAGGATTAGGCCTTAACCAACGGACCCAATCCCCCGCAAAATGGCAACCAAAAGGCTCACAGCCCAGACCACTTCTGGGCTATTAGCCTACGGAAGAAAGAGGCAAAGCAAGCCAGAAAGCTCTGGCCCAGCTCAACCTACTCCCTTTGGCCGGCGACTGTTAGTCGCGACCAGAGGAGTCGTGATGGCGCCATCCTGATTATGTGAGGGGCGAGCGACTCGACCCCCTAGGGATGAGAAGCTCAACCCCATGAGGTCAAGCGTCTCGGCGGAAGCGGCAGGGTGTCGGTCGAGGACAGCATTCCGCTGGCCTGCGGCCCCTGCTCCATGATCTAATCGGTTGCGACAGGGAGGACGACGACGGCAAGCGACACTGGTGGCCTCCGACTAGACGGTGGTGCCTCTCCGGTGTCAGGTCGACCTAGCCAAGGCTCTAAAAGACGGAGTTAGGTGCGGGTTTCGTCTGGGCATTTCGACAAACAGGTGGCACACACTAATGGAGCTAGGGATTTTCGGCTCAGCTGAGGCCCGAGCACAAACCCAAAGAACTAATGAAGCAAGCCTAAACATCAAGGATTACGATAGGGGACAGACGAGGGTCGGAGCTCGCTCGAACTGGTCAGGATAAGCTTTGGCCAACTCAGTTCCGAAGACGGACACCAAGTACTCAACTAGATGCTTACCTGAGTTCCAGCAGAAGTGGCGGGTTACGGTGACCAGGCGACACGTCGGCGACGGTACCGGTGGCCCAAAGACTCCTCTTCTCCTCCGCTTTGATCTCCTTAGTCCATTCTCTATCTCTCTCTCCCTTCCACTCTCCCTGACCCTCCTCCTCTCTTTTCATTCCCCTCATTTTCTCTCCCCTTGTGTTATGTCCCCTCCGTTCTTCTCTGCTCCTCCTCTCTACCCCTATCTTCTCCTACTCTGCTACCATCTTTTCTCCTACTCTCTGCTCCTATCTTCTCCTGCTCTGCTGTTGTCTTTTCTGCTTTGCTACAAGTTCACGCGCGAAGACAAGCAGGAGGAGGAAGTAGGCTGGGGCGTAAGCCAGGCTAAAGGGAAAAGGAGGCTGGGCTGCCTAGGGGGAAAAAAGAAGGCTAAGCCTAACGTGGGGGAAAGAAAAAAGAAAGAGGGGCAAGCCGGGCCAAGGCCAGATCCGGCCCAACCCGACCCTTAAGCCCTTTTCTCAAATTAATTTTTAATTAATTTTTTTATATGTACTTGAAAATACAAATTATGTGTCAACAGATGCACCTCTTTGAATGTAGCCTCGAAGAGGTTGCATTCAAAGACAGAAGACACCTAAATTATTTCGACGGTAGAGAGACCCTTGGTGCATAGGCTCGTGCCAGGTCAACCAAAAGGACTCCAGGTTATGAAACGTGTGATGAATAAGAAGAAAGGAAGACCCTAAGCTACAGAAGCACTTCATGTCATAGGAAAAGAGAGAGATCCCAAGTTACAGAAGCACACCGTGTCATAAGAAGAAAAAAGAGACCCCGATTTACAGAAGCACGACGTGTCATAGGAAAGAGATACCCCGGGTTACAGAAGCACGCTATATCATAAAAAGAAAGAGAGAAAAGACCCCAAGCTACAGAAGCACGCCGTGTCATAAGAAGAAATAGAGATGCTGGGCTATAGAAGCACACAGTGTCATAGGAAAAAAGAGAGACCCGGGCTACAGAAGCACACCGTGTCATAAGAAGAAAGAGAGAAGAGACCCCGAGCTACAGAAGCACGCCGTGTCATAAGAAGAAAAAGAGACCCCGAGTTATAGAAGCACACCGTGTCATAGGAAAGAGAGAGGGACTCCGAGCTACAGAAGCACATCATGTCATAAGAAGAAAAAAGAAATGAAGTCTCACTATGTAACAACGGGTTTCGACCGGGTTAAAAATGGATGATTCGAGGAAAACCAATGAACCTTTGTAGATGACATGGTTTAGGGTTGACCATGAACCTTTGAAGATGACATGATTTAAAGTTGACCATGAACCTTTGGAGACGGCATGGTTTAAGGTTGACCATGAACCTTGTAGATGATATAGTTTTAAGGCTGACCATGAACCTTTATAGATGACATGTTTTAAGGTTGACCATGAACCTTATAGATGACACGGTTTTAAGGCTGACCATGAACCTTTGTAGATGACATGGTTTAAGGTTGGCCATGAACCTTGTCACGACCTAAATTTTCCGGGGTGCACCACCTAGGGTTTGGCTAATGGATTGTTAAGCCTGGACTTAACTCGGGCTCTCCCAAGCCCATACCAATTCGCGACTTAGGTTTGAATTCTTAACATGCAAATAATTTTTATTAAGGAGTCGCCACTAATCAGTTTTTGGTGGGTCGATTAGAAACCCAAGTAAAGTAATGGGAGATTACTTTACTCCTACGAACCAGAGATTATGGGTACGGGGACTTGGTTACACTAGATTTCTCTAATGCCTTTTCGGTACCATTCTTTTATTTTGAAAAATGTTTAGCAGGCAGCTTGAATCGATTTTAATTTATCTCTCTAACATGTGAGGTGATCATGCGGGTGCGCAATCCACCAATTTAACACCCAATAAAACAATGAATAAGGTTAAGGGACTTACCTTGCAGCAACGAAAGCATCTGCATCGTTAGATTAAATTCCACATCAACAATCCTATATATGGTCTCTAATTAACACGCAAATTTCTCTTTTTTTTGTTTTCACTTTATTTAATGGAATTTAATCCAAATGCAATGCATGCTAATAACCTAATATGACATGGTAAAATGATCTAAATGACATGAAATGCAATAATTGCAACTTAAATGACCTAATATGCAAATTTAAACTAAATGATCCTAGAATGCAAATTGGTTAACACGCATCTAATTTTTGATTTTTTTTATCTGGAATTTTGAATTAATAAAAGCCCTAATTGAACTACCTAAAACAAATAATTTTCTAATTCATGTTTAGGATTAATTTAAATTAACCCTATTTTGACTTAGAAAATCATTTCTTCATTTTTTTGGTTTTTTTTTTTTTTTTTAAAAGTGCCAAGTTCTTCTAAGAATGAAATTATCTAAATCTAATCCTAACCTATTTAAAAGGGATTTCTAAAAAATATAATCTAAAAAATGTGATTCTAAAAAAAAAAAAAGTCTAATTTACTAGCCCGAATGCTTTATTTACTAAATCTGTATTCCTAATTCTACATGCTCATGCAAGATTTTTGATTTTTTCTTTTTGATTTTATGATTTTATTTTTATTTTTTTCTAAAAATTGCAATTTATCCTAAAAAGGTGGAATTAATCTATCCTAAGATATTTGAATGAAATTCCTAACTAAATTAAAATTTTATCCTATTTAAACTAGGAATTAGGTTATCCTAATTTAAATTAAGACATTGTTTTAATTTAGTAATTTCTAGCCAAGGATGCAATCTATTTAGAAATGATCTAAGCTTAAAATTAAACATGCAATTCTATTCTTAAAAATTGGTGATTTTTTGTTTGCTTTTTGCTTTTTTTTTAATTAAAATTTAACATGCAATTCAACTAGCATCCTAAGTGAATTTTATTTTTTTTTTGTTTTTTTTTATGACCTAAAATAAAATCCCTAATCTAAGTATGCAAGACAATAAAAAACTAGTTCTAATTTAAGATTTTTTTTGAGTTTCTTTTTTTACTTTTTTTTTGTGTTTTGGAATTAACAATTTCTAATAACTAAACCTGCAACTTAAACTAGTTAATTTGAATTTTTGATTTTTTTGTTTTTTTGAAAATTCATGATAACTAGAATGCTTAACCTAAACGTGCAAATAATTCTAAACAAGCAATATTCTAACTCAGACATTTTACAAGATAAATAGAAACAATCAAATCCATTCAAAATTACCCAAAAAAGATATCACATATTATTCAAATCAATGGGTAATATTTCGCTAGTAAAATTGATAAATTGATCTTAAGCCTTAAAGATCAAAATATCAATTTTATTCCCACATGATTAATTATTTCGTCTAAAGCCTTATAGACGAAAATAAAAAAAATCGGCGCGCTTGCGAATTAGGGGATAAATTGGAATTTTCAATCATTTATCGGGCCTAATATTGTTAACAAAAATAAATAACAATAAGACAATAACAATAAAATAACAATAAAACAATAAAAATAAAGTAAAGTAAATAAAAGAAAGGAAATCTACCTAAATTTTTTTTTTGCCTTTTTGCTTTTTTTTCTTTTCTTTTTTTTTTTTTCCTTTTTCAAAAAAAGAAAAAAGGAAAAAGAAGGGGCCGGCGAGGGGAACAGCTAGGGTTCCGGCGGCGGCGCGACGGCGATGCGGGGCGCGGCGGCACGGCAGCGGCAACGTCGGGAGGCGCCGTGACCCGGCAAGGCGTCGGCGACGGAGCGCGGCGCGGGGAGCTGCGGCTCGAGGCGGCCCGATCTAGCCTCGGGGAGCAGATCTGGGACGGCGGGGGAGGCGGAGGACATCAAGCGGCTGCGGATCCCTCGGGGCGGCGCGACGACGGCGCGACGGGCGGCTAGGGCAGCGTCGCGGCACCTGCTCAGGCGGCGAGGAGGCTCGGCGGGTCAGGCCCGCACAGACAGAGACGGGCGGCTCCTGGGCGCGGGGCATCGCGGCGAGGGAGCTCCGACGTCTGGGCGGCGCGAGCCGTGGAGGAGTGCGATGGCAGGGCAGGCGGCGGCGATGGCGTCGCTGGCTCGGCGGCGGCCACCTCACGGCGAAGCGAGGGTCGCGAATCGAGCCGAGGAGGTCGTCGGGGCTGGGCGACGATGGTGAGGGGCGCGGCCGAGATAGCGACTACGGCGAGGGGCTCGACGTCCAGGCGGCGCGAACCGTGGCACGGCGGTGATGGCGTCGACGGCGACGAATTCCCCCCCTCAGGGAAGACGAAGAGACCCGAGGAGAGAGGGGGCTTCAGCCCCTTTTTTTTTTTTCTCTTTTTTTTTTTCTCCCTCGGCTCACCCTTTTCGACAACTCTCTCTCTCTCTCTTTTTCTCTTGCTTTGACTTTTTTTCTTTCTTTTTTTTTTTTTCAAAAAAAAAAAAACCCCTATTACAAAAAAATGAACTTCTTTTATAGTGATTCTAAACAGCCACTCATATGGCATTTCTCGAATTTCCATCTCCAGTCGTATTAAATCAAATCTGTAGATTAGGGCATGATTTCGCAATTAGTCCGATCTTGCTGAGATTTCTTCCATTCTGCAAAAATTATTGCCTCTTATTCACATGATTTTTAAATTGCTTCTGCATTTGACAAAAAATCCGAATATCCATCAGAATTTTAATTTTCCTTGCACAATTCAATCAAATCAATCTCCCCATTTTTCCATTTTTCATTTATTTGTCCAAAATGCAAATTTTATTTTTCTAAAATTAAGTGTCAACAAACCTTATAGATGACATGGTTTTAGGGCTGATCATGAACCTTTGTAGATGACATGGTTTAAAGTTGACCATGAACCTTGTGGTTCTTAGGGAAGCACCCGCTAACCCCTTGGAAACTGTATCACTTCATTGGGGAATCCTATCAAGCTCAACTTAAGCAAATGTCATTAGGGACGGCATCAAGAGATGTACTGGCAATATTGTAGTATTAATTGAACAAGCTAATCAAGCTAAGTTTGATTGCCTTAAGAAACATGTCGATTAACATCATGTGGCACAGAATTGTCATCTTGCTCGGGGATGTATCATTAATCATCAAATTCTCTAGGAGTCAAGCTCTTATCAAAATGATTTTTTTCCTCGTGAAAAAGGCTTATTAAGCATGCCAAACTAGAGCTTCTTAGTCGGAAAAGATTTCTCACATGCTCTCAATAAAATGCTTGCTTGATCCCATCCATTCGCGTGGGAAGTAAGTGATTGCTGAGGGTATCTGACATAACCTATGTCAAAGGCTTTCAAAAACATTCACGATGAGCACAATTTGATCAATCAAAAAGGTCTTTTGAAAGGACCACAATATAGGTTTGGTCATGGGCTTACACAAAGGGATTATTGCTTTGAGGCCAATAAAGGAACATTTGTCACTATCTTCATTGGGTTAACAAGTCGAGAACTTGAAAGATAAGACAAGATAGAATTGCTTCCACTCCCTCAAGCGATAGCTTCTTTGTGGCATTCTCATTTTCACTTGAACCATCCCAATCAAAAAAGACCTCAGAAGAGGGTTATAATGTTGGCTCAGGAGAGGCTTGAAAAGCTTAAAATTTTCAAGAGGATCTTTAAGAGTCGATGATCACCATGGCATCGTGACCAGGTCACTCAATCTTTCGAAATCATTTGGCTTTTGAAACACAGCACATCTCGAAAGTCCCTTGACTAATCATTTCTGCATGGTAGTTTCTCTAATTTCCTTTGTTCTTGCGATGATTTTTTTACGCAGGCACTTAGACTTTGATAATTTTCTTTCGCATAAGATGTAGCCTTTTGGCTCTTTTTCTTGACGGGCGTTAGCCTTGCTTTTACCAGGCATATTACTTTTTCATGCCCCCTACTTTTGTTGAACTTTTTGCTCTTTGAACTTTTGAAGCTCTTATGACTTTCAAGATGCTTTTCACATTTTCTTGTAAATGTCAATTGTATGTGGTCAATCCTTATGCCTTGCCCCAGTGAAAGGAGATGATCATCGCTCAGGATTCAGAAATGAACAATCAGGCTCAAATTGGTTAAAGCAACGGGTATCAGTGTTTGGGTAGAGAAGGAAATGCTCTTCTTCACTTTGGGATGAGTCAAGCTCTGATGAGAATTCCTTTGAAACTATCACCAGAAGATTGATGCAAGTGAAAGTAATAGAATCTTTCTCAATCTTTCGCTCTACACCTCAACCGAAACTTCCTATGCTGCCCCAGTGTAGGGTCATTCTTGACAAGAGCCGAAAGGGTTAGCAAAAGATTAGTGCAGTGTTTGGGATTGATGAAGGAAACATCTTTATCATTTCGATCTTTGCGTTCAATGCGAATGAATCCTTAGTCCTAAGATAAGGTTGCTTTTCACTCAACTCTGAAAAATGTTTGAAGGATGTGTTTGGAAATGGCTTGCATTTCTTCATCCTAAGCACTTATTGTTTGGCATGGTAAACATTTTACATTTTTGCCCGAATAAAGTCATTTTTAGAGGACCCTTTTTTCGAGGGTTGCAAACATGAAGCACGCATAGTGATACCAAAAATAGGTCATGCGAATGATGCCATGCATTTTTTTTTTCTTTTTGTTGTTTATTGTCTTTTTTTTCGTCTTTTTATTTTTTTTTAAAAAATTATCATTCATTTTTATCATCTCAGTTTACCTCTCATTTAAGAAAATGAGATATTCAACCGTTTGTGTGGAGACTTGATAGGTCCTTGAATTGACTCTTTCATCCACCATTTCTTCATCAAATGGTACAGTGCCTGAAACACAAGTAAATATGCGTGTATGTAACATATGCATGATATCTACGATGCTATGCATGATGCTATGCGACTCGGATTGTGCATGAAGTGGCTCCATGGCCTTGATTTCATTCATGGAAAAAAATTTCTTGATTGCATCAGCGTTTACTCATGTTGATTCCTTTCATGCTTGATCCCCTTCTGATCATCGTCGGTGTCATCAGAACCTGAGAGACTTTCTTCATGCACATCCGAGTCACATAAGTCCTTCTTATGATTATGCATAATGAAATGCCTGGGATGCAATGAGATAAGTTAGAGCATGTCAACAATAAAGATCATGCATGTCGTTTTCGAAGAATTTTTTGAAGTATTTTTTGTAAAAAGTTTCAAGAACTCATCCTCATATCCTCGGATTTCCTTGTCCTTGCAAAACAGTCAAACTTGGGAGCATATGGAGGCCCACGCCTCAGCGACCATCATAGGACTAGTTTAATATGCTTCCACATGTCCTTAATAAAACAAGCGTCTACTTTATCGAATGAGGAAAGATAAGGCCATATTTTAACACACACCACCCTTGACCAACGGCTCAAGTTCAGGGCTGACCATAGTTCACGTTACGAACGACATAGACAAGAAAGAAATAACAACGAGATCCAATGCAGGGGATTTGACATAAGACAGAAGACTAAGTTGAACGAGAGCCGCCCTACTCTAAAGGGTTAGCTACAACTTCGGAGGACTCGGCTTCCTCGCATGTCAGGATGGTGCATATGACGTCCTCCTCGAAAATTGAGCTTACTCCCTCTGCATGATTTGGTAAGGGGTTCTGTTGCACGTAAGGCTAAACTTCCTTAAAAGTCAAGATGCCCCCATCTAGCAGTTGCTGGACTTTGTTTTTCAACACATAGCAATTATCCACGTCATGCCCCCTCTCCCTCATGTGATACTTGCATGTTTTGGTTACATCAAATCCAGTAAACTTCGCGGGGTTGTCTCTAGGCACCTCCTTCGCAACCATCCTCTTTTCGAGAAGCATGGGCAACAGTTTCGACAACGGGTGTGGTAACGGGAAAACTTCCCTTCGAATGGGTCTCTTGCCCTTGTCATATGCTCAGGATGAGTTCCCTTGAGCCATTACAGGCTTATGCACGGGTGTTGAAGGTAGCCTAAAGAGAAACGGCTCTTGTACCAGTGCTACTTCAACCGCAGTTTCCTTATCTTTCCTTGCCGAGAATTTCTTAGCACTTCCAGTAGATATCCTTCCCTCGATGATTGCCCACTCAACTCCTTCACCCACATCTACCAGTTGTAAAAACATCTGGCATTCTAAGTACCCTAATCCTTGGAAGTATTCATAGGGCAATGTCTTGAGAAATAGCTACTTCATTTCCCTCTCATTCAAG
Organism: Eucalyptus erythrocorys; assembly: GCA_014182555.1. NCBI lineage: Eukaryota > Viridiplantae > Streptophyta > Magnoliopsida > Myrtales > Myrtaceae > Eucalyptus > Eucalyptus erythrocorys. Next base: position 57,273,532 of record CM024602.1, read on the forward strand.
GCTGGCTTCACCTGTGAGGCCATGGTTCTCCACCTTTGCGCGAAGGCCTTAAATGATTCATTACTCTTCTTTTCTACATGGGTCAACTCTTCCCTCGTGGAGACGAGCTCGGTGTTGAACCCGTATTGCTGCAAGAATTCATTGACCAAGTCCTCCCAACTGGTGAACTCTTCGATGTCCAGCGCAATGAACCACGTCAAGGAGATGCCTTCTAAGCTATCTGGGAACGTGTGAATGAGGGAGAGCACATTGTCAATATAGCGAGCCATTTTCCTCAAGCAGTACCTAAGGTGAGTCTTAGGGCATCCTGTTCCATCATACTTTCTCGTGAATTCAGGCTCTTGGAAAGTCTCGAGAAAGTTCATTTTGGTATACGGGGATTGACATATAATCGAAACAATAAGTTATGACGTGTGAAATCCCTAGGTTCATCACTGCTAGCAGTGGGACTTGTACTAACACATTAGCACAACTAAGAGAACTGATTGTCCAAATCAGTCTCTTGTTCCTACAAACCATGAGTGACATCTAACGATATGTCATGCCTACCCAGATAGTGTGAATATGAATATAATGAACCTATCAGTTTCAGCAACCATGTAATTTGATCATTTTGTCATACCATGTCCCAATAGAACAAATGCCATGAAATTATTTGTCAAGCCACCAATTTGATCATATGCCCAAATCTAATTGACATATATTCTTCAAGACATGAACCATTCATTCTCAAAGACATTAACCCATCATTCTTAGAGACATAAGCCATTCATTCTCAATTATAACGCTGTGACATTCCAGATTTTCGATCATGTTTTCTATTGAATAAATCAGGCATTTCATTGACGCGTCTACAGGGCTGTTCTCAAAGCTGATCACTCTCGACATAACTAGACTATTTGGGGAAGCCATTAGGGAATTTTAAGGCAATAGAATTGAGAATTTGACCAGAAATCGACTTCTTGACCGTGTTCATCTTTAGAGGCCATTACGGCACAGTTAAAAATCGATTTGAGATCAGAGATATGTCAATTCAACAAAGATGCGTGGCTAATCATGGGTGACACCACTAAATTGAAAAATTCTCATCGATCGGCAGTAGACTAATTTCTCTATCGTTTTGGTGCCCTATGTCCGTATTTGAATCCTCGAGATTTTCATGACAACCGAGAATCACCAATGTGTCGAATGGGTTCATTGTGGCTCAAAGAAAATTGACCATGGGTCATTTGCACTGAAAAATTTCTGAAAGTTACCCAGTAGCCTAGGTCACACTAAAAACACGCCAAATGAAAATTAACCGCGAATTTGAGTCCAATTTCAAAAATTGAAGATGCTGTCATGTCACAATAAATTCTAGGAGCGTCAACTCAGTCTCAGAAAACTTTTCTACAACCCTAGACTTTTTGGGAAAAAGTTGTCCGAGGGTCGTTTTTATCCAAAAAAAGTCGGGGATCGTTTTTTGATCACGCAATTGGGAAGCAAGTGGGATCAATTGGTGAGGAAAAATACCAATTTGATCATTGAGGTGCCAATTGAATTTATGAGGGCTAAATTGGATTGAATCAAGTGAGAATAAGAGTCCAATTCAGGGAGAAACTTAGCAAATTCGTGTGCCCCCCTTTGCCTAACCATTTTGGACCAAGTCAAGGGTTGTAGGATGGGCATGGGTGGCTGAATTGCAGCCAAGGAGATGCTGGTGGCTAAGGATGAAGTCAAGGGGACAAGTTGGGAGAAAATAAGGCCAAGTGGTCCCCTCCTCCTTTCCTTTTGTCCCTCATCCGTAGAGAGCCTCCCCCTTCTTCATTTTTGGTTTTTCACCTTAACAAACCAGAACCAGCGGAACTAGCCAACTGTGGGAGCTTCTTGCCATCACACGCCACCGCCGAACCGCCATTCACGCTGCTTGTTGCTCGTCAGAGTTGCGCACAAGCCGCGCGAGCTACACCCTCCTCCTTCGCCCCATTTGTCTCGTTAATCCCTGTTCGCTGTCCTTCGAAGCTCGTGGACCACCGCCGAAGCTCCTGCCACCGCCGTGAGCCGCTACTACCGCCCCTCCAAGCCGCCAAAGCCACCACCTGTGACAGTCTGATTTTTCCACTTCTGTTTTCAATGAAATGAATCGGGCTTTTCATCGATGTGCCTATAGCGTTATTCTCTGAGCTGATCACTCATGAGATAATTAGACTAATCGGAAAGTTATTAAAGAATTTTGATGCAACCGACTTGAGATTTCGACCACGGGTTAGTGCACCAAAAATTCCCAAAAAACTAACTGATAATTTAAGTTACGCTAAAAATCACATTTGACTGAAATTAACCGAGGAAATGATGTCGATTACAGAAATTAAGAATTTTCACGTGTCACAATTAATCCCGGGAATGTTGTTGCATCTTTCCAAATTTTATGGACGACAGGAATTATTAACGAAAAGAGGCAAGAATAACAAATTAAAAGAATAAAAAGGAAATGCCACTTTTTAAATAGGTTTTGGGCATTTAATATGAGACAATTGGAAAAAGAGTTATAGAAGTGTAAAAGAGGTATTATAAGTTGTTACTAAGGGACTTGACCCTATTGATTTAGATGTTAGATTGGTAATTAAAGAAAAAAAAAAAAAGTCTCCTCAAAATGAAATTCGTAGGAATCCCTCTCTCCTACAATTTCACCTCAATTTCCTTGTTATTTAATGGAGATAGACTTGGAAAAGATAGGGGACCTAAGGTAGTAATGGAGAGCCATTTTTCCATGGAAAATTAGGCCAAATGCTGAGCAAATGGCTGAGTAAAGGCTGAATAACTTCTCTGTAATTACTTCTCCTTTTCCCTCACCTCTTCTTGCCGTAGGAAACCGAAATGCAGCAGCAAATGGCTGAGTGAATGCTAAGTAATGTATCTGCAATTACTTCTCCTTTTCCCTCTCCTCTTCTTGCCGTAGGAAACCGAAATGCAGCAGCAAATGGCTGAGTGAATGCTGAGTAATTTATTTGCAATTACTTCTGCTTTACCCTCTTTTCTTCTGCACTCATTTCTTCTCCCCTGCTGCCGTGCACTTGTCTCTCTCTTTCCCTTATCTAGCCTTACAACAATTTCCTTTCCCTTTCACAGCCATAAAAAGCCTTGTCTTCTTCTCCTTTAATTTAGTTTATTCAGCCATTCTTGCTCCCTCTTTGGACGACAAAACAGCAACTGAACAGCAAGGTCTCGAGCATTCCTCCCTCCTCAAGAAAATCCAGGACTTTGTGTGCTGCTGTGGTGGTCGCTCAACGACACCTCCAGCCGTTGTGCCGGGTCCAAATCATCGTCAAAACACCTCCAGGGCTGTCCTTGTGTTGCCGTCCGGCCACAAGTGAGGATCGCCATTAGATTTATCAGTAAGTCGTCTCCTAAACGTAGATTAGGGGCTGAGTACATTCTTTAGGAATTTTTATGTGGAGGAACTATGTAGATGAAGTTATATGTGGATGAATATTACTTAGGGATGCTATAATGGCCATAGAAAAAGTTTAGATAGGATTTATGGAGCAAAATAAAAGTCGTGGAGAGAGATTTGGAATAGAACAGAGGCTGTTTTCTGAAACAGTTTCCAGGACATGTATGTTTTACTAATTTCGTGGACAACCTTGTGATATGATTTTGAAGAAATTTCCTTCTGAAGAAATGTTTTGGACATCCTAAATAATAACATACATTTTTCTCAGAATTTTTAGAAATTAAAAAGGTGACGATTTTAATGACGTCACCCTCGGAACAGTATTTCGGACAGTCCAGTAACCCGTGACCTGCCATGATTCCAAGGGTTGTTACCTACCTTTAGAGGTAGAATTTCCAATCGGTTCCTTCATGAAAGTTTTTCCTTACAACTTCTAATATAACATACTCGAATTTCAAATTAAATGAACAAGATTTCGACCCAAAACCGAACTGATTTTGATGAGTTAGACTCTCTGGAACTGGACCCGATTTTTGTGCTGGATGGAAGAAATTTCTGGGCCGAATCCAGAGGGATCTGGATCTCGGTGTCTTCATGAAAAATGTTTGTTTATATGTTTTCTAGCACGTGTCTGAATTTGAGAATTGTTCGAGATCATTTGAGTGAATTTCTGACTGTGACACTGGAAGAACGTTATTGGACAGCTTTCTGTAAATTTGGGTGAATAAGAGTATATGCTTGTTTTGAAGAATTCTTACTATGAAATTGCTCAATTGATGCTGTGGATGCTGTGTATAATTTATTATTGAAATGTGGCATCTATCATATGCATTCACGACATGATTCCGTCACGTGCCTTTGGGGCCGGACGATGCTCCTTCGGGGAATGCCCCACGTCAACGGATGCCGGTCGCGGTGGATGCCGGGCCGATGCTCCTTAATTGGAATGCCGTCTAGATGTAGACGTTGCCGCGCTCAATGGTGTGAGGCGAAGCCCGGTTATACCGGATGACTGTTATCTGTTAAAAATTGGCCACGGTCAATGATCGACATCTGCATCCCTATCCGTATGTGCATTGAATTATTCAACTGCTATAAATGTCAATGTGATATTGTATGATTGAATGCCACTAACGTGCGGGAAAGTGCAAGTGACGAGAAAGGGTAAGAAGGGTGACTAGATTGCATGTTATATGTACCCTTCTCCTAATGCGGGTTTAGTAGATTGACTTGCTGAGATGTGATCTCACCCCTTAGTGGGCTAACATTTTCAGGTCCCTAGACAAAGGAAGGCCAGGTCGTGTACGGTGGTTTGCGGGGAAGGAAAAATAGAAGTCTTTCTACCTTCACCCGGTGATGACGGGTCTTCCGTCGAGGCTGGGAATGGGTGACATTCACCCTAGAAGGGTTGAGGAGTATGATAATATATTAACGAACCTCGGTTTTGTAAATAGAAGCTTAACTTATAAGAAATCAAACAGCTTCACTTTTTGTATTAGACCTTGGAGTGTTAAACCGGTTTGTATTTAAGTACTACTTTATTGTAGATGTGGTTGTGAAAATACTATCCTACGTTTCTATCCCACTGTTATGTTGTATGGAGATTGTTTTACGTTTCCGCATGTGCATAATAATCAATGGGTCGGCGACACTCCCTGGGACGTCGCAAAATTATATCGACCACGGAGGGATGTGCATGTACTCGGAGTTCGGGTCGTGACATCTCCATTTAGTGGTATCGGGCGAGGTTGTGTCCGGAGTGATAAGGTGCGATGAGTCATGGGATAGTTAGTAGGAAAGACATTGAATATGCTGGCGCATGTGTGTGATAGTTGATTGATAGTTTGTTTGTGAGCCCACTCAAATTCTAACCTGGTGTTGGAATGGGAAGCAAGTGTCTATATAGAATCTCGCACCATGAGTGAGCAAGACCGAGGACGCCCGGGAAAAGGGCGATTGGACTAGTTACTCGGGCTAGGGCACCGACTAGAGGTGGTGCTCGAGCTAATAGGGGTAAAGCACCAGCTCAGGCTAGTGCTAGTGGTGTAGCACCGCCACCGGTTCCGCCGGTTGGTGCTGGGGTAGCAGCATCTGGTGATCCAGGATCAGTTGGGATCATGCAGGCGCTAGAGGCCATGAGAGATTTGATGGGACAGCACGCTCAAAATCAAACTGCTGCCATTAATGCCGCCGTTACAGCTGCCGCTACTGTTACTGCCAATGCCGCCGCCGCTGGTGTACCTGTCGCCCTACTGTTGAAGTTCCACCGGGAACGTGGTTGCGAACAGACACCGTATACAAGCTAGTGGAACACTTTTTGAAGCTGAATCCGCCAAAGTTCACCGGTACTTGGAGACCCCGAGACCGCTTCCCGTTGGATTCGGCTATAGAAAAGGCATTTGCACTTTTAAGATGCGTGAGGAAGAGAAAGTAACTCTAGCGTTTATCGGCTAGAGGACAATGCCGATATATGGTGGAGAGCTACTCGAGAGACCGTGTTTCCAGAAGGGGTAGTGCCATCATGGGGTGTTTTCCTCAGGGCATTTAATGAGCAGTATTTCACGAAGAGTGCTAGAGAACAGAAAATGGAAGAGTTCCAACGTCTTCGCCGAGGATCCATGACTTTGTTGACCGGTATGAGGTCAAGTTTGCGAGCTTTCGCGGTATGCCCCAAGATTGGTAGAGGATCCTGAAGAAAAGGCTAGAAGGTTCGGGAATGGCCTCCGATTAGAGCTGAAGCAACCACCGGTGCCTTTTGATTTGAATGACTACCGAGAGGTTTATCGTCGAGCCCAAATGATAGAAAGAGATCTCGAATGAGCAAACCGCCGCATCGGGATCGAGGTTCAATGTGAATAGGAGCAAAGATATCAAGTTTGGAAAGAAACCCATGGTCGTAGAAGATATCTTATTCCACCCAACGAAAAGGTGGAGTGAGTAAGCCAAAGAGTGAATAATAATGGAACTTGTCGCTTCGTGGGAAACGACATGGAGCCGCACCATGTCACCTTAGAACGGGAGCTTGTTTTGGTTGTGGACAACAAGGCCATCGGGTCGAGAGTGTCCCGTCGACGGGGAGGACAACGGTTGCCACTTTGCCACCACCGATGGGCCGAACAGGGATATGCACCCCCGAATGCACAGCAAGGTGAACCGGTTAGGCCTCTGTCGAGGAAGGACGTACGCCATCACCGAGAGATCGGGCGAGAGGACGCACCGAATGTGATCGCGAATGCTTGTTTCCCTAAATGATCATCCAGCATACGCTTTATTTGACCACGTGCGACTCATTCATTTGTAGCCGAACAATTTATAAAGTTAATAGAATTGAGTCCTGAACGGTTGAAATCAGCTGTTAGTATATCAACACCATTAAAAGATAATGTGTTGTCCATGATGGGTTGTCCGGATTGCAAATTTGTAATTGGTGGGCAAGAGGGAAAGATAGATTTGATAGTTCTAGCCATGTATGATTTCGATGTAATAATTGGCATGGACTGGCTCACCAAGCATCGAGCTAAGATGGATTGTTATCGTAAAACGATCCAGTTCAGCCCGCTAGAAAGTAAAAGTTTCGAGTTCAATGGAAGTCGAGGAGGACCTTCGATTACCCTAATTTCCTCACTTGAGGCGACCCAGTTATTAAATAAGGGTTGTCTGAGTTACTTGGCGATGGTCATGGACACGACAGTGCAAGAACTGAAAGTTGAAGATATTGCAGTGGTAAAAGAGTTTCCAGACGTCTTTCCAAAAGAACTACCAGGCCTACCACCAGAAAGAGAAATCGAATTTGTGATTGAGTTAGCCCCCGGAACGGAACCCATCTCTAAGGCTCCTTACCGGATGGCTTTGTCTGAACTGAAAGAATTGAAGGTACAGATGCAGGAATTGTTAGATAAAGGATTTATACGTCCGAGTGCATCACCATGGGGAGCACCGGTTCTCTTTGTCAAGAAGAAAGATGGTACACTTTGCGTTTGTGCATTGATTATCGACAACTCAATCGGGTAACAATTAAGAACAAGTACCCACTCCCGAGGATTGACGACTTGTTTGATCAACTGCAAGGTGCGTCAATATTTTCAAAAATCGACCTGAGGACGGGATACCATTAGCTGAGGATTAGAAAAGAGGACATTCCAAAGTCAGCATTTCGTACTCGATATGGCCATTACGAATTCACGGTGATGCCGTTCGGGTTAACAAATGCTCCAGTTTGCTTTTATGGATCTAATGAATCGAGTTTTCAAGGAATACCTGGATCAGTTCGTAATTGTGTTTATCGATGATATCCTGGTATACTCAAGAAGTCCAAAGGAACATGAAGAACACTTAAGAATGGTACTACAGACTCTAAGGGCTCATGAGCTGTATGCCAAGTTCAGCAAGTGTGAGTTTTGGTTGACTCGTGTGACTTTCTTAGGACATGTAATATCGGGAGAAGGAATTTCGTAGATCCATCCAAGATTGAAGCAGTAATTAATTGGCCGAGACCAACTACGGTGACGGAAATCGAAGTTTCCTAGGCTTAGGCCGGGTATTACGGACGATTTGTGGAAGGATTTTCAGCTATAGCATCGCCTATGACACGACTTCTGAAAAAAGGAGGAAAAATTTGTGTGGACAGACAAGTGTGAGCGTAGTTTTCAAGAGCTTAAAGAAAAGCTGACTACCGCACCTGTACTGACCATACCATCTGGTCCAGGAGGATTCGAGATCTATAGTGATGCGTCGTTCGGAGGACCCAGGTTGCGTGTTAATGCAACATGGCCGAGTAGTTGCATACGCGTCACGTCAATTGAGACCTCATGAACTAAATTACCCAACGCATGACTTAGAACTCACGGCAATTATTTTTGCTCAAGATTTGGAGACACTACTTGTGCGGAGAAAGATTCCAGGATCTTCACCGACCATCAAAGTCTCAAGTATTTGTTCTCTCAGAAGGAGTTGAACATGAGACAGCGCAGATGGATGGAATTGCTGAAAGACTACGACTGTGATATCTTATACCATCCAGGAAGGGAAAATAAAGTCGCCGATGCCTTAAGCCGAAAGTCTTCAGTAGCTCATATATTAATAAAGGAGTGGAACTTAATTGAAAGGGCGAGAGATTCGGTGTTCAAATTTGAGGTAGGTCACCTCTCTAGTCTTATGGCCACCCTCGGGGTGAACCGGATATCCGAGCCGAATCAAGATACTCCAATTGACAGACCCTGATGTACAGAAAATCCTACAAGCAGATGTTGAGAAAAGAAAGGCGGACTTTCAGATCTCTGAAGATGGAACACTAAGGTGCCGAGGACGTTTGGTGGTACCTGATGATATTGAACTCAGAGAAGAAATTTTGTCTGAGGCACATCGTAGTAATTACAGCATCCACCCAGGGAACACAAAAATGTATCAAAATTTACGTCAACACTATTGGTGGTCTGGTATGAAGGCGGACATTGCCAAGCACGTCGCCAAGTGTTTGACTTGTCAGCAAGTAAAAGCCCAACATTGTAGGCCGGGAGGACTTCTACAACCTCTAGAGATTCCAGAGTGGAAATGGGAGCATATCACGATGGATTTCGTGACCGGACTACCGAGGAGTCAACGAGGAAATGATTCAATTTGGGTGATAGTCGACAGACTGACAAAGTCGGCACACTTCATTGCAGTTCGAAAAGACCTTAGTTTGGATAGGCACGCAGACCTATACGTGCGCCAAGTGGTTCGAATGCATGGAGTGCCGGTTACGATAACATCAGACAGAGATCCGAGATTTACTTGCTGCTTTTTGGAAGAGCTTGCGAGTGCTCTTGGTACCAAACTTCAAGATAAAGACGGCATATCATCCTCGGACGGATGGCCGGTCGAGAGGACAATTCGAGACTCTCGAGGACATGCCGAGAGCGTGTGTTATAGATTTCAAGGGAAGTTGGGAGGATCAACTTCACTTAGTGGAATTCGCCTACAACAACTTACCAACGAGCATCCGGATGGCTCCTTTTGAAGCATTGTATGGCCGAGCATGTAGGACGCCGGTGTGTTGGGATGAAGTCGGGAACGGAAGATCACGGGCCCCAATTAGTCCAGCGGTCGGTGGATGCGGTGACCATCATCGAAATGATTAAAGACTGCCCAAAGTCGCCGGGAAAAGCTATGCTTGACAAGCGGCGAAAGCCATTAGAATTCCAAGTGGGTGAACACGTCTTCTTGAAGGTATCGCCAATGAGGGGTACTTCACGCTTCGGCAAGAAAGGAAAATTAAGTCCAAGGTATGTAGGTCCCTTTGAAATTCTAGAAAGAATAGGGACTTTGGCATATCGTCTTGCATTGCCGCCGAGACTTGCCCAGATTCACAATGTATTCCACGTGTCGATGCTGAGGAAGTATGAACCTGACCCAACTCACGTTTTGAATTTTGAAGAATTGGATGTGGATGATAGGGTACCGTATGAAGAAAGACCAATTCAAATTGTGGATCGAAAAGAACAAGTTCTTCGAACCAAGACGATTCCGTTAGTCAAAGTGGTATGGCAACACCACGGTACAGAAGGAGCAACCTGGGAAAGAGAAGATGCCATGAAAGAAAAATACCCTTACCTTTTTGACTTGAATGATGTAACGACTTAAATTTCGAGGACGAAATTTATATAAGAGGAAGAGTTGTGACAGTCTGATTTTTCCACTTCTGTTTTCAATGAAATGAATCGGGCTTTTCATCGATGTGCCTATAGCGTTATTCTCGAGCTGATCACTCATGAGATAATTAGACTAATCAGGAAAGTTATTAAAGAATTTTGATGCAACCGACTTGAGATTTCGACCACAGGTTAGTGCACCAAAATTCCCAAAAACTAACCGATAGTTTAAGTTACGCTAAAATCACATTTGACTGAAATTAACCGAGGAAATGATGTCGATTACAGAAATTAAGAATTTTCACGTGTCACAATTAATCCCGGGAATGTTGTTGCATCTTTCCAAATTTTATGGACGACAGGAATTATTAACGAAAAAGAGGCAAGAATAACAAATTAAAAGAATAAAAAGGAAATGCCACTTTTTAAATAGGTTTTGGGCATTTAATATGAGACAATTGGAAAAAGAGTTATAGAAGTGTAAAAGAGGTATTATAAGTTGTTACTAAGGGACTTGACCCTATTGATTTAGATGTTAGATTGGTAATTAAAGAAAAAAAAAAAGTCTCCTCAAAATGAAATTCGTAGGAATCCCTCTCTCCTACAATTTCACCTCAATTTCCTTGTTATTTAATGGAGATAGACTTGGAAAAGATAGGGGGACCTAAGGTAGTAATGGAGAGCCATTTTTCCATGGAAAATTAGGCCAAATTCTGAGCAAATGGCTGAGTAAAGGCTGAATAACTTCTCTGTAATTACTTCTCCTTTTCCCTCACCTCTTCTTGCCGTAGGAAACCGAAATGCAGCAGCAAATGGCTGAGTGAATGCTAAGTAATGTATCTGCAATTACTTCTCCTTTTCCCTCTCCTCTTCTTGCCATAGGAAACCGAAATGCAGCAGCAAATGGCTGAGTGAATGCTGAGTAATTTATTTGCAATTACTTCTGCTTTACCCTCTTTTCTTCTGCACTCATTTCTTCTCCCCTGCTGCCGTGCACTTGTCTCTCTCTTTCCCTTATCTAGCCTTACAACAATTTCCTTTCCCTTTCACAGCCATAAAAAGCCTTGTCTTCTTCTCCTTTAATTTAGTTTATTCAGCCATTCTTGCTCCCTCTTTGGACGACAAAACAGCAACTGAACAGCAAGGTCTCGAGCATTCCTCCCTCCTCAAGAAAATCCAGGACTTTGTGTGCTGCTGTGGTGGTCGCTCAACGACACCTCCAGCCGTTGTGCCGGGTCCAAATCATCGTCAAAACACCTCCAGGGCTGTCCTTGTGTTGCCGTCCGGCCACAAGTGAGGATCGCCATTAGATTTATCGGTAAGTCGTCTCCTAAACGTAGATTAGGGGCTGAGTACATTCTTTAGGAATTTTTATGTGGAGGAACTATGTAGATGAAGTTATATGTGGATGAATATTACTTAGGGATGCTATAATGGCCATAGAAAAAGTTTAGATAGGATTTATGGAGCAAAATAAAAGTCGTGGAGAGAGATTTGGAATAGAACAGAGGCTGTTTTCTGAAACAGTTTCCAGGACATGTATGTTTTACTAATTTCGTGGACAACTTTGTGATATGATTTTGAAGAAATTTCCTTCTGAAGAAATGTTTTGGACATCCTAAATAATAACATACATTTTTCTCAGAATTTTTAGAAATTAAAAAGGTGACGATTTTAATGACGTCACCCTCGGAACAGTATTTCGGACAGTCCAGTAACCCGTGACCTGCCATGATTCCAAGGGTTGTTACCTACCTTTAGAGGTAGAATTTCCAATCGGTTCCTTCATGAAAGTTTTTCCTTACAACTTCTAATATAACATACTCGAATTTCAAATTAAATGAACAAGATTTCGACCCAAAACCGAACTGATTTTGATGAGTTAGACTCTCTGGAACTGGACCCGATTTTTGTGCTGGATGGAAGAAATTTCTGGGCCGAATCCAGAGGGATCTGGATCTCGGTGTCTGCATGAAAAATGTTTTTTTATATGTTTTCTAGCACGTGTCTGAATTTTAGAATTTTTCGAGATCATTTGAGTGAATTTCTGACTGTGACACTGGAAGAACGTTATTGGACAGCTTTCTGTAAATTTGGGTGAATAAGAGTATATGCTTGTTTTGAAGAATTCTTACTATGAAATTGCTCAATTGATGCTGTGGATGCTGTGTATAATTTATTATTGAAATGTGGCATCTATCATATGCATTCACGACATGATTCCGTCACGTGCCTTTGGGGCCGGACGATGCTCCTTCGGGAATGCCCCACGTCAACGGATGCCGGTCGCAGTGGATGCTAGGCCGATGCTCCTTAATTGGAATGCCGTCTAGATGTAGACGTTGCCGCGCTCAATGGTGTGAGGCGAAGCCGGTTATACCGGATGACTGTTATCTCGTAAAAATTGGCCACGGTCAATGATCGACATCTGCATCCCTATCCGTATGTGCATTGAATTATTCAACTGCTATAAATGTCAATGTGATATTGTATGATTGAATGCCACTAACGTGCGGGAAAGTGCAAGTGACGAGAAAGGGTAAGAAGGGTGACTAGATTGCATGTTATATGTACCCTTCTCCTAATCTGGGTTTAGTAGATTGACTTGCTGAGATGTGATCTCACCCCTTAGTGGGCTAACATTTTCAGGTCCCTAGACAAAGGAAGGCCGGGTCGTGTACGGTGGTTTGCGGGGAAGGAAAAATAGAAGTCTTTCTACCTTCACCCGGGTGATGACGGGTCTTCCGTCGAGGCTGGGAATGGGTGACAGTTCACCCTAGAAGGGTTGAGGAGTATGATAATATATTAACGAACCTCGGTTTTGTAAATAGAAGCTTAACTTATAAGAAATCAAACAGCTTCACTTTTTGTATTAGACCTTGGAGTGTTAAACCGGTTTGTATTTAAGTACTACTTTATTGTAGATGTGGTTGTGAAAATACTATCCTACGTTTCTATCCCACTGTTATGTTGTATGGAGATTGTTTTACGTTTCCGCATGTGCATAATAATCAATGGGTCGGCGACACTCCCTGGGACGTCGCAAAATTATATCGACCACGGAGGGATGTGCATGTACTCGGAGTTCGGGTCGTGACACCACCAGTCCACCGCTACCCTTGTTTCACCAAACCAGCCCTATTTCCTCTCTTTTGCAACTCAAAACAGAGGCTAAGGAAGTGGGTATTCCAGCAACTTGTAGGCCTGTTTTGGCCCACTTTTGGCCCACTTTATGGCCCTGAAAGCTTGGCCCTCCTTGGAGAAAGTCGAGCCCCATTGCGTCTCCGTTGATTTGAATCGACCGGCTCATCAAACAAGTGAGTTTAACTCACTAATCCTTTCTTAGCAGATTAATGATGCTTAGAGGTTGATTAGATTTAATTAAGTGTGATTATGTGGATAGATTAGATTAGAGTAATTAAATTAGTGCTTTACCAACGCATGTTAGGTGGTTAGTTGTGGCAATTAGCAAGTAAATAGGTTCTAGTATTTATTGAACGAACTTTGGAAATTTTTCGGGTCCGTTTCAGCGTCAATTAGGCATTACGAGCCTAAGTTGGATTTATTGGCATTCATTCTATATTTTTCATAATTATTTAATTAATTATTTATTTTTCGAAAATTAGATCAGGATAACCGGTGACCGGAATTTCATGCTGATCGTAGTGGTGCTCTCTATTTATTTAATTGAGTACCTGATTGTGTAAATTGAGTGAAATTGTGTTGGTGGGTGTTTTATTCCAAAAATTGGACAATTTTGGTAATTAAATGGGAATATTACCGAGCGTCGGTCTATAGCGCCAAAAATCTATTTTGGGATTGCTAAAAATAGTGGGAGGTTCAAAAGTGAAAACCTTACATTTTGGCTAAGACCGGCCGTGTACCCACTCACGTGTATTTTTATCGGGAATGACAAAAATGGCAAATTGATTGCACGATCTAAATGTTATATTATACCGGTTCGATGACTATATGTTATCTTAGAGAAAGAACGGTATGTAATATCGGTTCGGTGACTCTATATGTCATCTTGGAGATAGGACGGTATGCCATAACGGCTCAGTGACTCTATATGTCACCTTAGAGAAAGGATGTTATGCTTTATATGCCCAGTGACTCTATATGTCATCTTGGAGAATGAATATTATAATATACTGGCTCGGTAACTCAATAGGTTATCTTGGAGAATGGACAATATTGAATGGAATGACCGAGGAATGGTTTGATTGACATGTAATCAACTAGGTCGATTGATCAATCTTTCGATCTGTGATGATTGATTGGGTGCCTATTCGAACTGTGTTGAATTGTAGGTGGAATCTGAGGCTAAGATAAGTCCTTTAACCCGTGTTATGCATAGGCAGCCCTTATGGTGTATTGGCTTTCTAATCGAGTCTTAGGGGGTAGAACTCGCTAAGACGTTGTCTCACTCCGTTGTGGGATAACATTTCAGGTCTTTAGATGGTAGCACCCCCACTTCCTCCCGTACATTTTGGCATACTTGAGGAGATTACTGAGATAGGATATCACATCTCGATACACCACCACCCTAAGGGACTAGAGTATGTCCTAGTGAAATCAACTATCTGGGTTGATGTGGGTAAACCCCAAAAGAGGCCCCACAAATATTGGTCATGGTATCACCATTACAATGATGGGCGAAGGGAAGGTCCCATACCGGAAGGTGATGTGCCTTTGTATGTGCTGGAAGTAGCGTTCAGGAAGGGGACTGTAGATCCCAAGGATGGAGCGATGATCGATGCCAAGGCCCCCAAGTTGGAAGGCGATTCTGACACTCTTGTGTACTCGGCTGTGGACTCCAATTGGAGCGAGGAGGAAAGGGAGATTGTCAAGCAAGAGGAGGAACCGGAAGTGGATCCAGAGTTGGAGGACCCTGAAGAGGACCCTGAAGAAGAACCTGAAGAGGGACTGGAGAAAGAGCTAGAGGAGGATCTAGAGGAGGATCTAGAGCATGACCCCGATGAAGACTGAGACCCCACCCTGTTTTGCAAACCCTGAGTTGTGAACTTATGTGTGATAGAACTGACTTTGGTTAATAGTACTGTAATATATACTATGTGGTTTGCATTGTATAAAAGTGTGGTTATGGTTTTTTAGGTTTGAAAAATATGGCCCTACTTTCCTATCCCATTGTTTTATTATATGGGGATTATTTATATGCTTCCGCATGCGTATTAAAATGAATGTGTCGGCAATGCGTCCTAGGACGTCGCTATTTAATCGACTAGATGAGGGATGGGCGCATGCTCGAGGATCGAGACGTGACAAACCCTGACCAAGGATTTCAATAAAATCAACCAAGGATTTCAATCAATATCTCGATTAGATCGCAGAGGACATCAATCTTGTATTTGCGCATGTGTGTGCCTTCGTATGTGAACAAACTATGACCATCATGTATAGAGACAGTTTGACGAAGCGTCAATATGCACACTTATGAACCACAGCAATCCAACATACAAGTAAGCATCATGCCTTAGGTCCAAGAATCTTACACCAAACCAAAGCACGAACGATTAGTCATTGACCTTGCTAAAAGCTTTCATATTGCAAATCGTTCTATGCATGTCACATTTAGTGAACTTATTTGAGACAAGCACCTATGTTCTAGCTCTCATATGATAATATTCAATGACTTGTGATTCATCATCTCCTCAGGTATCCAATATTGAATGGTGAAGCTCAAGAACATACCGATCTCAATAGGATCATCAATATGCTCTTAATAATCCATTGATTGGGAAATGTTTAAAGATTTAATATAATTGTATACGTGTCACACATATTCTCAACCCCTTAAGAATAGGTTTAGTCCTAACTGATATTATGGACTCATTTATATAAATAGAATGATGAATGAATATTTCTTTGCCATTAAATAATCCTTAACATGTAACTATTACATGATTGCTTTTGGGCATTTAGTTAACAATCTCCCACTTGCATTAAAGCCAACCTATCTTACGCTTCAAACCCATCTTGTTAAGGTATTTTTCAAAAGAAGACTAAGACAACACTTTAGTGAAGGGATCTGCCATGTTTTCCGATGAGCCTGTTTTCTACAAAGCGACATCACCTCTCCCAACAATCTCTCTGATAAGATGGAAGCACCTCTAAACCTCTAAATGTACTTGGATTTCTGGTGAGACCTTAGTTTCTTAGCCTAAGCTATTGCTCAATTGTTGTCACAAAACAATATAATCGGCTCTTCAATGGAGGGAACCACTCCAAGTTATGAAATGAACTTCTTCATCCAAATTGCTTCCTTCACTACTTCAAAAGCAACTACACTGCCTTAGTGGTGGAATCAGCAGTTATGCTCCATTTGGAACTTTTCCAATAATTGCACCTCCATTAGGCATAAAACCAAACCGGACATTGACTTATAGTCTTTAGAATCTGATCAAAAATTAGAATTAGCATATGCTTCAACTTTAAAGTCTCCTTCTCCATATATCAAGAACAAATCCTTAGTCCTTCTCAAGTACTTAAGGATAGTCTTGATTGCTATCCAATGTTCTTCACCTGGATTAGACTGATATCTGCTAGTGATGCCTATAGCATGAGCAATATTAGGTTTTGTACATAGCATAACATACGTTATGCTACCAATAGCGGATGCCTTGCACCTTTGCCATCCACTCTCTTTCTTCATGAGTATTTGGACACATATTCTTGGAAAGACGGATTCCATGCCTAAAAGGCAATAATCCTCTTTTGGAATATTGCATGTTGAAACATGTCAATACTTTGCCTATGTACATAGATTGTGAGAGGTTAATCATTCATATTGATCTATCTCTATAGATCATGATACCTAGAATGTAGGTTGCATCTCCTAAATCTTTCATGGAGAACTTTTGTGACAAGAATATCTTGATTTCCGGCCAATAGTATGTCATCCACATGCAAAATAAGAAACACAATTGCACTCCCGCTGACCTTTTTGTATACACAATGTTCAAATGATTTGATTTTGTGTATTAGAAGCTCCTACTGAATCTGAGATCCTCATATGAATTTGGTCATATTTTACATCTAAACCGCCCACTAAATATGAGGTTTACGTATAAACCTAGTCAAACTTTGCATTGAAACCTCTCATTGAATCTGAGGTTTGCATTTGAACTTGGTCAGATTTTGCATCTCCATTGGTTTCTTCTTGCCAGTTTATTTTCCCCTCAGCTTCACTTTTTGGATGAATTGATTCTCCATAAAGAAGCATGTCTATTGACTGTAACCTTTTGGTCAAACTGAAAATAGAAATAGTATCCAAAAATTTCCTTTGGATATCTAATGAAGCAGCCTCATTTAGAAGTTGTCCGTTTTCAACTCTTTGATATAAACCGGATAACCCAAAATCTTAACACGATTAAGACTCAGTTTCCTATCATGCTATGACATCTTGATTTTTGACTAACATGGTTATAGATTATTAGAATATTTTAACTTTGAATCTTATGGGAATTCGGGTATGTTGTTCAATTAGCAAAAATATTATTTTTGTTTTCGTTAATGAAGAAAAAAATAATGATAACTACGATTATTTTACTTTTTAAATGTATCTATTTATTTCCAAGTAATGTCTTAATGCTCCATTATATTTTTTTCTTTTGTATTTTAATTTGGGAATTTTATATTTTGGGTCGTAAATTTAAAAATTTTGGTTGGTTTGCAAATAGGTCTCATTGTGTCGGCACTTAGCTAACGGGCGCGTCGTGACACGATATTTTATCTCCACACAAGACTTCTACTTTCCATTTTGGACCTCGACTTGATTCCCATCCGCGCTATCGCAAGCCACCACCGCCGATCGTGTAGTCGAATTCGCAGACAAATTTTTTAGTTCTTGCTAAAACAGCGAATTCTAATTGGCTAAGCAAAATATTTTCACTCATGGACTGCTGCTTCCGGATATTGCTTAATCCACTCCGCCCTTAGAATAAAAAGAAACTACCATAATTTTTTTAAAAAAACCACTCCACTATCACCCCCTTCCATCTTCGCCGACGCCTCCAACTCTGTCCTGTCTTGTTTGGCACAACCACCGCGAAGTCTTCAGCTCAGCTGGCACCTCCTCTCTCTTTGTCGGTAAGTACAAGCCAGGCAAGTGGAGCTCTTACTAACTTTGTATATGTCTAGAGCTACTATGAAGGTCTTGAGTACACAAATTAACCCCCCCTAGTTGTGCATGTGGAAATCTGGGCTCAGTTTCGTGATTTAGGTGCAGGAGTTAAGTGTCAAAGCTCTATCCAGAGATGGGTCGAGGACGATTAGGCTCTCTATTGTTTGGATGCGACTGTGGAGCTATCCATGGGGTCTAGGGTGCACAGATAGGCTTCTCGTAGCTTTGCATGTGTGATCCATGGACTGTGGTTGTTGTTGAGTTTGAAATTGGGTGCCGAAATGCCTGCTCCTAGACAAGGTGGACTTCTAATGTTGTTGACTACTATTGGTGAGTTGTGGGTGTCAAGATTCGCTTGGTCGATAGCCTACAGACTCCAGTTCTATTATTGGGTTCCATTACACTAAATCCCGGTTTGGGGTCACACGGGTTGGGGAGATTGAGAAGCTTGGGAAGCACTAGAATCTTATCCAAACTTCCTCAAGCCAATTTCTTCACCTGAACGGTTTAGTGTGTGATTAGTGGTCATCTAGGAACGGCCTGGTGCTGTTAAGGAGTCCCGGCAGCAACAGGACTTCAAATTCCACATGGATGGAGGCCGAGGGTGTCGTACATTGAAAGCCCGGACAACAGAGTGTCGTATGTTGAAAGCTCGGTTCAAATTATGGATTGAAAAGAGCAAGTTCTACATACAAAGACCATCCCGTTGGTCAAAGTGGTCTGGCAACACCACTGCACTGAAGAAGCAACCTGGGAGAGTGAAGAGTCAATAAGACAGTTGTACCCCCACCTTTTTGCTTAAAAATTGTAATGGTTTAAATTTCGAGGACGAAATTTTCATAAAGGGGAAGAGCTGTGAGATCCTGAAATTTTCACTTCTACTTTCAATTAAAATAATCGGGCCTTTCATCGACACGCCTATAGTGCTGTTCTTAGAGCTAGTCACTCTTGAGATAACTACACTATCTAGGGAAGTCAATAAGAGATTTTAATGCAATAGACTTGGAAATTCAACCAAGAATCGGCTACTCAGCCGTGCTCATCTGCAGAGGCCATTATGACATAGTTAAAAAAATCGATCAGGTATCAAAGATAGGTCGGTTCAACTGAGATGTGTGGCTAAACGTGGATGATTCCACTGAATTGCAAAATTCTCATCAACCGGCACTAGGCTAATTTTTCTATCATTTTGGTACCTTGTGTCCGTATTTGAAACCTTTTTACGACCATTCAGAGTCGCCAATGTGTTGAAAAAGTTCATTGCTACTCGAAGGAAATCGACCACAGGTCATTTGCACTAAAAATTTTTAAAAGCTACTCGATAGCCTAGGTCACGCTAAAATTGCGCCAGATTGAAATTATCCGCAAATTTGAATCCGATTTCAGAAATTGAAAGTTCTGTCATGTCATGAGTCATTTTAGGAATGTCGACTCAATTTTCGAAAACTTTTATGCAAACCGAGATTTTGGCGGAAAAAGTCGATATATGGTCATTTTCGATCGGGAAATGTATAGGACCATTTTTTATCGCAAAATTGGGATGCAAGTGGGTTCTATTGGCGAGGAAAAATGCAAATTTGATCAATGATATGATAGTTGAATTTTTAGAAGCCAAATTGAGTTGATTCAAGGAGGATTGAAGTCCAATTTAAGTCAAATGTGTACAAAATTCGTATGCCCCCCTTGCCCACAACAATTGGACCACTTCAAGGCTTCTAGAAGGGAGATGGCTGCTGGAAATTGGCTATGGAAGACAGCAAGTGTGGTGGGGCCAAGTCAAAGGTGACAAAGAAATGAGAAAAGACCAAAGGTGGCCCCCTTCCCCTCCAAGCCAAATGGTCTCCTTCCCCTTCCTTCTCCCTCCCACCGTCGACTAGCCTCCCATACCAGCCTTGAAGACTTCAAAAATTTCCAGAGAACCAAGCTGCAGTCCCTTAAGCTGCCAAGCAGCCCGTCCAACTGCCTGAACACCACCGAACCACCCTTCACGCGCTGTTGCTCGCCATTGCGCCCCACCCATGTCCTCGCGGTCCTTGGCCGTCATCCGCCTTTGCTCCTGCGCCCAGCTCACTCCTCAGGCCACGTCAAGCTCAGCTGAAGCCTGTCTAGCCCGCCTCCACCGCCGAGAGGCCCCGCCTGGACCCATGCCTACCTCCATCACCGGTCTCAGCTTGTTTCCAGCTCACACGGCCCCAAAGCAACCCTTCTCAGCCCTAGATTAGCATCAGACAATGTGGGTATCACCAACACTATTTGGCCTATTTTTTGTGGCTTTCCTGACCCCACTTTGCGGTCCCACTAAGAGTTTCTCGATCCCCTTCACATCCCCGTTGTTGTGATGCAATCAGATCGCAAATCAAGTGAGTTTAACTCACTAATTTCTGCTTGGTAAGTTAATGACGCTTAAGGGTTGATTAATTTAAGTTAAGCATGGATTAGGTGGATAGTTAGAATAGATTATAAATTTAATTAATCATTATTGCATATTAGGCGATTAGAGTAGTGCAATTAGCGAGTAGATAAGCTCTAGTATTTGATTAACGAGTCTCAGAATTTTTTTGGGCCTGTCTCAGCTTTTAATTAGGCTTTTCGAGCCTAAGTGTGCATTTTTTGCATTTATTAATTAATTTTCATAATTATTTATTTATTTATTTATTTTCTGAAAATTAGACCAGGGATAACCAATGACCGGAATTTTATGTTGATTGCAGTGGTGTGATCTATTTATTTAATTGACTATTATTTTGTGCAAATTGAGTGTCATTTGCAATTTTGGGTATTTATCCCAGAATTTATTCAATTTCAGTATTTAATTAGAAAAACACCGAGCGTTGGTTTACAGCACCAAAAATGTTTTTATGCACTATCATAAATAGTGGGATTTTCGAGTGAGGGAAAATTATATTTTTGGCCGAGGCCGACTGTGTACCCACACACGATTATTTTTATCAGGTATCTTTAACATGAGAAAAATGGGCCAAGATATTATGTTAACTGAGGAATTTAAGCGTGGAATACCATGTTCTTGGCCGTGGGTGAAAAATCGTGTGATGGTTTATAGTCATAGGAAGATGACTATCGCAAGCTGAGATGACGCATGTTGTGCGTGATGTTGGGTCAGATCAAGAAAACCGCCAAAGTATGGTTGTGCCCATTGGGCCATAATTAACCGCCGAAGTATGGCCGTGCCCATTGGGCCATAATTAACTACCGAAGTATCTCTATGCCCATTGGGCCATAATTAACTGCCAAGATATGGCCGTGTCCATTGAGTCGTAATTTACCGCTGAACTTGGAACAGGCTGTGCCCGTTAGGGCATAATTCACCGCTGAACATTTAGTAGGCTGTGCCCAAGTGTGGCCGTAATTAATAGTTGGAATGAATAATTGAAATGACCATGTTATGGTCCTGTTGACATCAATTGATTGATCGATGAGTCGATCAGGTTCGATGATTGGACTTATTGATGTGATTTGATGAATTGTACTAACTTGCAGGAAGGAAATCAAGGCAAAGGTAAGTCCTCTGACTCGTGTTATGCTTAGGCAACCCTCAAGGCGTATTTTCTTCCTAGTCGGGTCTTAGGGGGTAAACTCGCAAAGACGTCGTCTCACCACGTTATGGGATAACATTTCATGTCCATAGATGGCAACTCCTCCTGAGCACTTTGGTTAGCCAAAGAAGGTGACAGAATAGAATTGCTTCATCCTGATTCATGGAGACCCGAGGGGACGGGTATATGAGTTGGTGAAATCCATAGTCTAGGTCAATGTGGGTTTACCCAAAAAGGCGCCCCATCAATACAGATCATGGTATTGCCAGGAGCGGAATGGCCAGAGAGAATGGCCCATACCAGAGTCCGAGGTTCCTTTTTATGTCCTGGAGGTTGCTTTTGGGAAAGGCACGGCGAATCCTCCAGAAAGTTTAGTAGTGGATGTACAACCGGACATGTCAGAGCCAAAGTCCCTGGTGTACTCAGCTGAAGGCTCCAATTGGGATGAGGATGAAAAGGAGGATGAGGAGTCGTAGTTTTGTGAAACCCCCCCCCCCCGGGGCCGTTTTGTGGACATTGTGAATAGATCGGCTTGTATTATATATATGACTTGGTTTGTTGTGTGTGTGTGTGTGTGTGTGTGTGTGTGTATGTATATAAGAGTGTTGTGAACTTTAGTTTGAAAATTTATGATCCTACTTTCCTATCCCATCATGTTGTTGTCTGGGGATTATTTATTCGCTTCTGCATGCGTATTAAAATGAATGGGTTGGCGATGCATCTTGGGACGTCACTATTTAATCGACTGTAAAGAGATGAGCACGCGTTTGGAGGATCGGGGCGTGACATGTGTGGTGGCATACCTGATGGCATATGTGCATATAGTCATTTGTATTAATGTTTGTGATGTTGCATGTGTGTAATGGACTCTTTGGTAATGAGGTGATACTATCAGCATTCATCATTGTTTCGTGAGAGCCTAGTAAAGGCCATACATATAGGTAGAAAGGTTCTCAAGCAAGTTGTGATTACTGTATTTCTGATCTCAAGATGAATCAATGGTTAGAGGGTCCCTTGCTAATCATGTATAGGTTCTCAAGTAAGTTGTGACATCCTCTTAATTAGTGGCTTTATGCTTGTATCCTAGTTCATGGATCCTTTACTTGTTGAGTTTTACTCACTCCAGTTGACTTTACATTTTTTGCAGGTTGAGCCATGTCGATCCCACCTGCCTCCCACCAGATTTTGTATGGGACGCCCGTGGATTTCTCCTGGTACTGTGACGAGGTAGAAGACCCTCACGTGCCTAGAGCCACTTTCCTTCAAGTCACTTGCTTGATGATCGTGGTCATAAGGGTTGCCTGTAGGCCCTATTGCTCTTCAATAGATGGCCCTATATGGTTGCATCGATGGATGCTTAGTGGGACTTCTCCCACTACACAGTGGCGGCCACGGTGGAGGCAGTCATGCACGATAGGCAGGTCTGGGAAGGGGTGGCCAGAAGCCGAGATGAAGGTTGATGGATGGCATGACAAGCATATAGCTTGAGAGAGTTCTTCGGGACGGGGCTAGGGGAGGGCAATAGTGTAGACACTAGGTTGCTGCTCTCTTTTGTTTTTTTGAAAAGCCTCATATCTTATGTTTTTTGATAAACCTGATAGAACTCTCTATATATAAATAAGCCTGTCGTTGGAAAGAAATGAAGCTTGATGGTTGCTCCCAATTATGTGCTTGTTTTCTTTCTTCTACTGTCTTTTTTGCTTCCGCTGATTTATTTTAAGTTTAGAAAAGATGATTTGGGTCGAAAGGAGCTATTGCGTGTGCTGGGGTGGCGGGCATGACACATGTCGTATCTCATAGGGCTTAGATGAAACGAACATGGTTAGGATTCTTTTTCAGTATATATGTAGCTGTATCAAGGGCATATCCCCAAAGGGATATAAGCAAATTGATGTAACCGATCATAAATCGCACAATATCTAATAAAGTGCAATTTCTTCTCTCAAACACACCATTGTGTTGTGGAGTTCCCAAAGGTGTCCACTGCGATTAAATGCCATTAATACCTTTAATTCTAAAACCATTTCAGAATAATTATATGACCTTTGAATATGAAACCATTTCAAACCATTAATATGACCTTTGAATCTAAAACCATTTCAGAACTTTAAGCATTGAGTTTGAAACCGTTTTAGAACATTAGACATTGATTTTGAAACCGTTTCAGAACATTAATCTTATGCACAATTGGTGCTAATTGGATATGGCATTTACATTATTTTGCTTATTGACGTTGGTAATCACATTACCATATATTATAATTGTAAAAAGATTATTGTTCTACAAATTAGAACCAACAAATCTTTCATCATGACAAATGGAACATACATCATCAACAAAAGAAAATTCATAATTCTTTTTACTCAAGCAAAGTATAGAGATGAGGTTTCGAACTGCACTATTATAATGAAAAATTATTTCAAAACCAACACATGTCCTAAAGGCAAAGGTAAACGAAAAGTCTGTATAGCTAATGCTACAACTCTTGCAAACATCAAGACTATCTCATTTTGCCCCAACATCTTGCTTATATCCAGATTCTGCAAAAATACATGATTATGCGAAGCAACAACTAAATCTACCCATAAGCTGGATTCGGAACCAACCATAAGGTTAGTTTCAATAGACATAGACATCATACCTTCATAAGATTAGTCCTTTGGCTTGACCTTCAAGCTCGCAAAGTACTTCTTGCAGTTCCTCTTTGAGTGCCCCTTGACACCACAGTAGTGACATTTCCCCTTTTTAATATTGGGCTATGGACGTATAATAGACTTTTTGGGCTTCTTCCATTTCCTTTTCTTCGAAGTAGTCTTACTCTCTGAAGAAGAAGTCTTAACCATAGCCAATACAATCGGCCTTGTATTGTACATTTCCTTCTCATAAACCACCAGCATACCTTGGAACTAAGCAAGGGTTTTCCCCATCTTATGCATATGGAAGTTTTGGACAAATCCAGAGAAGGAATAGGGCAATGTTGACTCCTGACTAAAAAATCGAGATTAAGATTTCCAATCGTGACAGAGCTTGTTTATTGATCAAAAAGTGTCATTTTTCATTTTTTTTTTTTTTTCTTTTGTTTTGTCACTTTTAAACAATTTCCCATTCATTTCCATTGAAAACTCAAAAAGTCGAAACGGTTGGCTTTTCAATTGACTTTTTGGTCAACCCTTTAACCAAAAAGTTAATCATGGGTCAAAAGTTAGCTTTTTGCAAAAAAAGAGGCTAAATGGTCTTAATTTCACTTTAGCAAAGTTAATTTTCAAAAAATTCAAAGATTTAACACACAAATCAACCTTTTAGAAAGAGACAACTACAAAATTAACTTTTCATCAAACCTTTGATAAAAAAATAAAAATAATATCAAAAATCCGCGAAACACTTCATTTTAGTGCCAATTTGATTTCAACATTGAATCTGAAAATCGATTAAAAATCTTGTTTCCAAAATTTTTTGGTTTTAAGCTCAAAATTGACGTAAAATAAAAATTACCTTCATCCTAATTATAATTAGGTCTAGGTCCTTTCACGACATTTGGTCTAGGGACTATTTCTCATCCACTTGTTCACTCTGTTTCGAGAATGATAATGTCAAAATGCAAATAACCATTTTTAGCCCTGATTAGGGGTTCGAACCAATCCTTCATGATTTATGATTGGACGCTTTCATTTCACTTATTTTCTCGAGATAAGTCCGAATTCGGGGTTCGTTTTGAGAAATTCACTTGAGAACTTTTTGATTTGAGGAATTTCACCTTCTTGAATATAAGAGAAACAAACTAATGAGCTTCAATTAAACAAAATTCAAGTTGAACCATTTGAGGTTTTTAGCATAAGATTCGTTATGTCAATTCAAGGTCTATTTGGATGTAATATATTATCCAAAGCACAATTAGTTGAATAGTTGTATTGCAATATTAATTGAATCCAATTTCAATTGATTTGCCATTTCGATCAAAAATTTTGAAACTGTCCAATTTGGCCTTTAATGTCCAAATATGTGTACTAATGGTATAATGTTGACACCTGATTTTTAGTCGACGCATCATAAAAAGGTAAAAATCGAAATTAGGGTTTCCAATTGCGATAGAGCCTATTTCTTGACCAAAAGATGTCGTTTTTTCATTTCTTGCTTTTCCATTGTCACTTTTAAGGAATTTCCCATGCATTTCCAAGAAAAAATCAAAAAGTCAAATAGTTCATTTTATGGATTGACTTTTCGATCTACCCTTTGACCAAAAGTCAACTCTGAGTCAAAAATTAACTTTTCACCCAAAAAGATGTCAAACGGTCTTAATTTCACTCTAGTAAAATCAATTTTTCAAAAATTCAAGGATTTGACTAAAAATCAATATTTTGGGAAAAGTCAACTAAATTATTGATTTTTGGTCAAACTTTTGACCAAAAATAAAAAAATAAAAATCAGAATTCTTCAAAATTCTTTATTTTAGTGCCAATTTGACTTTTGTGTCAAAATTTTACAAAATTCGATTAAGAATCTTGTTTTCCGAATTTTCGGTTTCGGGTTCTAAATCGACCAAAAATAAAATTAGTTTTCTTTTAGTCATAATTAGGTATAATTCCCTTTATGACATTTAGTCTAGGGATTATTTCTAATCCATACATTCATTTAATTTCGAGATTTCAATTGATTTGTAATTTTGAGTAAATAATTGTAAAATTGCTCATCTTAGCCTATAATGCTCAATTACGTCTACCCTTGGTTTAGGTCCATTATTTTTCATAATAATAATTCAATTAAGTCAACCAAAAGCCCACATATCACATTTGCGGAGTTTAATTGGCTTAATTGGATCAAAATCGGACAGTTTCTTCTTAAATCATGCAAGTTTTCTTTTTAAATGACAGAATTGCATAAATTATAAACCACAATGATTGTTTGGTGATGAATAAACCAAAACCGATTAGATTTGGTCAGGAACTACTCGAACTGGCATGAACCGGCTCGATCGGTCCGACCAATCATCGGCGACATAGGCTAGTTCGACCTTTGCTAATCAGTTCTAGACCTCTGGTGATCAGTTCTGGGATCCTCATGGTATGTGCTTTGTCCTCATGCCCTTACTTTTCCTAGATTTTGCAGATTAACCCCTGACATTCAAAAATTTGTGATTTATCCCCATATTAGGCCCTTAAGTGTAATTCTCATTTTAAATCTCAATTTTTGCGAATCGGACCCATCCAATCGGGCATGGGACACATCTTAAGTTTGATTAGCCTTTTACAAATTCAATTTGGCCATTAAATCAAGTTTTTGACTGTCGGATTGAATCGACGGCCAAGATTCGCCAATTTGAACCTAGTATAAAAGCCATTTTCCCTCCAATTTTTAAAGGGGAGCTCATTTTCTACATATTTTCTCTCACTAAATATAGATTTCTCTCTCATCTCTCTCTTCCTGCCTCTCTCTCCTCTCTTTATAGCCAAATAAGCTCTTCGCCGATCTAGACTTGTCGACCTCATGCCGGCAGCTCACCATCCACTGCCCAGCCCCCGACAATCTTCCTCTTCTTTTTTTGGAGCCCTTGGTGATTGGAACTCAGCTATGCAATGATTGGAATCATCCCAATCTAGCCAATTCCTACAGGCGCTTGAACTGGTCCGATTTCGACCGGTTACTTTTATCATCTAAACCAGTGGCTGACGGTGGCCCTTGCCAATGCTGTTTACTATTGATCTCCACTCCGGTGAGTCCTCAACCTTGCTGTGGTCAGGGATTAGCTGGCTTGTCGTCGGATCATTTTTGGTGATCATTTTTCCACCCGCGACTTGAAGGCCGGTCCATTCGATTGGACCGGTTATGTCAAAAGTGGTTTGGCCGCCCAATCCAATCCCTTGGCAGTCCGCAGTAGTTCGATCTGATCCTTGAAGGCTTGATTGTGTTTAGGCAACATCTTTTTCGTCTTTTTACATCAAAAATCAAAGACAAATGCAAAAAAAAAAAAAAAAAAAAAAAAAAAAAAAAAAAGTTGGTATTCTCGAACTCGAATTCGATGAAGCAAGATCAAGGTATCTAATTGGGGTTAGGATTATATGTTTAGATTTGATGATGATGAATTTTTTTGATAATTTGCAAAAGTTTGTTGTGGATTGATCATGAGTTTGTGGTTATCGAACTTGATTTTCGATAATCTACAATTTTCGTACCTCTATAAGTAGCTTACTGTTTTGGCTTGGTTGAGGTCCTAGATGAGCTTTTTTGATTTTGATCCCTTCTAGGCTTAGAAAATAGACTTCAAGACCTTCGATTTGACAGATCATACGTCTCAAACAGAGATCATTTGACTCTCTAAAAAACACCTCAGAAACAGGTCAATTCTGGAGTTTTTTAGGTTGATTTGTGATTCTGTCCTTACTCCAATTTTTTATTTTTCCGTTTTCATGTTGATTTTTGTGATCGGACTTTAGAAAATTTTTCTTCACGATATTTGTTTCAAATCATCTTTAGTATGTCATATATTTTTTATGGATTTTTTCAAAGGTGTTTTGGTCAATCAAAATCACTTAAAACTTAATCTAAGTTGATCTGCCCTACACTGATTTGAGTTGCATTTTTGTGAAATTGAGCTTGTATATGAGTCCATCTGGCTTCATGATCTTCATAAGACATGAAATACACATCGTGTGCATTCTAAGGATGTATAATCGCATAATTTGATCATTTTTTGGCATGCTAATTGCATGCTCAATTAGGTTTTGATGTCTTAACAAAAAATATTTGTCATTTCATATTCCTCATATAAAATTTTTGTTAGATTTTTCTAACGTTATTAGATATTCAAAATTAAGCATGTTATGCAATGTTAAGGCTAGATCATAAACTTATCATAAAGTCACTAAAACTCACTTGTTTGGGTCACTAAATCTTGCATTAATTCCTTCTCAACTTTGAAGTGTGCATTACTAGCTTCACATTCATATATGGTATGTCATAATTGAACATCATTTGGTATGTGAACATCATGCCTCAATTAGACTAATTGCAATTGAAAATCGTCAAGAACGTCATTTTAGTTTTAAGTCATTTTGTGATGTCAATAACTTGTATGTCTCTTTTGCATCTTACCTTGGGGTTAGATGTTTTATCCAAATCATTGTCGCATCCAATTCTTTGTCGTATACGAATTTCATGCCATTCATGCATTGTTCAAATGATCTTTTTAAGTTCTAAACATAAACAATGTTCTGTTTTTTGTAAGTGGCTGAGATGCACACTTTTACAAACATCGATCTTCAAACATCGAATTGACTCCAATTGAACTCAAGCCCTTCTAGGAAGTCATGAGACTCATTTAGATCTTTAAAATGCCATTGATTTTGTGCAGTTTGCTTACCATTTGGCCATTTTTCCATTTTTTTTTTTTTTAAGTTAGGTTAGAATTCTAACTTAGGTTAAATTCGGAAGTCCTATTTTACCCTTGTTTAGTCAATCTTTTGCCATTTTTATGTGATTTTTTTGGTTAGGGATTCTTGAGCTGAACCCCCAACGAATTTTGATTGTCACTCTTTGGACTATGTTGTGTTGAACTTTTATATTTTTTACACCCTTTTTACTAGGTCAAATTTCACTTGCAATGGCATGTTACCTTACCGATTGATGAAATTTCAAAAGCAACATTGAATGTATTGAATTTTTATAAATTCTTGCGTGGCCCAATTAGGAAAACTTTCTTAACTAAGTTTGTTTCTTGTGATGTCATGTGCATTGTGTAATTTTTCTAAGGACATATCATCAATGGTTCCTTTTCAATTTTGATGATTCTGTTTGTCTTGTTTGTGATGTTCTGTTGTAAATCCTTGTTGTAGTTACCTTTTAGGATTTTTTAGAATGACTTTCATGTGGAATTAGGGTTCTTCATCTTCATGAAATCTACTCCAAATTCCTTGATCTTCATTGTCAAAAATTTTCAATAAATGGTCTTTTGATCGCATTTTCTTCAAAGTTGATTGAAATGTTGATTTTATGTCACGCCCCGACTCTCGAGTACGCGCACATCCCACTGTGGTTGATAGAAATGCAACTACCCAGGACACGTCGCCAACCCATTCATTTTATTTTGCAGATGCGGAAGAGAAACAAATCCCCTGACAATATTTAACTTGGGATAGAAAAGTAGGCAATCAATCACAACCAAACAAACTTTCTTATAAACACAAAGGTTTATATACAACACTGGATTGTCTATAAAATAGACCGGCTCAACAAAAAGGGAACTGTCCTATGACCAACTAGTCAGACACGTTCACCGATTCTTCGATCTCCACCTCCACAAATGTCCCTGGCTTAGAGTCCTCCACGACCGCCATCTAAGGACCTGAAAATGTTGAGTCCACGACGGGGTGAGACAATGTCTCAGCGAGTCCTACCCTCTAAGACTCAATTAGGAAGAAAATACACCTCAGAGCGTTCTAGCCACACAAAGAGGATGGAGGTCTTACCTCACCTCAGTCCCTTCCTGCACGTCAGTACATTTCATAAATCAACCAATCAAATCAGTCCCAACGATTCAATTCAATCATACTATCTATCTTTCCATTTCAATCCGTACTATCTATCAACCATTACTATCTGTCATTCAATACCGTCTATTAAACCAGTCATTAATATGACGCATGCTCCCCAAAGCTGTAATATATAGACGGTAGCTCGCTCAAGCTGTATAGATAGATAGCTCACCAAAACTGTAGCTGATAGATAATATAATAGCTCGCAAAAGCTGTAGCTGATATAATAGCTCACCAAAGCTGTAGCTGTATATAGATCGTGCTCGCTCAAGCTGATAAAACGATCTTAGCTCACCCAAGCTGATATATATATATATATATATATATATATATATATAATATTTGCTCGCCCAAGCTATTACATATATATAAATCAATGCTCGCCAAAGCTGATCATTCAATAATAAACCATAGAACTGGATATACAATCCAATAACATCAAACGATTCAAACTAGTCATACAAACCAATCATGATGCTATAAGCTAACACCGGGTATTTTCAAGTTAAATACAGAACTTCATCAATATCACTCAATTCCACACTTGGAATAATTAACCACAAATATTCATTTTCACTCAATTTCTCAATTTAACATACAATTAGCACAAACCGACTACACTGCTGCGATTAGCGCGAAATTCTAATGACCGGCCATCCTGGCAAAATTTTCGAAATTATTGAATAATTAAATTTAATTCCGAAAAATTAAATAATTAAATATTATATTATAATAATATAATTTAATAAAATAATATTTATAAATTCAAAATAATTAATTAATTAAAAATAATTAATTAGGGCTTAAACAAGATTACACTAATTTAATCATACAATTAGCCCTAACTAAACACCCATTAAACTAATCGTACAACTAATCTAATTTAACCACCTAAACATACTTAAACTAATCTAAACACCCCTTAAGCATAATTAACTCACTAAGCAAGGATTAGAGGGTAAACTCACCAGTTTTGCAATCCGATGAGTCCACGGCGACCACGACGCCAAGGCGGTCGATAAACCTCGAAGCGGCGACACCAACGGAGGCCGGGAAGGGCTTGAAAACAGGCCACAAAGTCTCCAAAACCTTGCTGTCTTCTACTTCTGTTCTTGGCTGAACTGCAAAGAAGAAACCAGCAACTTCAATGGCAAAAACGGGCTGATCGGAGCTCCAGCGAGTGGGTGGTTGGCAACCAACAGCTCTTGGGGGTCTTGAGGGTCTCATACGTGGATGGGACAGCCAAAGGAAGGGTCGGAATGGGGCGAAACAGCCGAAAAACGCAAAACAGTGCAGGCGGGCAGCAGACCGACGGATTGGCAAGTGGTAACTTCAAAACGGCGTACCGGACGAACAGAGGCTCTGTT
This sequence comes from Eucalyptus erythrocorys, assembly GCA_014182555.1. Classification (NCBI taxonomy): domain Eukaryota; kingdom Viridiplantae; phylum Streptophyta; class Magnoliopsida; order Myrtales; family Myrtaceae; genus Eucalyptus; species Eucalyptus erythrocorys. The sequence goes on from CM024602.1 coordinate 57,305,186, forward strand.
CGGGGCGAGGTTAGGCTTGTTGGAACGGTCTGGATGTCGTCTTCACAATGATAGGTGGTTCGTTTGCTGATTCAATCAGGAAGACCACTTTTGATTCCGATATTTGGTGAAAGGTCGGCTGGAACAGAAACTGGAGCGAGGGGAAAACAGAGGAGGAAAACGGCCAACGATGGCCTTCTGGGCGTGCGACGATGGAGGGGCTGGTGAGATCGGTTTCCTCTGGTTCTCTTGAGCTTTTCCTAAGCCTCAACCATGGAGAAAGCCATGAATGAAGGAAGAAGATACTCTGCTGAAGAGGGGGGGCTCCTTGGTGGCTTCCTAGAGCTCAACACTTGTCCAACACACCTCTCTCTTGCCCCCACCATGACCAGCCATGACATCAGCCACTCTCTCTCCTCAAGCTTCCTCCACAAGCTTGCCAATGGGTGCAAAATGTCCCTCCCCCCATGGCATACGAATTTTGGACATCTCTCCTTCCATTCCTCTTCAATCCTAATCAATTCTCTTCAAATAAATCCAATTGAGCTCAAATTGAGTCCAAATAAATCCGACAAGGTGTCTTCGTCCATCTCATGACTTTTCCCCGTCAAGTGATCCAACTTGCATCCCAAAGATTCGATAAAAAACGGCAATCTGACAATCTCGAACAAAAAGGGCCTTACTTTGCTTTTCTGCCAAAAATCTCGGTTTGTAGAAAAATCTTCAGAAGATGAGTCGACGTGCTTAAAATGATTTGTGACATAACAGAACTTCCAATTTCTGAAATCGGGTTTAAATTCACGATTAATTTCAATCTGGTGCGACTTTAGCGCGTCCTAATCTACCAGGTAGCTTTTAAGAATTTTCAGTGCAATTGACCTGTGGTTGATTATTTTCAAGCCACAAAGTACATTTCCGACACATTGGCGACTCTCAATTGTCGTGAAAATCTCAAGGTTTCAAATACGGACACAGGGTACTAAAACGACAGAGAAATCGGTCTAGTGCCGATCGACAAGATTTGTGCAATCAGGTGGAATCACCCACACTTAATCACATGCCTTTATCGAGTCGACCTATCTCCGGTCTCTAATCGATCTGTGCCGTAATGACCCTTGCAGATTAGCACGGTCAAGCAGTCGGTTCCTGCTCGAATTCTCAAGTCTATTGCGTTTAGATTCCTTAACGGCTTCACCTAATAAACTAGTTATCTCGTGAGTGGCTAACTCAGAGAAGAGAGCTATAGACGCAAAGATGAAATGCCCGACTTATTCAATTGAAACCAGAATTGAAAAATCGGGATGTCACATTTTACATGTCAAAATGGCTTTGGTACATGTGATGCTTCTGACATTAAATGTTTTAGAATCTTTCAAAGGACTAGATTTGATATTGGAATGGTTAAGGTTTGGATCGCATTCAAAATGTCTGCGACGTCTGTGAGTTCATGATATGCGAGCCCCAAACTAGTCTTAGCAATTAAATACGTTGCGTAGCCAAGATGTTCCTTTGTCCAAATGTTTTAAAATCTTTGAAATTCTTGATTTGAGATCGAGATTATCAAGGTTTGGATCATATTTAAAATGCTTGCAATGTCTGTGAATGCATGATATGCGAGTCTCAGGCTACCCTTAGCAATTAAATGCATTCCATAAACGAGATATTCCTTTGTCCAAATGTCTCGTCTTCCTTTATCGATGTTTCAAACGCATTAGAACCTTTTGAAGTATCACATGAACCGCCCCCATGCATGAAAGCATCCCATTTGTTAGAAATGCTTGTGATTGTGATTAGCGCTGTCCATTGAATAAGTTGTCACGCCTCGAACCCCGAGTACGCGCACATCCTTTGGCGGTCGATTAAAATGCAACGTCTCAAGACACGTCGCCGATCCATTCTTTTTATCTTTCAATTAGGCACATGTGGAAGCGAATCAAACACAACACCCAATCAACAAACAAACATAGTGCGACATCCTGATTTTCAAATCCTGATTTCAATCGGATAAGTCGGGCCTTTCATCAACGTGACTATAGTGTTCTTCTCTGATATGGTCACTCATGAGATAACTGACCTATCTGGTGAAGCCGTTAAGGGATTTTAAATGCAATAGACTTGAGAATTCAACCAAGAGTCGACTGCTCGATCGTGCCAGTCTACAAGGGTCATTACGGCACAATCAAAAATCAATCAAAGATCGGAGATAGGTCGATTCGACCGACATGGTGATCAAACCGTGGGTGATTCCACCCGATTGCAAAATTCTCGTCGAACGGCACTAAACTGATTTTCTATCGTCTTGGGTACCTTGTGTCCGTATTTGAAACATTGAGATTTTCACGACCACCAAAAGTTGCCAATGTGTCGGATGGGTTCGTTGTGGTTCGAAGAAAATCAACCATGGGTTAATTGCACCAAAAATCCTTAAAAGCTACCCGGTAGGTAAGGTCACACTAAAAGTGCGTTTGATTGAAAATAACCGCAAATTTCGATTTCAGAAATTGGAAGTCCTGTCGTGTCATGAGTCATTTTTGGGACGTCGACTCACCTTTTGAGGAAATTCTGGTGAGTTCAAGATTTTTACGGAAAACCGGGTCGGATAATGCGGAAAATGAACGAAAATTCGGATTGGCCATTTTGAAGAGACTTTTGACATCTGGTGTAAGTGATTTGGCGAATGAAAATTATTTGGGTTTTTTTCTGAATTCAAATTGAACCCCAACCAAATTTATTTGTTCGGAAAATCGGATTTCAAAAAGAAAATGAATTAGAATTCGGAATTGAAGGAAACTGCTATTGTTGTCGCCCAAAACTTGTTGTTTGAGGGAAATTCTATGCCAGAAAGCAAGTGAAGATCAAGTACTTTAGAATGGGGACTGTTTGGGACCAAATTAGATTAAACAAGAGCAAATTGGACTAAGAATTATCGATTTTTAGGAATTTCTATTTAATTCCTTTTTTTCTATTTCTCTTTTTCTTTCCCCCCTTGCACACGTTTCTCCCCCTAGCCGCCCATGTTCTCTATCTCTCGCTTGGGGCTACACAACGCCCATGTCTCTTCCCCCTGGCCGTGCACCCATTTCTCTCTCTCTCTCTCTCTCTCTCTCTCTCTCTCTCTTTCTCTCTTAGCTGCCGCGCATTCCTTTTTTCCCCACGTTGCCGACACACCCCCCCAATCTCTCTCTTCTTCTTTTTCACTTTCCCTTGCTATTTCACAAATTCCCCTCGCAACCGTCACGATCCAACCTCCCTTTGAAGCTGGCCATCTTCTCTGCTCTCTGTGCGGCGTCACCAAAGTCAACCACAATCACTTCGAAGACCCATCCGCTCCAACAATTCGGTCTAGTTCGGCGCCAAAGCGAGAAGCCGCGAAATCACCCCTCGGCCAGCCGTGGACAGCAACCTATTTCTTCAGTTTGCAGCAAGGGTTTGCAGGTTTTGTGATTCATTTTTCGGCCCAATCCGTGCTCTCGTTGGCGATCCCGCTTTGGAGCTTGTTGTTCCCCGCGTCGTCCCCGTCGGTTTGAACCGACCCGCGCATTATTCCAATGAGTTTTGCTCACTAATCCTTGCTTAGTTTGCTAATTATGCTTAAGGATTGATTAGATTTAATTAAGTGCAATTAGGTGGTTCGATTAGAATAGATTAGTGATTATTAGATAATTGTGATGCATGTTAGTTAAATTGATTGTGCAATTAACAAGTAGACACGTCCTATTATTTATTGAGTGCATCTCGATATTTTTCCCAGACCGTTTCGGGTTCCAATTAGGCGATACGGGCCTAAGTTGGATTTATAATAATTATTTATTAATTTTTAATATTTATTTATTTATTTATTTATTTATTTTCTGGAAATTCATCCGGATGGTCGGTGACGGGAATTTTATGCTGATTGTTGTGGCGCAGTCCATTTATTTAATTGAGCTTTATTTTGTACTGAATTGAATTATTTGTGAAATTGGGAATTATTCTTTAATTGAGTAATCTTTGGTTATTAATTGAAAAATAACCGGGCATCGGTTGATAATGCCAAAAATATTTGAGTGGACTACAGAAAATGTGGGAGTTATGGAAAGGAAAATATTATATTTTGGCTAAAGCCAACCGTGTGCCCACGCACAATATTTTACCGAGTATGATAAAAGATGAGAAGAAATGCTGTGCGGCGTGGCTCGGCAATTATTACATCGCTTTGGCATATAGGATGCCCTAGAGAATGCACGTAAATTGTTGAATTGATCATGCCTGTGTGGCGATAATTCATCAGGCCTGTGTGGCAATAATTGATCATGCCTGTGTGGCGTAGATCGTGCCTACGTGGCCGTGTTTCTATGTGTCGAGTATCATGCCCGTGCGATCGAAAGTATTGGAATGCTTGAAAGAGAATGCACTTAATTGGTTTATTTTGGCTCTGTGATTAATATATCACCCCAGCGAAATTGACACTCGAGAGCATGCACATAAAGTGTTTATTGTACATCACCTTGGCGAAAACGGCGCCTTAGAAGATATGTGGGATGGGTGATTGGTACATTGTCTTGACGAAATCGACGCCCGAGAGAACACAGGTGGTTTGATGTTTGAGAATGACCGAGAGTTAGTCCGACTAACATGTAATCGACTAGGTCGATTGATCATTATTTTGATCTAATGTTGTGAATTGATTGATTGAATTGATATGACCGAGAAATGGTCCGATTCACATGTAATCAAATAAGTCGATTAATCGATGTATCGATTTGTTGTGATTGCTTGGGTGCCTATTGACTGTACTAATTTGCAGGTGGAATTTGAGGCCAAGGTAAGTCCTCCGACCCGTGTGTGCTTAGGTAGCTCATAGTGTATTGGTTTACTAATCGGGTCTTAGGGAATAGAACTTGCTGAGACGTAGTCTCATCCCGGTTGTGAGACGACATTTCAGGACCCTGATGAGGAACTTGAGGAGAAAGAACCCAAAGAGGACCCTGAGAAAGAACCGGAGGAGGAGTCTGAGGAGGATCCCGAGGATGAGTCGGAGTATGATCCGGATGAGGACTGAGACCTCACCCCGTTTTGTAAACCCTGAGTGCAAAGTGTTATGAGATAGATCAAACCCTTGTTAATAGTATTATAATATATACTATGAGGTTTGCCTTGTATAAAAGTGTGGCTGTGGTTTTTCAGTTAAGAAATTATAGCCCTACTTTTCTATCCCATTGTTTTATTATCTGGGGATTTATAATTGCTTCCGCATGTACATATTAAAAATAAATGGGCCGGTGATACGTCCTGGGATATTGCTAGCAATCGACCAAAGGTGAATGATGGGCATGTGATCGAGGATCGGGGGGTGACACATAGGGATAGTAAAAACATGCCAACGATTTTTCAAAAACTACTATTTATATATATCCCAGGTTAGCCCTACAAGTTCATATATACAAGTCCGTCTCAAAAAGGAACTCCTATGTAACCTACACCTCGGACCCCTCCGACTCGGGCTCCGGATCCTCCACAACACCGTCCGAGATGTCGATGTCCATGGGGTGACCTACCTCCCCATCCTCCATTCCGATGGGCGATCCCTCAAAACCCTGCAGGGAACCCTCCTGAGCACCGTTGCGCTCATTAATGAACAACGCCTTGAAGCGATGAGGCACTAAATGAAAGAGGTCCTCATCGACCTAAATTGTTGTCACCACTGACTCACAGGTCTGGGTGGTCCCAAGGATAAGGAAGAAGGTAGACTCTGATTCCATGTCCCATGAAACCCCAAAACGGACGGGACATATCTCCATACTAAGGACCTGAAAAAGGTTAACCACGACAGGGTGAGATAAATCTCAGTGAGTCGAAATCCTAAACCCCGATTAGGATGCAAATTCACCTCGGAGGCGGTCCTAAACACGCACCATACAAAACTCACCGTGCCTCGGCACGTCCCTACATATTAGTGCGTCACATATGCATTTATGGATACAACAAGCGCAATTAATGACCAGAACATATAATTCTCATCTTCAAACATTCACATGGCTCCCAATTATAAGGTAAAACCGTTATGACATGTCCCATACTATGCCACACAATTTTGCCCCATAATCAAGTGCAAACTATCACAACGATTCAAGCATATTCCGATTATTACGACCTATCAGCTAAGGCCAACTCAACAGTCGGTGGTCATTCGGCATAACCAGGCATCATCCTGCCCCGTTAGGCATGGCAACGTCTAACATCCTCCACCTAGATGGCATTCCACAAAGGAGCTTCATTCCAAAATCCATCCACGAACAGCAACGTCTAGCATCCTCCGCCTAGATGGCATTCCACAAAGGAGCATCGTCCCGTGTAAACGCATCAGGACGGATTCACTTAGTGATCATACAAGCACATGATTAGCCAAGAACACCATGCTTTGCGTTCAAATGCCTCATTTTCAGATAATGAACTTGACCAATTTTTCATCTTATTAAAAATCCCGGTAAAATAATCGTGCGTGGTCACATATTCAAAATTGAATCGTCAAACATAGTACACTCCCATTTTAAAACTCCACAGTTTTATATAGTACATAAAAGTTGGCATCCAAAACCAACACCTAGCATTTTTGTATTTAAATGCCCATAAAACCGAGTTTTATACTAAAAATCATTAACTACCATCAAGCAATCAATTGCACATCATAGCACATATAAGCCATCAAAATTATGCAAAATTCCATCCATGAAAACGAGCATAAAATTCTACGAAACGGCTAATCCATCACTAATTACGCTAATTGTGATTAATTAAGTAAATTGCAGTTAATTAAGCTAATCTAACTTAATTAACCTAACTATGATTAATTAACCTAACCATGATTAATTAACATAACCATGGTTAACTAACCTAACCAAGGCTAACTAACCTAACCAAGGCTAGTTAACACTAATCTAGGATTAATTAAACTAATCCTCATTAGCACTAATCTAACCCCTAAGCGTAATTAACAGCCTAATCTAGGATTAGGGAGTTAATTCACTGGATTAGGACGACGGCTGGCTCACAGCAACGGCAATGCGACGGCGGCAAAAACTCGAGACAACTACAGCTTGCACAGAGGCTCAATGGCGACTATGGCTGCCCTACAAGGTTCTTGGCCTAGGGTGGGGACTTGGCTGTTGGAAGGCTGGTTAGTGGAGGTGAGAACGGCAACTGGACGATGTGGCGAGGCTGGAGCGAAGACTGGCCGCTCGGTGCTGGTGGTGCGGTTGGGTGGCTAAAGCTGGCGGTGGACTGAGGTTGTGGGCGAAGTGACTGGACTGCTTGATGGGGGTTACGGCTGGTGTTGGTGGACCAGCTGGAGCTACTTGGTGGACGAATGAGCGGTGAGGGCTAGACGATGGAGGGATGCGGTCGGTGTTGCTAGTGGAGGTGTGAGGGATGGCACGGCAAGATGAAGGGAAAAGCTGGAGTTGGACGGTGCAGCAGCAAGGGAGAAATGAAGAAGAAGAAGAAGAAGAAGCTAGAGGAAAAGGAAGGAAGGAAAAGGGGTTGGTCGGTTGAGGCAAAGGAGTTCACGCACGCATGAGGGGGAGGGAAAGAGAAGAAGAAAGGAAGAAAGAGAGAAATGAGGTAAAGAAAGTCAAGTGGACCACCAATAGGAAGCTTAGCCAAATATCTAAGTATTCATTGCAAATACCCCAAAGTTTTCATGCCCATAAGTCAAGAGCCCACCCAATTAGAAATTAGCTCTAATTTCTCACAAATAAACCATTTTTGGGCAACAAAATTCCTTTTTTCCTCTTGATCCGAATTTCCCTTAATTTTCTTGTTTGTCTGAAAATCGATTTTCGGCAAAATTTTCGAACCGGACAAAAATTCTCTGAAAGATGAGACAACGTCCTATAAATGAATCGTGACACGCTTGAACTCTGATTCCCGACACCGAATTCAATTTCGTGATTAAAATCGAGCGAACACAATTTTAGTGTGACCTAATCTATTGGGCAACTTTTAGGGATTTTAGCGTGTTTGACCCATGGTCAATAATTTTCAATCCACGTTTGCACATCTCCAAATCGTAGATGACCCTTGGTTGTCATGAAATCACGAGATTTCGATTACATGTCTCGAGTATAATATCGATAGAAAATCGGGTTATTACCGTTCGACACGAATTTCGCAATCATGCAGAACCACCCACAATTCGACTACGTGATTCCATCGAATCAACTTATATCCATTCGTTAATCGATTTATAACGGTGTTGTATTGACCCTTACCAATTTTTATGCTCGAGCATTCAATTTCCAATTGAATTCTCTAGTCTGTTGCGTTTATATGCCTTAATGGCCTCACCTAATAGATTAGTTAACTCGTAAGTGGCCAGCTCCGAGTAAAATAACCATAAGTACCTCGATGAAATAACCATTTCATATATCAGAATCAGGAGCCAAATTTTGGAATATCACATAAGTGACCTGCCGACGGTTCACTCAAATTGATTAATTGTTTGTGAAATAAGGGCCGAAGGCCTACCTGCATGTTTAATTCTTGCTAATGCTTGTGGATGTTAGATATATGTTAGGTGTGATGCCTAATTCCGTAGGTAGATCTTAGGATTCACCTAGAATACGTCCTAGGGACTTATAAATGTTAGTGGCTATGCAAGAACACATATGGTCACTAATAACTATAAGTCATAAAAATGAATTAGGTAGGTATTTAGATGGACCAATACATGAATCACAAAAGTCGACCGCGAGGCCCTATTTGTTCATTTGTGCACATGATTCCCTTATTTCATTTGATTGATTGATTCTCATGCTTTTTGTTTGTTATGTTGTGAACGATTGTTTCTTTCTATTGTATGTACTTAGTTTTAGCTCTTAGTTTAGAATTAGATTAGGCCCTTAGAAGTGGAAGCTCATCAAGACATGAAGACGGCAAAGATCGATGTCCATTCTAACCATTGTTGCTGGCTCCTGCACTTCCCTGGTGGTGTAGTTGAAGTGGTGTAGAGGAACAGGGTAAGTTATGGGGTGAAAGTGAAAGAACGAGTGGAGTCTTTCTCTTTCTCTATGTTCTTTTCTCTTCCCCCAGTCAAAGTTGCTCTCTCTCTTTGGCGGTGATTTTTTTCTTTTTGTTGACTCAACATCTCACTTCATGCTAGCTGGGATGTGGCATGATGTTGTGCCTAAAGTAGCATCATGGAGAAGATTCAAGAGTCTTCGTGTGTGATTGAGGAAATTCAAGAGTCTTTGGTATTTTTTATTTTTTTGGTTATTTCTTTAAAGGGCCATTACCTTGGAAATTCTTGAAATTACTGGGATATTTAGATCATAATAGTTTATTGATGATGAGGTAGTGGCAGCAACTCGGTGATATAGATGCATTCTCGAATGAGGTGAAAATGGCGTTGCTCAGTGATGACATTGTGAGGATGCAAACAGCATAATCCGATGGCAAGCTCGTTAACGTAGCATGGACCATCAAGCATTCAGGGCTCGCTATTTTATCAAGCGAAAATCCGAATGTCGTAGGGTATGAGGTTCGAGAATAGGCGAGAACTTGCTATGTGATTGTCGAGGTTACATGGATTTGTTGTTGTTAATGGATGCGATTTGTCTGATGGGCAGGCCTCTGGCAATGGCCAGACTCTCTCTCTCTCTCTCTCTCTCTCTCTCTCTCTCTCTCACCCTCTCTCCATTGCTCTCTCTCGAACAAGCCAGCAAAATAACCACTCTCCCAAGCTGCCTCTCTCCCTTTTATCTCACCTCTCCCTCTCTCCAAGGACAACGCTAGCTGGTGCTGGCCGAGCTGTACTGACCGACGTTGCACGACATTCTCCACGACTCATCCTCGTCATACCGTCCTTCCATCCTTCCCCAGCCAACGTTTCTCATCCTTATCTTGGAGCTATCATCCAAAGTGAGAGGAGAAAAAAGAGAAACGTGTCACGCGAGGGGGGAGGAGCAAAAGAAGCAAAAAAGGAGAAGGGGCCGGGCAGGCCCAGCCTCTACCGGCCCCCTATTCGATTTTCTTCTCTTTTTTTAAGATAATTTTTTAATAATAATTTTTTGATTTTTTTTAAAGTTCAATAATTAACACCAGTAGTGTATTCCTGAATTCTATATATGATCCAATTTTAATGAAAATTATTTTGGCTTAGAGGTTAAAATTAATCCCTAATTTTCTAAACGATTACATCTTAAGTAAAAAGGCAAAATTTAGGTTTCAACGATTGCTAATTGTTCTAAAAGTTTAAGGTGTTAGATAAAGACATATGTTATTATTTAAATCTTCTAATAATGCTAAAGGACAAAACCCTAAGACTCTCAATATGGGATAAGCTAAAGTGAGTAATATCTTGAATTGGTGAGTTTAGAGGCGTCACAAAAACACAGCACATAAAAAAACTTACAGGAGTCCTCACAGATTTGCACCTTGAAGTTGAAATCAATGGAGGAGAGAGAGGGTATTGGCATAGTGCTTGAACTTTGAAGGGAAAAAAAGGAAGCAAAACAAAAAGCAAAAATAAAATAAAAAATAAAAAATACTTATTCAACTTACTTATTTATAAATAATTTAAATTTAACGCTCTCTTTTCTCCTCATAAAGAGGAAATTCTCTCCGACTAGATTAGGTTGGTGTTGCATACATGTATGTAATCTCTAATTAAACTTAAATAAACATACAAGAAAATCCAACCGAAAGAAGGGCTAGCCTACCAGCCTCTCTCCTCCATCTCTCCCTCGCGTCCATTTTTTCACCGCGTTGCTGCCCCATGGTAACCAAGTAGTCAACGTCATATGCAAGCTTAGATAGTAATCACTATTACAAAGCCTATAACCTAATAACACCAATATTGGCACGCGACACGACATGCTAACACGTCGTTTCTCAATAAATAGAAAATTTCAACACATTGAGACACGTTATATATTAAATTATGTTGTAAAATATTGCATTGCAAATATATAATAGAGAAGAGATTGAGAAGAGAAAGCAAATGAACACCAGAGATAGTAGAGAAAGCCAGATGAGAGAGTTTTATTTCTAGTATCTCACTGTTGTTCTGTGTTTTTTTGTTGTTGTGATGTACATCAAAACTAAACTCCTATTTATAGAAGAACAAGAATGTGCTTATCATTAATATCAATATATCGAATGATACATGTACTGGATAAGGGAGATGAACGTTCATTGTATAGGGAGATGTACTTAGAACGTTTGATACAAATGTATCATAATAAGTACATTGAATAAGATGAATATAATGAATATTCATTTATGTATTTCATAACAAATTATTGTTTTTATGATTATTTCAATTAAATTAATCTAATTCAAATTCATGAGTAAATATATAATCAAAAAGGCCTAGAATGAATTTACACTAAAAACATTAATTTATCATTTATTAATATCATTCATTATTTTAATTTGACAAATTCAACTCTATTCCAATAATGAAAAAAAAAATAATTCACATTCTAGACTCGTGTGTCAAACGTGACAGAAGAGAAGAGAAAAAAAAACTTGGGCAGTAAATTATGTATCACGGGAAGTAAGAATCAGAAAAAAAAAAAAAAAAAAAAAAAAAAAAAAAAGACTATGTTTTTCTTCTTTCCCCATTCATTATTTTTATTATTGTTTTTTTTTTCACATAGATACAGATACATTTTAACTCCTCATTTATTCAAAATTTTTAAAATTGATCTCGCATGTCGAAATCACGTGTTGGAATCTCGACTCGAGTGTCAGAGCAGGTGGCAGATTTTTACTGAGTGTCAAAAAGTGTCCGAGAGTGTCGAAGAGTGTCGGACATGTGTCGAAGTGTCCACCATGACACGAAAGCTCTCGAAGAGTGTCACTACTTCCTAACCTATAACTATATTCACCATCACCTCACTTGGTCGGCATATCCTTATATTTAGCTCGACCTAAATGTGGTGCACCTTCAGTGGCTCAGTCTTCAAATCGAGATATATCTAAGGTCATCGATGTCGGGAATATCAGAAATCAACCCACGTGGCTTGGCCACCATGGCCTCATATCTAGGAAACCAAATATGGTGCTCCTTTGGTGATTCAGCCTCCAATTGAGGTCAATATGAGGTTATCGATGCCTAGATAAAAGGAGGATTTGTGAAGTAGCAAAGATGAACACTCCGATGGTATGCTAGGGCTAGCGATGACACCAATGGATGAGGAAGGTGTGGTGGCATGGAGGGATTGTCGTCGGGGGTTGCTATTTCCTAGAGAATAGAATTGCAGAGAAGTTTTCTCCTTTTTTTTCTTTTTTTTTTAAAGACAAATTAAACACGAGTCCGTAGTGTGAAGAAAAACTTCTACAAGGTAGCCATATCTGCTCTTGTTTTGATGGTTAGCGGGAAAACGGGTTGTTACCACTTTCATATCAAGAGTAAATAAGACCGTTGGTGGAAAATTTTGTCTACACTAGTTGTTTATGTTATAATTACTCTTTTTTTAGTGAGACTCCTGTTTAAAACGTATGGGAATTTCCTATACCTAAAAATTCCAAAATCACTTACGAGAGACTGAGAGGACAATTTCTTCCAATCAAATAAGGAGGAAAATATGGCAAAAGACTTTCCTTTTTTTTTTTTTTTTTTTTTTTTTTGTGTTGCATTATTGATGTCTCGGCTCTTATTACTTATTTATTGATACCATAGGCTCAAGGTATTCCAACTTTATTGATACTAACAAGATGTCAGTGCACTGCACATTTTTAAGATTGTATTCTTTTATGATTTTGTAAAAGTTGGTCGGTCAATCTTTTTTGCGTTGATGATTATTGAAAAGGGCTAGTAAACACACCTAGAGGGGGTGAATAGGAGTATAAAAATTTTCTTTTAAAGACTTTGAAAAATTCAATTACCTTTGAATGATAACTCAGAATGTAAAAGACTTCGAATAAATCTATAAAACAATTAAATCAAGCATCAACTAAAATAAAGAGATTAGGGTAAGAGAAATTGAACACAAAGGTTCATAGTGATTCGGCTTAATCCAAGCCTACGTTCACTCTCCCGTGCTGACAACCCACCGGCTGGATTTCACTATGGATCAAAAGAGATTTGTACAGCTTGTAGTCTAAACTTCCTCAGTGTAGAGTCTTAGCTATCTTCTTCATAGATTCTCACTGTATACTTCTCTCTTTTGTACACAATTTAGCTCAAAGAATGAGAAAGTAAGAAACTACAGAGATTCATACTTTAGAATTTTTCTATCAGCTACACCTCGAACAACGAAAAATCCCATCTTATATACTCCTTCATGCTTTCATAGCCGTTGGCACTTTCCAAAGGAGTTCTTCCAATCTACCCATTGGAATGAATCAATTAAGGTGATCTCGAGTTGTCAATTGAATGTAGATGAGAGCTCGTCAATCCTGTTCGCCCATACAATTAGGATCTTGAGTTTTCATAAGTAGAACCTTCCAAATTTGCTCGCTTTTCAAATCGAAGTAAATTCCAATAACCGATTATCTTGAAGCTATATCCAGCCATAAGATCTTCAGAAAAGAATCTTCAAAGATAAGATCCCTTATGTATAAGTCTTCTTCCTTTGGTCTGGTGAACTATCAACTTAGGCAGACTTTGAATTTTGAGTCTATCTATCTTCAGACTTAATGACAGAGTCTAGAGGTCTTCAGACTTTAATACCTAATTCTCGAAGCATTCAAACTAGACTAAAATGGAGATGTTTTGTCAACTTCAAAACAATTAAGGAGTTTCCTCCAACAATCTCCCCCTTTTTTATGGTGACAAAACTTCCCTGCAAATTTGAAAACTTTTAAACCTGAAAAAATACTTATGCATAATATATTATGAGGAATAAAATAAGACGAGTTATATTACTTCTGCAACCATAGAAAAACAAGTTAGTCCTGCAAAATAATTATTCTCAATATCATGACATAAGCTTGCAAGTACTAAAAGTCCAAATCATATAAAGATAAAGCAGTCAAACAACAATCCATCAAACAACAATCCAAGTCCAACAAAAGACAAAGCAACAAACCAAAGTCCAAAAGTCAAAGTCAATCCAAAAACAAATCAAATATGCTTGCACTTCTCCCCCTTTATGTCAAAGCAAAAAGGTAAAGAATAAAAGGTGTAGTCAAATAGAATGAAGGTTTGAAAGTCAGGGCTGTTTAGGAATGCGAACAAGCTGGAAATCTCTCAAGATGTTCACAGTCTTTTCAAAGCTTGCGATGGATTCCTTCAGTGATTGTAAATCTGCACCCTTCACGTTGGTCTAAACTTGATTCTTCAGGGTGTTGATCTGATCCTGTAAAGACATTGAGGTACCCAGGAAAGCCTTTTTGAGATCCCTCATTTCATACTCTATACCATAAAGCTACTTCCTTAGATCCAATAAGATATCCAGCAGTCTTGAAAAGTCTACTGAATGAGCATGACCAGCACTAGGACCTGCTGATTCTGTTCCTGGAGTCTTGAAGCTTGATGGATCTTCTTCAGCCTATCCACCATCACTCAGTGAGATGCCTCAAATTCAGCTTCTGGAAAATGAGAGGCATAGACATCCTCTGGATCTGTAGCTGATCGACTAACATCACTTGTGAATAAAGGTGACGAAGTACCTCTAGTTTCAGCAACTCCTCCTAACTTTGTGCCCATAGGTGGAGTAGTAAACTCTTCGCCATGTTCTTCCTCATCAGCAGTTGCATAGTGATGTTTTCCAGTGGCTCCAGCATCTCCACTTCCAGTTTTGTTGGATTCGCTAGACAAGTAAACAGCAAAAGTTGGCTCAAGGGAATCCTCATGTTCCACTTGTGCCTCTCCTTCTTTCTCCTTTTCTTTTCCTTCTGTTCTCACTCCTTCATCTTCTCCTTCTTCTTGTCTTTCTTCTTCTTCCTTTTCTTCCTCAACCCTTCTTTCTTCAGCTCTTTTCTCTGTCTCTTCTCTCCTCTCTTGCTCTTCTCTCCTTTCATGAAGGCTGACAAACTTTTCAAATTTCTCAAGGCTCCAAGAGTCATTACATCTTCATCCTCATCATCTTCATCCTACAACAGTGAGCGGGTAAAAATGAAGACGATGAACTAGAGGTATAAATAGTAGATGAAGAGAGGTAAACGAAACGTCATAAAGGAAAAAGCAAAAGATACCTTTTTGAAAACAAAAAACTGCCATTTGAAAATGAAAAACTGCCATAATGATAGGGGACAATTCAAAATGAGAGAATAGGTGTCGATTTGAAATAAAAATATACTAAAACAAAATACTATCCAAAAATAAAACTTACAAACGTATTTGAGAGTCGGATTCTTATCAGACTTTGCCTTTGAGTATAAACTCCTTCAGATTTTACCTTTGAGTCTGAATACTTTCAGACTTTATGATGTTCAGTCTGGTGCGAATAGACTCAAAATGGCTTTTCTCTAATGGCTTTGTAAAAATATCCGCCAATTGATTTTTTAAGTCATCCAACTGTACCATCACTTCTCCATTTTGAACATGATCTTTGATAAAATAATGTTTAATTTCAATATGCTTGGCTCGTGAGTGAAGAATGAGATTCTTTGTAAGATTAATGGCGCTGGTGTTGTCACATTTGTTTTCTGTGCAAGAGTCGTCAACTCCAAAGTCTCTTAGTTGTTGTTGCATCCACAAGATTTGAGAACAGCAGCTTCCAAGTACTACATATTCTGCTTCAACTGTTGAAAAAGCTACAGTACTCTATTTTCTTGAAAATCAAGATATTAACCTGTTTCCAAGTAATTGACATGTACCTGAAGTACTCTTCTTATCCACTTTACAGCCAGCTAAGTCAGTGTCTAAATATCCAAGGAGAGTAAAGTCTCCCTCTTTGGAATACCATAGTCCCATCTTAGAAGTTGGTGCAACATATTTGATAATGCGCTTTGCAGCAGTTAAGTGAGATTCTTTGGGATTTAATTGGAATCTAGCACAAATACAAACACTAAACAAAATATCAGGTCTAGATGCAGTAAGGTAAAGAAGTGAACCAATTATACTCTTGTATAGCTTCTGGTCTGCACTCTTTCCTTCTTCATCCTTGTCCAGCTTTGAAGAATTCGACATGGGTGTCTCTATCTTTTTGCAATTCTCCAACTCATATTTCTTGATGAGATCCCATGCATACTTTTCTTGGTGAATGAGAATTCCATCTTTAGATTGTTTAATTTGCAACCCGAGAAAGAAATTTAATTCACACATTATGGTCATCTCAAATTCATCCTGCATGCATCTTGAAAATTTTTTGCAAAGATTTTCATTAGGAGAGTCAAAAATGATATCATCAACATAAATTTGAACAAGTATAAAGTCTTTTCCTTCCTTCTTGATAAACAAGGTAGTATCTACTTTACCTTTAGCAAAACCATTTTGAATTAGAAAATTACTTAACCTTTCATACCAAGCTCGAGGTGCCCGCTTTAATCCATACAGTGCCTTTTTTTATTTGGTTTCCTTGGATCTTCAAATCCAAGTGGTTGTTCCACATAAACTTCTACTTGGATAAATCCATTTAGAAAGACACTCTTCACGTCCATTTGAAACAACTTGAAATTTTTAAAGCAAGCAAAAGCAAGTAATAATCTAATAGTTTCTAACCTTGCTACTGGTGCATAGATTTCATTGTAGTCAATCCCTTTTTCTTGTGTGTAACCTTTGGTCACGAGTCTTGCTTTGTTTCTAATCACTATTCCTTGTCCATCTAGTTTGTTTTTGAACACCCATTTAGTTCCAATAATTGATTTACCTTTAGGTTTAGGAATAAGTTCCCAAACATTGTTGATACTGAATTGTCTAAACTATTCTTGCATAGCTCCAATCCAGCTTTCATCCATTAAGGTTTCATCTATCGTTTTGGGTTCAATTTCTAAAATAAGTGCTAAAGCACTAGACTCTTCACGCATTTTGGATCTTGTGCGAAACCCTTCATCAATGTTGCCAATGATGAGGTCCACGGGATGACTAGACTTATGCTTCCAGTTGCTAGTTGGTTTGAGATTTTGCTGATCCTCTTTTTCAGTTGGAGCTTCTCATTCAGTTTGCTGTTGAACTTCTGAAGTTTGAGCTTCTTCAAGGGAAGTAGATTTTGCAATAACTTGCACAAGTTCAGATTCTTCAAGTTGAGTCTAATCAGGTTGATTTTGCACTGAATCTTGAAATTTCACATTCATGGATTCTTTTACTGATTGAGTCTTCTTATTGAACACTCTGTAGGCTTTGCTTGAAATTGAGTAACCAAGGAAAATTCCTGCATCTAACTTTTCTTCAAACTTACCAGTTCGATCATTTGTATTCTTTAAAATAAAATACTTACAACCAAACACATGAAAGTAAGAAACAACGGGCTTCTTTCATTTGAACAACTCATAAGGAGTTTTCTCCAGAATAGGCCTTAAAAATACTCTGTTAATAATTTAATAAGCAGTTGATACAGCTTCAGCCCAAAAAAAAGGAAAAATATTACTTTCAATTATAAGAGTTCTTGTCATTTCCTGCAAAGATCTGTTTTTTCTTTCGATGACTCTATTTTGCTGCGGAGTGTAAGGGGATGAAAAGTTATGTTGAAAACCAGAGTCTTCACAAAATTTAGCAAAATTTTGGTTTTCAAATTCACTTCTATGGTCTATACGAATACTTGAAATAGTATAACATTTTTCATTTTGAACTTTCTTGGCAAATTTAGAGAAGTAAAAGAATGCTTCAGACTTACTTGAAATAAAGAATACCCAAGTAAAACAAGAGTAGTCGTCTACTATTACCAGACAGTATCTCTTTCCACCAATACTTTGAGTTCTAGTTGGTCCAAAGAGATCTATATGCAGAAACTGTAAAACACATTTAGTATAAACCTGATTTATTGGTTTGAAAGAATTTCTAACCTATTTTCCCAACAAACAAGGTGTGTATAGATCATGTTTTCGATATTTCAGGTTGGGTAGTCCTCGAACAAGCTTCTTGGAAGATATTTTTGCAATTTGCTTTATGTTAATGTGTCCAAGCTTTCTATACCAGAGATTAGCTTCATCTTGAATGGATATCAAACATTGAGAACAATCAAATTTTATATCTAGGAGATGGATATTTCCATGTCTTCGTCCAGGGAATGATTGAGAGAGATCTTTGCTGATTCCAGAACATATGTCTTCTTGGAAATTAATTTTGAATCCAATGTCACATAGCTGACTGATGCTCAAAAGATTGTAATTTAAACCTTCCACTAAGAAAACATTGTTAATTGTGAGATTTCCTATCTTCACGGTTCCACATCCAACAATTTTTCCTTTATTGTTACCACCAAAAGACACTCTTCCTCCTTCTACTAGTAAGAGATTTATAAAGCAAGATGAGTCCTGTCATATGTCTTGAGCAGCCACTATCTAGGCACCATTTGATCTTCTTATTGATAGTGACCTGCAGTTATATAAAGAACTCAAGCTTTCTTTAGTACTCACACCTTCTTGGGTCCAACATTGTTAGTACTGAACACAGTCTTCGCCCATTCTCTCTTAACAGGTTTCCAAACCTTAGGACATTCTTTCTCAAAATGTTCTAAGCTGTTACACTTCGAACATTTGAGAGCACTTCGCCCAACAGGTTTTACAAAAGCCTTTTGAAAATGATTTTTGTAAAATGATTTTGTGGGTCTACTTTTAATTATTTCCTTTACCTTTGGAAAATCAATTAAATGAATGGTCTCTGATATCATTCCCAAGCCAGACTTATTATAATAAGGTCTTTAGATTGAAAAAATCTTATCCAACTTTTCAGATCCCATTGAAAACTTTTTAGTGATATTCAAAATGTCTTCTTTCAAAAAAAATATTTTCTTTTGAAAGAGAACTTTCATTTTCTTTTGAATCAGCAAGATTTTTATTTAGATTTTCAACTTTTTCACTCAAAGAAATTTCTTGTTGTTTTAGTTTGGAGTTTTCCTTCTTTAGCTCAAAAATTCTCTTAAGAGAGGCTTTGAGGTTAAGACAAATTTCATCTATATATTTGAGACTTTAGTAGGAATCTTTAAATTACTAACCTTGACCTCACCGTCCAAATCTGAGTCTGATTTTGCCATAAGACAGATATTGGCATAATCTTCATCACTTTCTTCGCATTCTGTGTCACTCCATGTTCCAGCTTTGAGAGCTTTCTTGAATTTTTCTGTTTGTCCTTTCTTTTTCTTTAGCAGGGGACAATTGGGTCTGATGTGTCCATTTTTCTTGCATTCGAAGCAGACCACATCCTTGTTGGTTTCATCTTCTTCATTTGATTTCCTTTGAAATCTTTGATTACCGTGTTTCTTCCAATTAAACATTTTCCCTTTCCTGTTCAACTTCTTGAACTTCCTTATCAAAAGTGCTAGCTCTTCATCATCCAAGTCATCTTCAGAGTTTGTATCATCAGAATCATCGTTAGATTTTAAGGCAATTGACTTCTTACCTTTGGGATCTATTTCCTCATTGATTTGCTCAACTTCATATGATTGAAGTGTGTCGACCAATTTGTCTACAGAGAGGGGCATAATCCTTTGTGTTTCCCTTATAGAGGTCTTTACATGGTTCCAGTCTTTGGAAAGTTCTCTTAGCAACTTATTGACCTTCATTGGTTCTGAGATTGGCTGTCCCTGATATGCTAGGCCGTTTATAATTTCTGTAAAACGACTAAACATGTCAATAATGGATTCTCCTGGCTTCATCTTGAAGGCTTCATACTGTCCAAGTAGGATATTCATCTTTGTTTCTTTAACTCGATCAATTCCTTCATAAGTGACATGCAACCTGTCCTAGACTTCTTTGGTTGTTTCACAAAATGAAATTCTATTATACTCAGTAGGGGATAGAGCACAGTACAAAGAATCAATAGCTTTTGCATCGAGAGCTTGTCTCTTGGTTATTTCTGTTTGTGACAGTTCTCCAGCATCTGCTATTTCTTTTCCTACAATCGGTGTAACTTTAGGAATGATTCCTTTTTCTACCACATCCCATTCCAAGGGATCCTTCGATCTTAGAAATGCCTTCATCTTGTTTTCAATACATTATATTCCTTCCCATCAAAGTAGGGCGGTCTGGTGTTGCTTTGGCCTTCAACCAAACCCGGAGCCAAAATACTAGCCATAGATCTTTAGCTTAAGAAGTATAAACACTTCCAACAATTAAACATACAGGCTCTAATACCAATTGAAAATGGCTAGTAAACACACCTAGAGGGGGGTAAATAAGTATATAAAAATTTTCTTTTAAAGACTTTGAAAATTTTGATCACCTTTGAACGATAACTCAGAATGTAAAAGACTTGGAATAAATCTATAAAACAATTAAATCAAGCATCAATTAAAATAAAGAGATTGGGGTAAGAGAAATTAAACACAAAGGTTTATAATGGTTCGGCTTAAACCAAGCCTACATCCACTCTCCTGTGCTGACAGCCCACCAGCTGGATTTCACTATGGATCAAAAGAGATTTGTACAGCTTGTAGTCTAAACTTCCTTAGTGGAGAGTCTTAGCTATCTTCTTAACAGATTCTCACTGTATGCTTCTCTTTTTTGTACACAATTTAGCTCGAAGAATGAGAAAACAAGGAACTACAGAGATTCAGACTTTGGAATTTTTCTATCAACTACACCTTGAACAACAAGAAATCCCGCCTTATATACTCCTTCATGCCTTCATAGCCGTTGGCACTTTCCAAATGAGTTCTTCCAATCTACCCGTTGGAATGAATCAATTAAGGTGATCTTGAGTTGTCGATTGAATGTAAATGAGAACTCGTCAATCATGTTCGCCCATACAATCGGAATCTTGAGTTTCCATAAGTAGAACCTTCCAAGTTTGCTTGTTTTTCAAATCGGAGTAAATTCCAATAACCGATTATCTTGAAGCTATATCCAGCCATAAGATCTTCAGGAAAGAATCTTCGAAGATAAGATCCCTTATGTATAAGTCTTCTTCCTTTGGTCTGGTGACTGTTAACTTAAGCAGACTTTGAATTTTGAGTCTAGCTACCTTCAGACTTGATGACAGAGTCTAGAGGTCTTCAGACTTTAATACCTAAGTCTCGAAGCCTTCAAACTAGACTGATGGAGATGTTTTGTCAACTTCAAAACAATTAAGAAGTTTCCTCCAACAGTTATTTCAACTTAATTATTAAATACACTGAATATTGATTGGTATTGTCCTCATCACTTTGCAAAAAGTGTCTTATGTTTCTTTTAATGAGCCCGAACACATATACATTTATTTGATATTTCTTGGCGAAACAACACTTGTAATGAAAATTGACAACATGAAGTCTTAGCTATTTATCCCAACTTTCTTATGATGCAATACCCCAAAACATATTTTTCTTTTATAAATTTTCTGAAATCATAGGTAAACTTTTTCATGGATTTGCTAGTATTTATTTTTTTTATCACTTTATGATGTTTATTTATTTGTAAATATGAACTATTGGTATTTTGTGACTATGGATAACATTATTATCGATACATTAGTACAAATTAAAAATATATTAAACATTATCTCATTAGAATTATTTGTGATTATGCATTTGAACATAAAGTTATCATTATTATGGATTCTGTCATATTTTATGAAATACGGAAAATTGTGTAATATATTAAAAATATATATATTTTCCTCGATGACATTATAAAATGATGGATTCTTAGTTGATAAATTTCTTTTGTTGATATCCTAATATTTCATTTGTATGTAAAATCAACAAGTAATTTCAAAAATTCCTCTAGTGTTATTTATTCGTCAAATATGAGCTATCATTATATATATATATATATATATATATATATATATATATATAGTTCTCTTTTATGATAGTCTAGCATCATTTATTTATGAAATCATCCTGTTGTATTGTGTTCCATATTCTATTCGACTTTCTTTCACAATTAGACCAATTGCAAAATGATAAGAGTTATCTCCAATTATGCATTTAGTTATATGGGTCATCATATTTTGGTTCATATTTAGTCATCAAATATTGCACAATCATGTGATATGACTCATTAAGTTTATACTACTTAATTTTGTGATGATATGTTCTTTTCTTTTATTAGATAGCATTTATTTTATCGGTTTGATGGTATCCATTAATTTGTAAGAAATGAGCTATAATTTTTCAGTGATGAATCTTTTTCATAAATACTCTAATATCATTTATTTAGTAAATAGAAGATATCATCTTATATAAATTTTTTTTTATTACTCTAACCTCTTATATTTATGAAACATGCACTATCATGTTATAGAGCTCTTTGAAAGGTTTAAAATTGAATTGGCATAAGTGCCATAAATTTTGGACATTTTTTGTAATTTTTCCTTTTACATCATGTACTCTAAATTGTCATGAAATTGATCTTCCAAAGTTATGGAGCACCTATGTCTGGTTGTGCCAGAATTTCCAGATGGCATGCATAATTAAAAAAAAAAAAAACAAAACAAAAGTTTTTTATTTCACGGAGTTAATTATCTAGACGTGGTTTTTGTTTGGAAAGTGTAATTTTTAAATAACACATTTGATTTATATGTCAGTGCTGATTTTCCTAAAGCAATGAACGGCTTTATTTTTCACTAGAAGCAACAAACGGCTTGACTTACAGAGTTCATGAATCTTGGCTTCATCCAAACAACACACATTCGAGTGCAATACCAATGCTATCACCGCCACAGCCACAATGGTGCCACCACCTTGATGCCGATGAAAAATTTAGCAAATTGAATAAATCATTCTAAAGATTTTAGCAAATTACAAAAAGAAGAAACAAAAAAAAAAAGATTTTTCATGGGTAAAGAGAAGGGAACGGACAACTAGCGTTGGAGATTCCATTATTATGGGAGTTTTATCCAACAGTTAAAATGTTAGATTTAAGTCATAACTACTATTTATTTGAGCGAGTCCATCATTGCCACCCACCCATAGCGCTAGTGGGAGTGAAGCTTGGGGTAATTCTATCTGTGGCAGCGAAACAAGGCTTTCTAAGGTCAAGGTGATTGAGGGATTTCGAATATGTGGCCAAAAAGTGTCAAGCTATATTGAGGGTGCACTACCACTCATTAGCCCATATAATCAAACATGCTGTGAAAATATTTGGATGAGTCAGACCACAACTAGTGGTTCTACAATAAGAACAATTTATGCATCCATCAAATGCTTGTCTCATCAAGAAATTTGAAATTTAAACCATGGTTGTGAAAATTTATGTTGACACTTTAAGAAGAAATAAAAAGAATAATGGAAAGTTCATTTGCGTCAACTTTGCAAGATTGATTTTGGATGATTCATAATCTTTTATAGGGGTTGGGGGTCGTTGTTGTTTTTTTTTTTTTTTTTTTTTGGGGGGGAGGGGGGTGTGGTTGGTTTGTTCGGTAAGCTTTGTAAAAATTTGGCCGACCAAAGGTTTTTGAAAAAGATATCGCACTAACTATCGTGAAAGCAAAATTGCATTGCTGTCGTTTGTTTCTCTTTTTTGTTTTCGATTGGCTACATAGCTGTAATTATGTTGCTTTTTTATGATGGGGATAATAACAATAATGTGGGGCACAGTGATTGGCAAATAGGCAGCAGAATGATCCGCGAGAGAGAGAGAGAGATATGAGCAAGAGAAAATTCTGAATTGGGCCACGGAAGGCCTTTTAAACCCAAGGTCCATCACTATAATGGGGCCTGAAACTGTACATGTAATAGCAACAAAAGAAGAATTTAATTTTGCCTCCACCCTTCCCCCCTTCCTTCGATCGGACCATGCGATGGTGATTGTCGGTCCGTCGCCGCCCTCGAGTAACAACGATGTGCTAAGGGAACAACCATCACCAACATCGTCATTCTTGGGTTGGCGTTTCTTAATTCCTGTTTTCCTTTGTGCCCATTTGATTAAAATGATTAGAAACTAGGTATATCCAAGTTCGTTAAGATTCATACAGGATTAGACTTAATTTTTTACACCTACTTCGATCAATTCGGTGAAGCTGGCACATATATGTTGAACATCCATAACACAAAATCCTCGGAATACACTCGCAAGGGAATTATAAGTCTGATGTGGGAAAGTAGATTATAAAAGGATTACATTTTTTTTTATACTAGATTTTTCTACATTGACTATGATATTTATGAGGCAGTAATGACCGTGATGTGATTTCCGTTTTGTTTCCGAAGCAAATGATGTAATTTGATGAGTCGAGTCGATGCCAAACCAGAGAATCACTCTTCTTCCTACTTAATTTTATTTTATTTTTTTGTACAAAATTTTATTACAATTACTTAACCTTGAATTTCTAAAATTTTATAATAAGAAATATTTAGAATTTTAAAAAATCATGGACGAAACTTATGTAGATAGTTCGCAGTAATTAAAAGTCAAATAAGATTTTTATGATCGTTACAATCAAGATATAATTATGTTCTTGATCCTTCTAACTTACGCTTGCTATGCAATTAAATCTTTGAGATTCTAATTTATGTGATTGAGTTGCTTGGTTATTAATACACTTTAATTACAGCAATTTGGCCGACTCCGCATTTACTAGGATCTTTTAACAAGTGTCCACGGCAAGGAAAATGCTTGATTTCCATGCATTGATTACACGCCACACTAGAGAAAGTGCGAAAAAAAAAGGAGGTATATGAATGGGTTTTGCAAAAATAAAGTATGTAAGTGTCATTGAATAAAAATGAGATATGTCTTAGGTATTTTCCAAAGGGGACGTACTAATTACACTCTTAAATTGGCTCTTACAGCCTAATGAAGGCAATGACAAAATACCCAAACAATGATATTGTTCATCCTCTTCCTTCGTTTTCTAGATTCTCCCTTGTTCATCGTTTTTTTTTTTTTTTTTTTTTTTTTTTTTGGTAACATTCATTTGAAAAAAAAAAAAAAAAAAGAAACAACTAGTTTTGGCTTCAGGTATATGCTTTCTGGTATTTCTACTATTCTTAGTAGAGTATGAACTAATGATGGCCGAAGTGCATGAATCGTTTTACAGCATATTGAACCCTTTGAAGTAGATCTATTTGTAGAACTTAAATCAATTTTTACCTAATCTTTTTTCACTCATCTTACATCCGTGAGAAAACTTTACAGTCCCCTTTGGAAACTATCTTTTGGAAACCCTAATTATTGCCAGTCTACTTTGCACACAAGCAAATCATTCATCACAACACCAGCGGCCACGTATCCCCTTATCCCTCTTGAGATCCTTGTGGCAATTATCTTAACTTCGCACCAAGTTCATCATCTAAGCCAACACCATAGGTGCACCGTGCTATCGTATGTGTAAATCCAGAGCCACCGCTTAATTGGCAAGATCTCCATGACTAGCACCATTGCTTCCGTGCCAAGCCACGAGTCGCTAGTTGTTGCAGTCTGCTTTTCCATTGATTTTAATTAGTTGATTGCAATTGATAACCAATTTCTCACTCCCTCTGCTTGCACTGCCCTATGCTCGATGATGGAGGTTGTGGTCAAGTCAAAACCTCAATCCTAGGTTGATATGAGATTGACCATGTCAAACAACCTCAATCCAAGCAATCGAGGCAACATGCACTTGGAGCCTGAAGCAGCGAGGGGCGACGGTCGAGGGCAAAGGTGCACACAAGTGGTGAGGAGAGCGAGAGAATGAACCAGATTTGAAGGCGGACATGTGAACTGGGAGAGGCAAGTGACAAGTGATGTATGACGGCAACAATGTGCAAAGGCCAGCAATAGCAGCGTCGAGCGACCAAGAGGCGAGTCTGAGCAAGCCAGGTAATAGAGAAATGGGTCACAAGGATACTTTCATAACCTAATTTTCTACAGTGTGTATGGAACCTATTTTGGGGTGGAATTAGCACAATATTTTCCCGAAAGATTATTTCTGAAATGCATTGCTCAATGCGTTGACGGCTGATATCTGTTAAAACGTGAAAGGAGATGGTGCGGGATAGAGTACCACAATTTCCAATCTCTCCCCACTAAACAAGTTTTCTCCTTGTCTTCTTTGTTTTTCATTTATTTAATTTAGAAGAAGTTTTCTTTTTGCCATAAGTTCCTTTTGACTTAAAATAGTCATGAGGGCAATTTCATCAACGTAGCTAAGTGTGTCAGTGACAAAAATATTTCATTGCCCAAATAATTCAAGTCAAAGGGCTCAATCCCACAAACTTAAAATTCACGTAATCAATTGCACATAAGACATTAATTAGAAGAAAATTAGAATGATCCCTTAAGTAATGATGTCGTTTGATCTATTGAGATCACGAGACTCTGAAAACTCGTCCCGAGTCTCGCAATTTCTGTCACTAAATCATGATTTGGATCATTCTCCCACATACTCCTCATAAAGGAAAGTTCCATGAGTCCTCCAGTTTCGTCACCTTAACTCTGCATGGGTGCAACAGTGTCTCCCCGCATGCTGACTGGAAATAAAGAAATAGTCAATTCCCAGAACTGTCTCCAACGTATCGGAGTAAATGAGACATTGAATATCTTGGCAAGAAAGGAAATCAGAAGCTCATCGACACAAACTAAAAGGCATAAATGAAGGGAGGAGAAGAAGGTGGGGATTGAGGTAGCATTTAACATAAGCAACGCGACGGATGGTGAAAGAGCGAGGATGAAAAACAAGTTGAAAAGAGAGAGGGGGGCTCTTTCAAGTGATTCCACCTGCCTCCTTTAATTCTTTCTTGAATTCAATTGAATGCTTTGAATTCAAGAACGAGCATTGAAGCTCCTCTCTCTCTCTCTCTCTCTCTCTCTCTCTCGAGCATTGAAGCTCCTCTCTCTCTCTCTCTCTCTCTCTCTCTCTCTCTCTCTCTCTCTCTCTCTCTCTATTAAATGGGGTTGGTCCGTTTAGGATGTTGAAAGGAGGGATGCCTTGCGAATAACCCTAGATTATGTATCGATTCTTCGAGTCATTCTCTGTTAATCACGTACAAAGCAGAAACAACGGTGGTTAATTATGACCGACCAAGAGATAAGTTATAAATTGTGTCATTAAGGGGTGTATCCATTTATTATCAAGGGACCCTCGACCATATTCCATTAGTCGGTGAAGAAGGAAGATTTCACTCTTCATAGTGAAAATCTCTTGTGAGTATGCTAGATCCATTTTCAAGTGTTGATTATTAACTTGATGAGCTCCTTTAGATTCTGATCTAATTGCGTTCATTTGATGTCCTTTTTTTTTTCTTTTGTGTGCTTTGCTTAAGTCCAAGCTATTCATATCAATCAATCGTTAATAATTCTAATGTCTAGATAAATGTTGTCAAGTGTTTGTGAAAAATCAAAACAACTTTACTCATGATGGATTATGACATATGGATCTTCATTTGATCCACTTCTAGTAAAGGATTATTTTACACTTCCGCTATTGGCTATTTGACATGTCAGTAACTTCAGTCACACAATAATCTCTTAGTACATGCATTACACATCCAATCTAAAATAATCCATGATATAACTAGATTGAACTTGATAGCCAATAGGGTTGTGAGGAATTGATAATATGAAGAAGTCTTCCTTCTTTTTAATTTCGAAAAGAGGAAAATGGAGTTGGCGATGAGAAAGTGACTGTAAAATTTGACATTCCCATATCATTATTTAGAAATACGTGTCCTAAAAGAAGTCAGATACATTATGAAAGATCTAAAAGTATGTATTGACTCTTTGGGGAATTTTATTTACTAATTACATAACAGCTCATGTAGCATTTGCCATGTTATCATAGTGTTCATAGGCAGAGGCGAAAAAATGAATTGAAAAAAAGGAAATAAATCATAAACTGGGCAAGATCGATCGATGAAAATCTATGTTTCACATTCCACTGTCCATTCTTTCTGAAGATGAACTAGCTGCAATAGAAGTCCCACCAGAGTACTTCAAGCTCTTCACTCATTTCGATATAAGGACAACAAGGAAAGCACAGCGATACTTTCAACTTTGATCTTGCTCATTTCTTTTTATTTAGCGGTCAAGTGGCATCTGGGCCGTCTTAATTATTTCATCCGTAGCGTTCCGTGCTTTACTTGCTCTGCTTGAATTCAAACGATGCAGAAGAGCTTCTGAGCATTGTGGTTGGATTTCCACACCAGCTGTGATAACGTTTGAGGGTGGACATTTATCCAAACTCGGAAGAAGGAACAGTGGAAAAAAAATATATAAATCGATGTGCTTTAATTGATCTTGCCTCATTTATATGGTTTCTACGATCTTTGTTTCTATTGCTAACTATGAACATCTTTGGTGACATGGCAGATGTCTCGAGAGTTGCCCAACATCTAGACAGATTGGGCAAAATATAATTTCGGCCTAGAGATGGACAAATTGAATGTATGAGTAGTGAGTACCACTGCATGGTTGGTTGGGCATCAAGGACCTCATTTTTCCATTTTAATTGGACATTTCTTTGTCGGAGTAAAAAGACCACTTAATTTAAAAATAAAAAACTTGGGAGATTGAGGTGATTTTTTTTTTTTTTTTTGACCCAAGAACCGCCGTAAAGCTGGCAGCCGTCGACATAAATCCAAGGCGGTGCCGCAAGGACCCACCTCCCACGACGTCACAGGTAAGGTGCGCAATGCGCATGCCGGGACTCAAACCTCCCCTCTTCCGCAATTAGAGGGGGAAAGGCCCAAGCCAACGCGCCCACAAGCGGGATGGGTGAGATTGAGGTGATTTTGATTTATATATTTTGAAAGAATTGACCCAAGTGGGGATGCTGGAAAATTTTGGTCAGGGTTAAAACAGGCTGAGGAGGAGGAGATGGAATTCGTTCTTAAAATTTCTTCAGAAAAAAAAATGCACAAATTTTTTGTAAAAATGCTAAGAAACTAAATTAGAAGCTGAAAATTGATCCAAACAATTACTCACTTTATTTATACGAAAATATTCTTGAGTGAACCAATCTACATAAAGATATCATAGTCAAGTACCCATTGAAGAACTATGTATTTTCCACAAGTCATTATCATCTGAAAATCTTGACAAAATTTGGTATGCAATAGCCTTTTCCATCTAAGATAATTGAGAAACTAGGAAAAGAGGGAATAAAATAAAAAGATTTCATGACGAATGCCCCACGTGCATTAATTGATCAACCAATTCCGGTAATTTGCTGATTTCATCACACTAAATTTTCTCGTAATATGTACAATTAATGATTTGAAAACTAATATATCTCATATATTTCATCGTATGATCTCGTTTTACTTTGATAGGAACATCGAGATGCAATTTGCTGCTCCGGCAAGATCAAATGGGGGGAAATGAATAGCCGGAGGGAAAGTTGGTATGTTGAGGAATGAAATGCAGTTGACTCGAGTATGGCTTTGGCCGGATCAATCAAGCAGAAACTGGAAAGCCGCATTAACTGTTCAGATCATGGGAAGTTGGATTCAATAGCCTGAGAGGGTGGAGTTGTGGGGAGCTTTTAAAAGCTCTTACTTATCAGTGTCCTTGGTCTCTCCGAGCAGTTATTATTAGGGTTTTGTTGATAAATACTCTCGGGATGCTTGCTTAACAAGTTTGGTGAGAAAACAACGTTCAACATTCGATTGTTAGAGTTTTCCAGATTTGTGGACTAAATTAATTGACTTTATTATTGTAATTTACCGTTTAACGTTTACCATTTTACGGGGTTTGGTCTTAGGTGAGATAGAAGGTTTCTTAATTAGTCTAATATGGGACTGGCTAGTATGGGCCGAGTTGAGCCTGGCCCGTAATAAAGGGGACTGGCTGGAAACTCTATAAATAGTGCTCAAGTCTCTCCTCTAGCCCTAATCTCACATATCCTCACCTAAGGGGCGTTACTCTAACGCTAATCGTGAGGGGCCGCCTTATTGAGCCAGTGATCCGGAGGGTAATAGAGGAGAAAGATTTGTGCGAAAGACATTGTGTTCCTGTTTCCGCTTCAAGAAAGACAATGGATTCTAAAACAGGTGCGTTGATCCTTCAATTCGCGATTACATGTTTATGTTCTGGTTATGGAGATTTTGGGTTGCGCATAATTGGCGCACAACATCGATTTGATTGTGCATGTCAGGAGAACCATCGGTGCATTGAAATTCCATGATTTTTTTTATTCAGTTATCTTAACGGGTGTTCTGAAGCAGTCTTTCAACAAAATTTATTATTATTGATTCATAGGAGCATGGGCAGTGTAGGGTTTTTCCCTTTCATCTTTTTTCAGTCTTTTATTTTCTCTTTTGCCTTAGTAGCTGAGAGAGGTGTGGGAGAGGGCTCTTGAAAAGGTGGGGTGATTGGAGTGACCCAATTGTGGAAGTTGGAGTTATTGTGGTATTAAAGATGGATTGGCATTCAGGACACTTCGTCAACTGTAATGCAGTCTCCCCTCATTTAATGACCCCCACTAGCTCTCTCTCTCTCTCTCTCTCTCTCTCTCTCTCTATATCTCTCTCTAACACACACAAAACCTCACCATCTCTCATAAAAGCCTTAAACTCTCACCTGGCCCGTTTGGCTTTGGCAGACGTTGGAGGTTCTTCATTGGCTTCGAATGCAGGTCGGTCATGGCTTCAAATTCATATCAAGGATTGCGACGAGTAATTAGCTCGAACCTGTCCCAATCTCGAGTCGGATTCTTGAAATTTTGACACAAATCTGCCCCCAACTCCCAGTTAATTTTGTGATAATTTTGAATAGAAAAGATACATCAATTCAAGCATGAGATAGTACAATTGCATAAATAACATCGTGCTCCTAGGGGGAAAATTTAGTTATACAATTAACCGGGGATGAGTTATAGGATACCTACCAACCAACCAAAATCGAAGGGCACCTATCTTCCTTGAATCAACAACAATTTAACGTAAATTTGACACAAGATGAAGGTATTTCAACTTCGAATTAAAATATATATATATAGAATATTCTATAATGAAAAAAGTTCCATCATATATAATGGTGCAGTAATACTTTAGGTTCTCACAAAACAAAAGAAAATCATTTTTTTTCAGTACTCACTCCTTATTTTATTAGTTAACCAACCGAATGCCAAACTTGTTCCAAACCCTATAGAGATGTCTAAACGGATACCAAGATCCAATCTTGTAAATTGAATCCCAACCCAATACAAACTTACTAATTCTTCCATTGAACTGTGAAAATGTAGTTCTCCAAGTTATTGCGAGTAAGTACCCTCTCACGTGTGCCTTTCAATCTCGCAAGCTTGCACCATTTGCTTTTCTTTATGAAACAATTATTTTTGTATTTTGGACTGATTGTCACGCACTAAACTTAGTCAATTTTTCCAGGCTTGTCATTCATGTTGAAGATAAGTATTCACACACTATTACTTCTTTAATAATAGCAATTATAGCTATCTTATCAAGTGCTCCAAGGGCAATTAACAAGATTGATTCTTTATCTTGTTTACGAAAGCTCGCCCTTAGAGCCCTAGCTTGTAACCCAAAAACAATTTTGAAATTGTGCTAGTAAAAAAGGGGAGAAATTTCTAACCTCAAATAAAAAAAAAGATTAGCAAAACAGGTTTTAAAAAAAAAAAAATTGAGACAAGTGTATTGAAAGTCTGAAATTTGTCAATAAAGAATAATTTGAGTCTCGAAACTTTCCAAAAGTGTAATCAAGTCCAAAAACTTATCAAAAAAATATAATCAACAAAAAGACTTAGTCGGACTAATTTAAGATTTGATTGCATTCTTTGAAAGTGTTAGAACTTAATTATACTTTTTAAAAGTGTTAGGACTTAATTACACTTTCACAATAAGTTTTAGAACTTAACTATACATTTTTAAAAATTTAGGACTCAATTATACTTTCGTAACAAGTTTTAAAACTTCTAGTACACTTATCCCAAAAAAAGATTTGCACATTTACCTTTAAATGATTGACATGTGAATAAATTCAATTACAGAGCAATCTTTATGTACACTTGTTAACAGTGAATGTGTATGAAATTCTTTACACTGATGATGGATCCAATGAAAATCCATAACAGTAATTCCAAAGCATATTTAACTAGTTTTAGGAGGTGTCTTCAGACATTCTTTTTTAACATTTTTCAGAGATATGTACCAAGGGAATTAATACGTGAGCAAAGGAGATCTTATGCATTGGGATTTGGGTGATTGTGGCGCCCTCAAGGTCAGATGATTTCCCTCGAATGCATAGTCGTCCTACGTTTGAACTTGGCCTAAAGAAATTGGACGTGCGCGGGACCAAGAACTTCGACTATGTCACTTAATGGGTACATAATTGAAATATCTTTTCAAGAAAGATACAACAAAGCCAAGCATAGGAAATAATTGATGCAGGTGTCTCTAAGAAATTATTTTTTCTGAATTATAATAGCTTCTAATCAAAACGTTCGATATTGTTAACCGCAACATAAATTAGAGGTACCACCCGCCGTGGTGGCTCCGCTGGATAGGCTTCAGACTTCCTTTCACCGAGAGGTGCGGGTTCGAAACCCATGCGACGCAAGTTGCGAGAGAGGCTGGCGTGAGACATTGGTGATTTACCCGGTGGCATGTGTGTGGTAGCTAGCACGTGTCGCCCCAGGTGGTTTATCTCCGGCTACCAGCCGTGCGGGGTTCCCCTGGGTCATAAAAAAAAAAAAAAAAAAAAAAAAAAAAAAAAAACATAAATTAGAGGTACTACGCAACCTTTACATAAGAGCCGGTACAAAAATTTAAAGTTGGGAGAGCTTGGCCATTTGATATAAAACTTGAATATAATCGTAAGTTACACAGTCAGTGCAAAATGTCTTTCACAAATAATCATGAATTGAAAATTATCATCTATTGAAGGAATGAGTTCGATTATTGAAATTCAAAATAGATAGGCAACTTAAGTATGTTTTGTAGGTAACGACCTATAGTCTCCAGCGATTAAATTGAGTCAAAACCTTGAAACAATTACGACTGATGTCCCACGTGCAATTTCTTCAGATTTCTTTCAGAAGTGCTCTTGAGATAATTGTTAGACAATTAAAAGAGAAATATTACAATCTTCTATGCACCGACTTTTCTCATAATACGTGCAATTGACGCCTTGAGAATTGAATCTTTTCTTGTATAGTATGCTTAACTAATGTGCGGAGAGCTCTCACCGATACAATCATGTTTCTCACGCTGATATAGATCTAGGTTTCTGCACTGGAATATGTATCTTCTAGTGGGATTAATACAGATCCTGCAGATCTTTAAATGTCATGGACTTGATCCATTAGATTTCAGAAGTTGCAATAAGTATTGTGCCTTCCATGTCAGTTAAGCAGGGATTGAATGAGCAATTAATTTATATCCTCGGTCTCTAGTTAGACATTGGAAGCTAGAGAGAGAGAGAGAGAGAGAGAGAGAGAGAGCAGCTTAGAGCTGAAGAAATTGATGAGAATAGCCAACTGACGCACGTCATGCAGATGTGGGCTCTCTCTTAAAGCCGAGCCCTTCACACTCCCAGCTCTTGGTCGAAGAAGTGATAGTCTCTCCCTCCCTTGCAGTTGTCAGCTCCCTCTCCTGTAACCCTCCTATAAAACATTTTTACTCGCCTGTCTGCTCTCTATCACACACACTCCACAGAGAGAGAGAGAGAGAGAGAGAGAGAGTCTTTCGTGGTGAAGTAATAATGGTTTCTTTTCAAAATTCAACACCCCATTCTCCGAAACAGAGGGGGCCGATCATTCGAGGTCTGGAGAGTCTGTCCAAAAAGAGAAAGTGGGAAGAGATGCGACGACCACGGCGAGGGCAACGGCAAGTTGAAGCTGAAGAAGCCCTAGGGAAACGATCATCCCAGTCATCAGAGACAACGGAAGCCACAAGGACAGTGCTCGACATCGAGCTCCACCTCGAAACTCCTTTGCCTTTGGAGTGGCAACAACACCTTGATATTCAGGTATATTAGTCTCACGTAACATCCTCGTTAAGATCATGCGGATTCATTAGTCTCGAAAAGCAGTGCAAGACGTGTTTGATCCATGTAACTAAATCGACTCATAGATGTCAGTGTTTGGCAAAGATTTTTGCTTCCTTTCTAAGAAATGACGCTTTCAGAAGAAAGAAAGAGAAGTCATAATCGATGTAGACCCTCTCTATTCTTTAATAATCTGTGCGACATGCATAAAATCTCGATGCTTGATTTGGATCATCTCTTTTACATCTTTGATTTGAGTGATGATCTTCTACATCCTGATGCAACCTTTACCGAGATAGAACGAGTACAACGTGATATATTTCGTTTGTTTTGGCAATCGAGCGAACATTACATTGATGGCCAAAAGAAATTCGATATCACATAAATTTATTGATGGATATTCATGCTTCATCCTCGTATAAAATTTAGAGGTCAGTGTTTATTTATGAAGTCCTCTTATCCTAGCCTTTGGCCGGTTTACCTGATGGGTGATTTTTATGTGAAAAGTACGTCTTATTTGCACACATGTAATCACCAAGAATAGGGCAGAGCAGCAGACAGTTGTAGGAAAATACAGACATTAATTGAGTAACTTACGTGCCTCGGTTCTCTTACAGTCCGGACAGATATACTTCTACAACACAAGAACGCACAAAAGAACGTCAAAAGATCCTAGAGAAACCTCGGACACAGGTCACGCAGCTAGTCCTGGTAATCACGTGAGCCTAGAGCTCGAGCTCAACCTCCCTTATAACCACGACCAGCAAGACGATCATGAGGTCCTATCCTCAGGAACAATGCGTGACGCCCGGAATCTCTCAGAGAAGAAATCAGGACGACAAGTGAAGAAGGTGCGGCCGTGGTTGGGATTAGAGACGAGAAATGAAACCAAAGGAGAAGAAGAGGAGGAGGAGGAGGAGGATGATCAAATGGTCGCAACAGTTTGCGGGAGGTGTCACATGCTGGTGATGCTATGCAAGTCGTCTCCGACATGCCCCAACTGCAAGTTCTTGCACCCCCCAGACCAGAGCCATCGGAGACTCTTCAACGGTCGGCGTAGCCTCCTATGTTAATAGTGATAGTTTGAGACATATGTATAACCCTAAGCTTTGCATATTAATTAGTACTAGGTTTACCAGGATGATGGATATATATACATAACCCAAGAAGTTTGTCCTGTGGTTGTCCCTTGGAGAGAGAAACAGAGAGAGTGAGAAGGGAAGTGGGACTAACGCAGATGACTGTAATGATAGGTAGTCCGATATAATATGGTATGATGTGTATTTGCGAGGACAATTTTATGTGTTTCCTCTCCCTAGGTCCCAGGCAAATGGATCATGAATGGACCCAATTGAAATGGGGAATTGGTTATGGATGAATGGATGTGTGGATGGGTAACCACCCCTATGCTTTTTGGGCGTGTTTCTTGGCGCGGATGCAGACTATCCAAATCGACATTTGATGACACACCTTGGATGGACAAATCCAGATATATCCAGATAACAATCCAAATGATATGTTCTGACTCTGCGGCGAGATGATTGTACTCGGCCTAGATTGGGTATCAGATCTTTTTTCTTTTTTTTTAAAAAAAGAGCAAATGAAAATAATGAGACGACTTTACCAAAAAAAAAAGAAAATAATGAGACGAGAACAATAGTTGTTCATTTTGTCCTCGGGAGTCGCTTTCGCAACCACTGCGCAGTTAAAACAATTTTAAAGCCGTCACAAGATGGTGGTTGCTTCTGTCTCTCTCTCTCTAAATCTATTCACATTCACAAACTTTCATTATTTATCTAATTCCAATCTAGATTTACACAAACACGTTGTTGAATAGGATACAATCGTCCTTAGTTATTAAATCTAATTTTCTATCAAACAAGATAATGTAAGAAATACCCCTTTATTAAACTATATATACAGGCCCATCAAATGGGTAGATTACGTTGAGTTTAGGTTGGATGATAAATGATCTGACCCCAATTGATCAATTTGATCTATTTTGACTTATTTATTTACAATATATATTTATAGAATGATACCCACTCTGTGATTTATTTTTAGCAATTTTTCTCCTTATATTGTTGTATTTGAATAATTGCTAGAATTTTCTAGGCCTCTTTCTATTATTAATATTTTCCCAATTTTATTATCAAAGAATTGCCGACAGGATCCCCGCGAATCTTGGCGTGAAACAGTACGCACTCGTCATCCGACAGAGGCCAAAACAAAGACCAAACTCTTTGGGGTGCTAAGCAATCTCAACCTAATAACATGTCATGCGCAATCGCTACTCTTGCCTTTTCTTTTCCTTTTAGTGCTGTGAACATTCGCTTATAAGAGTTACGTGGAATTGTGGATGCAGTAAGTTAGGATGCAAAACCTGCACTATTCTGCAACTTGTATGACCACATATACACCGTACGTATTCTTAACGTAATCGCTGTATCTTGTATATAAATGCTGGAACAGCGGCGATCACAAGGCTCGTGAACGCGGCAGAAGTCTGCATGAAACAAACGCCAACTCCAGTCCTGACCCCACTGCAAACTTCAGATAAAAAGCAACGCAGTTGTGCAATAAATTCAAAAGTTTCAGCTGAAAAAAACACAAACAAGAAATAACCCAGAAAAGGAACGATTACAGTGCAAGCAATGAAGGCCAAGAGAGAGACAGCCTGATCGCTCAAGCTCAACTTGGCATAGGCGACGGAGGAGCGATTTTGGGGCTCTAAACTGGCACGTTCCATTTGCTTTGCGGATCTCTGATATTGGGTTTTATCCAATCAGAACCGAATCGATTTTGGGAGTAGTAAGCGAGGGCAAGATAGAGTTTGATCCTGATATGATTTGTAATAGCTTCTTAGCCTTGCACTATTCTGCGACTTCTTGTAGGGCCACCAGAAATCAGCGGTGGAGCCGGGCAGTGGGGTTGGCGGTACATCAAATCCACGGAATCGAAGTATATAATAGTATCCCCTCAGGTCGCATGACAATTGGCCCAAAATTATTTTTGTTCATGATGTTGTGTTGGGCAAATCACCACATTTGAGAGTGGAAAGAGAGATAATCTAGGGAAAATTCATTTTACCCCCATTCAACTTTAAGGTTGGTGCCCCGTAGACTCTGAACATTAACAAGCTGCATTTTTGCTTCTTAAAGATGATATTTCCGAGGATGAGAGGGATCAACCTTAGTGATGGCGATGAGGGAGACAGGGCTATCGGAGTATATAATAGCTCCACCAATGGTTTTGTATATTTCCCTATGCATTCCAAGAAATGCAAAACCATGACGATTGGATGTAAAATTGAAACGTTTAGAGAAACTTCAAAATGCAAGAAATGTTTCTTGGCCATCAAAATTGACCTGGAAAAGGCTTTTGCGAGGCTTGAACAGGACTTCTCTGAAAAACTCCATCATTTTCACTTTCCTAAGGAATGGATTCGCCTTGTTATGAATTGCTTCACCACTTCTCTCCCATCTATTGTCCTTGACTGGGGTTTGGTGGAACCTTTTGCTCAGGCCGTGGGCTTAAACAAGGGGACCCATTTCCCCCTTTGCCGGGAAATTCTGTCTTTAATCATTGAACAGGAGCGTGTTGAAGGACATTGGGAACCTGTGAGAGCCTCTTTGTGAATGATTTACTTCTTTTTGGAGAAGTAGACGATCAGGTGTGTGAATATACTGTTCGCACTCTTGTAGTATTATGTAATGTCTCCCGCCAGAGGACTAATGCAGATAAGACCGAAGTTGTTTTCTCTGCCAATATGGATGAGGACGAAAGAATCTCTTTTGCTGGTAAACCGGGCTTTAAGGCATCTAGGGAAACTAGAAAAGTATCTTGTTTCAATCTTTATTGCTAGAGGGATGCTAGCCTAAGATTCCGAGGATACCATTAAATGGACCAGAAGCAAGTTGACTGGAGAAGAGAAAAAAAAGTGCATTTGGTTAATTGGAACAAAGTGACTCAGAGAAAGGAAAATGCGGGATTAGGTCTATTAGATTTCGTTAGAGCTGTTAAACGGGTGGGTCGGATCGGGTTTGGGTCAGGTCATTAATGGGTCGACCCAAATTGACCTATTAACCCATTTATGACCCATTTATGTCTAATATAAATTTTTCGACCCATACCTGACACGACCCATATCCGACCCATACTCGACCCAACCCATATTAATAAAATATTTTCATATTTAACCAAATTTAGGAAAACTTATTCTTATGTTTTTTTTAAAGATTATATTACTAAAAAAACTTCAAAGCAATACAAATCCAATCAATAATTTTTCAATTTTTTATAATTTTTCAAAAAAATTATTTCTTATATATATTTAAAAACTAAAATAGTTTTATACATTGGACAATTTTTATAATTTTTAAAATAATTATTTTAAAAATTAAACCAATACTGCTAATACGTACGCAACTGCAGTCCCTAAACAAGGAATTCTAGATATCCTTTATGTAAGAATAACTCGACTCGCTTTACGTCATAAGGTAGGGGTGTATCCGCCTTCAATTTCGTTTCAGCCACTTACCAACTTTTTACAAGGTGATAGGTTGCGACCGGAATGCCTTAAAACCAATCAAGTAGTTGAGAGTACCCAAATCCTTGGAATGATATGGACAACAGACCGATCAAACTTCACCCCATTGAACGACGACTCTTTTGGATGAGGACGGCGCTAGATGCATCATATGTGTCATGCACATGAGCTAAAGTTGCGCCAGATGCTCAAGCGAACTCGATGCATCCTTAGATATGCTGGTTTCCTAATCAGTGAAGGATAAGGATCTTTTATGCAGAATTTTCTTTATACTGACGCATTATGTATGCGCTCTATTTTTTTTCTTCTCTCTTTTCTTTTGGTGATTTTTAGTTTTTTTCACGGGCAGATTTTGCTTTAGTTAAATATAGCCAAAGAAGCCAATGTCGCAAAGCTCAGACGGAGTGATCAACGCCCAATCCTGGCCCTCTGAGGACGGGGACATGAAGATCATGTCCCTACATGAGATGGTCACATCAAACGCACTAATCCACCAAATCATGTCCCTCCGAGGCTCGAGCCTCGCCCGACGCCGGTGAGTTCGAGTCTCACCAAATCAGCGAGGCTCGAGCCTCGCCGGGTGTCGGCGAGGCCTCCGCCTCGCCAAATCCAGCGAGCTCGAGCTCGCCCGACACCGGTGAGCTCGAGGCTCGCCTGGCCGGTCGCCGGCTGTTGTCGTGCCGACGACAAGAGGAAGAAGAAAGAAAGAAAAAAAAAAAGAAGAAAGAAAAAGAAAAAAAATAATTATAATTTCGGTTTTTATAAAAAAAGATTTTGTAAAGTTAAAGAGAGGAGAGAGAGATGGTGAGGTTTTGAGTGAAAATAAATGGGTTCATTTTTAATGAGTTGATAAATGAGTCATAAACGGGTCAGAGAGCTCACCCATTTAAAACTCATATATCTTAGTCTTGACCCATTAAAACCCATTATGGGTACTTTATGAAATAAAGCTTGACCCATTAATGACCCATTTAACCATAAATGGGTCCATAAATGGGTTGCACAACCCATTTAACACCTCTAGATTTCGTAATATACGTTCCCACAATATCTAAGAGGACACCAGTTGATGGAAAGACCGGTGCTTTTAGTGTCGGAAGGGCACTGGTGGGCTGGGGACAAGATCTCTCAAGAGGGAATAAGCCATTTGATCATCTGATCTCATGTTGACTTCTAGAATAAAATTTGGTGTGGCTTGAGCACCTTAAGACATTGTACCGAAGGACCGCCAACAAGAAATGAAGATCTCTTGATTAGTGAATACAAGGATGGGAGTTGGGACTCTTCCGAGGTTTCCCTTGATACTGCTTAGAGTTGGCAAAATGGGTTATAAATCCATATTATGACCCATTTTTAGTTAAATGAGTTATATATAGGTCAAGCGAAAGTTAAAAAGAAGTCATAAATGGATTTGAGAATGTAAAATACAAAAAGAAATGGCTCTAAATGGGTTATTAGAAAACCCATGGCCTTTTTAACTTTATAAAAATGTTTTTT
Organism: Eucalyptus erythrocorys; assembly: GCA_014182555.1. Lineage (NCBI taxonomy): Eukaryota > Viridiplantae > Streptophyta > Magnoliopsida > Myrtales > Myrtaceae > Eucalyptus > Eucalyptus erythrocorys. The sequence goes on from CM024602.1 coordinate 57,345,081, forward strand.
ATAAAAAAAAAAATCAAAATTATAATTTTTTTCATATTTCAATTTTTTTCTTTTTTTTTTCTTTTTTTTTCCTTTCTTTCCGACCGATGGCCAGCAACAGGCAAGGCGAGGCTCGAGCTCACCGACGAGGTCACCGACGATTGGCAAGGCTCGAGCCTCGGGGATCTAGCGAGACTCGAGCTCACCGGAGTCGGCGAGGCCTCGGCCTTGCCGGATCTGCGAGATCGAGCCTCACTCGACGCCAGGCGAGACTCGGCCTCACCGATGATTGGCGAGGCTCGAGCCTCATCGAATCTGGCGAGACTTGAGCTCACCGGCATTGGGCGGAGCCTCGGCCTCGCCCAGATTGGCGAGATTGAAAGCCGCCCGACACCGCAAGCTCAATCTCGCTTGCGGCCGATCACCGATCATCATCGTGGCCGGCGGCCAACCGAAGAAGAAGAAAAAAAAAAGAGAAAAAATAATTATTAAAAATTAAAAATTATATTCTTAAAAATTAAAAATAATTAAAATTATATTTTAAAAAATTAAAAATTCAATTTTAAAAAAAAATATTTTAAAAAGAATTATAAAAAATTTCCATTAAATTTGTATTGCATAAAAATTGTTAAGAAATTTGTATTGCATAAAAATGTTTTAACAATACTTTTTCTTTTTATATAAAAAAAAATCATGAAAATGAGCTTTTTAGGTTTAGTTAAAAAATTTTCATGTTACGCTTTTTAGTTATTCAATGGTATGTTCACTTCAAATAAGAGAAGCATGTGCATACTTCAAACAAGAGAAGCATGTGCATAGTCTAATTTTTTATAAATATTTCAATTTATAGGTTTTTTTTAACTTTTTTTATTTTATTTACGATTTTTAATTTAATTTGAAGTTTTAATCCAGTTAGTATATAGTAGAAGTGGGTTTTCCTAGAATATTAAAAGGTTTTAGGAATACAAGTTGGGTAAGATACAAGTCAAGTCGGGTATGAGTCATTCGATTTACACTACAAGAATATGGGTCAAAACGGATTAAATAGGTTAAATATGGGTCGACTCGACCCATTTTCGACCTGACCCACCCATTTGCCACCCCTAAATTACTGCTGAAGCTTTTAAAGAAATGACTTCTAACATTACTATTCGAGGGACATCTAGGGAGAAGACCAGGTAACTTGGAATACCTCGGATGATGGGAATACATACTTGCTAGAGGTTGAAGTCCTGGCACCAGAATTGGGGAATGTTTTGCGTGGATCTAATACACTGAAACGACACCACTGACTCAGCATTTCATTTGGCTAGTCGTTAATGATAGCATTGCTGCGAAAATGGTGCTAGTGGAACGCTGTGTGTGCTCAATGTAACGGGGAATAGGACAGTCGTGCGGCTCAGCTGCACAACAAATGTATCAGAATCAGGGAATCCCTAATTCACTTAGATCTTCATTCTAGCTTCAAAGGACTGGATTCCAACTGATGTTTGATCCTGGTGCGGTCACAGTAATTCATCTGTCCCTTGGCATGTTCTATTCCTCATGGTAATATGGTCAATCTGGTTGAACAAAAATGACACTGTTTTTCAAAGCTCGAAACAAATGTGCAACCTGGCCTCAAATGCCAAGGTGAAAAAAACTGCTGAATTCCTTGCCATTAGGGCAGCAAAACAACCTCTATTGCAAATCTTGCTAAATGGCTTCCTCCATTAGTGGGATACTTTTAACTTAATATTAATGGTTCAATCTGTAGGGAGCTTGGCTTGCAGGGGATGGAGGTGATTCGAGACAGCTCAGGACTCTGGGTTAAAGGTTTTGTGTGGCACCACTTGCACAGCTGAGGCTCCAATGAGGCCTCTTAGGATGGGATTAAGCCGGCTTTACTTACCGATATCATCTCCTTGATATTGAATCCAAAAGCTTGCATGTGGTGCAAGCCCGTACCTATAGAACAGTAGAGAATCCTATACTAAAACCCACTTTCGATGAATGTTAGGACAACCGGAAGAGATGCAGCGCAATCGAATCTGCCACATTAATAGAGAAGCGAATAACTGCGTGTAAGGGCTTGCAAGGCTAGGAAGAGAGCAGGATCGGTGCTTTTGAAGTGTTTATACGTACCTCTCAGACCGCAAAGGAGTTCACACTTCTTTTGTCTTAGCCAACGCTAAATCGATGACCTAGTAACATATATTTGATATATGGAAAGGAAAAATCGCCACCACCAACCCTAAAAAATACCAAGTTGTTATACTATTGGTTTATTTGGACTTATCAACAGTCAAAGTAACTTATTTGCTTTCTCACTAATATCTAAAGTGTCAATTAACATTAAAAAATTATAATATAGTTATACATGGATTTACTTGTTGAATTTGAGCCTTTTTTAATGAAAAAGAAAAATCAAAGCGTTTTTACCAAAAAAAAGAAAAATCAAAGCGCATGTTTCACGAGATTTGAGCAAAGTGAAAATGGGAAAATTCACTCCAAACAATCGTTGGAGATGGTTGTTAATTATCTGGTTTATTTCATTAAATTTAAAACTAGGAAAGATTCGAAAAATGGTGGCGCTCGGAAGAGAGAGAAGTTAATTCATCAATTATATATACTTGTCAATAAGTTAAAGTACAACCAATTACCATGACAAAAGTAATAGCTCACATTTGAAGTTACAAGCTTATACTTCCCCATTCTTCAATATCCAATGTCTCCGATCATCTTATCATCTTGTTAATAGTCAGAATGAATTCTCCAACATTTCTTCTTCGATGATCGCACAACAGATTTCGCCTCATCTCTAGCTCCACCACAAAATAACCATTGTCTTTGGGTTCAGGTTTCATGCAACTGAACAAGAGTTGATATTGTAGTATTTAGGATGAAAAGCATTCAGAGAACCTTTATACAATATTGTTGTACCTGATATTGACATCTACAAATTTAAGCTCACAAAATATCTGGCGGCTGCCATTTTCTCCTATCATCTGTGGTTAATTTGTGTTGTATGGTTTTAGGATCTCATCCTCCATTTTTATTGTTTATGGGGAGATATGACACTGATTTGGCTTTAAAAGGCCACTCGAAATTTTGGAAGACCCAAATTTGTAGATGTCGATTCCAGGAACAACATTAATGTATAAAGGCTTACAACGTTTTGCTGAATGTTTTTTGTCCTTAATAATACAAATCAACCCTTGTTTGATAGAATGAAACCCCATCGCCGGAGCTATGTGATGACGACTATTTTGTGGTGGCCCTAGAGACAGAGGCAAAATCTGTTGTGAGTATCGAAGAATATGATGTTTAAGAATTCATTTTGAATATGAACTAAGATTGTATTTGATAATCCGAATAGGATAGGGGATCGAAGCCAGGGTGGTCTGGAATCTACATCTACCTAATAAACCCTACCCCACATCTACCTAATAAACCCTACCCCGAAGCCTGTCCTGTTTTTCTAATCTACTTCCAAAATCTACCTTGAACCTATTTTTTTCTTCTTCTTTTTTTTCATTATTTAGGTTAAACATAAGGTATATAGTTTTGCTATACAAACTACGCCAGGACGAACTCGAACGAACAGCACGTTGACTACAATCTAAAGGAGATATCTTGATGAACCAAAGCGCAGTAGCAGCAACAAGCACCGTCGCCTCTCCAATCCATTCCACAGAAGCAAATCAACAACTGACCCAACAACAGGAGCAACTAACCCAACATCGGCTTCATTATATCCAACGAAAATCAACGAATGAGAAAGACAAGAATCTCAGGCGATTTACCTCTCTATGATTGTTGTCCGAGACGAAAATCAATTGGAGCAGCTGGTGAACAAGAGAGACGGAGAGGAGCAACAAATGAGAAAGCGAGCGTCAACCGAGAGGGAGTCGCGACTGGCGAGCAGGAGCGGGAGAGAGGCTCGTGAGCGAGCGAGATGCGGCCAGGAGAGGAGAGGGGCAGAGTAAAACTTGGAAGGGAGAGGGAGAGAGAGAATGAAAACACAGCCCTAGCAACCACTGGAAAAGAAAAGAATTAGGATTTGCTTGAATGGATCCCCGATTCAGCCCGATTCTAGGTGATTCTTTTCCAAAATCGGAAGTGGGATCACATCCCTATTTCGAAAATGTGACGGGAACGGGATATGTTTTCATGATTGGTGCAATCTAATCAGATTTCCAAGTGGAACTGCACTGATTGCATCAGCTTAAATAGGAATTATCCAATTTAGTGTTTGGTAACGTCCTCTAAGCCACATAAATCCAAATATATCCGAATAAGAAATCCGAGATAAAAGTGAGATAAACCCAAATTTAATAAAAAATTAAAAATAATTTAACAAATATGTTTTCTTCCAATGTTAGAATGATGGAATGATGCCTCCAAATATTACTTCACCAGCCACCAGACAAGGACTATAACCACGATAGTCGATCCTTGTTATTTCTGAACACCACGCAATTGCCATAGTCTTCGACCATCATGATTATCTTCGTCGGCCAATCATTTGTGTTCCAAGGACTGAAAGTGAAGAGGAGTCTGAACGCGTGCTCATGATTGAATATTGTGCATGCATAGTGGACTTATTGGGTAAATCTAGATTCCTCGTGAAACCTTCGTATAATATTCTTGGATCCAAATTTAAAATGGATTCCAAGATCGTTAATTAATCAATGGCCCAAATTAAAGGTCTTCGGTATAATGATGGAAAAAATATGATGGATTCATTTATAAATTCAGACCGATATTTTTTTTACTTTTTTAATGTAATCTAATAAATCTCACAATTTTCACCATATGTAGTTGAAATAGATCAATACAATATTCGATTCCAAACATAAAAGAAATAATGTTTGCTCCAGCACAAAATATATATATATATATATACTCCTTAGTCTTATAAGCACCTTTGATTCAAAAATTATTAGAATTCAACCTGCAATATAAATAGGGATCACAACCCTCGCGTGCGGTTTGCATAGACAATGATGACAAATGGGATCGGAAGGCAACAAACGGAACCGTAGACTCGGACACTACAAAAAGAGTTGAAATGATAAGCAAAGGTCGAAAAAATCGATAGCTAGATATAAGGATAAAAAATTTCGATTTTATTATAATGAAATTTTTTATTTTATGATGGATACTCAAAAGATTTCTAATCCACCTTATCAATCTTATCCGAATGTGAACACCGAACGCAGCATAAGAGGATCTTCGTAAGGATTCAACATTGAAGAATGAGGAACAGGTATGTAACTCCAAATGCTGTTATTCACTTTTTCATTGGGAAATACAAGGGGCATCCCTGCAAAATCCAAAACATTCCGTACCAGGAACCGGTAAGAACGATATATGTACCTATTTATATATTTATAAAGGAGGAAGAGAAGTTCTTCGTTTCCCGGAGCTTCTCCCTATGCGCGGCGCGGCGACGGAAGCGAGGCCGAACCCGCCATTTTCCTTCTCCCACCGCTTCTTCTTCCCCAAATCTTATCCTTTCGCTACATCGCCACTGACCCACGACGTCTGCACTGGAATTTCTCCATTTTCTTCTTGAGCCAACTCGTGCAACAAGACGCTCCCTTCCAACCTTCAATTTTTGGTTCTTGGTTTTCTTGCTTTCACCTGCAATGCCGGGTCTGCAGCTGTTCTTGCCGAACGTACAGATACAATCGGATAATGGGTCTCGAGGCCCGTCGGATGGAGACCAGGATTCGAGCCCGGTCGTTTCGGCAAACGGTGGGTTGTTTCTGGACCCCGATTTGCCTTCTTCGTTTGTTCGTTTGATTTCGTTGGGTAGTAATTGTAGCATTGGGGCGCGTCGGCGAGAGAAGAGGGTTTCTCGCTGCGAGTTTTTGTCGGTGAGCTTGAGGGGCGGCGATGGGATTGTGGAGGAGCCTGGGGTGGCCTTGTCGCAGAGAAATGGAGGCAAGAGCTTGGGCTCCAAGGAGCTTGTGGCCTCGGAGAATGTGGTTTCCGCCGCGAGGAATAGGAGGAGATTGACGGTGCGGGGGAGAGGCGGAGCTGCTGTGAACACCACTAAGCACTTGTGGGCCGGCGCTATTGCAGCCATGGTTTCGAGGTCAGTGGTTTCTTTTCATGCTTTCCTAAATTCTATCTTTTGTTCTCAATTAAAGAAAGTGCCACTGTCGTTATGTAAGTTTATGTTGGTTAATGGGGAATTTACATACCTACCATTAGCAAGAAAATTGGTTGAACAGATATGAGATGAGATGTCCATCAACTAATGCATTTCCTTGCTTATTGTAATTTGAGCTAAACCCACTGTATACATAAATCTTTCTTGTGTTCTGTCCAAAACAACGGAAATTCCTTTTCATGGATGATAATAACTGTCCCATGTGACTGATGCGGGGAACCCAAGTCTTAATTTTAGGAGGCATCTGCCCCTGTTCAACATATTTATGTAGGTATATTTTAACTACTTTAGGGAATTGGTATACTTAGTGATGGGGCCAACTCTTATTGGGCATTGAACATGGCGCTTTGACTTGAATGCCCGCTTACAATCTGTCACTCAAGTTTGTCGACCAGTTTGGTCCACTGTTAGAGGTTACCTCGCTTCATTACTAAAAACCAAATATAGGAATGTTTGCTTTTCACATGTTATTGGCAATTGCCATCAGTCCCCTGCTATGAAGCTTGAATCTTGATGCAGAACTACCATTTTTAAGTAACACTTAAAAAAGTTGAAACTTGACCTCTTTCTTCTTAACAGCTAATTAATTTTCTTGTGCTAACTCAAGTGAATCATGTGCTGTGAAGTAATGCATTGAGGAAGATGTTGTTATGGTTATAAGCATATGCTTGTTTAGGCGGAGACTAACTTTTGATAAAGCGAGACCTTTTGCACACTGATAACAATGTTGTGATCACATAGGCCAGAAATTTGTAATGATTAAAGATAGATGGTTTAGATATAGCTGCAGATCCTTTGTTCTATATGGGAGGTTCTGTATACTGCAAATTAAATAATACTGGTAGGGGTTGAATTCCCATGTCTTTTGCTCATTCACACTAACTTCTCCGCTGTGGCTGATTCGGGTGAATGTCAATTTGTCAGAACTTTTGTTGCTCCACTTGAAAGACTAAAGCTGGAGTATATAGTTCGTGGAGAACAGAAAAATATTGTTGAGCTCGTCAGGACAATTGCAGCTTCACAAGGTTTACGTGGCTTTTGGAAGGGAAATTTAGTCAACATTCTCCGGACAGCCCCATTTAAAGCTATCAATTTTTGTGCTTATGATACCTACAGAAAGCAATTGCTTAGATTTTCTGGAAATGATGAAACTACAAATTTTGAGAGGTTTGTTGCTGGTGCTGCAGCTGGCATCACTGCTACCGTCCTCTGCCTACCACTAGACACTGTATGAGTCTCTCTCTCTCTCGGTTTTCACTTTTTGGACTCACTTTACCCCTCAGAAGTGTTCATACTTATGGCATTGCACAAGCATTCTAATGTAAGAAGTATCATTTTTCTTGGTTGTTGCGTCTACTGCACCAGTAGATATAAAAAGGATGAAGTGAATGAAAGTTGTGTGAGATTGATAGTAGCCACGCCTCGATCTTCAAAGTCTAGTCTAGTCCAGATATGCTGGGTTGGCAACAAATGAGAGCCTTCTAAACATTGTCAAAAAGTAAACAGAAGCTCATTTATGAAATTATGATACGAATGCTGGAGTATGTCCTGCCACAATAGACTTGAGGACATGTTTTCTCTACATATCTTTGTTTAATTTGATAATAAGAAAACTCCAGAAGAAAAGAAAGAGAAAGAATAGGTTGATGTAGCATGCAGAAAAAAGGTAAAGAAAAGCTAAAAGGTCCAGTATACTTTTAATGCTTCTTAGTTGTCTGCTGATGAAAGCAAAAACTAGCAATCAAATATTTCGTTTTTATTCACTGCACTGGAAAATTTGGATTTCTTTAGCCATAGCCATGCCAATCTATTGAAACATCTGCAGCTAATCAAGTTGTAGGTGATACATGACTTATCTAGAATTAAGCACATACAGGTGGTTCAAGCTTAGTGTTTTCAGGAATTATGGAATACTTGAAGATTCTAATTCTTCACAAAAATTTCAAGTTTTACCATATTCTTCCACAATTAGCCCTCATTTTCCTCCTATCCTGGGCTTTTCAAACATTGCCTTAAGCTTGATTTACACAGTCAACATCGACTGATGGAACCTCCTGCAGTGCACAAATTGGGCATTTTAACATAAGAAAAAAAGCCTTCTTTCTGTTAGACTCCATCCCTTAATCATAATATCTGGAGGCCGCTATATTGTAACCTCTATAGACAAAATGCATGAGCAATGTAGAAAATGAAATATCACATAGCAAATGGTCAGAAGCTTACCGTGATGGTATTAGTCACGGCAAACCAAGTCTACCTTCATGTACCATTTAATATACTAGATGGTGTACAGACTTTCTGTCCTTGTAAGATTGTAGTATAAATGGACCCAAGCAAATGGCTAGAAGCTTACCATGATTGTTATTACTCACAGCAAACCAAGTCTACCCTTCATGTACTGTTTAATATCTAGATGGTGTACGGTGTATCCATCCTTACAAGGTTGTAGTATGACTGATGAGGTGCTGCTCTGCAGGATAACATTGGTATATCCAAATTTTCATTCAACACTATTAGATTTGAGTGGATCTGAATAGCTTGTCAGCTAACAAGAGTAACACTATCTTTCTTCTACAAGCTTATGACAAGGGGTTCACTGTTTACAATAGCAAATTGGCAATATTTTCCTCTGTTTCTCCTCTCCAGTCCTTCTAAATTGACTAGGTTTGGACTATGAACCATGGCAATTAGGAAAGCTTAATGTTTACTCTTCATTAGTAGAATCAGCTGTCGAGATATTCAATCATTATATATTTATGCTAAACTTTCAGTGTTTAATAATCTCGCCCATATTGCTGTTAACGCTCTTAAGCTTGAGAACCCTATGATCTCCTGCTTCTCTTGTAGATTAGAACTAAGCTGGTGGCACCTGGTGGAGAAGCCTTGGGTGGCGTGATTGGTGCTTTCCGTTACATGATTCAAACCGAAGGATTCTTTTCCCTCTACAAGGGCTTGGTACCTTCCATACTAAGCATGGCTCCTTCAAGTGCAGTTTTCTACGGGGTATATGATATGTTGAAATCAGCTTATCTGCATTCACCGGAGGGAAGAAAACGGATCCAGAATCTGAGAGAACAAGGGGAGGAACTGAATGCTTTGGACCAGCTGGAGTTGGGGCCTATAAGGACGCTGTTTTATGGTGCTATATCTGGTGCCTGTGCCGAGGCAGCTACATATCCATTTGAAGTGGTTAGGAGACGGCTCCAATTGCAAGTGCAGGCAACCAGATTGAGTGCTGTCGCAACTTGTGCCCAGATTATCGAGCACGGAGGAGTTCCAGCTCTTTATGCTGGACTTATTCCCAGCTTGTTACAGGTACATACATCTTGCTCACTGGAATTGTACCCTGCTTTTCTAGCTAGTTCTGCCAACCCAGTTTGCTTTCCTGGTGCTTCTAGTAGTTAAATATTCGACATTACACTTGGCTCCACATGATTGATTGGTGTCAATTTATCTTATTGTTGTCATTGAATTGCCCTTTTTTTTTTCTTTTTTTTTTTTGGATATTGGAGATTTTTGTCGATTTGATGATGTGAAAAATAATAGTCAGACAATTTTGCATGTTGAAAATTTCGAAGCTATTGAGTCAGCAGATGCCACAGTGCATGTCAAATTGTTGAACTGGCCTGAAATTTTATGTATTGCTGATGACTATATACTATTGTCTGCATCAAGAATAGCATATGCGTGTAGAATCTCAAATTATTTGATCAATGAGAAGGGGACAGAAGGAAGTGAGGAGGTGTAGGGTGTCTTACTCTTATCTTAGCAAGATGATTATCATGTATTGGAAAGGAAATCAATATGATTAAGTTGGGAGGTAAGGGAGTTCTATTATTCATGCCAGTTGTTGTCATATCATATATGTCCTCATCAAATCAAGCAAGAGGAAGAGATGTTCTAGCTTTGTCCTCGTAGCTCATTGATGCCCATATTGATTCTACTAACCTACTAACTGTTCCTTGTATCAGTTTTTTCATAAAAGGTCTGATGCTTGCATTGTCTTCTTCAGGTGCTTCCCTCTGCTGCGATTAGTTACTTTGTATACGAATTCATGAAGATTGTTCTGAAAGTGGATTGAACAGAACTCTACACCTTTGGCCGTCCGATGAACCTGGCATACAAGCTTTACAATGAATCACCAGTGTTGGACTGGCCTGATTGGTGAGAGTTCGTCAGTTGAATTGACAGATTGTTTCGTCAAAACACTTATCTGCTGTCGAAAGAGAGATGGAAAAAAAAAAAAAAAAAAAAGAGAGAGAGAGAGAGAGAAGAAAACACCTTAATTCGTCAGCTGCCGTGAAGTTCTTCTAATATCTACATACAAGAGTTGATTTAGTCAATGAGTTGCGATTTACCAGTAGAATGAAACATTGGATGGTTACAGTTGCTGACGGAAAAAGGAAAAAAGTAAGAGGTTTCCTACCAGATAGAACTGTACTGGGGAATAATTGGGAGGCTTCTGTATCTTCAGGATGTTTTCCTTGGAATGATTCTTAGGCGGCGTTGTTGCTGTCCTGGGTTATTTAACACTGGAGCATGAAGAGCTTTGTAGTTGAGGTTTTTTTCCAGATTTGCTCTAATGTTCAAATCTTCAAGCCTACCCAAGAAGCTGATATCAGGTTCAATCATTCGTGCCGCACATATAAGTCGTGTTCTTAAGGGTACGCCTGGCGTGCCCTTCTTTGAATGAACGACGCAAATCCTGTGATACATGTCGAGTCAGAACAGAGAGCAAGAAGAGCCAGGGTTTAGTAATTCGATCATCGAAATCTGTCGTGATCACAGTCATTTGTATCAGATTTAATGAAATAGGTCTGAGTATGCGCGTTTGATGACGAGTGATTGAGGGTGTACTGATGATGGGACAAAAGTGGAAACTAGATAGAATTTGCAGACATTTCTGAACATTTAGAAAGTCAAGTTAGAAACTAAAGTTTTTAGTATGAGCTTTAAAGCTTGGTAAGTAATTACGCCAGCATAAATTGAAGGGATGATTTTCCATAATTTGACCTCAATGCAGTCCAGCATTCCCTTACTATTTGTTTCTGTGGACTCCATCACTATTGAATTATGCATGTTTTGAGATTTGCAAATATGTTATTAAACATATGTGTATCTCATAGAAAATGAATGATTTAAAAATAATTATTTATGTCTTTTGAAATAATTAATTAATGAAAAATATTTTTATTATCTATAAAATATATATCTAAATATTTTGTTGACAATAAAAATACGAGATACATTTTAGGAAAATGAGTTCAGAAATCATTCATTTTTTGCAAAACAAATATTGATTAGATTTTGTGGAGTTATTATGCTTATCGGAAAATTGAAGCTTGCGAGATTGCTTGGTACACTTTTGAACAACAAAGAGCAATTAATCAAGTTCGACGACGGATTTTCTAACAAGACTTACAAGGAGCTTGACGATTTACTATGGTATGATGGAGGGATTTAACAAACTGGCGAGGTTGTGAAAGCTCATTTAATGTGTTGGTTGAGGGCTTTGCCCACTCTTTTTGCACTAAGAATTTTGTCGTACGTAGAAATGTCATTAAACCATGCCCCACCCGGAATAACTTCACGAGCCACTTCGACCATCTGTTGGGCTAAAAGCCTTACTCAACGCGTAAAAACAATGCGATTTATTAATTTTGTTAAAAAAAAAAAGAATCACGAGACTGAGTCCAATAAGAAATTTAGAGGTGTCGCGCTGTCCTTCGTGTGACGTCGCTCCTTGGCTTAGCGTCTCCCCCATCTCCCTGATTTTTCTTGCAGCGTTGGAAGGAGAGAACAAAAATAGGTTAAATTGCGAGGCGTGTTCCATCTCAATCGGTGCTTTAGCCGTAGTTTCCTCGCGCGCGAAGAAAGTCTCTTCGTTCACCCGACCGTGTTGTGATTTCATTTATTATTATGATTACTACTTTTCAATCCGACAGTGAGAAGCCCCGGAAGGCGCGGTATCCCAGACCGTAGAAATTACCCCATTTTCTCTTTCTGGTCGAAGTAGAATCACCTAATTATTCAGGCAATGATTTCTGGCGGTGGCGGGGGACACGCAAAACGTACAGAATCGACCAAACGTACGAGGACACCTCCCGGATCATGGTCCTTTCCTCTTTTCAGTCAATACGTGCGAAACTGTCCGCCTTCCACTCTGCCCACTTCCTCCCCGTTTCATAACTACAATCCTGGAAATACCATTTATTGCGCTCCAAATTCGAAAACAAAAAAATCATAAATAAAAATGGAAAATCGAATATAGCGACGGGAACTCGCACGACCTGTCCTCCGCACACGTGTGCCGCGATAATTCGCTTACCTCGTTACAGTCTTCTTCTTCTTCTTCTTCTTCTTCTCCGTTGTTTCTGCATAAGCTTAGCTTTCTCCGTCTCCGTTCCCTTCCCATCCGCAGCAGTGACACGCGCCGCCGCAACCTCTCCCCGCGCCCCGGCGACCCCGCCCCCGCCGCCATGCCGCCGCCTCCCGCCGGCGACGTCGCCGTCCCCGACGGCGGCCGCTGCGCCTCCGCCGGCGAGGACGGCGGCCCGGACCCCTCGCATTGCGCGGACGCACGCCTCCTCCCGCCTCCTCCTCCGCCTCCTCGTCCCAGCTCGTCTTACGGCGATTTGCTGGGATTCGATAAGGTCCCGCTGACGGGCTCCGAGAAGGTCCGGAGGATCGTCACTGCCTCGGCCAAGGGGTTCACGATCGGAGCTGGCCTCAAGGGTGGGCTGGGGCTCTTCTCGGTTCTCGTCAGGCTGCGACGGAGGAGATTGTCGGCGTCCATGAGGTGACATTAAATTTTGCTCGGATTTTGCCTTCCTCTGTTCGACCGCGCGGTTGATGGGATCTGCATTTGAACTTATTTGTTGTTCGTTCTGTCGAGTTTGATAGGAAAGTTGAGCTTTTTTCGAATAGAGAAGCCATTGTAATAGCCTTGAAGGAGACTTTGAGATACGGACTTTTTCTAGGAACCTTCGCCGGCACGTTTGTTTCCGTGGACGAAATTATTGCTGCTTTGGGAGGGCACAGCAGGCACGTTCCCTACTTTGGTTCCTGAATTTTTTTCTTCTCTCCCTAAATTCAAATTTCTCTGAAAATTATTGCTATGCGGCTCGTCGGTGAGATTATTCTTGTATTAATTAGGACCGGGAAGTGGAGGGCCTTGTTGGCGGGGGCGATAGCTGGGCCTTCGATGCTGCTCACGGGACCGAACACGCAGCATACGAGCTTGGCCATCTACATACTGATGCGTGCCGCCGTGTTGGCTTCCCGGTGCGGAATTAAAAGCAAGAGATTCGGGAAAATCTGCAGGCCTCTTACTTGGAAGCACGGAGACATATTCCTTATGTGTCTATCTTCATCGCAGATTCTGTAAGATCAATATGGAGTGCTGTACCTTTTCTTATCAACGGTTTGCTCTACATCAACTGCAGATTGGGATGATGTTGAAATGCTCCAAAATTCAAACCTTTTTCCTTGGGCAGGATTTTGGTGCAGTGCATTCTATCCTTATGAACTTGTAACATGGCTAATATGTGAAATTGTATCCGCTCATGGTTTTCCGATAGATTGTATGTGACATGTCCATTATCATTCTATCAGCATGAGCTGACTTATCTCTGTGAGGACATTCTAAGGATGCCAAATAGCAGATCCCACGTAGAACCATTGTTAGGTTGCCACAATCCACATAGAGCCACTTCGAATAATGCCAGTGTAGACCATTATGTGTCAGTTTGTTTTTTTGCTCACAATAGCTAGTAATTCTCCATTACATATTGGTCAAGTCTGTCCTTGTCCATATGGCGATGACCGAGAAACTCTGAATTGACTTTCCTTGGTTTTTAATGTCTAGTCAGCACTATTCCACATCAGAGTAGTGGTTGTTGTGTGATCATGAAAAGTTTTGATTATTTAATCATTTCCAGTGAGGGAGCTGGCCATAGAATTTTGCTCGTATGGTTGAAAAAGCTGGTCATCAATTTTGGTTTCTGGACAGTCAAGTACTGAGAATGGTTTATAAATTTTTTGGGTGCATGCATTTTGAACAAGTGGTCGTTTCGATTAATTACAGAACCTTAAAATTATAGTCCTTTTCTTATGGGAGGTACTTTTTCATACTTCAGGTCTGCTTACATATTAAAGCAAGAAAGTTTGCCTCCATCTTATAAGTCCTTCCTCAACAAACATGGTGGAAAAGATGTTACCATTCTGCAAGGGGTGAAAGAGATTGCCTCTGGCTTACCATTTACAAATTTGCAGGCGATAGAAAAGTATTATAAATCTACTGGAGTTGATATCAAACTTGATCCTGAGATGAAGATTCCCTGCTCGGTATGATTCTTATATATATGTGAACCGTGTTGGTGATTACTTTAATTAACTCTCTGACATCGATCTAAATCCTTTACATCATTTAACATGAATGAAATGTCATGTAGACAGATATGCCCTTTGAATTCTTTGTTGTTACTGAAGATATCCTGCTGTTCTTCTATCTCTGTTTGTCTTTTGCTTAAACATTAATCTATTAAACTGTCATCCTTTTGGAGCTTGATACTGAAAACAAAAGGGGCGTATGAGTATATCGGCATGTAGTTCATGCCATCGAAGGTAATGAGATAGACCCAATATCTGCGTATGAACGATTTTTTTTTAAATGCAAAATATCCATAATCCAGTGGATCAATTTGGAACCAGGGCTTGTTTCCCCAATGGACCATGCTCCAAGCTTGCAATATTGCAGCAGATTATGCCTCTCTATTCAGCTTATGCAGATTTCTTGGGTAGATTTGATTGATCTCACCCCAGTTGCTCCATAAGTAGTTTGTCTTTAGACTTTGTAGCCTGATGATATTAGTTATAATAGATCATGTGTAAAATAATTGGATTTCTAGTGTTCTTGAGCTTTTCCTTGAGGCAGCTACTTAGAGTAGATCCCGGGGGAACTCAGTAGATATTCAAGCATAGCAGTGTTCAAAACTTTCTCTGCCTCAACAACATTTTGTCTTTATTGACTTTGAGATATAATCTTGGAACAGATGGTACACGGAAATCAGTCATGCAGTGGACATGCTATTTCTTTTCTGATTGAAGCCTATAAAAGAGCATTGCCAGTTTATCTTCCAGTTTATCTCGTTCCTGCACTGATAGTTCATCGGAAAGGTCTTTCAAAAAGGTTGGCTTCCTTTTCCTTTTCTACAGTTGATCTCTTTTAGTGTCTATTACTCTGGAAGGATAATGAAAAGAGAAGTCTTAACTTAAAGGCAGTTGTTATTTACATTAATTTGTCTTTGAAAAGATGTGGATACTTTTTTTGAGGCACTATGGCAGTCACTTTGTTCCTTTCTTTCCTTGGGCAAGATTTGTTGATCCAGCTGTTTCTAGTAACTCTGCAGAAAATAATAATGATTAAAACTCTGGTTGCTTGCACACCACATATTTAAGTTCAACCTTTTGTGGTGAGTGTTAGGTGTCCAATTCAACTCTTTAGCTTGACTATCGACATTTTGATTTAGCTTAATTATCAACATTTTGGTTTGAATACCCATATTGTATTGACTAATTCTGCCTTTTCTTCATCTTTATTGCATTCTAGTATACTGCTTCTATCTTACTGGTGTTGTTGCCTATACGTAACGTGCATGGAATATGCATGTATCAGTTTCCTGCTGTTTGTCTAGTTGACAATCTCTTTAACATGCTGTATCTCTTGCACATTCTAACATAATCTCTTTCCAGTTATGAGACGTGAGAGATCCTTGTATTTTTCAAATGCTTGCTTATTGTGACCATTGTGCTGTTTAAATATTATGTAGGCCTTACACTATTCTGGGAAAGGGTCTCATTGGAACTGCAAGATCAAGCTTGTTTCTGTCAGTTTATTGTGCATCTGCCTGGTTAGTGATCCTATCTTTTGTTGTTTCCTCCTATCAGTTAATGCAAGAGGATTTTATCAATTTAGGAGCACTTTTTCTGCCTTCTGTTAGTTGGCTAGTGGAGGTACCCCTGGGGAATTACTATTTCTATTGCTGATTCATCCTTTGGCACGTTTGCCTCCTTGAATATGATCTTTTGGTTTTGTTAAAAAAATTGTTTACTACCTTTCTTTGATTATAATTGATGATAATCATAGCTAGCTACTGATATTAGAAATCACGGTGTATCTCCTATCTGGTTGGAGTCGTTTTAGTTTGTGGAAAATAATGATTTTGAATGACTTCATAATATTGTCATTACTGTAATTCTGGTAAAATCTACTCTGTAAGAAAAGAGATATTGCCTGTCAAGTAGAGCTATATTAGGATGCTATCTTGCCAATTGATGCTTCAATTCTGGCTGTTCCAACACTCTGATTGGATGTATCTCAAGCAATAATTTCTGTTGTGCTCCAAGTTAGATGGTCCAATAATCAGCAAGAAAGAAGTCGATATTTTATTTCATAATTATTAAATGTATGACAAAGGACTTGTAACTTGGTGCTGTATCAAAAGGCGGCATTCTTCTGTGATTAATGTATGAGAAAGTAAAGTATTATTTACAGTGTTTTTCCATGACCAAATGTGGGATAAGCACATTTTCTGTGTTCATGGAGACATTTGCAGAATACAATTATTAAATAAAGCGTAATAGAGATTCAAGTGTGTTGAAAGTAGTCTGTGACTCTGTGATACCATCCTAGAGAATGTTGTCGTCATGATGAATGAGAGAATTTCTGTTATGGTGGAGTTCGAGTAATTCCATATTAAGTGTTGGAGTGAATGTCATTCTTTAGTCTGAAATGGTTAACTAAGCTATGGACAATGTTCATATAGAAACAGTTCCCAGATTACATGCATGAACAAGAGCAGCGTCTAATTCTTGAACAGGTTAAGATCAGCAGTGAGTTCTGTTGGGTCTAAGAGTTAATTTTTGACAGGGTGAATTATCAGAGAAACACACCTCCTATTTCTTAACCACATTTAATTTAAATACGTTTCGGGGGTTAATTTGCACATAATACTGCTAGAAGAATAGGATATCTAAAGCAAAGTACGTATGTTTGTTTTTTTTGGCCAATGTTTCTTAAAGTAATGTTTGTCTTGTAATATATGGCAACAACTTTAGGTAATCATTCTCAATCACTTTCTATGTTTGAACCCAGAAGATGTAGGTTTAAAACTTTGTATTCACACTCAATGATATTACTTTTGATATGGAATGGGTTATCAACTTTGATGGAGATATTTGAAAAAGAATGAGTAGAAGACAGTAAGTTTTCATTGTCTTATTTACTTTATGAAGCATTTCCTCCAATGCATGTTTGCATTATTGATAATTTAAAAATGATTGCCAAGTTCAAAACTTACATGTGGGTCTCTATAACTGCCATTCCAGACTTATTGACTGGGATATTAGAGGATCGTTGTCCCATGTCGATTTCAGTGGTCTAGAAAGAGTGGCATCTTGGGTGAGAAAATTGGATGAGCTGAACTTTCCCAATCAACAAAACCCCCATGCTTCTAGCAAACTGCGGATACTTGGCTTATTTTTCTTAGCGACCACTCAGTTGATCTCACTTCCAGATGATAAAGCGCTATTCCATTGTCATGGACATAATAAAAAAAGAAGGGTCAAGAGGATGCCTCTAAGCCACCTTCTCAGGATTCAGTGTACATGGTGAGATTCCCTTAGATCAAACCTGGAAGAGTTAAAGTTACTATGAACCGTGCATGTCTCTGACAAGCTTCATCTACTGTTGTATCAGTGGTTCTGTAGTCATAGTGTTCATGAGGGAATAATTAATGTCCTAAGACAGACCTTTTGCCTATCCTGAAAGTGAAGAACTTGTTTTTGATGCTTTGATATTATCTTCCTCCCAAATCTCACAGTACTCAAATTACAATTTATAAAAAAATAATCTATCGCAAACCCATTTTACCCTTTATTCTGCCAAATGGTTTTCCTCAGATTGACATGGTCATTATGGAGGTAAAATGGTGTTTAAAAAGACGGGTTTTGGGATAGAAATATTAACAACAATGGCAGTATTTTGTTCCAAAAAGATGGCAGTATGATGACTGTATCAAGTAACTTATTTTTGGATGAAGGATTTAATTGCTGGCAGGAGCTAGGTGAAAAGCTGAAGTTGTGGATGGGTTCCCTTAAATGGTGAATGCTCGTCTTCTCTTCTGGACGGGAACATTCTCAACCTTAAACAAATTTCAATTGTACGAACTCTCTAGGTGTTTAACCAAAATTCTAGGCCTAATACAACTTTAATTTGCATGCTGGACACTGTTGCTGATATCAGACTTCGTCTGTATAATTTAGTGCAGTACTTGATCAAACTGCATGTAGATGCATTACCTTCTTCATTGTATATTAATGAAAGCTTTTAGAGATGTAGATTGCTGATACATCTAAATCTTTCAATGCGTTTGAACTTTAATTTGAGAGTAAAAAAAAAAAAAAATTAAAAAGTTCATTTAAACTCTTTGCAGGATGTGGACATGCATTCTTTTCAGGATTTTCAAGAAATGTAACATTCCCATGGTGGCCATGGGCACGGTAATGCTCTTTCTTGACTCTGTCATTTGTACTACTAAGAATGCATTTCTGCCCTTTTAAAATTTTACCCGTGTTCATGGCAGTTCCCTACTGGTCTGGCTTTGGCTATCGAAAAGAAAAGTAGGCGCATTGAGATATCATTGTACTGCCTCGCACGGGCTATTGAGAGCTTCTTTACATGCATGGCTGATGTCGGATATTTGCCAAAGTCAAGGCGTCTTACAAGAGTCGATGTGGTTGTTTTTAGCATATCAACAGCCATTATTATGCACTGCTATGCACAGGAGAGAGAAGTATTCCGTTCAAAGTACTTGAATGTTCTCGATTGGGTGTTCGGCGTACCCCCTCCTCCCGGTGAAACACCAAGGTGCAAACAATCATCTGAAAATTCATCTTTTACTCTGACTTGATAACAGAACATGACTTATTCTTTAGATTTCCTCTCGCTTACTGCCTGCTTGAGGTAGCTTGTAATTTATGTATTCTTGTGCTCGAATTGAACTGTGGCTCAGGATGCCGATATTTAACCTGTTTTAACTTTTGTTATAGAGTTATTAATCAGGCTATGGGGTAGCAAATGACAACAAGTTTTGTCTTGTACATGTAACTTCTCCGAACAAATGGAAATTTCTTTCATAGCTGTTACAACCATCAGACAGTGCTTTCATAGAGTTCTCAGACATCACCAACCTTTTGCCTGGAGTAACTTCTGTAATATTAGGTCTAACCCAATGCAAATGACTTATCTGAAGATATTGTAATACAAACAAAGATAAATCAAAATTTTGCATTGTTTTAAGTATATGCATTTATCTTGCCTCTATATTTGTTTAATAAACAGCTAAGCACTTTTACCTTTTAGTTGAAGTTACTTCGGCAATACCTTTATGTTAATTTAGATAATTCCTCTTTTATTTAACAATAGTTATATGGATGTTATAATATTAGTAAAAGACAGCAAATTTGCTTAAACTTAGTAAAAGACAGCTACAACCCAGACCCCCTTTTAGGCAGGTAAACCTCGGGACAGGAAATGCCTCACTGATTTCTTACTGACATAAGTTTCTTCACCTCGAATGGGGTTGAATACACAAAATGTATTTGCGCCGTCACCATCTTCAACCAAAGCATTTTCCAGAGTGGTAACATGATTAGCAGATATCATCCAGTAGTAACATGATTGGCGCATGTGATCCAGTAGTAACATGATTGGCGCTCAATACACCAGCAACTCCCATCATATTAAATGGGTTCAATGTCAGACTAAATTCAATGCAAGGACTTAGGTCCAAATAATTTGTTCGAGTGCCAAAGCTATAAGATTTGGACCCGAGTGACGCGGTGGTTGTGCACGTTTTAATAGCATTAAATTACCCACTTGATGCTGCTTCATCAAACATCCATATTGCATTCATTGCAAAATGATAATCAAAGAATAAGTCATGGGAATCCACTGGCTGAGTTAGGACGCCTTGCTGATCAGTGGAACCTAGACGCATATCTTTTCGCTGCGTCATGCTGCAATTGAATTGGCGGAATCTTTTGGGAATCATTCCGTCGGCAGTCCGCCTCAATCGCATCCGAATTGGACTACTTTTTAATGGTTTTGGGAACGAAGGAATCTACCAAAGCCAGATAATTTGCCTGAATAAATGACATTTGGAGTTCGTCTGTTTGAAGGAAAGCTATTTTCCATAAATTATTTTCTGATTTTTTTAATGTTTAGACGATGAAAAACTAATCGATCCACATAAATCAATAAATTTAGATAGAAAGAAAATAACTTCTCCTTGTAGCAAATAGGAAATTACTTTCTCTAAATTACCAAACTGATGAAAGCTAACTGTTTTTCTTGAAAATATACTCATAAGAATATTTCCTTTTATTATGAATTTTTCAATGAAACAAAAATTTATTATGAATTTTTCAACGAAACAAAACACCCTTAGATTACTATAGTGATAGAAGAATATGCACCCACTTGTGTGCATGACTTAGTAGCTCATCTAAAAGAAAGATTATCTAACGTCTATTGTCGTGCGTATGCACAGACATCAGGATATCGCCATGCTTAAATTTAACTAAGAATGGATCTGCATAAAGCATTTATTAATGAAATATCGATTCTTAGAGTAACCGAGTTGTCCTTAGATACACGGTGAATGTTAATAATTGATATGTTAGACTTGTATCGATCTCAAGACCACTTCTTTGTAGGAGTGAAGGGCTACACCCTTTCTACATGCATTGTCTTCATTCACTACTCTATGAATATTTACCATGCCTCCATCTAGCCACTAATCACAAAGAACCCTAACTCTCTACCCTGCACAGAATACGTTCCAATCAGCTACGGCCACTGACACACGCAACCACCATCGTCCGATGTCGCATGCGTCATGCTGTCCGACCCAGCCGAATTGCCGCTACCTCAGATTAGGGCAGATTAAAGATGGTCCATCTCAAAATGGGCCTCGATCCAAAGTTGACCATCTCTCTAATTAAGAGTGGTAATTTCTGAAGCAAACTGATATTTTTAGTGGGTTGGTAAGTAAGTAAATAACAATTGGTAACTCAATACAAAAGTTATCAAATTTCGAAAAAGAAAACCAAATAGATATTGATAAGCAAATCAAATGAGGGTCAGTCAACCAAAAATATATGGTAATCCAATAAGATTGGTAAATTCATGTAGTAATACATAAGTTTACGACATTTGCAAGAAGGAAACAAAAGTTGGTAAACAATATTAAAAGTCGATAAACTGAACATAATAAAATAAATATTTGCAAATAACTCACATGAGTTGACAATCCTAAAGTAATTAGTAACTGTAAAAGTAATTACTTTTGGATACCTCAAACTTTCCAAATCAATTGTACTTTTGGAGGGTTCTTAAGTTATCTTGAACCCATCTCGCCAACAATAAAGAGAAGACCTACACATGTCCTCGAGCCACTTACAGTCTCATGAACACAAAGAAAGGTCAATTAGCTCAATCTTTCATTAATAATTAAGAAACGGGTAATTACATCATTATGTTTCAAAGTATAGACTAATATTGCATCCACATGTAATTAGGTTAGGGAAGTTGACAAAATGTGCATTCATTAACAAGGAAAAATATAGTTTATGCTGTCATGTTGCCCATATATAAGCCATTATCATAAGCTAAAGTGTTTAACATCATAATCCCACCTAAACAAAACAAAAATCAGCTATTAAATACACACGTGAACCTTAGATTTAAGGAGAGGTTGACTTCAATCTACTGTAGAATGATTTTGGAAAGGTTGAACAATTTGCATGTCAAGATCAACTGACTGGCGTACGGATATTATTTTACTCCCATGATTTTATGTTGGGCATCTAAATGCACGTTGTCCACCAAATAAAAGATCGAATTTCCTTCAGTCAACTGGATCTCGAGGATCTAATTTCATATGTTAATATCTGCTGCCTTCATCAATGCAGCTAATTGGCGTGTATAATTCTATAAGTTCAGTGCTTACATCGCTTTGCTTAACGGGATATAGTATAAAAGTATCGAATAGTAATGGAAGTTTGCATGCTGCCACTTGCCACTACAATAGTACGGGTTGGATGGGCATAAAATGGACAAGCCAAGAACAGCCATGAAATTTTGCACAAAAAAAAAAAAGAAAAAAGAAAAAAGAACAGCTATGAAATAAGAGACGGCGGGGCAGGTCCGGGATGGTGGATCTCATTCCAAATTCATTCCTATTAATTTCGATTCTTCCCTAAGCTTGTTCCAAACCCTATAAGGGTTTTTAAATGAAACATCAAACTCGTCTCACTTAAGTTGCTCGGTTCAGTCGAGCTCCTAGAGGGTTCACGATATTTACACAATTATTATTTTATGAAAAGAGTTACCTAACACCAAATAAATAGTACATTATATCAATTACACATTTATAGTCATGGAATTTGATAGGGAAAATTGCCAAAAATGACCTAAACCTATTTTACAATGTTGATTCAATGTTAAACTTTTAATTTGATCAATTTAATCATAAATATTTTAACTATTTGACAATGTGGTTCTTCTCCGGCCAATTTTGGCAGGTAATTGCTAAAGTAAACATTGATCGTCTTATGTCACAAGATTAAAGCTGATGTAAATAATTTTTTAATTTATTAAAATTTTCAGAATTTTTTTCTTCTTTCCCTTTTTCCCTTTTCTTTTGTCTTTTTTTCCCCCTCTCTTTTGCCCCCTCCCATAGCCTTGGTGAAGGCCGATGGGGTCGTTGGCCATAAGTGAAGGCTTATCTAGCATAGGTCTCAAGCCCTCATCAAATTTGGGCTAGGTGAGAGCGTCACTACCCTCACTGAATCTGGGTGAGGGCCACAAACTGATGAAGAGAAATACGAAAAAGAAAAGGAAGAAAAATACATAATAAAAGGAAAAAATGAGAAAATTAATAAAAAATGCAAAAAAATTATTCACATCGATGCCGGCCATGTCAGTAGGGTGGTTAGCACCCTTGTTAGCGATACCTGACTAATTTTGCCCAAAAGAACTACACTAACAAATAATTAATATGCTTAACACTAAATTAACCAATTTAAAAAGTTTAAGATTGAATTATCATTAGTACAATAGGTTTATAACATTTTTAGTAATTACCCTAAAATTAAGATTATACAACCAACTCAAATTCATATTCTCACTTAAGATCTAACAATTACAAGGAATAGAAAATTAAGAACATTATACGACAATATAGTAAGGGAAATTATAAAAATGGTCACTGTACAGTAATCTGAATTCACTATTCATCCATATCTTTTACAAGAGGAAAAGTGCCAAAAAAGTCCAAAATCTATTGTATTAGTACCAATTAAATCATAAACATTTTAATTAGATCAATTTAATTTTAAACATTTTCACAATAGTATCAATTATGTCCATTCAACCAATTTATCTTGGAAATTGCTAACATGGACATTGGTTGTCTTATATGGCACGATCAATACTGACATGGATAATTTTATATAATTATTAATCATTTTTTGAATTTTTACTAACTTGTTCCCTTTTCTTTTTTCTTTCCTTTCTCCTTTCCTTCTTTTCTTTTTTTTTTTCCTTTCTCTTTTTTTTTTTTTTTCTTCTTTTATTCCTTATTTTCATCCCCGGCCTTTCGCTAGTGAGGGCGACGGCCAACTATGGCTGGCAAGGTCACCCCTCCCTAGATCTAATCAAAGGACCCATGCCCACCCTTACTAGAGGCGACGACAAATGACCTTGCACGGACGAGGCCCCTCGCCATCCAAGCAAGGCTTCCTTTGCCATAGGGTCCCCTCGCCAGATTTGGGGAGGGGGTTGGCTTTGCAAACCACTTGCGATGGTGAGGGGCCTTGTCCAAGCGAGGCTAGTGAGGGCTTCCTAGCACTCGCTAGCCTTCACCAAAGGTTGATGAGGGCTAGTCTCACCTGTGGAAGGTGAGGGCCAGTCTTGCTTGTGGTCGGCAAGGGTGTCTAGGCTGTCACCCTCACCTTCGCCTTCATCGACGACCTTCGCCGGCCATCATGGAGATTGGCGGAGCACAACAAGGAAGAAAGGAAAAAGGAAAAAAGAGGGAGAGAGAGAGAGGGGAAAAAAAAAGATAGAAAGAAGGAAAAGAAAAGGAAAAAATACAAATGAAAAAAATTAATAAAAAATTTAAAAATTTCGAAAAAAAATTAAATGTCATGTAAAAACATCCGCATCAGCATTAGTCATGTCACGTAAGACGATAGGCGTTCATTTCAACAATTCCCAATATAAATTAGTTGGATGGACTTAATTGGTATTAATGTAAAAATGTTTAAAACTAAAGTGGTCTAATTAAAATATTTATGACTGAATTGATACTAATGTAATAGATTTAAGACTTTTTTGGTACTTCTTCCCTTGTTATAACAACCATGATCGCTATGGCACTCACTGGTGACATATTAATATTCTCCTACCAAAACTAAGGGGAGATGTTTATAGTGTAAGGACCTCGGGATTATCACTGTGTAATATTGTCCACTTCAGGCCTCTAGCCCATGCATCCAATACAAAATGTGGAAAGCTATATGGATTACAAAAAAAAAGGACCTAAGAAAAGACAAGACGCTCTTCCCTTGAGTTTCTTCCTCCCACACCTGCTACCTCCTGGCCTGTCCTAGAGGGGAAGATTAGCAAAGTGAGAAAAAACAAAGGAAGTGAGAGCAGCATCTTTTTCTCTCCGTGAGAACTTCCAGATAAGAAGCATTTGGAACAAGCTTTCTATTCATTTCATTGGCAAAAAGGATCAAATCCATTTGGGGCTTTTAGGGAACCCAAAAATGAAGTCTTTTGACTTTTTTCATAGATAGAATCCATGCACTTAGCCTCGTCTGCTTTTCGGTCACGCGCCCCCAACATAGCCTCCCCGCTCTGAGCGCCCCCATCCCCCCCCCCAACATAGCCTCCCCTACCGCTACCCACCCATAGGGTCTAGGTCATCACATTCTCTACCTTTTAAGGCATAATGCCATCACTGTGGCGCCACATACTGTCGAGAGTCGGTTCTAATACCGCCTATAAGAACCCGGGGGCTATTATTGTGTAATATTGTCCGCTTTGAACCTCTGGCCCTCGTGGCTTTAAAACACATTACACAAAGTAGAAAACCCAAGCCTTATCAATTAGCCCAAGATTCTCCCCTTGGTAATGTCGGATAAAAAACATGCGCTTCGCCTCGCTCGTTTTTGGGTCACAATCGCCCACCGTCACAACATTCATTGATGCAACACCCCCTTCCATCCCAGTCACACTGTCCACCCTTAGGGTCTATGTCATCACAAATAGAGACGACGAAGCTACTGCCTTGGGCTTATTGTGTCAAAAGAGGTGGGAAATATGTCTGAGTTAGCTTATTTGGCTATAAAAATTAGGATTCTTTTTTTTTTTTTTTAACAAGGAAACTACTTTGGGACTTAGAGAGAGAGAGAGAGAGAGAGAGAGAGAGAGAGAGAGAGAGGTATCAAGTGACCGCACAAGCAAGCAGCGGAGTAAATCTGCAACGTCGCATAGCTGCAATGGTGTGCATATTCTATTTTATGTAATATGCTGAGAAGTTAGTACATAAACTAAGTCAAGGTAGATTGACACCATCAAAGCCATTGATCATATGATCTCACTATGAAGCTCACACATTCAATTGCTACAATGGTATTGCCTCCATACATAAAATCCACATAATAGTTTTCCTAATTTGCAAATGCTTGTGTCTTTCTTATGCAACGTGGAATAAACTTCACTCCCCAAGAGCGTGGATACTAGGCCTTGTAATGGACATTGCGGCAGGCTCACCCAAGCTCATCAACCCTACAAGGGTCCGAAGACAAATTTGAAGGCGTCTCGGTACCGGTACTGAGACCATTCAAATATGTGAGTTGAGTTAAGTTTGGGTTGGATCAAGAATGTTTTGACTTAAATAGACTCATTTAAGCCGTTTAACTCATTTCTATGCAATACATATCTAGTGACTTATAGCTGACATAAATGCATATTGCTAAAACACTTTCATTTTCAATCCAATCTAAGAAAATCCATACCCAAATTGATGTGAAAGTGAAGAGTGAACGAGTGCAAAACCAAGTAAAAGCAAGAGAGAATTATGAGAGTCACAGAGATCAGTTGAATCTAAGTAAGTTATAAACCCATTAGAGACCATATTATGTTGAGCTTTACTCTACTAAACACATTTATGATTCATTATCGAATATAACTAATATAACAACCTAGCCCATCAACTTTGACAAGTCTACTGATATTTGGTCTCCTCAAGTTAGGCCTACTAACCACTGGGATTCGCCCCAGTGGCCACCCTTCCAATATGGAAGGGGGAGGTGTGGGTTTCAAACCCCCACCTTCTCAGGGAGGGATGGGATGGGGACGCGCAAGTTTCGGGAGTGGGTTTCGACGCCCAAGCCCTGCAAGAGGCAGGGTAAAAATCTGAGAGTGAGTGTAGAATAGGTATAGAATAGGACTGACCAAAAAAAAAAAAAAAAAGCTAGGCCTACCCATAACCTAAATACTATCGTAGGTGCTCTTAATCATGATCGGGCCGAGACAACAAAGGCCGATCTAGTGATCACTGATCACACGTGTACAGAAACTTCGTATTCTTGTTTAGCCTAAGAAGGATTTATGTTGTCGGCAGCATATGCGCCAAAAGGGGGAAGAAGAGGCTTTCACGACAAGCGGTATTGAAGTCAAGACAGATTTCTTGCATCCGCGTAGTCTTGATTTGGTTATCTGTGATGGAATTCAATCTGCACAAGTTACTCATTTGTCCTTTACTTGTTGGACAAGGATCTCCAGTGCTCCCCACCTCACGTCATCAAATCTGCATCTAACCTTAAATATTTTATTTTCCTGATCCGTACACACTAATCAGAGTTAAATAATGGTTTTCGCTTTCATATTTGAGAACCCATTTACTATATCTGGCAAGGAAAATGACATAAATAATTTTTGAACTTTAGTCCAACATGTAATGTTATCTATAAACTTTTGATTTCTTCAATTTAACCCCTAAATTATATAAAAATATCCAATATTGTTGTTCCATTTGAATTAACAGTATTTGCTTATGGGACTTCTAATCCATTAAATTTAAACGGTGGACAAAAAAAAAAGTTACATGTTGATTATTCACATGAGATAGGCATTTTAAATCAGGATATAACAATCCACATCATAAATATATATATATATATATATATATATATATATATCTGATGGATATGTTAATGCCTTATTTGTCATTTGATCAGCTGAATAACTATATTAAGCATTTACCAATACTTCACGAATTACTATTAAACCATTTAAAAGTCTATGAACGACATTACATATCAATCCAAAATTCAAGAACCATTTTCGTCATTCTCCTTAACACAAGCCCATGCACGCTTTGGTAACTCGATACGTGGACATAATAACAAGTGAGCAACTGATAAGTTTTTCTAGGGTTTTAGCATACGGAAAACTCATATTTGGGTGGTTCCTCCAGTTTTGCAGGAGCACCGGATCGTCGTTAGTTGTGACATTATCTGCATGGATTCGAACAGGCACGTGCGGGGAAATGGAGGTCAATGAGCAAATGGCCACGAAATCTGGTTTTGGATTCATTTGTTGGATGGTTGGAAACCCGGAGATTAAGCAAACCAGTTGTTTATCTGACAAACAGTCTCTATAGACAGACAACGCAAATTTAATATGCACTCTCTTAACGCTGTATGACATCACCACCTCTTCGAATCCAATTTGCATACGTATAACAATAGTAGCTAGTCAAATTTTCACACGTCCGTCTACCTTGTTATCTAAAATATGATGTAACCGAGATAAATTTGTGTGAGTCGCCTCTTGAATCCAATCTGTTCGTGAGGTTCTGCATCGACCGTTAATGCTACAAGTCTGGGAGAGTGTGATGAACCTTCAGAAATTATCGGGCAGAATTCACCTGCAGCGAGGTCTTTTAACATTGTGGCTAATTAGGACACTCTCTTTGGCCAACTACAGATATTCCCAGAGGAAAACTATGACAAGTGGCATTGCTTTGGCATAAGAAACAGGGTCGAAACAGTGGGCGAAATCGATTTCAAGGTTGAACGAGTGGCTCTGATATATGCATCAGTCTCGACTCGAAACAATTATAGGTCGGGTTCAGGTTTCAGGATCAAGAACTGGATTGGTTCTTCTCGGAACCGGCCAGGGACCAATTGATAAGACTAGGTTAGTCTAACTCCAAGGTTGAATTGGCCAGTTGTTCACCTCTACTCCTTGCCAGGGAGGATAAACCTAGATCAGATTCTACTTTACTCTTTCGTGGCGATTTTTGGTAAATTCATTGATTACCACTTACACGCATTTCCTGTCAACAAATTTAGCTAAATTAGTCATGACAGTCAATGGCAATCAGGAGGAACCAAATGTGGCTTGGTAAATCAACATGTGTGTGTCTATAATTTACACTTATTTAAGTATTCGAACTGTCCATGTTAAAAAGAGAGCTCTGTATAACATAAGATAACAGCTCAGGCCAGTTGCTTGAGGTGTTAAGGGATTTTTAGTTCAAACACTGGAGATCGCCCGATCAAATCTCACTACTTCCATGTAAACTGCTTTAGGTAAATACCACTTGCACAGGTCAAAGGCGTAAACTTAACCAATTCATAACAGTTGCAGTGTATTTCATAGGCCTTCAATAAGTCAGACCCCACGTCCACACCCCCTTGATGAAAAGGAAAAAAAACATGTTTTGAATTTTGTTCTATGTCACATTGAGACCATTAATTTAATGGGGTCCAGGGGACAAGGAAACCTTGAGTGAAGGAGCAAAATGTTGTGTGTGCCTTCGTCTCTGCGTTTGGGTCGGATGAACCGTTTACTAACTACCCCGAGAGGAGGTGAGAAAAAGTGGGTGTTCCGAGAGAAGAAGTTTAGCTTCCTCAAATTGTTGGGCATAGCTACTAGTCATTTTCGGTGCTCTGGCTGCTCCAAAGTTTATTCGCTGACGCCGGTTTTGAATTGATTCTCAGGTATAATAATAATAATAATAATAATAATAATAATAATAATAATAATAATAATAATAATAATAATAATAATAATAATAATAATAATAATAATAATAATAATAATAATAATAATAATAATAATAATAATAATAATAATAATAATAATAATAATAATAATAATAATAATAATAATAATAATAATAATAATAATAATAATAATAATAATAATAATAATAATAATAATAATAATAATAATAATAATAATAATAATAATAATAATAATAATAATAATAATAATAATAATAATAATAATAATAATAATAATAATAATAATAATAATAATAATAATAATAATAATAATAATAATAATAATAATAATAATAATAATAATAATAATAATAATAATAATAATAATAATAATAATAATAATAATAATAATAATAATAATAATAATAATAGCAATTAAGAGCTTACGTCTTACAAGGGCGACCCTGAAAATATTGCAACCTGCAGCTTTGGTCAAACAAAAGCTGACGAGAAGAATTTGAAAACCTACTTGTCTTTCATTTGCTGTACTTAGTAGGTACATACGGGCAAAGAGAGCTAATCTTGTCAGAGCGGTCCCAAGTCAATGGACATGTTATGTTGTGGCATTTGAAGCAGAAATACTTTGTCTAGACATCGAACCCATACACGAAACTATCTAGCTTGCGAGGGTGAGAAAAGGGTTCTGGTTGAGGAAGATGTTGTAAGTGCATTCATCCAGCTTGACGTCCAAACCCACAAATGGAAGACAATAACGCAACTGCACTTCACTATTCATTTTGACATTATATCAGAGCTAATCAAAATAATTCCCTTTTCTCCATATCTATCATGATTGTGTGTATTTGATTATCTCTAATAGATTTGTTATCCATATATAAATTGCAAGGTTACATTGACTACAATCCCACGATTTTACTCGATGTTAATGTGACAATCCTATGTTTGACTTCTACAATTTAATTGTGTTTTACATTTTATCTTCGATTATTCAACTTTTATTCTTTGGCGAAATCTCTAGTAGAGTACGTAAAGATTGAATTACAACTTCAAATACCAATTTGAACTATTTTCAACCTTTCCACATCTTCAAGAAAACGAATTCAAGTAGTAATACGACTTCTGCTATCTCTACGGATTAGTTAATCTTATTGTCATAAGACTTCACCGGTCAACACAGCAAGAATCACGTTTTGGGTATAGAATTGTTTTCACTATATAATTGTAATGACTAAAAGTAAAACCTTTAGTGAGGAATTTCTATTAGTCATTAAATGTGATTTTACCCACAAAAAAAAAAAAAAAAATTACTGTAGAGAGTGATTATTTTCACGATTCTTTCTACATTTCATGATTTCTCATAGGAACACATGAAGGTCAGACGTGAGCTTTGCTCACGAAGGTTCCTCGGTCAACGATCGTGGTGTGAATTGCCGCTGAGCAATACGTATACGTATCTAAGAACAAATCCATGCGTGTACGAGATTCTGTTCATCTTACGTCCCTAGCTATAATGTCCCTTCATTGTATTCTCATCGTATGTATCAATGATTTAATATAACAAATATCTTCTTCTAACCCGTGCTCGCTAATAGTTTATAGTAATAATAATTCAAATTTGGGGGGTGTTTGCTGCACCAACTTTCCCTCCAACTGCACCACACCCATCCAACTTAGGTCATCATACATCCGGTTGTGAATCCATCCTTGAACCCTCTTGAAGTCTTATTCACATGTTCAATTATATAGTAAGTAATTTAATAAATCTTCCCTAGATTTATTTTTCCGGCACATAATCAAATTTAATGAGGTGCTGAAAGTGTCGTTAAGGATGATGTTAATCCACCCAGCGATACTAGGGCTTTGAACAGAAGCTTGAGCAGACCGAATTTCAACCATTTGATCAGTCTGAAAAATGGGCTGCTAGATAATTTCTTTATTCTTTTCTTCTTTCCGTCGATGTTGAATCGTGCATGTCGATCAAACAGAAAGTATTTTGAAATCCAATGAACATGTTACTTTATTCGGCCGTCTCCTCCCATCGAAAGTTCTCGACCCCCCAACGTCCCCCCAACAAAATTGAATAATACCAACTTGGATAATTATATTCTAAATCTCTGCTAATAAATGAAGTACGAATTGATTATAAAATGGAAACACATGCAAGTGAGACCTGACCGAGATATGGGTGTGGGAACAGGTCATATGTATTGCGCAGATCAAGAACCTACTCTGCGTAGAATCGGGTCGCGAATGAATAATTAAGAAAAGAAAGTACTTGTTGATGCGTAAGGGAGTTTACATGCCGACCCCGACGGAAGAAAGCCTTCTTTCTGTTGCGTGCATGGGCGAGACGAGAGCTTCTTTTGACCAACACTGACCTGCCACGATCACAAAATATTGAAATTATGACCTGAGCCAGAAAAGAAGAAGCAAATTCTCAACTTGATCCATTAGACGGAGCTTTGAAAGGACGGGGCTCCTTTTTTATCTACTATGTCCGATGACAGTTGACGACCGACTAAACTCTTATTGCTTACGACAATATCGGATAATATGACAAATTTGTGTACATGTACAGCTCTTATCGTAGCCCTTGAGCGACGAATCTGCTTGATTTTCTATTGTTTTATTTGGTTGGAACAGAACCCGAACTATGATATGACACATTACTAAAGGAACTGCCATGTTGAGCCTAACTTAAATAAGTTGAGGTACTTGATCAAAATATAAATATATATATATATATATATATATGTACTTGATTAAAAAACCAGTGGAAGTCTAAGTAGTTGAGACATTATTATTCTAATCTTTAATGTACAATAGATAATATTTTTGAAATAATTACTAATTTTTAGCTTAAATTTAGTTCTTCTTTAAGATCCTAGCACCATCCCTACAATATTCTTTTGTGGCAATTGACGCGGTGGAGCCAATAAATACAAGTCGTAGCTCCCAAGCACGTACAAACTGTATTTGTACAAAGAGAAATCTCTCAATCTGCTCTATTTCTGAAAGTAAAAAAAAAAAAAAAAAGGTAAGAGGGTTTATACCACAAAATACCTCAAATGATGTGCATTGTAATACAGATATCTTGAACTTTTTTTTGGATCACTAAAAAATTCTAAATTTGCATATTATGATATAAATTCCCCAAACTTTTTTATGTTATATTAAATCCTAAACTTACACCAGTGTAACAAACATTTCTTGGATGGAATTAAAAGCACATGTATAAGTCTAGAATTTTTCATTACACAATATATATATGTATATTTGAACATTTGTACTATAGAGGGTAAGTTTAGGGTTTTTTATGATGAAAAATAATATAAGTATTTGTGTCATAGTGAGCATAATTCGGAAATTTTTGTAGTATTTGCCTAAGATAAAACTAAATGTTTCTATGGACATGATAAATAATTTAGATGCAACCCTAACCCTAAGAAATTCTAAATAGTTTGATGATAAATAGTATAAAAAGATATAACAAGAAAATAATAAAATGGATAAAAGCAATGCAAAAATACCTGAAAATAGAAAGATGCTCTGTAACGTGCCTAAATGATGAAATTTTAAAGCTAAAGCTATGGCATAAAGCGAAACCTATTCAATCACAATATAGCATCTGAACGAGCTTTTTTAATTGATATTATAAAACCCTAACTCCCATTGAATTAAAAGTTAAGGTCATTATATAGTACGACGTGCAAATCCATTTTTAGGGTCTAGCTATTGAACTTCTGCTTATCTGAACGCTCAAGAAAGTTTCTAACTACGTCGACATCATCACTAGATAGAATAATTATTTCTTTGATTAACCATTTCTCCAATTGTTCAAACCAAGGAGAGGGCTCAGCTAGGGAGGACTCGGAAACAGCACCAGATAGATTGAAAGACTTGCATTTATACGTACGCAAGTACTTTCGTTTAAAGGTATATTAAATGATGCATGACCGAGTCTCGCTCCGCGATGTTTCGCCCATGGAATGAAAAGACAAAGCACTTATTAGACCTTCGGGCTTCTCTCTATACTTGAGATAAGGGACAAATTCGTCAATCTCACACCTGTCGACATCTCTACAGTGTTTGGCAAGGCGGGATATGGATTCCAGTTAGTATCTCACAAAATAAAAAAGTGTCAACCAATAAAAAGTGTCAACCATGGGTTTGTGCCCATTAAAAATATTCAAGGACTGAAAACTGTGATCCTATATAAACAAGGCGGTACCACGGAGAAGCAACCAAAGCAGAGCCAGAAGATTATAAGAGAAGCAGACTCACTGCCAGTAGTGTAGAGAGGGAAAATGGGAAGGTCTCCATGTTGTGACGAGAATGGCCTCAAGAAAGGACCTTGGACTCCTGAGGAAGATCAGAAGCTCGTTGATCACATCAAGATCCATGGCCATGGAAGTTGGAGAGCCCTCCCCAAGCTTGCAGGTCTCTCTCTCTCTCTCTCTCTCTCTCTCTCTCTCTCTCTCTCTCTCTCTCTCTCTCTATAAAAGCTTGGCCATTTAACTTTTTTTTTGCAGGTCTAAACAGATGTGGCAAGAGCTGTAGATTGAGATGGACCAATTACCTGAGGCCAGACATCAAAAGAGGCAAATTCTCTCAGGAAGAGGAGCAAACAATTCTTCATCTCCATTCCATCCTGGGAAACAAGTAATACACAAATGCCATTTTCCTGATTGTTTTTAGCATCCATTATAATTGAAGTGCCTGTAATCTCGACTAAGCATTTCTACACGACGGCATCTTTATTTGAATATATAGTTAATAAACGCAATTTGTCAATTCGTAGCCTTTGTTTTCTAAACTCTTTGTCCTTAGGTGGTCTGCGATTGCCACACACCTACCAGGCCGGACCGACAATGAGATTAAGAACTTCTGGAATACCCATTTGAAGAAGAAGCTGATCCAGATGGGCTTCGACCCCATGACTCACAAACCGAGGACAGACATTTTCTCGAGCTTGCCACATCTAATAGCCTTAGCCAACCTGAGGGACCTCCTGAGCAACCACCACCCCAACCCACTAGATGAGCATGCAATGAGACTGCAAACTGAGGCTATTCAGTTAGCCAGACTCCAATACTTGCAGCATTTCCTCCAATCTGCAACATCACCACCTTCTGTGACCAGCACCAGTCCATATGGCCAAACTGGTTTTTCGGAAATTGATGCCCTCAACATGTTCAGTTCTCTCCCCCCAATGAAAGAGATCAATCACAATCTAGTCCTCAGTTCGTCACAAGTGGAGAACCTGTCCTCGTTTTCTCTCGAATGCGCAGGCTCTACAGTCGTTCCAAACCTATTGAGCAATTTGCCAGACCAACAAGTGCCTTTCGATTTTAATATGACCTCGTCAGATGGTGATCACCAGATAAACCAATACACTATTGTCAACCAAGGTGATCACCAAAACCAGTCTTCTGATGTTCATCATCATCAATGGGGTTTTCTATCTCCATCATCCGTTCCTCAGGCCATGACCGAGACTTCAACGAGCAATAACAATCCAGGAGAAGCAAGCAGCACAACTTCTAGCTATGGAGGATCCACTACATCTTGGCCTGAGTATTTGTTTGATGAGTCCCTCATAAATGAGATTTCTTAGTTAAGAATTTAAGTTCCCTAGGCATCGGATTGGTTTGTGATTTCTTTTCTCATCATCTTTTTTTCTTCCCTCTCTTCTGTCGCTCTTACTTTTTTCTGGGGCCCGCTTAAATGCTTGTTTAGTTCAACTTTTATAGTGGTATAAGTTGCACATATAAGCATTATTTTCAGGCTTACACGTGAGTATTATGTGCTTATTTTCTTCATATACATAAATGTTGATGTACAAAATCTGGAGACAATTGACTTTGAAGATTTCCATTTTCATCCAGCAGTTAATTCTATATATTGTTTTTTCCTCGGAGAGACCAATGAAGAAAGGCAAAGAAAAGAAAGGAAAGGAAAAGAAAAGTGAAAGAAGGAAAACCATGATAAGATATTCATGTGTATGTCATTACTTTGGTCGGTTTCGAAGTAATTATCCTTTCCAGCCAGATTGCAATTCTATGTTTATAACCTCTTATCAGTTTTGAACGGTGACCAATTTGCCAAGGTTAGAAACGTGAGCAAGTAAAAGTATGTTAATTCAAAGGAATTTGAAACTTGATTATAGTTGAGCCTGTTCTTTTTCATTTTTAAGCATAAACTTCCTATGGCATAATTCCTTTTGGAAGTTTATATAGCACAAAAACAGTCTAGCAATCAACTCGACATGTCAAAATAGTTTCACACGTTCTAATAGCTTGATTTCTCCTATCTCTTCTCTAAAAGTTATGCGGAATCCCAAGAAAAAAAAAAAATTCGCCTGGTGGACCGTGTCTATTTTAGCAACTGTGTCTTTTTCTCCAATTTCTTTCTAGGTATCTTTGTCATCAAAGAAATGTAACTTCATGAGTGCCGAACGAAGAATTTTAGTTTGTTGAGAGCAAGTACTTCAATTTGGCACGTACATATTTTAGATCAAAATGTTGAAGAATACAGCACTTATTAATTAGGATTACATGGAACACTTGCGTTCAGTGTCTTTGCATTTCACATAATTATTAATATAATTAACTATGCATATTAGACTAAAATATACTTTTAGCAAGGATGCAAAATACATTGTTAGGATTGCAGAAAAAAGACTGAATTTGAAGAGGACGACCACGGGATAGATTTCATTGACAAAACATTTCTCTCCACTATGAGAAATCTCTTTTCGTGGAATTTCCTGAACAGCCGATCGATCCCTCTTCACTTCCGGAAATTCCCATCGCAATGATTATTACTTATTTCCGTGACAGCCGATGTGGATGCTCGCGGACATTAGTTCTTGGACTCTTGCCTAATTTCTGTTAGACATTAAGATCAACGAATTTGCGATTAATAAACTCTTTCATTGGGAATTATCACCGGTAACTAATCAGGCGACCTGCCAAGGAAATTGGATATGCTATATAACTAGCGGAAGAACGAGATGCTAAAGCGTACACTCAAACGATTTACTGTCCGAATATAGGTAAGCAGTTCTTGAATATAAGAAGGAAATTGAGCAGGAGATGCCTTGGTTCATACTCTTTATCTTGAGTTGTCTCTTTTGTTTCTTTTCCTGCAAGCGACTGACTCTATACTTCCTCCAAATTCCCACGCACAGCATCGTCGACAAAGGTCGCGACTTAAATCGGATCATCTACGCACGCCAAAATATTCATGGGCTTCAGTGAAACTCAAGGACAAAACCAGGTGGATATAGAGATGATTAGGTCAAGGCAACATGGAAAACAATGAGAGACACACGTATGCTTAGGTTTCTTCCCATCCCTTGCCTCCTATATTAAATGAGAAATTGAGTTTGTTTAGTCACCTAATACGACCCCATTTCTGAGGTCATAGGGCAATTATGTTAGACCAAAGCCCTTCATCAAATAATTAGTAATCAACTCGCTCTTTAACCTTGACAACGACCATTGAATCCGGTTAGGGCATCAAATATATATAGTTGGTGGCAACGACATGGGAAGGGCAGATAGAAAGTGGAAACATCAAGATGGAGACGTTTTGTCTTATGATGAAGTAGAGTAGCAATCGAAAATTACATTCATGTTTTGTTTCTTTTGTTTTATCAATAGGACGATATAATAGTTTTAAACGATTCATTCCACTGACTAAAAACACTTCTTTCAAGAAGATTTTGCCATGGTTTCATATCAATTTGGAGATAATTGTGCATATTTGGGTTTATAACCATTCGAAACCTAATATATATAGACCGTCAACATAGACCTAAGTCGCTCTCAAGGTTCCTAATGTCTCCTCTCCCCATGTGCAAGTGATTAGTAATTAACTATGTAATTACTTGTGTTCAAGGCAACAAATCTTTATGAAAAAAAAAAAAAAATCAGTCTTAGATCCGAGAACTCAGATATGCATGGAGAAGGGCTGGCATCCGATGACGCCTTTTTTGGAGATGACGAGCATGTCTTATTCCAGTAGGTAAATCTTGGATTCTCGTTCTTTGATGTAGTATGTGCACATTGCATTTGTCCGGTCGTGATTTTATTAAATGAAATGCATTGGTATTAGGATGCTATATGATTGCTGTAATATCATACGTGGTTTCTTGATTTGATCTCAATGAACAAATCGAGACCCATGGACTTGATTTACCTGCGCTTGGACATTGGATGAATGTGTACGAACGTAATGCACAATTTACTTCCCAACGTAGTACTCATTACGTTACCAATGTAATGAGTGAGCGTGCTTACGAATTGAGAATGCATGAATGCTACTTCGAAATGTCAATGACTCACTATTTATTTCATTCTGGGGTAAAAGTACTTGGAGTCACTTGTGAAGGAGTGGTATTTTGTACTTTGCTTTTGACAACCATATTATCCCATGTAATATTATCCAAAAAGTTCTAAATGTATTGTACGGCAGTCAATTCAATTGTAAATTTTTAATTTTACCAATTTAGTCCTATACATTTTGACAATTTATCAATTTAGTTTTTCTAGCTGATGTTGGCCGGTATGGTCCACATCAATACCAACCAGTTGTACCATGTAAAACAATCAACATCCACATAAGCTATTTCTAGTCAAAATTGGCCATAATAACTATTTTGGTAAACCGCCAAATGGTTTAGAACTAAACTGGTAAAATTGAAAAGTTTAGAGTTTTGTTTGTTTCGTGGAAAATATTTTGTCGCCCACAAAAATATTTAAATATAAATTATTGCCGATAGTGAGAACAATTTTCATAAGTTAATTATTTTAAAAGATACAAGCGATCAATTTTTTTAAAATATTCATTTTTCGCAAAATAAACAAAGGCTTCGACTGAATTGGCGGCTGTTCAATGGATTTTTTTAGAAAATTTTCTCACTTCTTTTTTAGGTCAATAAAAGAAATATCTGTCCAAAATTTCAATCCATATTCTCTAAGTCAGTGTTCATAAGAGATTGTCATCGCTTTGGGCACGAATGGTCTCGAGAAAATTCCAAATAATGACCTAAAATGGATATTATGTTAAATAAGAGTGTGAAGTGCCCTCGTTTTCTCAAATGAAGACCTAAAGTGATTATGGCTTTTTCAAATAAGAGATAACGTCATCAATCAACAAAATATTTGTATTTTTGTCCAAACACATTTTTAATTTAGATTTAATTAATTTCATTTAAAAAAAGACCAAAGTTTTTTTTTAAGAAAAAAAGTGTCCTCCTGCGTGTGGCAGCCATCCCATCACCAATGAGGTAGCGGCGATGCTTGGTGGGGTCGTCAACACTTGGGCAAGGGTTGCGATCCTTGCTAGAAACGGGAAGTTTTGGTTTCTTTTATTTGATTTTTTTTATGGGAAAAAAAAAACATAATAAAGGAAGAAGAAAGGAAAAAAAAAAATTAAAGATGAAATTGCCCTTTACCGAATGGTGAGTGCCCTTCTTAAGACTAATATGGTTATTCCAGACTTTTATTTGACAAGCCTTTGCCTTCCACGCTATCACCGTGTACTTTGATAAGCCCTTAGGGGATTCACCGCACCGATCGCTCCTTTGCTTCCCATCGCCCATTGGTTGCCATTTTGTGCTGATTTCTCCATTTTCGTCCTTTTGTTTGGGTTGGGCTTGCTCATGTGTTGCCATGGGCTTCACAATGCCCTTCTTCTTTTGAGAAAAGTTATTGGGCAAGCAAGTCCTTTCTTCATCTAGAACCTTCGTGATTTCTTGCTGAAATTCGAACAAACAAGTCTGCTGGATTGATTAGCTCGGTGATTTGCATCTTTGTGTCGGGCGTTCTTCTATCATGTGACTATTCGAGCTACAAAATCCGTGCTTGCCATTCGTTCAAGACAGGTTGATTAAATACGCATTCTTTTTCATGTCATTAGATTCTAACAACTATTTGTGTTTCTCCGAGAAGGTTCTCAAGCAAAATATCTTTCACCATAATTTTTCAATTTTTTATTTGTATTTTGTGTCGTTCCGGAAATGAAGCTACAGATTCTACTATAATTATGATACATAAAGAATAAGTCTGAAGAGATTGAAAAGTAAATGCTAAATGAAGATAAATAAATAAAGATAGTCGAAACTGAGTATATTGAGGTTTCTTGTTCAATTGTGCAATCTCCATACAATGGTGTCTACTTGGTTATTTTTAGTCAGGAGTTGTGAATAACCGTCCTCTGGCAATTATCATTCCAATTGCAAATCCTCAAAAATCTTCGATATCGCGCCAATAACTGCATTGTTTTATCCATGAAGTTATCAGTACCGAGTGCTTCAGTAACTGCCTTTATTCTTATCCTCCTGTTTTTGAGTGATTATCAATATCGAACCGTTGGTACCGATGATGGCAGTCTCACTTGGACCCTTGCAGGCCTGCTTTACGTATCTCGGGCTTATTAGAGCTTATTATTCCCCTCATGGCCTGCTGAGCCATTTTTGGTGTTAGTAATTGGTGAGTATATATATATATTTTTAAAAAAAAAAAGTTAAGAAAAATGACCGGTGATCTTCTTTTGGGTAACTTGTGATTTGCCAACACTTTTGTGAAACTACTAACTTTATGTATTTGCAAATTAACAATTTTGTACTAACTTACAAATGTTTATTTGCATGACTTACCAATGCTTTGAATATACTAACTCGTGTATGAAAAAAAAATATATTATAAAAAAAATCCATTTCTTTCTGTCCATCGCATAGGTTTTTGCTCCTTCACGAGTGTCTTCCGTTTGAGATGATGGTTTGGTTGGAATATCAAAAAGCATAGTCCAAAAAAGGGAAACACTGAAGAACATGTCTGAGTTATCCAGTTGTTAAATTGTGTAGAATCTGAACTTATATTGGGATGGGTAACTTTAGCGCAACTACATATGCTGAATAACGGACAAGCGCATTTCCTAGCTGGTCAGGAATATCGGATCCACACTACACAGTATCTCGAAGTACGATTCAGTTTTTTTTAGGACTTCTCGTCTGTTGTTGGGCTGAGATGAACTGGAT
The DNA here is from genome assembly GCA_014182555.1 of Eucalyptus erythrocorys. Lineage (NCBI taxonomy): Eukaryota > Viridiplantae > Streptophyta > Magnoliopsida > Myrtales > Myrtaceae > Eucalyptus > Eucalyptus erythrocorys. The sequence continues at coordinate 57,385,442 of CM024602.1, forward strand.
AGAAGCTCCTTTTGGTTTTGAACTTCTCGGGCGCAGTGCCACCATCCATGCTAGTCCAGGACCGCACCGAGTAGTCTATGACGAAGCTCGGAGGCAATTTCAATTTCTAGCACAAGCATGATCAGTTTGAACTTTTATCTAAGGATCGTAAGCATCATTATAAACGTTTCTTGTGATGTCCACAGATTTTTCTGCTTTGGGTACTGAGGACACCGTTCACCATTGCTGCTGCGCACGCTCCTAAGACAGGTGCCGCAATGCCCAGAGATTCTTGTAAACACAAGAGGTGATTGCAGGGCCTATGCTCCGTGCGGGATTCATCGAAGCTCCCGTGATTGGCCTACAAAATCCAAGAGTTCTTCGTAAGCTTGTGCGGAGGAAGACAAAACAAAAAATGAAGAAAATAATTGGTCTAATTTCTTTCACCCTGCAATTATAACATTGAACAGCAACGTAGCACCGATGGCAATTCCGCCAATGTCTTTGCTCTGCATTTTTCAGTCAGCAATATATATATTCTAGTTATGAAATGTTGGCTTCTTATGTACCGAACACTCGACTAATTCAACGATCACTCGCATGGAATGTATTTGCGGAATCTATGACCGGGTTCCTGCAATGATGCTGAGTGGAGAAGTTCCAATTGTCGTCTAGGCAAATCCCTGCCAGTGGAATACAAAGGTCAAGGGATGAAAATACTCTTAACAGATCTTTACGCATGATATGAAGTTCTCATTGTCGGGTTATCTTAGTCGGCAAATTCGTTGTTTCAAGCAGGGCAATTCTTTTGTTCCTTTTTGCTGGCCCAAGTAGTATGATTCCATAAGCCAAAAAGGCAAAAACAGATCGCATTGACTGCTTCTTCGTTTGATGGAACATGTTTCACGATGAAATTACGACATAAGAGGACATGTTTCTCATGAGTTATTCTCCAATATTGGAGAGTGTAAGAGAACCAAAGTCCATATCTATAATCTTCATAAGAAGAAAAATTAATCTGATGCATTAGGAGGGACCTCATGAGGAGTTTGACGTGTGTTAAATTATGTCTCAAGTTTGAGTTCGTACACAAAATCTGAGAGGGAAATTATCAAGAAAGTGTTAAATCTATTGCAATTATACCAATTTAGTCATAAATTTTTTTTATCAATATTAAACCTTTTGCATTTGTATCAGTTGAATACATCCGGCCAATTTTTGCGGCCAGCGTTGACGTGGGCTACCAACGCTAACATGACAATTTTAAAATAATATTTTTAATATTTTTCTTCTTTTTATAATTTTTTTTTTTTTTGTCCCTTCCCCTACCCTAAGCGCCGGCAAGGGTCACCAGCCAACCCTCGCCAGCCATAGGCAAAGGCTATGACACCTTGGCTCGCCCAGATTTGGCAAAGGCCGCAATGCCCTTGCCAAATCTAGCTAAGTGAGGACTCGTGGCCCTTGCCTAGTCAAGGTGAGGGCTGCAATGGCCACGCCCCCCTCGTCAATGCTAAGGCTAGGGGAAGGGGAAGCGGAAGGGATAGGGAATAAAAACAAAGAAAAAAATATAAAAGAATTCAAAAAAATGTTAAAACATTATTTTAAAAATGCCACATTAGCACCAATAGAGCCGCGTTAGCGTCAGCCGGCCGCAATTAGTCGATGGACTAAACTAGCATAAATACAAAAGGTTTTTTTTTTTTTTTTTTTTTTTGATTAGGTTATTATAAATACAAAAGGTTTATAACTGAATTTATCAAAAAAAAAAAATTAGAATTGAATAGGCACGATTAAAATAGATTTAAGATTTTTTTGATAATTCTCATGAAATCTGAACCAATTAGAAAATATTGATTGGTAAGTTAAATCAGACTTGTAAGGAAATGAATTTTGATATGTCACTTTCCTATTTAAATTAGGATTTATCTTTAAGGGGCTATTCACGTGATATGTTTAGAAACGCGCTTTCGGTCTTTGGAAGACTTTTCTTCTTCTTTTTTTTCTTTTTTTGGGTGGTCAGATTTGGATGTCTCTGTTTGTTGGTAAAGAAAAATGCAAATATATATTAATCGAGATTTGACCGTGTGAGAGTGGACCTCTTCAAAGACGAAAAGGGGCCGCATGTTGTTTATTCCTTCAAGCCGTACGATGACTCCTAAGGACGAACCGCAAAGAATGAAAGGTGACGCACGCCCTTTGATCGCACGGAGGAGTCCTAAATACCGTGAATTTTATTCCGTGAGTTTTACATCCGTTTATATGTAAAGAATGCGGGTTTGAGCTTAATTTAAGTGCAACAAATACTGAAGCATGTGAACCATCGTACCTCTTATTGTCCGATTATCGGCGAATGATTTGCTACTGACTCTTTCCATTGAGTATGTTTCGATATTCGAACCAAAATCATGTAAATCTTAATGTTTTTTTATTGTTCCTTATTTATTTCTCCGATGATTTTGTGTTGATTAATTGACAACGAGAAGAACAACTTTGGATTGTGCGCTATATTGACAACTCAAGATTTGGCAAATACGTTGAATGGCACAGCTAGGTTGCCAGAAATGACAAAAGATGCCGATAAAGATGAGTTGATGGAGAGGGCGAAAAGTATAATCCTATTTGACCTATTGGATGAGATGTTAATATAAGTGGTCGAGGAGAAGAACACCACAAGGTTGTGAGCAAAACTTGAGGCCTAGATGAGATGTTTTAGTTTCGATTTGCTGAAGGTAATTCCATTAGAGCCTAGCCTAGATGAGTTTAGCAAATTCATGATAGACTCAAAGAACACTGACGAGGCATTAGATGATGAAAAATAGGGCATGACATGGTTAGCTTCTTATCAAAGTCATGAGAGCACTTTATCAATTCACTATTATAGAAATGCGCTACAATTACCTCAGAAGAGGTCAAACCCACCTTGTTTTGTGAGGAGTGGCTGAGAAAATTCCAAGATGGTGATCAAACGCATGATGTAGCGCAAGAACTAATATTCGAGTTAAAGATCAATATCGAAGGTCTAGTAGTAGCAAATATAAAAGCAAATTGAAGTCATGCCATAGAAAGTCCAAGGGACCCACCTTGTTTTGTGAGGAGTGGTTGAGAAAATTCCAAGATGGTGATCTAACGTATGATGTAGCGTAGGAACTAATATTCGAGTTAAAGATCAATATCCAAGGTCTAGTAGCAGCAAATATAAAAGCAAATTGAAGTCATGCCATAGAAAGTCCAAGAGACACATGACGTATTTTCAGTGTCACAATGAGAGACATCAAAAGAGATTATTTGAAATTGGGAAACAAAGGTGATGGGCAGAATGCCACAAGCAGTATGGCTTATGTTGCCAAGAAGAGCACCAATGATGTAGAGGTCGCCTTGTGTATGACTATTAAATCATCAAGAGACGAATGAGTGTTAGATTTGAAGTGTTCTTTTCATATGATGCCTAATAGGAATTGGTTCAACACTTACAATAATGACGATAGAGTTCTAACGAGGAATAATGCAGCCTACAAGGTTTTAGGGAAAGTGACAATTAGGATTCGAATGCATGATGGGGTAGTGCGTACATTGAGAGACATGAGGCATATACCTGAGCTCAAGAAGAATCTTATTTCTAGAGATAGTCAATGATATCGAGTGTAGGCACAACATTGAAGGTGGAGTGCTGGAGATATATCTAGGTGCCATGACAGTGATAAAGGGGAAGAAAGCGAATACTACCCATCATATATTGGCAGAGATTGTGAGGGAAACCATGCAATTTCATCATATGAGTCAAACTCTTATTTGATTCAATTATGGCATGTGCAATTAAGGCACATGATTGAGGCAAATATGACATGCCGAGTGAGAATGAGTTGCTAAAGGGGTAGAAGATAAGGAAGTTGCACTTATATGAGCATTGCATCTTTGGGTAGCAATGCCAAATTGAATATATACACCTGTTCATTTGACCAAGTAACTAATTGAATATATTCATTTAGATGTTTATGGCCTATCTCTAATTCCTTCAAAAGGAAGTGCTCAATATATGCTAATATTCATCAATGATCATTTAGAAAGGTATGTGTATATTTCCAGAAGATCAAATTTGATGTTTTCAATCGATTCAAGAAGTTTACAACATTCTTTGAGAAGCAATTAGAAAAACAAATTAAATGCTTAAGAACTAAAACGGCATGGAGTTCTATGGGAAAGATTTTATCGAGATTCTACCATAAAGAAATATTTGTGAAACATCGCATAATGCTCAGGAAAGTACAATAGAAAAGCATCGCATAATGTAAGAAAAGAACCTTATTAAGCAAGCTCAATGCTTACTTTCACATGTCGGACTAGGTAAGGAATTTTAGGCCGAAGTAATAAACATGATGTGTAACTATGTTAATCTTCATCATCTGCCACCCAATGGAAGACTCTTGAGGAAGCATGGTCAAGAAAACCTATTAATTACTTTAGATTACAAGTATTCCAATGTCTTGCTTATGCCAAACCGAGTGATGATAAGCTTGAGCCAAGGACAAAGAAATGCATATTTCTGGGTTATGCACAAGCAGTGAAAGGCCACCAAATATGGTGCATTGATCCTAGATCGTCGGATTTTCTAATTAGTAGAGTTGCAATCTTTAACGAGACTGATATGCTTCTATAGAGGAGTCTTGAGCACAACTAGCAAAGCAAACAAATCACAGTGTTAGTAGCTAGGTGGAGCTTCAGGTGGAAACTTCGAAAACCGCAAAAGTAAGAAAGGTTGAGACTGTAGACGACTCTGTAGTTCCTAAAGTGAGTGATTCAAAATAATCGCCAAAGCCACAGCACAATATAGCCGCAGGCAAATAGAGAAGGCAAATTAAACTACCAAGTACATTATAGTTATATGGATATTGCTTGTATGTTAACGACAGGTGACAAGATGAAGACAAATGAACCTTCGTCTTGCCCTAAGGCAATGGCTAGTATTGAGTCATCTTAGTGGCTGGGAGCTATAAGCGAATAGATGGAATCATTCCATCGGAATCCAACATAGGAGCTAGTCAAGATTTCAAAGAGCTAGAAGATTGTCTGGTGCAAATGGATGGTCTACTAATGAAAGGATGGCATTTCTAGTGTTAAGATAGCGAGTATAAGGCAAGACTTGTTGTGAAGGGTTATACACAATGTAAGAGACCAGGATGAAGGTGGGCATTGTGGCATATCAACACGATCCTAATAGCAACATTCATGGCTAGGTCTAGCGGAAGATACCAGGGGTGAAAATGGGCACTGGATATTCGAGTTGAGATAATGTTGGTACGGAAGGATAAGTCAATTAAGGCACAACCAGACCTAACAATAAGCTCACATGTGAGGGGGACATTGTTGCACGTGTGTTGTATGAGAAAAATCTTATATCAAATAATTTGTGTGGTGTGGAATAGTTAATATACATAATTCATTGTGTTAAACTTTTGAGTAAATGTGAATTCAATTGAATATATTAACCGACTCAAATTCAGGATCTCTCTAACAATCTCCCCAATTGAAAGTATGGAGCTTTTGTTATGCGTTCACAACAATGTAACCCTCTCCTTCCAATTGATTTACCTTTTTTTTTTTTCCCCTTTTCTTCCTAAACCATGTCATTTTCTTATTACTTCCTTTAAAATTTTGCAAAAACTAATATAAGTAAAACCACTCGGTTAAAAAAATCATAAAGTAAAACATGAGAGTCCCTTAGTTAATTTTTGGGAATCCACCCAAAACTACTTATACATACCTCTCCTTTTAAAAATGCTAAACATACTTGAGATTATTGCAAGATTTTTTTTTTTTTTTTGATAATGTGTACTCCTTTTGTATACAACCATAATGGCTGTTGAGAGAACAAGATTTAGATCAGTATACATATAAGATGATCACATTAATTTTTGCTGGAAATTAGAGTTGAGTTACATCCATACTCCGAGGTTTTAAAAGTGATTTCTCTTATCTAAAACTTCCCAAAGTGAAAGAAAATAATAATGTTCCTCAGAGACAGTTGTAAGTTCCATACCACTTAAGTACTCCACATTAATTGGATATTTACAATTTGTTGAGATTCAAACTATTTAGTATCTACAAAGATCACTATAATTGAATTAACATCGATGTTACATAGGAAGAATTCAAAATCAAAATACGAAACACATTAACAGGATTGTGAAAAGCGTCAATTTCTTTTTTGACGTCATTATACTCTATTATCTTGTACTTTAGGAGACTATCAACAAAATCCGATGCATAACATGGGGAAAAAACCTATTTAATGCATAAGAGTAGAGAAGCCAGTGAAAGCGTATGGAACTACCATTACCCTGTTCCTCATCATATTCATAGCTTTATAATCCGCCATTCTTTGTCTTCGTTGGGTCTAGTGGAGGAAAAAGAAAGGAAGTCCCATCATTAATACGAAGAAAGTAAATGCATCCCACAATTTGCAATAAAGACTTATCCATCGAAAGATGCAGACTAAAAACAGCAGGAATCATCCAAGTCAACGGCTGGAAGTCGCCTCGGGCTTCTCCTTTGATTCTTTTTCTCCTTTTCTCTTTGCCGTCACGTTGAAGACTCCATAAAAAAATCATGAATTGTCAAACAGAAAACAGAGCAGTTTTCATTGCTTTCTCTGACTTCCTTTCTTTTCCATAGAATAATTAGTTTATGTGTCCGCTTTTCTTTGCAAATTTTTAGCTTTACAAAATTTCAGACTTGTTTTCTCGTTCTCTTTTCATCGTTTTTTTTCTCCACCGATTCTTGTGCAAACTGACGAAGAAGAATCCCTCGGATGGCTTTCCCGGTTGTGAGCAGAAGGGGTTAATTTCGCTTCGGGGGTGGTTGTGTTTCTGCTTTTGAAGCTTTTCATCCTGCAGTTTCATACTTCTGAGACGTGGGTTTCCAGGTGGATTACGGTCTGGAGTTTGTGTGGATGACGAAAAGTCGGCTTAAGAAGTTGTAGTTGTTGCTTGTTGTTGGCTTTTCCCTATGGATAGGCTTTGCTGCTTCAATTCTCCTACCCCTCAGGTAACAGACATTAGTTGATAATCTTAATTTCTAACTTTGATGGCTTATCTTCTCAAATCCCAATTGTACTGGTGGAAACTAACACAAAAGGATACTGATTCTATTAGATCACCCTTAATTCTTATATGATGGCATGGTGTTAATTGCCTTTGATTTATAAGCTCTGGGGATTTTACTTGACTTGTGAATGAAATCCATCTTAACAAATTGTATACAAGAAGTCGCCCGCTTTAATTTCTCAGGGTGAATTCAACTAGATTTTGGGTTTTTCATTTGGGCAGCAGCACCTCGAAGTGGTTAGTTGCAATTTACCATTTGATACTCTTGGTAATTTGGATTTATGATGCGGTTTTATAGGCAAGACTCTTTATTTTCCGTATTAATAGATTGTGGTTTGGCTTCTGTGTACTTCTCAGACAGACGTGTAGTCTGAACTAGTCGACTCTCAACTTTTGAGTTCCTTGTACCGAAGCTGCTTGCTTCTGTTCTGTTTTTGTTGTCTTGGATACTGTATGTGACAACCTTCAGTGGCAATGCCTTCCTCCAAAGTCACTATTTGGAACGCTTCTTGAAAGCTTAGTCTGCATTTTTATCTGTACTGATAATGAGCATGAATCAAGAACCTGTTTTGGAACGTGTCCTCTAGTCTATCTTCGGACATGAAAAACTGATCGTGTTAACCAGGTCCAAGCAGTAAGAAATGCAGGAATCATCATTTGGCTATTCCAGGTCGATGCTTTACTTGGTGGGACTGACATTGTTAGTCATTAGTCTGTTTATTCTTTTGCTTCTGGATTGATAAACTGTCAACCCCGTTGGTCTTCTGAAAGTAGTTTGCTTGCCTTTTTTGTCTTTATGTTAGGTTATACCTAGTCGGGTACGATGTGACTTAGGATTTTGAACCTGCTTTAGCTTGCTTTCTGTTTTAGTTTGGTTTTGTGCTTGCTTTTCAGGTCTTCACTCCTCAATGAGATGATTTTCTCTTTCTTAATTTTCGTTCATTATCTCAAAATTAGCATGTAGGAGGACAAGCATCCTCTTTCTCCGGTAAGGGAAGAAACCACGATGGGATTGTCAAGTATGGTTTCAGCCTGGTTAAAGGGAGAGCTGATCATCCGATGGAGGATTATCATGTTGCTAAGTTTGTGAAGACTGAAGGCAGTGAATTGGGCTTGTTTGCTATCTATGATGGTCATTTGGGACATCGTGTTCCGGCATACCTACAGAAACATTTGTTCTTGAATATACTGAAGGAGGTGCGATTTATACAAGGACGACTGAAAGTTTTATGCTTCTGTTGACATATTTTTTTTTCTCCAAGGGAGTTGTCCTTACATTCTTTCCCCTCTCTCTCTCTCTCTTTTGGTGTTAATCAATGTAGGAAGAATTCTGGGTCGACCCAAATCGATCAATTTCAAAAGCTTATGAGACCACAGACGAAGCAATTCTCTCAAATAGTTCAGAGTTGGGTCACGGTGGATCAACTGCCGTGACAGCAATTCTATCAAACAATCAAAAGCTGTGGGTTGCTAATGTTGGAGATTCAAGAGCAGTCCTCTCGAAAAAGGGTAAGGCAATACAAATGACTACGGATCATGAGCCTAGTAAAGAGCGAGACAGCATTGAGAACCTAGGTGGCTTTGTCACGAAGATGCCAGGTTCTTTCTCCAAGCCATAACATTTGTAATCTCCAATGTAAGTGCAAAGATCCCTACTTTTACATTACCAACATTGCTGTTGTTAACACAGGTGACGTCGCAAGAGTAAATGGACAGCTTGCCGTATCCCGTGCTTTTGGAGATAAGGGCCTCAAGTCTCATTTACGTTCTGACCCCGACATAAGGAGCACTGATGTAGATGCATATACTGATGTATTGATCCTGGCTAGTGATGGTCTTTGGAAGGTAATATATGATTCTCTAGTAATGTTTATCAAAATCCAGTCTTTGTAAATATGGGAATAGGAAGACTCTCTTGACAAAATCATTTCCTTTCTCCTTGGGATGAACTCAGGTGGTGAAAAATCAGGAGGCAGTTGATATTGCAAGATCAGTGAGGGATCCACAAAAGGCTGCCAAGCGTTTGACTAACGAAGCCTTGAGAAGAAACAGCAAAGATGACATCTCTTGCATCGTTGTTAGACTTAGAGGATAGTGTCGTGTCTCTTTCCCGGAATTCTTGTTTGTGTCATGATAATAAGGCTACTTAAGCCATAGGGACAAATAAAAGGTTTCTGATGTAAATTTGTGCTTCTTCTTTTTTCCCTTTTCCTTTTTTGTTATCACGGTTGTACTTTTTCATTTGATCTTAGTTTTGGCTATGTGTGCTGTAACTAAATCGAAAGCTATGTGCCCCAAGACCACTTGTTTGTCAATCTCATCAATTGCGCCGAAAAATCTTTCGCAAGGCTTCAGATTTTCAGCTTATCTCATTCTTATTCGCTTCGCCTGGTCGGAAACTTCTCATAGATCTCATTCATGTGTGCAATGGCTACAAACTATGTAATTTCGGAGAGCTACAACACTTCCAATCTTTTAACTTACTATGCAGAAAGCTTTCGGGGAGACTAGAAATGGGCAAAACCATGCTTAAGCTCAGATCTTAGCCATCGAGTCAGTGGCCTCATCTGAGACTGAGCAACTCACCAGCTCAGATTACCCAAATTTCACCATAATGTCTTATAAACACAATCAACAACACCGACCATGTCTGGCCCTCCTAACAAGTTCTCCTCTTTTAGCATATACCGACGTAACCCGACTCGATGAGGACCAAATCCTGCAATCTTGGCTGAGGGTCGAAGAACCCTTTTGATTTTAAGGGGGAGAACAACGTTTTTTTTTCGCTTTTTCTTTTTCCTTAACTTGGTCCCAATTAGATAATGAAGCAGAGAGAGAGAGGGAGAGAAGGGAACAGAAAAAGATGTACTGCAGAGAGGGGAATCCAGAAGAGCAAGAGAGATTTGGCTAATCTGGACATTAAAAGAAACCCCCCAACAGAGAACGTTGCTTTGTGCCTCCAGAACAAAGCCGCCAAGAAATCGATCCATTACAGATCTCGTACCTTGCAGCCGAAAGGAGAGGCAAATTCTTGATTAACACCCAAACAGAACACAACATTCACACAAACAAACGCGGACAGGGAGAAGCAGAGGCAACTTCTCCATTACGCGTCGCACGTAACATCATCCACACAGACAAACGCACGCAGAGAGAGAGAGAGAGAGAGAGAGGTCACGAAAGCAGACGGGCACGGCTCTGGACCTGGAGTGGGCAGAGAGGAGCTGATGTATGCGGTATTTATAGGGGACGGTGGAGCTGCGAACCCTAGCACAATCGCCAGCATGAGACGGCGGGGGCTTCTTTTAAAAATCCCCATGATTTTTGGGGGTAAATTGCATTTTGCGGTGCTAGATTTGGGCATTTTGTCACAGCTTTTGCTCCTCGATTTTTTTCATTTCTTTCTAATGTGCCCCCCAAGTCTTCAAATCGGTTTACATAATCTCACGCGACTAATTAGCTCCTTTTACAGACAGCAAATCTGTCCAACAAAAAAATGAATTGCAATTTTGTCCTATAAGTTTTGGCACTAGTCATAAGTGGTCCCTTGACCTTTTTTATTTTTTGCAATTTCCACCCTAAAATCTCAAAATCGATTGCGATGCTCCCCTACCTTGGACTTTGGCCAATTTTCATAATGAGCCAATATTTTTGATCATTTCTCAATTCTACCAAACCAAATTTTGTATTTTGTTTCAACTTCCAAATTTTTGAAACAATCAATTAAAATTTCTATACAATTCTTAGAGAAATGACATTTAGGGCTTTCGATAAGGTAAGACATGAAAGAAAACTTACAAATGAAGACAATATGAGGCATTAAACAATAAGGCCATTTCGTTTCTTAGCACAAACTAACGCATTTAGTTTATAGCTCTGTTTGTTGCGTGAAAAATAAAGTGTTTTGAAAAATACTTTCTTATAAATAATTCCTTTTATTACTTAAAATAATTAGTCGATGAATGATGAAAATATATTTCATTTATTTATTTTTATAAACGATACAAGATATTATTTTTAGGGTTAATACTACCAAAAAAAAATCCAAACTAGTACTCTTGTCCATTAATTTTCTGCTAAATTTTACCATCAAATTGTCGAATTGAATAACACGTAACAATTAACGAGTGTACCAGCTTGGAGTGTACTAGTTTGTAATTTTTGTGATAATAATCCAATTTAACTGAAACTAATTGAGAATAAGTTAGTCATTAGTCATAAATATACTAATTTTGGGTTTTTTGTAACTAAATAATTAGTTTAAGGTAAATTTCAAATTTGTTACAAATGTACCAATTTGGGATTCTTCATAGTATCAACCCTTATTTTTAAGAAATTATTTTCTAGATTATTCATTTTTCATTAAAGAAGCACATCACGAGAAATCAAAACAAATAATCATTTTCATTTATAACTCTTAATACCATAAATAATATCAACAGAAAAATATAGGTTAATAACTCAATTAAACAAAAAGAAAGCTTAGACTTTATTAGAGAGAATTACCAGAAAAGTCCTAAACTTATTACAATTGTGCCAATTCAATCATAAACTTTTTTTTGGCCAAATTAGTCATAAACCTTTTATAATTGTGCCAATTCAGTCCATTCGGCCAAAATTGACCGGCCGGCAAATGCTAATATGGTAATTTTAAAAAATATTTTTTTTTTTTCAAAATTTTTAATTTTTAAAAATTTTTAATTTCCTTTTCTTTTTCTTTTTTTTTCCCTCCACTTTCTTCTTCCTCCGCCGCTTGGCGCCAACCAAAGGTGAGACCAGCGAGGTCAGCCTCACCGGCCACTGGCGAAGGCGAGCATTGCCCAGCGACAACGAGGCTGCTGTCGCCACATCTGGCGAGGAGCCTCACTGGCCACCGCCGAGGTCGACCCTCGCCTTGGCTGGGCGAGGGCTTCTTGTCCTCCTCCTGATTGCCGCCGCCGTCGCCCGTCGCGCTCTCTCTCTCTCTCTCTCTCTCTCTCCCCTCTCTCTCCTAGTACGCAATTAGGGTTTTCTCTCCAATTCAATCGAATTCGGCAGCCTGATGCACGCGCCTTTATATACAAGTGGACGGAGCGAAGGAGACGGAGGGGAACGTGTCACACCCCGAACCCCGAGACACGTGAACAACCCGCCATGGTCATGCAATCGCGACATTCCCAGGTAGTGTCGCCGACCCGATTTAATTTTATTAAGCGCATGCGGAACGTATTAAGAATCCCCGACAATTTAAAAGCGGGATAGAACAAATAGAACAAAATCAATTTAATACAAGCCAACATACAATCATAAAATCACCCAAGGATTATATACAGCCGAATTTGGGTCGAAGTCTACACACTAGGGTCGGTCCACCAAAAAGAGGGAACAGTCCTAAAACTACTAGATGGACTCGATCATCGATCCTTCATCTTCTTGGCTCTGTGACTCCTTGCCCAACTACACCGGTAGTCCACCTGACTCCGCTGGAATCGTCATCTACGATCCTGAAATATTTTTCCCACAACGGGGTGAGACATTGTCTCAGCAAGTTCACCCCTCCTAAGCCCCTATTAGAAAGAGAATACAACCCAGCATGACCTAGCCACACATCAAGAAGACTTACCTCGCAACAGTCCGCGCCTGCAGGTTAGTACAATTCATATCATTCAATCATGTGCAAATATGACAACTAATTAAACCAAGGCACAATCACGTCATCAATCAATCAACCACTTGGATCGTCTCAGCGATCAATCGGCTCGGCCGATTACATGTCATTCTATCAAATCAATCAATTTTCCCAACCACGACCCTAAAGGTAGACTCAACAATCGGTGGTAATCACGGCCCCACGTGGCACGACCTTCGAAAAGGTGGTTAAACAACTAGTGGCATCATGGCCCCACTCGGCACGGCCTCTCATAGGCGGTTCAACAACTAGTGGCATCACGGCCCCACTCGGCACGGCCTCTCATAGGCGGTTAACAACTAGTGGCATCACGGCCCCACTCGGCACGACCTTCAAAAAAGTTGTCAATCACGGCCTCAATAGGCACGGCCTCTAATAGGCGGTCAATCGCGGCCAAATCCCCATCAATTTCCACACTTGGAATTTCTACACATAACCCCTAAATAATGCAATCACACTCAATTCGCCACCAATCAAGAATCAAATTTAAATTCTAACATCACAAAGAATGATCAAGCATGAAATTCTGAGCAACCTAGGGCTAAAAATAAATTTTTCCGTTTTTTTTATAAATAATAATATTTAATTAATTTCGGAATATTTTAATATTATTTTAATCAACCGAATTTCGAACCAATTAAATAAATCTAAATTAAATTCTAATATGTCACATCACACTTAACATTAAACAAATCACTTTTAACCTTAATTAAACCCAAATTAACTTAATCCAATTCCTTAATCCAACTTATAATAAAATAATCTAATCTATCCACCTAAACACACTTAATTTAAACTAAACATACTTATGGCATAATTAACCGTCTAATCAAGGATTAGTGAGATAAACTCACGGATTTGGACGCCGCTTAGCTCAAATCGAAGAGGGCGATGCCGGGATCAACTTTCCCCAAAGGCGGTCTCGCATCCGGGGCCGGGAAGGCGGCGAAAACGGGCTCGGAAACTGCTGAAAAACCCATTTTTTTCTCCACGGTTGGCTGCTGGACGGGGGCGCGACGAAGGCCGGCGGGGCTTGTTGGCGGCGGTTTGGGCGAGGGAAGGGGCGAGGAAGGCTGGCGGCGGCCCACGGCGGCAAGGCGGCGGCTGGAGGGGGGCTGAATGTGGCTGGGGACGGGCTAGACGTGCGGCGAGCTGCAGGGCGAGGCTTGCGGGGCTGGCGAGCGGACCGGGCTGGACGGAGGTAGGGGGTGCAACGGGCGAACGGCGCAGTGGACGGAGGCTCGGCGACGGCGGCGAACGGGCGGCGCAGACGGCGATGGCGCGCAGGCTGGGGCCGACAGGCTGCCTGGTTCGGTCCTCCTCTCCCCCTCCTTCTTCTCTCTCTTCTCAAGGTTGGGGATGACACAAGTGGGACCCACCCCCTCTCTCTCTCCCCCTTTTCTTTTCCTTTTCCTTTTTCTTTCTAATCTTTTAATCCTCCAATGTGGCCCCACCACATGACATCATCCATGATGTCACACCCCACTATCTCCCACAACCTCTTCAATGGGTGCAAATTCCTTCTCCGTCGGGGTCCAACTCTTTGCGCAACAATTTCTTCAATTCCATTCGATTTTCTTCCAATTGAATTAAATTGAAGTCTATAAAAATAATCCAATGCCACCACACTTTAATTCACATCTTGACTTGTCCATAAAACCTTTTTGAGTCTCAATTGCGCGATCAAAGGCGGACCTTAATTCCTCTTAATTCAATTCAAATTGACTCCCATAAAATCGATTGATATCTCACTTATCAAATTGATTATTTTCTTTATCCAAGAATCCTTCATACTCCTCAATTTCACAGTAAAATGGCCCTCTGCAATATTCTGATTAAAAACGGCCATATTTATCCAGTTAAAATTAGGACCCAAAAATCTGGATGTCATAGAACGCCTCGCCCAGCCAAGGTGAGGGTCAACCTCGCCAGTGGCCAGCAAGCCTCCTCACCCAAGGACGGCGAGGCTCGACCTCGCCATGGCTGGGCGAGGCCGAGCCTCGCCAAATGTGGCAACGACGGCCTCACCTTCGCTTGTGGCTAGCAAGGGCGAGCCTTACCAGTGGTCGACGAGACTGACCTTGCCCACCCTCGCCTCTGGCTAACCGACTAAAGGAAGAAGAAAGTGGGGAAAAAAAATTCAAAATTCAAAAAAATTAAAAAATTTGAAAAAAAAAATTAAAAAATTTGAAAAAAAAAATTAAAAAAATTGCCACATCGGCGTTCGCCGGCCAGTTGTCCCCGGTCGGCATCCACGTCAACGTCAGCCGGCCAATTTTGGCCAGATGGACTAAATTGGCACAATGGTAAAATTAAATTGGCCAAAAAAAAAGTTTATGACTGAATTAACACAATTGCAATAGGTTTAAGATTTTTTTGGTAATTCTCCTGACATTATTATGATGGTGAAAGAAAATTTCGTGATTAGTGGCACCAAAATATGGGCATGTATGGTCATTTAAGGTTTTATATGAGTACTAAGGTTAAAGATTTTCTTCATGTTCAAAATTTAAAAAGGGAATTCAGTAAACAATTTTCTGAAACCGCCAAAATATGGGCATGTATGGTCATGGACTCTAGAGTTTAAATTCCCAGGATCAAAAGAACCCTTAAAATTCAAGCAAATCCCACTTCTCGTTGATAAAGAGGGAAATACTTCGTTCTGAATTGATAGAGGAAATCCAGAAATTGCAAGAGACGACGTGTGGTCATCATTTAATGTATCTAACATGATGTTCAACAAGGTATTCCGTTGAAGTAACATGTAGTTCACATGATGTGGTTGGTGCCCTCCCTTCACAAATTTGTAAAAGAAACGGCAAAGACTTAGTGGCAGAAGAGAGGGGAGCAATACATATTTTTAGCACTAGTTCTCAGCAGTAGCATGGGAATGGCTGGAAGAGAAATTGATACATTCATGAAACTATCAGATAACAAATTAGCTCATATGGAAACTCAAATTTCCCAGCATTGTAGTGATTTTTGGAAGTGTGAACGGCAGGCCTGGTGAATAGTAAGAGCACTGATTAGATTCTGACGTCCAAGGCAATAGCCTTAGTAAGGATCACTGCGACTGATGCAGTGTAAGCAGGCTAAATATATTCATGCTCAAGTTAAAAGATCCAAATTCTAGTAATGAATTCTTGTTAACTCAATTCACCAAGACGAGACCTTTAAGTTCTTATGGCCCAAAGATCTCATGAACGGTGCATCTCTAAATAGCCTTTCAATTTTTCTTTTCTCCATATTTTGCTAAGTGGCTAACAAGTGGTATCAGCAGATCAAGATGGGGGATTACTTGGCACCCCTGGAGGCCATTAATGCTTCCCAGAAGATGTACGAATCGGGTTTATGCAGGAATTGAACTGAATAGATTCAAACTGAAACTTCCAATTTGTTACTTTAACCGGTTCAAGTTCTGCTCAGACAATTCTGACTGTTGGGTTATTGGTTAGTTCAATTCCTGCATAAACCGGTACTCGGTTGATCAAAAGAAATCGGTATAATTCAACTGGCACAACTGGCGTTCGTTGGGGATTTTCATCTATCTTTTCATAAACGTTGAATTTCAAATCTCGACAAGCCAACATTTCCTACATAGAGCTGATAGTAATTTTCTCGTGTTTCTCCTTATCTACTCACTACCAACTCCTTGTCAACGTCATCTTCTTTACGAATATATAACACATTTTAGGGTGAAAGTAACCATAAAACAGACATCGTTGTACTTCAGGATCATTTGGAAAGTGAAATCACGTCCTTGGTACTTTATTAATTGGGATCAACGTACCGCCCATATCAGAGGGTTAGCTTTTGAACTTCCTCAAGGGTGTTCTTGGAGGTGAGATCTGTCAAATTTTACTGCTTAATTCTCAATTTATTCACAGTTCATGGACATTATTGCTCTTGATAAAAAATGAATAAAAAGCTGATATATTTGTGGAATTACTTTGCATTGAAATGAGTTATTGATGCTGGGGATTGACAATCACTAACAAGATCCAATTACATTAGACTGTATGCTTTCAGTTGCATGACATAACCTCCTGGTCGAACAACATATCCACAACATGCAATGTTGTCAAGAACAACAGGCAAACTGTTTTGAGCAAATTATGAAATAAATGATCTAGTAATTTTAATCGGTGGAATATGTCTGAACGTCCATGACCTTATAATGTTTCTGCTGTTGGAGTTTATAGTGATGTCGGTCTTGGGAGTTAGGGTAACGACAACACGTAGTATAACGAGACAAAAGAACTATGAAGGTTTTCTACATATACGTACCAAGATCGTATCCATGTTTCTATTGTATTTACTCTAGTTCGCAACCTGTACATAGGGCATGTGTTATTACCAATGTACTCGGTAAGGTGAATCGCTTGTGCTCTGAAATACAGCGAACAAAAATTCTAGTTTATACCAGTTGTTTCGTCTCTTTTCACTTGAGAAGAGCTTTCCAAGTAAATCTCGGCACCAAGCTTAGTAAAGTGCACGTGCAACCGTGGGACTTTAAAGTGATGGAATTATGGATCAGTTGGAGCAGTGCATCGGCTAAGGCCCTCTAATCCATGCTCACCTTGCGTCCTTATGATTCCCGGGTTAACAAGGACCCCACTGGGATAGCAAATGTAAATAGCAGCGCGTCACTTGTGTTGGAACTCTTTATTTTATCACCTGTATGGAGGTCTATAATATCTGCTAACGTTTGTCTTTGTTAATTGACATCCTGAACTCATCAAGGTGAGAAATAGAAAGTTACAAATAGCATTGATCTAGAGCAAGACAGGCTTAACAGAAAGGGGTTTTGAAGTATGAAGAAAAGCCAAAACGAGCAAGCCATCAAAGCTTGATTTAGCAGGACGCCTCGCGCAGATCATACATTAATTGGCTGGACATATGCTTGGACAAGCAACTCACTCTCTCTAATCGTGTGATCTTACTATGTCGCTGCTGTAAAAGCACCAAAGTCGTCATTATCGCCAACGCCACAAAGTCGAGTGATCAAAATCATATGTATCATATCAGTAGAAAATAGATTTGGGGTGATTCACAACTGAAGCAGCAAATACTAATTTCAATGGGAGCTACAAAATTAAATCTTCGGTTGGGGCAATTAAGGCTTCACAGAAAAATGAAAGAATTGGATTTATGCAGGAATTGAACTGAATATATTCGAACTAAAACTTACAATTTTTTACTTTAGCCGGTTTGAATTCTGCTCAGGCCATTCTCATTGTTGGTTTATGTGTTAGTTTACTTTTTCTTAGTTTTCCAAATTGATCATCGCATCAGGCCTCTACTATTACTTGGTTGATCAAAACCAAGTTAAATAGTTTAGCCGGCAAAACAGCCATTCATCAGGGATTTTCATCCATCATATCATAAACATTGAATTTAAAATCTTGACAAGCCAACCCCTTCTTCTCACAAGGAGCCGATGGCAATTCTATTTGATTTCTCCTTGTTTACTCACTAATTAGTCCTTATCGCTATTGTCTATTTTATGAATATTTACTCATTTTACGGTAAAAGTAACGACTACATAGATGTCGTGTGTAATTTTGGATCATTTGGAAAGCGAAATCATGTCTGTTGTGTTATGTTACTGGGATCGATGCACTGCCCATAGCCGCAGGTTCATGGAAATTATTGCCATTGATAAAAGAAAGAATAAATGGACGGCATAAATGTGGAAATAATCTGCATTGAAATGAGCTACTGACATCAGTCACTAACAAGAGCCGGCTTTCATTAAACTGTATGCTTTCAGTCGCATGACGTGGCCTCCTGATCGAAGAGTACAGCCACAGAATGCCATGTTGTCTAGAAATATAGGCAAACTGTTTGGAGTTAAGTAGAAAATAAATGAGGTCTTTTAATTATAATTGACAATATGTCTGGACTTCCATGACCTTATGATGTTTCTGCTGTTGGAGTTTCTCATTGATGGCAGTCTTGGGAGTTAGAATTACACCACAGGTAGTATATCGCACATGAGAATAAGATTTATGAAATTTTTCTACATATACACACCAAGATTGTGTTGTGCTCAAAATTTTTACGTCGATTCACTTCATGTAAGTAGTGGTTGATCTACTGGAGTTGGCAGCCTGTATAGAGGACTTGTGTTTATTCCGAGGTTCTCTAGTAGGTTGAATCACTTGTACTCTGAATTACATTGATTATAGATTCTAGTTTCATCCAGCTCTTTCTTCTCGTTACTCTTAGAAGTGCTTTCCAAGCAAACTTAGAGCGTCAAGCTCGGCAACATGGGCTTTTAACCCATCAGATCGACCAAGGCCCTTTAGGCTGTACTCACCTTCCATACTTTTGATCCTCGTGTTAAAAGAGACCGCCGATCACCGTGACTTGGCTACCAAAAGTATACCTTGGCACGCCATTCGCGTCGAATTGTTACTTTATCACCTGCATGGAATTCAATAAATACTTCTCTGAAGCCCATAAAAAAAGATTCATTGTCATCCGGGAATCCTTCCACTTCTGGTTCTAATCCTTTACATTCCTCAATCTTTTTTTTTTTCCTGCTTCAAAGCTTCATAATACTGGGGGTTGCTTTCACCATTAAGAGAGGCCAGATGATCTCTTCAAATGGATCAGATGTTAATTGAGTCTAGTTAAGAATTAATCATTTTACAAGAAGTATTTCAAATTGTTACGCTAAAGAATATATATCGAAATAGTCCTACATGGACTTTATAAAAAGAAAGGTTGCTAACTGAGAAGACATCCTGAAACGACAGAGGAAATCCAGAAATTGCAGGAGACGATGTGTGGTCATCATCTACTGTAACTTTACCATCTTGAACATGATAGTGAGCTAAAGTAAGATGTAGTTCGCATGATATGGTTAGTGCCCTCCCGTTACAAAATTGTGAAGATAAAAAGGTTGGTGGCCGATGAGAGCAGATGGATGCATATTCCACACGAGTTCTCGACCGTATTATGAGAATGGCCGGAAGAGAAATTGATACATTCATGAAACTTTCAGATAACAAATAGCTCATCTTAAAACTCAGATTTCGGATACTTAGAAGGTTAAAACTTTCCCAGCTAACTGCAGTGATTTCGCATGTGAACACGCTTGTGAGGCAAGCCTTGTGTATAATAAGAACACTACTTCTATCCCAACAACCGATGGCGATAGCCTAAGTGAAGATCACCTGAGTTACCAAGTGCAAGCAGGGTAGACATAATCGTGCTCACGTTAAAAGATCCAAATACGAAAAATATGCTTGTTGCGAGGGATAATACTGGTTACAAAGTAATCAAGAGGAGACTATGACGCTCTTGTGGCCAAAGATCTTGAGAACGGTCGACCTGTAAAAAGCCTTTCAATTTTTCTATTCTCCATTTATGCTAAGTAGCCAACGAGCCGTTATCAGCAGACAAAGATGAGGAATACTTGGTACCTCGAGGAGATTAGTGATTCCCAAAAGATGAATGGATTGGATTTATGCAGGAATTGAATTGAATGGATTTGAACTGAAACTTGCGATGATTACTTTAGCCAGTTTCAACTTCTGCTTGGGCAATTCTCATTATTGGGCAACGTGATTAGTTCACATTTTCTTGGTTTTCCATAATGATAATCCCACCAGGTCTCTTATAATATTCAGTTGATATTGATAAAAAAAAAAAAATACATCAATTTAGCTGGGTAAAACCATTGTTCATTGGAAATTTTCAATTAGTATATCATAAACATCAAATTTCAAATTTCAAAAAGCCAAAAATTTCTTTTCACGTGGAGCTAATATCAATGTACTCTGATTTTCTTTCATCTACTCACTCCTGAGTCCTTATCGACACCGTTTATTTTATAAATATTTTACCTATTTTAAGGTAAAAGTTGCTACTAGGTAGGCATTTTTGTACTTCTGCATCATTTTGGAAAGCGAAAACAAGTACTTTTTGTTCTGTTAATGGGAATCGGCGTCCTGCTCATTTTAGGGGGGAAAGCTTTCCCTTGAGCTTCCTCAAGGGCGTGAGGGAGCCGATATAAATGTGGAAATAACTTGCATGGAAACGAGGTACTGATACTATGAATTGACAGCCACTATCAAGATCCGGCTTTCAGGGAACTGGATGCTTTCAGTATGACAAGACTTCATGATGGAACATTATTCATCCACAAAATGCCATGTTGTCGAGAAAGACAAACTATTTCGAGTCAACTATGAAATAAATGAGGTCTTGCAATATTAGTTGGCCGAACATGTCTGGTCGTCCATGACCTTAGTATTGTTTCTGCTGCTGGATTTTCTTATTGATGTCAGTCTTGATTACTAGAATAACACAGCACATAGTACATCGCAAATGAGAATTAGACCTCTGAAAAATTTCAGCATACACGTGCTGAGATTGTATTATTTCCATAATTTAGACTTCGATCCACTTCATATGTATTGGGATCATTCCATTGTAGTTTGCAACCTATATAGAGGGTTTTTGGTTTTAAGAGTTACTCGGCACAGTGAATCACTTGTACTTTGAATTATCTTGAATCACTTGTACTCTGAATTATCTTGATTATGGATTCTAGTTTTGTTCATTATTTCTTCTAGTTTCTCCTAAATAAGAGCTTTCCAAGCAACTCTTGGCATGCCGAGTTCAGTAACGTGTGCTTGTAACCTAGTGGGATGTTAAAGTGAAGGAATTGTAAATCGGCAGGACCAGTGAATCAGCTAAGGCTCTTAAATCCATACTCACGTTGGGTGCTCCCCAGTTAACAAGGAACCCCTTCCCATGCCACGACGACTGGGGTAACAAAAGTAAATCTTGATGCAACGCTGGTGTTGAATTCCATTGTTGCTGCTAATGTTTGGCTTTGCTAATTGACGTCCTGAACTCATGAAGGTGAGAAACAAAAAGCTAGAAATATCATTGATTTAGAGCAAGGCAGGCTTAACAGAGAGCATTTCAAAGGATGAAGAAAAACAAACAGAAAAAGAGCACACTCAAGCTTGATTTAGCAGGAAGCCTTGCGTAGATCACACACTAGTTGGCTTGACATATATGCCTAAATAAGCAACTCACTCTCTCTAATCATGTGATCATTTTTAACTATGTTGCTGCCATAAAAGCACCTAACTCGTCACTGTCGTCAATATCGCAAAGTCAACCAATCAAAATGTCATATATCAAAGCAGTACAACTCGAGTAGCAAATACTAATTACAATGTGAGCTACAGAGCATGATCTTTTCTGATTCCAAATCTTAACCAACACGAAGGCCCCCAAAAATCGAATTTACATCCTGAAAACAGAAGGCAGAAGAAGAAATTGACTAGGAACAATTTTTCCATACTTGTCCTGTAAAAAACCCCATAGTCCAAAATTGAGTGAATCCCTATATGAACTGAAGTAACTTCATATCACTAAATCTTGAAGATTGTTCTTACGATGGACTCGACCAAATCCATGATGGATCAAGTCTAGTCAAGAATTTACCATTTCACGAGTAGTATAAAGATTCTCATGCTAACAAAAATATATCGAAATTGTCTTCCAACCCCACATGGACTCTACAGTTCAAATCCTCCCATGATTTGGAGAACCATTAAATTCAAGCAAGTCTCAGCTTCTCGGTTGATAAGTCGGGAAAATATTTCTTGTGGAGAAAAGAACTTACTGTTAAAAATAGATTTCCAGGTGAGAAGACATTCTAAAACGACAGAGGAAATCCAGAAATTGCAAGAGACGAGGTGGTCATCCTCGTCTACTACTATACCTACATGACCTTTAACATGGCAGTGTGTTGAAGTGAGATGCTCTTGTCGAAAGATCCAATGCCGGTTGCTAGGAATAATACCAGTCACTAGACAGTAATTTTGTCAACTCAATAAAGTAAACAAGACGATACTCTTGAGTTCTTATGGCCAAAGATCTTATGAACGGTATATCTCTGTTAGCCTTTCTATTTGTCATCTCTCCATTTGTGCTAAGTAGCTAACAAGTGGCTATCAGCAGACAAAGATGAGGGAATAATTGGTACCTGTTGAGGCAATTAATGCTTCCAGAAAATGTATGAATCAGATTTACGAGACAAGCCTTTTGTATAATAAAAACACTGGTTCGATCCCAACAACCAATGGCGATAGCCTTAGTGAAGATTGCGTGAGTTATCAGGTGTAAGAGGGGTAAATATATTCATGCTCCAGTTAATAGATCCAAATGCTAGAAATATGCTGGTTGCGAGGGATAATTCTTGTTACAAAGTAATCAAGAGGAGACTTTGACGTTTTTATGGCCGAAGATCTTATGAACGGTAGAGCCTTTCAATTTTTCTGTTGTCCATTAATGCTTAGTAGCTAACTAGCCTTTATCAGCAGACAAAGATGAGGAATACTTGGTACCTCGTGAGGTGATTAGTGATTCTCAAAAGATGTATGGATTGGATTTATGCAGGAATTGAATAGAATAGATTTGAACTGAAACTTACAATTGATGTCTTCAGCCGGTTTTGAGTTCTACTCATGCAAATGTCGGGAAGCATGGTTAGTTCACATCCTCTTGGTTTTCCACAGTGATAATCCCACCAGGTCTCTTCTAATATTCGGTTGATTAAAAAAAAAAAATGCATCAGTTTAGTTGGCAAAACCACCGTTTGTCGGAAATTTTAATATATCATAGCATAAGCATCAGATTTCAAATCTCAACAAGGCAAACCTTTCTTTCCACATGGAGCTCATATCAATTTTCTTTGGTTTCTTTTTATATATTCACTCCTGAATCCTTATTGACATTGTCTGTTTTATGAATATTGTACCTATTTTATGGCAAAAGTAGACACTAGGTAGGCATTGTTTCTACTTTTGGATCATTTTGGAAAGCGAAATCAGGTACTTTTTCCTCTGTTAATGGGGATCCATGTGCTTCTCATTTTAGGAGGGAAAGCTTTCCTTCGAACCTTCTCAAGGGTGTGGCTGGGACATGTGATCGAAGTAAAAGGTAACTTGCATTGAAACGAACTACTGGTACTGTGAATTGACAGCCACCAACAAGATCCGGCTTTCATGGAACAGGATGTTTTCAGTTGCATGACATGACCTCCTGATCGAACAATGTATATCCACAAAATGCCATGTTAAGAAAGACAAGCAAACTGCTTTCGAATCAACTATGAAATTAAAAAAATGAGGTCTTGCAATATTAATTGGCAGTGTATGTCCGGTCGTCTCGTCCATGACCTTAGTAATGTTTCTGCTGTTGTAGTTTCTTATAAATCTCAGTCTTGTTTGCTAGAAGAACACAACACATAGTACAATGCACCTGAGAATTAGATCTATGGAAATTTTCTGCACATACCTACCCAGATTGTATTATATCTATCATTTAGACTTTAATCCACTTCATGTATATTGGGATTGATCCGCTGTAGTTTGCAACCTATATGGAAGGCTTTTGATTTTTTAGTCACTCGGCATGGTGAATCACTTATACTCTGGATTACCTTAATTATGGGTCCTAGTTTTGTGCGGTTAATTCTTCTCATTTCCTTGAAAAGAGTTTTTCAAGCGAATCTTAGCATACCGAGTTCAGTAATGTGTGCTTGTTACTTAGTGGGACATCAGCGTGATGAAATTGTTGATCCACAGGACCAGTGGATTGGCTAAAGCTCTTTCGTCCATAGTCACATTGGGTGCTCTCATCAAGTCGAGAAGCAACTGGGGTACCAAAAGTAAATCTTGGCACGACGCTGGCATTGAATTCCATTATTGCTGCTAATGTTTGGCTTTGTTAGTTGACATCCTGAACTCATCAAGGTTAGAAACGAAAAGCTAGAAATATCATTGATTTAGAGCAAGAGAGGCATAACAGAAAATGTAATGAAGGTCGAAGAGAAAACGAAAAAAGAGCAAACGTTCAAGGCTTGATTTAGCAGGAAGGCTTGCATGGATCACACGCTAACTGGCTTGACATATATGCCTAAATAAGCAATCCACTCTCTCCGATCATGTGATCCTTCTTCACTGACTATGTCGCTGCTGTAAAAGCACCTAACTCCTCTTTGTCGTCAACATCACAAAGTCAAGAGATCAAAATGTCATACATCAAAGTAATACAACTCGAGCAGCAAATACTAATTTCGATGTGAGTTTCCGATTCCAAATCTTAATCATCACAAAGGACCCCCAAAAATCGAATTTATATCCTGACAAAAGAAGGCGAAAAAAGAAATGAAATGGGAACAATTTTTTTCCAATTCTGTCCTGTGAAGAACCCAAGAGTCCAAATTTGAGGGGATCCCTATATGAACTGAAGTAACTCCATATCAATAAATCTTGAAGAGTGTTTCCACGACCGAGTCCATGATGGATCAACTCAAGCGAAGAATTTTAGCATTTCACAAGCAGTATAAAAGATTATCGCGCCAATGGAAACATATCGAAATTGTCTTCCAACCACCGCATGTCCTCCCAAGATTTGGAGAACCATTAAATTCAGGCAAGTCTCAGCTTCTCGGTTGATCAATAGGGAAAATACTTTTTGTGGAGAACAGAACTTACTGTGAAAAATAGATTTCCAGATGAGAAGACATTTCTGAAACGACAGAGGAAATCCAAAAATTGCAATAGACGACGTGTAGTCATCATCTACTACTGTATCTGCATGACCTTCAACGTGGTATTGTGTTGAAGTGAGATGCTCATGTTGAAAGATCCAACGCCGGCAACTCAATAAAGTGACTCTTGTCAACTCAGTAAAGTAAACAAGGAGAGACTTTTGAGTTCTTATGGCCAAACATCTTATGAGTGGTGTATCTCCGAGTGGCCTTTCCTATTTTTCTTCTCTCCATTTATGCTAAGTAGCTAACAAGTGGTTATCAGCAGACAAAAATGAGGAAATACTTGGTACCTCTTGAGGGAATTAATGCTTCAGGAAAAAGGTATGAATTAGACTTATGCAGGACCCAAATTGAATAAATCTGGACCGAAATTTAAGATTTGTTACTTTAGCCGGTTTGAGTTCTACTCAGGACATTCTCATCATTAAAATATCACCTAGTTCAAGTTTTCTTGATTTTCCAAATTGATCATCCCAACAAGACTCGACCAACACTCAGTTGATCAAAACACAATTATATAGTTCAGCAGGTAAAACTGTGATTCCTCAAAAATCTCGGTCCATCATATCAGAAACATCGAATTTCACATCAACACATGTCGCCCTCTTCTTCCCACATGGAACTAATAATAATTTTCTCCAATTTCCCTTGTCTGCTCACTACTGGGTCCTTATCGACATCGTCTATTTCATTGATATTTTACCCATTTTAAGAGAAACGTAACCACTACATAGACATTGTATGTACATTCGGACAATTTGGAAAGGGAAGCCTCGTACTTTGTTTGCATTTTGATGTACTGTTCATACTAGAGGGAAAAAGGCTTTCCTTTGAACTTCCTCAAGGCTGTATCTTAAAGGAAAAAAATGGAAGGTAGATATAAAAGTGGAAATACTTTACATAGGATTGAGCAACTGATGCTGCAAAATTGACAATCACCAACGAGAACCGTCTTTCATGGAAGTGTATTATTTTCAGTTGCATGACAATGACCTCCTGATTGAACAATGTATTCCACAGCATGCCATGTTTGTTGAGAAAAACAGGCAAACTGTTTTTGAGTTGATTGTGAAATGAATGAGGGGTCCTGTAATCTTAATTTGCGGAATATGTCTGGTCATCCATGACCTTGTAATGTTTCCTGCTGTCGGAATTTCGTATAGATGCCTGTCTTGGGAGTTACAGTGATAACAACACACGAGAAAAAATATCTGTGAATATTTTCTGCATGTACCTGACAAGATTCTTGTCATATTCAAATTTTAGACTATAATTCACTCGGTGTATATCATTATCAATGCATTCTAGTTCACAACCTATATAGAGGGCTTGTGTCTTTTTCGAGATACTCAGTACTATGAATCATTTGTACTCTTAAAAATGATGATCATAGATTCCAATTTCGTCCAAACGTTTCTTCTTATTTCTTTTGGAAAGAGTTTTCTGAGTAAATATTGACGCATCGAGCTTAGTAAAGTGAGCGGGCCTGTAATCAAGTAGAGCTTTGAAGTGATATGAAATATGGATCAATTGGACCAGTAGACTGACTAAGACCCTTTTAACCATATTCCCCTCCCGTCCTCCCCGGGGTCAAAATAGCCTGCCGATCACCATGACTGGGGTAGCAAAGGTAAATCTTGGCACATTGAATTCTTATTCTATCACAGGCATGGAGGCCTATTGCCTGCTGGTCATGCTTGGCTTTGTTTAATTTCACATCCTGAAACAAATATCATTTGATCTTAGGAGCAAAATCGTGCTAAACAGAGCGTTTCCAAGGATGAAGAAAAGCAAGAAAGAGCAGGGCATTAAAACTTCACACACATTGATAAATCGCTCTTCGCTAATTATGTAATCTTTCTTCGCCGGACTATGTCGCGGCGGCTGCTGCTGCTGTAAGTGCACCTTGATCGAAATGTCAACCAGAGCAGTACACAACCCAGATTTGGTGGCGACTTTCCACTGAAGAAGTACCAAATACTAATTTCAATTTGAGCTACAAAACATGATCGTTTCTGATGCAATCTTAATCATCAAAAAGGACCCCCCCCCAAAATCGAATATTTCCTGAAAAAACAAAAGACCCAAATGGGAAAAAAAAAAAAAGTTAAATAAGAAATTGGGAACAAATTTTTTCAATTTTGTCCTGTAACGACATCTACACGACCTTCATGGCGTCCTCCATGCGAATCGAACCTTCATTCCAGTTCGTCTCCGTCGCCATCCCCGCGTCTTCCTCGCCGTCGTTCTCGGAAAACGCGTTCTTGCATTTTCTCGGCCGGCCGCGCTTCCGCTTCATCGGCCCGAGGTCCACGACCTCGATCGGCACGCTCTGCACCGCCGTCCTGGAACAATCGGCGACGCATTCGTCGTATTCGATCCGAACCTGAATTAGGTCAGCGTCGCCACGCTGACCGGCGGCCGCAATGAGGGGGGGACCGGCCCCGGCGGCCGGATCGATCGAGGGGGCGCCGCCGTCGTCCTTGGCGAAGAGGTGCTGCAGGAGCGAGATGATGCGGGAGTTGTCCTCGTCGAGCGGCTCGTCGGGCGACGGCGGCAGCGGCTTCTTTTGGCGGGAAATGGAGGAGGACGAGGAGGCGGAGGCGGCGGCGGCGGCGGCGGCGGTGCCTCGGGGGACGAGGCGGAGGCGGGAGAAAGTCTGCTTGCGGCTGCCGGCGGACTCGTTGAAGACGGAGCGGTCGATCTTGGGGGTGAGGACGCCGTCGTCGTGGGCGGAGGAGGCGGAGGAGGAGGAGGAGGAGAGGGAGAGGGAGTAGAGCTCGGATTGGCTCAGGAGGCGGAGGTCGATGAGGGGGAGGGAGTCGGAGTGGAGGCGGGGACGGCCGGGGTCGGCGGCGGCGGGGCGGGGGCGGCGGCGGCGGCGGAGGAGGAGGATGCGGCGGCGGAGTCCATGGCGACGAGGGATTTGGGGATTTTTTTCGGGGCGGTTGCGATACGGTGCGGAGGTGGGGATGTGATTTTTGATTGCGTGGCCTATTTATAAACTTTGTGAAACTTCGAAAAAGGCCCGAATTGCGATTCGCCGATTAGACATTTTCTTAATTGGAAATTCGTCTCGCCACTGTTAATCCCTTTTTGATTGATTCCTAAATTGGTATGATAAATCTAATTTCGTGGATGTTTCAATTGAGGATCTAGCTCTTGGATTAGAGTCTGCGATCTGTGAAAAATCTCATATCTATTATTGAATTTAATTTGGAATTGGGTCTTACTAACGAGTAATATTTTTTTTTTTATTTTTATATAATAGCGTACTAAGTAAGAAGTAGTGCATTGGTAATTACGACTTTTCTTTAGCTTAGTGCATAGAGCGCTAAGTTACAAATCTGTGACATCTGACTTTTTTGGATGATTCAATTTTTCAAACTAGGAAGGTAGTTCTTTGCTCTTTTGTTTTTTGCCTTTTCCACAGCAATGGGTGTGTTCATTTGACTAGCATGAATGGAGAATGGAATTGATTGATAAAGTAGGTATAAATCATTCTAATTTCCACTAACCTTTCGGATGACGAATCGTCCATGAAGTCATGTGATAGTTTTAGTTTTAAAACAATTTGCAAAACATCCCAATTACTTTGATCTTGGTAACTCCATGGAAGCAATCTAGTACGCTCTCGTGTTCCTGCTAATATCTTGCTCACTGAGGGTGAGTGATAACATAACTGATCCAAGTTCCATTTGGAGCTTCCAACTTGCCCTATCGAGACCGGTTTTCTAGTTTTTTACCATCGGAAATTTATCTCACATACTTTGAAACTTAAAACCTATCATGTTAATCAGTTCTACGGTCGTTTTCGAGATCTACTCAAAAACCAAGCAATTCATTTTCTTGTTTTTTTCCCCTTTTTAATTAAACAAAATGAAGGTGAACCTATACCTAATAATAAAAATTCACATTTGTCAATTGTAACAATCCATAAAAGATAAACACGTAAAATAAAATAAACAATAGGAAATTCAAAACATGTAATATAAAATCTAAATTATAGAACTCCATTTCCCAATCATCCATGGAAAAATTGCTCCAAAACACGTTACATATAACCTTATCCAATTGCTCCATCTTCTTTCGATCTCTTACACCGGGCGAGCAAAGCTCCGCGGATTTCTTGATCCTATGTGCTTGGACAGCTAGGTATCTTCTTGAAAGATGGCAAAATACAAAGGCCGAAACAAACCTAACCCAGATTCAACGTACACAGCACCAGCAACCCACTTTTACTCTGAACTAAAATAAAAACCATTGCCTTCTTGTCTGAGGGAGACAATTTTTCAAGATGTGAAGATGTGTACAGACGAAGTTATTATCAACAGCTTCAATTATGAGTATGTGCAAATCTTGACATTTGAGCACTCCTAGTTGACCATGCATCTATGAATTTAGACAGTAACTAGTTCTTCAAGGCTATATCGTAGTTCTACTGGGAAATCTTGACTGCAACATAGACAGTGCAGAGTAAAAGGAAAAAGAACGAATGTAAAAAAGAAGTCCACTTCGATCTTTAGAATTCCTAATTATTGGTAATCAGCATTCATAATTTTTCTTTTGTTGCGTGAGCCTTTTTAGGAAATTACTTATTCCAAAGTTCTCGTATCTCGCTTATGATTTAGCAGTTTCCTTTTAAATAATTAGCTTTCAATAAGTTTCTCGATGTTAAAGTTTATTGAGCATTGTTCTCAATTTATCATGTATAATCCTGACGGTGGTCTTTTCTTGTCTGCGTCATTGTATCCTGAGGCATGTCAATGCAATAGTCTGCTCTCATTTGATGGAGACACGAATGGGTGAGTCTCCTGTTTATAGGACGGAAAGGAGATTGGGAAAAGGTGGCTCTGGCCAAGTGTATGTTGGCGGAAGGTTAGGTGGTGGAACTGATGGAACAAGACCAGATGCAGTAGAGGCATGGCAAGACACCAACTGTATAGCTTTTTTCTTCTCGCTATGTCTCAGAGACATCATATTTTATGGCTTTGTGGTTCATTCATTTCAGGTTGCTTTGAAGTTTGAGCATCGTAACAACAAAGGTTGCAAGAGTAAAAAGAAAATTTAGGATTAACTTGGGTTCGGTTTATTGGTTTTTTAGTTTGGTCCAATATCCAATTCTATCATGAATCTATACTCACTCTTATTGTTCATTTGATATTACAGATGTGCTAATATTACATCGGTTACATATTATATCTACTGACGATTGATTCATTATTGAGTTATTTGAATTGAAGAAGGCAACTTGCAATCTAAATTCTTTTTCTTTTTTTCGGCCAAATGAAGAATGTTATTCATTCCTCCAAGACTTAAACACGACAGCTTGCAAAAGGGCTTCAAAAAACAAAACAAATCCCAGAAAGCTTGAGGGGATGGTACACCCAATTTGATGAAATGGCGTTTTTTTCCTTCGAAATATAGCTGCCCAGTTCGTTATTTCATTGGCCTCTATACCGCAGTGTGCTAGATGCAAATCTAGAAATGGGACCAACAAATCACTGCTATCAATGATAAGCACCCGCTCTTCCCATGAGAATTGATCTAGACACTTCATGGCCCTTATGAGATGAAGCAAACCATCCAACCCCAACACCAAAGCATTTGTGCTTTCTATTTGTCGAACAAATAGCTGCTGCCACAGCGAGCTTGCCAGCTCACAATGAGCTCGGGCTCGTGCATTTAGCTCAAGACCTCACAGCAAGTTCGCACGCAAGCGCTAAGCTTGCAATATCACATCAAGTTCACACTTGTGCTAGACAGAGTGCATTCAAGGAGGAGCAGAAAAAAGTACTAGGGAGCTCTAGTCCCCGGTGCTAGGTGAGGAGTGCCAGAGTGTGGTGTTTCTGAGAGAGGAGAACAGTCGCCTTCGAAGCGGCCTCTGCAGCAATGTGGGTTTCGAATCAACAGAATGTATGCCGCCGTATGTCGTGGAGACATGTGGATCAAGATAAGTAGCACCGGTCATGGACGCAAGCCAGCATCAAGTCCTGTAGAAAGGATCAGAGGGTAGATCTAGCCAGACATTTCCTAACAATCCATACTCCGAAAACTATCTAGAACACCCCTATAAACGAGGGTTTAGGATATTGTCGCTAATCTAAAGTTAACCGACTCATGAAAGGGGCCTTGCAGTGTGGTTAAAATGTAAGAAATCTCAGGGTCAGCGCCCTTGTTAATATAATTTGAAGACCACGCTTTGTCCAATGCCCAGATTATACCGTGCATAGGTCAGGATCGCTCAATCATGCGCATAGAATCAAGTTCTGTCATTGATTATAGAGTTTCACGTTCAGTAATTTACACGACAAGACTTGAGGAAGAACGAGTGTAGTGCTTCGTGGGTAGATGGCCACCATGGAAGACTTTTCATAGAGAAAGGTCGTGATATTTTCGTAAAGCTAGAGACACTTGTGAGAAGACGTTTTACACGGAGAACTTTGCGGGGAGAAGGTCGTGAGGTGAATTGTGTCTCGAAATTGAATTGAGCTCGGAGAAACACAGAAGCGATGAACTCCCAAAACTAATCTCCCCAGGTTGACCGTTATAGGATGCCAACGAATGAACTAGGAAAATGTTCTCTAAAGGAACAAAACAAAATTCCAAAGAACTACAGTGGCAAGTTGTGATGAGAAACGGGGGGATGTCGGTACATCACGAAAGATAGCAAAGAATGTCCCACATCAAATGACAGTCACCATATCTAAGTCCATATCGAACGGGCTAACCTTGTATGATTACTCAAATTAATCATTTAGGGGGCTAGGCCCATATGGAGAGCCAGATTGTAACAAATAGTCCTAAAGCAAAACCCCTCTTTAGCAAGCATGTGATTTATGGATGGACTAGATCTATAGAAAAAACCAAGGGGCGTGGAATGACTATTGGGGTGAGAGGACTTGGAGAAGGTGCAGCTCCTAAAGAGACTTCTAAGATGGTGGAGGAGGCGTGAATTGACCGAACCACACGTTGCATAGAGGAGAAAATATTCCATAATATCAACACGCAACATCATCCGTTGACACATGTCCTATGAGTAGGACCCGCTGGAGAATAGAAAGGCTTTGTTTTTCTCTTTCCTCCAACTAGTTCTTAGCTAGCTAGCTAGCTCGGCTCAATGGCAGAAAAAGGACAAGGCAACAAATGGCGAGTTTCTGCTTAAAAATTTATCTCTCCTCACTTCAATTTTCTAGGCTTTTTTCTCTTTCTCTCTCAAAGAAGAACGACCAACCCAAACAACACTTCCTCTATTTCTTTCCCATGTGTCCCACCACCTCCGCCTCCGCCTCTCCAAAAGCCCTGTCAATCACCTACCTCTAGCACATCGCCTCCCCAAAGACTCCTATCGGTCGTAGATGGGTCCTGAGCCCCCTCCACCTCCCTGATAGCAGCTGGATCTCAAGCCCCCTCTACCTCCATCTCCAATAGATTACATTTTGATGAAATGAAACGATAATGATATCAAATATTTCTTCATGTCATCAAGATTCCTTTTCACAAGAAATCGAACTATTGCCTCATAAGACTACCAATCTGTAAAAAGAGATACTTCTTTTCGGCTGAAAAGTATTGACAAATGCGCGATTTGTGAACTGAATTCCTAAAATCTATTGAATTTGTTGGAAGTAGGAATCAATGAATAAATAAATTATTTGTGCAATCACGGTTGTCTTAGTTTGACCAGTAAAGTTAGAAGGAAGTCGCCATAAACTAGTTAAAATAGCTTAGTTATAAAACAATTTAGTGATCTGGCCCTTTGCTATAGAATTTCGTAATGTATGCATGTATCTTGATCAAAAAATTTTTGTGGGAAGGAAAAGCATGGACTAGATTGGTTATTGACATTACGCTATCACCTTTTACTGATTCTATGGTCTTCTCTGTGAGGGCCTTCTTTTGCCGGAGAAATCAAACAATTCTTACATGTCATGAAACTATGAATTGTTGGCCTAGACTAAAGATGATTCTTTTTTAGCTGATTTAGTGATGACATTGCGTTGTAGAGACTGCATGTTCTGTTGAATGGGATGGGACAAGGA
The DNA here is from genome assembly GCA_014182555.1 of Eucalyptus erythrocorys. Classification (NCBI taxonomy): domain Eukaryota; kingdom Viridiplantae; phylum Streptophyta; class Magnoliopsida; order Myrtales; family Myrtaceae; genus Eucalyptus; species Eucalyptus erythrocorys. The sequence goes on from CM024602.1 coordinate 57,418,823, forward strand.
TAATAATTACATGCCCTATCATGATGTAGTGTTTATTAGTTTGACAGTCATAGTCATCCTACCTTGGCTAGTGATTTGCAAATGAAAGAAAGCGCGGGCAAGTTGAAGTAGTTTAGTTGAGAAAATAAGTCATCAAGCATCTTGCTTTTAGAATCTAATGACATTTTCATATATCTTAAACCCGGTCAAACAATTATTTGGGAAGAAAAAGCAAGCACAACATTGCACAATAGCCTTTTGCCTGATTATATGATCTTTCAAGTTGAACGAATATTATAAATTTTGTGTTTGCATACTTAGATTGTTTTCAATAAAGTGAGAAAAGAATGAGATACACATATGAGCGATGCATGAGGTTTCCAATTATCAAGTTCCAACCTTCTATTGATTCCTATTCAGGATTCATAATGGAAATCTTAATTGTGATATTTTTTTTTTTTAATCTTTGGTATGGGTTTTTGTCTTTCTTCATTGAGTGGATGCAGACCATAGGACATGGAAGGGCGGATAGCATATTTAGGCGTAACTTTAAAGAGTGATGGAAATAGTAAGCTAGTAACTAGACTTTTAAGGAAAGAAGATGATTGTGTTGGTTGTGAAGATGAACATGCACTAACTCTACATATATGTCATAAAAGAAGCCAATGCCTCATTTTACTCAATTCCATTATTATTTACAAGTGTCCATACTCTAGTCTAGGCAACAACTACTTTACAAGATATTCTTCCAACAACTATTGATACTTTTGAAATATGAATTTTTGGAATATGAATATGGCAGCTTACCCCTCCTGCTTTGTCATACTTGATCTGCAATTGGTGTTATTATGTTCATGTAATATGTTTCATACTTATTATTGGTCCTCCGAGCATTGCAAGGTACACTTTTTCTTGAATACATTAGGTAAGTTTATAAATTTTTGTCTCTCTGCTTCATAATCCAACCTTTTGCTACTACCGAATGAGCCCTTTATGATGGACTCCTCCTTTCAGAATTCAACTAGAATACATTTGGATAAATGGGTTTTAGAGTTGCCATTTGAGCCCTTTTAGGAAATGTTTAAAATTTTTTGTAGTTTATAATCTGACTTTGGTTTCCATATATACTTGATGATACTCGTCTACCGTTGAATAGGTTCTCGGAGCGTGGGAAACAAGCTTGTGAAACAAGAAAGGGAAGAGATTCTCGTGAAGGTCATACCCCCTCTTGATTGTGCATATGTCTAGTGGCTTGCAAGATCTAAAAAATATCTATGGCTTCACTCTAAGGAAACCCCATGCCATGAGGCCGCAGGATTGCTACATCAAGTACATGTGCTTAGAACAAGTGGCTGGATATAAGCTTTGTTGATCCTGATTTAGCACACTTGTTTACATAGATAGATCAAATCTTCAAGGTTTCACAATAGAAAATTGTTGCATTAACTACTGGATATGCTTTTAAAAGTGCGACAAGTGCAATGCTCATCATCTTGTAAGGTTATTTCTTGTGCAAATGGATAATTTCTCAGCACTTGAGCTCTCTTCTTTCAATCGTGCATTATGGGGTAGGGAAAGAAGAAAAGACTGACTTTTGGCTGGGTTTTACACAAACAAATGAGATATTGTGTTCAAAAGATGGTTCTCTAAAAATGAAATTATGAATATAGCAATCTGTCATGTCCAAATTCTTCAATGTAGGTTAGATTATGATGTTTGCTCTATGTCGTCCTCTCTATTGCTTTCTCTTAGTGTCATAGATGTTCTAAGTTAGTGATGAGGTTGCATATTATTTACTTTCTTGTGACAACATATGGCAAATGCAAATAACTAGCTTGTTGTTTGCCACTGTTGAGTTGCAGTGGACATTTTTATATTTTAATTACGTTGGTCATAACTAGCATGTTGCTTGCCGCTGTGGAGTTGCAATGGAGATGCCTGTATTTTGGTTTCCTTAAGGAGATTGTTGTGGGAATAATTTTGGAATTGCAATTTACCACACAAGTTGTAATATCTAGCAATTGAATTTTTCATTCAATTTTGAGAATGTTATATTGATTTATAATTTTTCTCGGCCTCATATATTAATATGTAGTTCAAATTGACGTAATCTATTAGTTTCCTTAGCATGAACGATGCGGAGTAAATATGACGATGATGATGATACATCATAAAATGATTTTATAGCGACATTTCCTTGGATTTGATGTGGTTCTAGTTCATTGCAACATCGAACATGTAAATCGCAAGATATTTTATCACTCAAAGCAAATTATGACGAGTTGTATCGTGATATAACAAAATGGATGGTGTTGCTTATCACCCCTGGATAACAGTTTCCTAATGTAATATAGAAGAGCCTAAATACGAGGGTCTTCTATCGAAACTTTAAGAGTGTTTGTATTATAACAATTGGTCAAAAAGCTTGTATAGACATGATATCGACACAAGAAAATGCCACAAAAAGTGCCTTATCCTTCAAACCAAAGTTGATTAGTTAAAATCCGACCAATTGAAGCATCTTGCTTTCTCATCATCGCTAGCATTAAGTTCACATTCCATTCAAAATCATTTTCTCTTTTGAAAAATGGCAAGTCTATTACTATCATATACATTCATGAAAAAATTGAAGAAAAATATCAACTTTAGCCCTCTAGCACTTCACGATATAATGATATTAGCTGATAGGATGATATTACTCATGATTCAAAAGAGCAGAACTAGTATGAGAAGCACATTGCCATACGCAGTCAAGATACATTGGTATTCTTCAGAGATTTGCATCATACTACATCTAGAGATGTTGGCATGAAGCAATCTCCAAGTACAACATTATAAGAAGTATTGGCCATTATGATCAGCATAATTTGACTAAATATCCAATGTCATAAAAACGTCTCAAACTTTCTAATGCTAGTTATGCATGATGCGAACATGGTAGTAGTTCAAAAAGAAATGGAAAACATGCATTTTCCATAGAAAAATTTGACGGTCATGTCATATTTCAAATTAAGTTTTAGTCCTTCAATGTTCTTGTCTTTAACCCATGAGGTCATAACTAATAACTATTTAATGCCTTTTTTTTTTCTTTTCCATTTTGGCTACTATTGTTGGCAAAGACTATTCTAGGGATGGATTTATAAAATAGCTGTACTTTTTCATGTTCTCTCCAGTTAAATCTATAGCAATGAATGTTAAGGTGCAGTTTGCACCCAAAAATTTGCTTGGTCAATTTGCCATGCAAATGGAAATTAAAAAAAAAAAAAAATCACCACACTAAATCCTGAGCGCATCCAAATATGAATATTTAGTTATATTAAAAGGTGTCGATAGTAGCTCAATAGGTATAATACTCATGATGTAATTTCACAAAAGAATAACTATTTATACCCAAAAATAGATAGTTGCATACATCAATAATTCAACATCAAAATACGGCATTCTTCATTCTAACAGGAGTAGTGAACTATACAAATCCAAAAACTGTTTGCAAATCAATCATACCCTATATAGAAGTGCATGCTCATAGCAAAGAGAATCAAAAGCTACACATCAATCCTACCCTACACAGAAGTGCATACTCATAATAAAAAGACCCAAAAGCCACACATCAATCATATATTATTAGAAAAAAGAAATCCAAAAGTTGCACATCGATCCTACCATGTAGAAATGCATGCTCATAGCAAAAAAAAAACCTAGAAGCTACACTGACTAAAGTTAGTTAACTACATATACTTTCAGGAGAACCTGTCTCATCATTTCAAAGTCAAAAGCCATATTTCATCTTACTCATTTTGCCGTGTGTCCTCCAACTTTCTTTGATTACACAAACGTTTTTTCTATCAACTTATCAATGGCAATCAGCTTCTCACAGTAGTTAATCATACAGAACATCCTCAAGCTATAACATATTGCAAACATTTCTTGTCATTACTTCCACTTACAATTTTGAAGTTAAAATCATGCTCCAAAATGGCGAATTTAATCTCGAACAAGTCAAACATGTTCACTAGCATAACCAAAGTGAAAATAAAATAATCTAAACAATGAAAACATCACAATATAGAAACCTAAGAAAGAAAATTGTCATTTAGGACTATATAGGTAACTTAAATTGCCTTACAGTAGATATTACACCAATCCTGTGATCATAGTTTAATAAAGTCCAATAAAATTAGTATTTATGAACCAGCAAAAGCCCTTCCTCAAAATCTCAACACTATCATAATGATTGATTAAGTTTTAAGAAGGTTCCCCTATAAATTCTACTTGATTTACTTTAAATAAAGGATTAAGAAGAAATTGAGATAATGCAAATGTTGCTTGTACCTTGAGAAAAATCAACACTAATTATTACAAACTATCATTAAGGTCAATCTTAAAAAAAAAAAAATGAAAGTATTAGAATTACTTCATGCAATTATAAACTAAGATAATTGATGGAATCATTTGACCACATTTTCTTTTTTTGGTCAAAGATGACTTATTTGATTACTAACTCAAAGATGGATTACAACTAGTTCCAAATTCAAGATATAAAATTAAAAAAGGGAATGAAGGGGACAAGCAATCCAATTATGTGGAGGTGCGGACCCTTGAAGTGCCATAACTTGACAGAAATAGACACTTAAGTGTCATAACTTTCGAAAGGCACACTTAAGTGCCAAATTCGAAGCAAAATGGATCACTTGAGTGCCACTCCGGCCAAAATCCGGCCAAAACGCTAACGTGTCATTTTTCTAGCGAAGCAAGCCTAAAACGACACCGTTTTGCACATGGGCGAGGGCCACCAACCCTCACTGGATCTGGGCGAGGGCCGCGAGCCCTCACCACTGCCATAGATCTAGGCGAAAATATAATTAACTATTAATAAGCTATCAGATACAAGCTCCACATGTAGATCAATTCGAAGTGCTTCTATAGATCTCAACTCACGGTATTACTTTATCCATGACAAAGCTTCTCTTATTACTAGGGTATTTGTTACGAAAACAAAAGGGGTGCGGATGTTCTTTGCAAACCCATTTATAAAAATTCTATTTTCGTTTCTATAAATCCCCACGATAGAGCCTTCCTACGTTTTTCTCTATCCCTTCTTCATGGCACTATTAATCTAAGTATTTGATACACCCTTTGGTCTTCTCTAAAGGGGATTAAGTACTTTTTTTTTTTTGGTCGAAAAAGGGGATTAAGTGTGGCATCCCGGAATTTTTATTAATAACCCTTGAGATATAGGTAGGCGAAGATAATTTTGTGATTTTAATTGGCAATGAAAATTGCCCATGACTCGTACCAAGGCTCGACCATGAGCTTGTAAGGAAATATATATTATGAATACAAGACTTAGGCTATGTGATTTGAGTTTGTACATGTTATAAGTTAATTTAAATTCTTGATTTAATCTAATCAAGAAATTGTTATTATTAATTAATTAAAAATTTATTTAATTAAATTTAGAATTGGGCCGATTTTTGAGTGGGCCTGCGACGGGCCAAGTGGGCCGGCCACAAGCCCACAAGGCTACTGGCCCATGACCCATGACCCATAACCCAAAACTATGGGCAGCCGACGCAAGACAAAAAAAGGGGGGGGAAGACCGGTTTACATGCAATTTTTGCATGTAAACCAGTAATCAAAGAGTCATCATTAGCAATGATGACTTAGAGAGGAAATAAAATGAAGAGCAACCGGTTTTAGAGGGCTTGGGTCGACAGAAAGGAGAGAGAGAGTGAGAGAAAGAGAGAAGGAAGAAGAGAAGGAGGAGAGGAGAGAAGAGAGCCAACCGTGTTTCTCCGCCGTGTTCGCCCACCCCATTTGCTCGATTTTCTTAGTCTAAGGCAAGTGATTAGTTCCCTCATCTACTCTTGCATGTCTTAGTGTGGATCTTGTGTGAATTATGGTAAAAATCGTGGTTAAAATGAGCTAGAAATGAGGTCTTGAGCTGAGATTGTTTGCTGTTACCTTCTGTTTTGTGAAAAACTGCATGCACCAGAAACTTCTATGGACTTGCATGTGGTCTTGGAGTGGAAATTTCATCTCGACTTCTTCATGTGATTTGAAGAACACATTCTGAATTTCAACATACTAAAAATTGAGAGAAAAAGGACAAGATTTAAGGGGTGAACTCTATTTTCTAAGAAAATGCTCAGATCTGGCGTTGCATGTTGAATCCGAGTGATCTTGGAGCTTGTATCTGAAATTCTATTGAGAATCTTGCAATGATGTCTTCACGAAGATTGTAAAGAACATGAAGGGGAATAACATATCCAAAATTGAGATCAAATAAACAAAAATAGCCTAGGGAAAGGTCGATTTTACTGAAGCCGTGTTTACTGGGTAAGTTGTACTACGTATCAGTAGCTTCAACGGCTTATAAGAGGGTTTTACTTTGAGTTTTTCACTTCGGGGTCTTAATGAAAGTTGGAGAGCATCCTTTAAACAAGAACATATCAAAAATTTAGAGAAAAATAAGCACAGCAAGGGGGTCTTACGTACTGTATACGGAGGAAGGACGCACCGAGGAACACGGTTTTATGAGTAAAAGTTCTTTTGTGTATATTAAATTTTATAAAAATGAAATTGGTCAAAGTATCTTTATGATAAATTTATATGAGAGTCTTATGGGTTATTTGATGGAATTTTATAAATTTTGAAGGCCAATTGGTTAATCAATTTTAATGAAAGTTAAATGTTAGCAGTGGGTGTTAACTGGAATGTAATAGTGTTGGGACAGCAACTTTTAATTGTTGTATTTAATTAATTAAATTGAATCTGACCTGGAAGTCTTAACGAAAAACATATCTTAGCATCTTGGCTATGATGTGGTAAATTATTATAATTTTGAAGCTCGTTTAGTGATTAATTTTAAATAAATTGTAAAACGGTGTAAACCGTGTACCCGAGTATAAATTATTGAATTGTTCAATTTATATCTTTTTGTATGGTGACAGTTTGGACTTATGTTCTTCATGAAAAATGAGCCTCTAAGTCTTGTTTAATTCGTGATTTAATTTGATGATTTTTGGAGATCATTTAATTATTTAAATAAGGAGAATTTTAAACCGGTGTAAGCTGTGGAATCCGAAATTTGTTTGCTGTGAAGTTAAAATTCTATCTTTTTATGTAGTGATTATTTGGATTTGAATCCTTCTTGAATGCTGTACCTCTATGTCTTGTCTATGTTGTGGTTTAATTTTGTAATTTTTAGAGGCCATTTAATTATTTAAATAATGGGAATGCCGAATTGATGTGAGTTGAGGAAATTGGAATTTTCCTTTGTAAAAGTTAAATAATACTTTTCGCATAATGACTCCTGAAAATTTATAAATTTTTATGGGAATTAACTTATCATGTTTGACTATCTCTCATGTAAACTTATATTTTTGAATATTAATTGAGTGTTTGATTTCGAGTATTTTTCTTGAAATATGGAGTTCAATAAATTTAAATAAAGGAAATATGTGAGCAAAATTAAATGATATATATATATATATAATTATATGGATGTGTTCCCAAATGTTTTATTATGGTATATAAATTAAATACTGATATTTTTTTATATACCAAGATGATATTGGATATGTGCATCATGCTAAGTGCCATGTATGATTTAGCCATGCATAAATTACATATCACAATTAAATGAGAAGGTCAAGCCGGAGTGTGTGAGCCGACAATGCCCCGGAGTTTTCGGGATGCCCGGCCGGGGAGTGAAAATGCCGGATGCCCGGTAGCCTGTGTGCGTAAATCTGGATGGCCTCGGAGTTGAGATGCCCGGAGCGTAGGGGATGCCGGAAGCACGGATGGTGTGTGCCGTGAATGTCTCGTGATGCTAGTTGAGGTGCGAGATACCCGGTCGGGAGTGTAAATGCCGGAAGCACGGATGGTGTGTGCCGTGATTCCTCGTGATGCCGCTTGGGATGCGAGATGCCCGGAACGTGGGGGTGCCGGAAGCCCGGATGGTGTGTGCCGGGGGTATATGAAAAGCCGAATAAAATTATGAAAACACGGCATGGTACATGTGAATATGCATATAATGGCTTGTATGCATGGATATGAGCATGGATTGATGTGTATGCATGTGCTGATATGCATAATTGGGCATGGCATGATACGAGTTATGATATAAGACCATGAGCATGGAATGGTATGCATGTGTTAGTATGCATAAATTGGCATGGCATGATGTGTATGGTGATATGAGGCCATGAGTTTAAATTGATATGCATGTGATGTTATGTATGCTCAAGCCTGGATTTAAAGTGCTTGTAATGATATGTATATACATGAGTGTGGATTGATGCATAAAGTGAAATATATGCATGGGTATTAAAGGTGAATACATAAATGAATAAATTCCCATGGCATGACGTAACATATATATATAACTATGTGATGAGGTATTTTTGTATGATACAATTTTATGTGTATAGATGTTAATTGTGATGTCTTGTGTGATGCTTGAGTAGCCATAGGGAATTATTTATTTGCTGAGTGGTTGTACTCACCCCTTTTGGGGACTAACATTTCAGCTTAGAGATGCCGATTCCTCCCGTCACGCGGGGCACCTTTTATGGTATCCCCTCCGACGTTGATGTGGAGGTGGCGGTGATAGACTGTCCTCATGTCCCCGGGCTGACATTTCTCCGAGTTCGTGCGGTTGTTACTTATGAGGTGGGTCTACCTGGTGGCCCAGCTTACCCAGGAGTTCATCTCCATCCACGTGCGCCGGGATGGGGTGATGCGAGGGATGTTACCACCTCCGCCACCTGATGCGCCGGGGTGGGTGTAGCTGCTGCGTGGGGGATAGGCGGGGAGCTGATTGACTTTTTGGACACAACCGACACCAAGGAGGGATCGGTCACTCTTTTGGGATCGGTGAGAAGGGGGTAGAGGTGTTCCTTTTTGAGTTTAAGCCACACCGGATGAGCGATGGCTTACTTTTGTATGTACCTACCCCGAGATTAACCCATCCCGTAAATACGTAAATAAAATGGTTCGGTTTTCTTTCCTTGATGTCTAGCTGGTGTGCATTTGTCTTATGTTTGTGTGGAGGGAGAGTTGAAAAGATTACGCTTCCGCAAATATTTAAACTGCGCTGGGACTGATATATATTTAAAAAAAAAAAAAAAAAAAATTTCGTCCACGTATTTATTAGCTTAGTTAAAAAGGAGATGAATGACTCGTAATGATCCCTTTGGGTTAAGGGGTGTTACAGCCGTTAGGGTAAATGCTTTGGTATCAGAGCCTTTGGTATATTTGGAGTGATAAGGAGCCTCAATTGGAAATTGAGGAACATGATGACAATGCACACCATAGGATACTAATGGGGTAGTTGTCTGGCCTTGAACAATGGGTGATGTGTATTCACTCGTAGATCCCTATTAGAGTTATTTTTAGGTTGTCAGTAACACGTAAGTGTTACTTATATAGCTGTGGTAGATTTAAATGGAGACGGTGAGTCTCATATTATTCCTGAGACGAATGCTTGACAACTGCAGGAAAGGTATGGTGCGACACAGGAAGTGCCCATCCATCGAGGGCTGAAGCCTCTCGCTGCAAGGGCTGAACCCCGGATGGAAGATATCTTGCGGCATTGGCCAATATAGGGAATTTGATGGAAAGACAGGCACAGCAACAACCTGGAGCGAACGCCGTACTCGGGGACTGGTGGAGCAATTTTTGAAGTTAAAGCCACCTAAGTTTAGTGGAATGGGAAGTCCCGAGGAGGCGGAACATTGGATTGATGGAATGGAACAAATTTTCAGGTTGTTGGGCTGTAATGATGCTGAGAAAATAACTTTGGCAGAGTACCGTTGGAGGGAAATGCAAAGTTTTGGTGGAGAGCTTCAAAGGATATAATTTTTCCACCAGGTACTCCTATGAATTGGGATGAGTTTGTTAGGACTTTCAATAGGAAGCATTTTTCTGATTGTGCTAAGGATAGGAAAATTACTGAGTTTGTTCGCTTAGAACAAAAGGGATTGACTTGTAGACCGAGTATGAGGCCAAATTTTCTGAGTTATCTAGGTATGCCCCTAGATTGGTTGAGGACCCGAAAGAGAAGGCTAAGAGATTTTTGAAGAGACGAGAACCAATATTAGGAAACAATTGGTGCCTCGAATATAAGAGATTATACGAGGTCTATGAGAGGGCACGGTTAGTAGAGCAGAATTGGAAAGGGAGCAATCGAGAGGGTAAGAAACAAAGTGGTCTTTTAATGATGTGAGAAAGGGAAAGAGACCCTATGTAGGTCAAGGACAGACCTGGCCACCCAAGAAAAAGAGTAATTTTGGGAAGTTTAATAAGGGCAAGGATAGCCTGAATATAGGAAGAATGCCTAATAGAAATGGAGAATGCCCGAGGTGTGATGGAAGACATGGGCCAGGACCTTGCACCGGACAGGCTGAAGTGTTATAGTTGTGGACAAGCGGGTCATCTTAGGAGAAGCTGCCCACAAGAAAGGTCGCAAATGAGTGTAGGCTCGGTGCGACACCACAACAGAACGCCGTTAGACCCAATTTACCAAGAAATCCTCAAAGGCCACCAGCACAAGGAAGGGTGTATGCGATCACCCAAGAGGAAGCGGAAGCTTCCAAAAATGTTATATCAGGTACGATTCTCATAAATGATAGAAAGGCATATGCATTGTTTGATACGGGTGCTACACATTCGTTTGTGTCTGAAAGATATAGACAGTTGAATGAGATAGAAGTTATGCTTCTTGAGATACCTCTTTGTGTTTCTACGCCTTTAAAGGATGTGATTGTATCCACGTTGGGATGTAGAAATTGTAAGATAACGGTGGGAGGAAAAGATATGGAGATAGACCTAATTGTGATGGCTATGTATGATTTTGATGTTATCGTAGGGATGGATTGGCTTCATAAGCATCGGGCTAAAGTAGATTGTTATAGGAAAGTGATTCGTTTTACCTTACCCGATCGGTCTAATTGCGAATTTTTGGGAAGTCAAACTCACTGTCTACACCCCTTATTTCGGCAATGGAAGCTTGTAAGTTACTTGACGATGGATGTCAAGGATATTTGGCTGTGATTAAGGATTATACTCGAGAGGAACCTAAGATTGAAGAAATTAGGATAATTAATGAATTTCAAGATGTATTTCCTGAGGAATTACCTGGACTACCACCAAATAGGGAAATTGAATTTGAAATTGAGTTGATGCCCGGGAATGCGCCGATATCTAAAGCCCCTTATAGGATGGCACCGATAGAGTTGAAAGAATTGAAGGTGCAATTACGGAATTGCTTGATAAAGGATTCATCGTGGCCTAGTGCTTCACCTTGGGGTGCACCGGTCTTGTTTGTGAAAAAGAAAGATGGATCAATGCGCTTGTGCATTGATTATAGGCAATTGAATCAAGTGACCGTTAAGAATAAATACCCTTTGCCTAGGATTGATGACCTTTTTGACCAACTCCAAGGGAGTTCAGTTTTCTCAAAAATTGACTTGAGGTCGGGATACTATCAATTAAGAATTAGGGAAGAAGATATTCCTAAGACTGCATTCAGGACTCGCTATGGACACTACGAGTTCCTTGTTATGCCATTTGGATTGACTAACGCGCCGGCTGCATTTATGGATTTAATGAATAGGGTGTTTAAACCTTATTTAGACCGGTTTGTGATTGTTTTTATCGATGACATCTTGGTATATTCTAGAGGGCCTAAAGAGCATGAGCAACACTTGAGGATAGTTTTGCGAGACTTTAAGAGATCATAAGTTGTATGCCAAATTTAGTAAGTGTGAATTACCGGCCGGATCGATAATATTTTTAGGGCATGTGATATCGGGAGAAGGAATTGCGGAGACCCGGCGAAGGTTGAGATGGTGATAAATTGGCCAAGACCGACCACACCTACTTTTGAAATACGAAGTTTCTTAGGATTAGCTGGTTACTATAGGCGATTTATTGAAGGATTTTCACAATTAGCGAGTCCTTTAACAAAATTGACTCGAAAGAACGTGAAATTTGAATGGAATGGGGAATGTGAAAGGAGTTTTCTAGAACTCAAGAGAAGGTTAACCTCAGCCCCAATTCGACTTTACCGTCCGGATCCGATGGCTTTACGGTGTATAGTGATGCATCTCACAAAGGACTAGGATGTGTTTTGATGCGGCATGGCAAGGTCATAGCTTACGCATCTAGGCAATTGAAATCTCATGAATTGAATTACCCAACGCACGATTTAGAGTTAGCTGCTATAGTATTTGCTTTAAAAATATGGAGACACTACTTGTATGGAGAAAAGTTTGAGATTTATACCGATCATAAGAGCTTGAAATATCTATTCTCACAAAAAGAACTGAATATGAGACAAAGAAGGTGGATGGAATTATTGAAGGATTATGACGTGAGATAAAATATCATCCAGGGGAAAAGCAAATAAGGTAGCTGATGCTCTTAGTCGTAAGTCACTTTGTGGAAATAGCTAGTTTAAGAATGGCTGAGTGGAATCTGTTGAAATCGGTGGCGACTCGAGTTTAGATTGAAAGTAGATTGCCTTCTTGGTATGCTTAGTGCGCTGAGAATTGAACCTGAAATTATTCAAAAGGTTAAGGCCTTACAAGAATTTGATCCGAAATCACGAAAGTGAAGGATGCGGTATCTTTAGGAAAAAGACCAGAATTCCAAATTTCCGAAGATGGAGTGGTAAGATGTCAAGGACGACTTTGTGTTCCCGACAATGAGGAATTAAAGAAAGAAATTTTGTCGGAGGCACATAAAAGTAGTTACAGTGTCCACCCAGGTAGTACTAAGATGTACAAGAATTTGCGTCAGCAATTTTGGTGGAATGGTATGAAAGCGGATACGGCCAAGTACGTATCTCAATGTTTGACATGTCAACAAGTTAAGGCGAACATCGTAAACCCGCAGGACTTTTAAGACCATTAGATATACCGAATGGAAGTGGGAACATGTAACGATGGACTTTGTGCAAGGATTGCCAAGGACATCAAGCGGTCATGACTCTATTTGGGTAATAGTAGATCGTTTAACTAAGTCCGCTCATTTCATAGCAGTTCGTACAGATTACCCAATGAATAGATATGCGAAATATATGCGAGCCAAGTAATACGCTTACATGGTGTTCCGGTGACCATTACCTCGGCCCGAGATCCAAGATTTACTTCAAACTTTTGGAGGAGCCTTCAAGATGCCTTAGGTACTAAACTTCAGCTTAGTACTTTTTTCATCCTCAAACGAGATAGACAAACGGAAAGAGTAATTCAGATATTAGAGGATATGTTAAGGGCTTGTGTGATTGACTTTAAAGGAAACTGGGATGAGAGATTGCAATTGGTAGAGTTTGCTTATAATAATAGTTTCCGAGAAAAGTATAGGTATGGCCCCTTACGAAGCATTGTATGGAAGGAGATGTAGGACCCCCGTTTGTTGGGACGAAGTAGGTGAAAAGAAATTGACTGGACTGAATTGGTACAAGTTACCACCGAAGCCGTTGAGATTATCGGGAAAAGACTTAAAACAGCTCGAGTAGACAAAAGGACTACGCGAGATAAGCGTAGAAGACCTTTAGAGTTCAATGTGGGAGATCATGTATTCCTTAAAGTATCCCCAATGAAAGGAATATCTCGATTTGGAGTGAAAGGTAAGTTGAGCCCTAGATTTGTTGGACCTTTTGAAGTACTTGAAAGAATTGGAGATGTGGCTTATCGTTTGGCATTACCTCCAAAATTAGGAAATTTACATGATGTGTTTCATATATCGATGTTGAAAAAGTATCAACCGGATCCTAGCCACATACTCGATCATGAAGTCATCAAGGTGGACGAGAAAGTGAGGTATATTGAAGAGCCTGTGCAAGTGTTAGATCGAAAGGAACAAATTCTCAGGACCAAGAGAATTCCATTGGTTAAGATTCTATGGCGATACCATGATGTAGAGGAAGCCACTTGGGAAAGCGAAATTGAGATGAGAAAAAGATATCCTCATTTGTTTTAGGGGATATAAGTTTTGCCAAATTTCGAGGACGAAATTCTCTAAGGAGGGGAGAATTGTGGCATCCCGGAATTTTTATTAATAACCCTTGAGATATAGGTAGGCGAAGATAATTTTGTGATTTTAATTGGCAATGAAAATTGCCCATGACTCGTACCAAGGCTCGACCATGAGCTTGTAAGGAAATATATATTATGAATACAAGACTTAGGCTATGTGATTTGAGTTTGTACATGTTATAAGTTAATTTAAATTCTTGATTTAATCTAATCAAGAAATTGTTATTATTAATTAATTAAAAATTTATTTAATTAAATTTAGAATTGGGCCGATTTTTGAGTGGGCCTGCGACGGGCCAAGTGGGCCGGCCACAAGCCCACAAGGCTACTGGCCCATGACCCATGACCCATAACCCAAAACTATGGGCAGCCGACGCAAGACAAAAAAAAGGGGGAGGGAAGACCGGTTTACATGCAATTTTTTGCATGTAAACCAAGTGTCAAAGAGTCATCATTAGCAATGATGACTTAGAGAGGAAATAAAATGAAGAGCAACCGGTTTTAGAGGGCTTGGGTCGACAGAAAGGAGAGAGAGAGTGAGAGAAAGAGAGAAGGAAGAAGAGAAGGAGGAGAGGAGAGAAGAGAGCCAACCGTGTTTCTCCGCCGTGTTCGCCCACCCCATTTGCTCGATTTTCTTAGTCTAAGGCAAGTGATTAGTTCCCTCATCTACTCTTGCATGTCTTAGTGTGGATCTTGTGTGAATTATGGTAAAAATCGTGGTTAAAATGAGCTAGAAATGAGGTCTTGAGCTGAGATTGTTTGCTGTTACCTTCTGTTTTGTGAAAAACTGCATGCACCAGAAACTTCTATGGACTTGCATGTGGTCTTGGAGTGGAAATTTCATCTTGACTTCTTCATGTGATTTGAAGAAAACATTCTGAATTTCAACATACTAAAAATTGAGAGAAAAAGGACAAGATTTAAGGGGTGAACTCTATTTTCTAAGAAAATGCTCAGATCTGGCGTTGCATGTTGAATCCGAGTGATCTTGGAGCTTGTATCTGAAATTCTATTGAGAATCTTGCAATGATGTCTTCACGAAGATTGTAAAGAACATGAAGGGGAATAACATATCCAAAATTGAGATCAAATAAACAAAAATAGCCTAGGGAAAGGTCGATTTTACTGAAGCCGTGTTTACTGGGTAAGTTGTACTACGTATCAGTAGCTTCAACGGCTTATAAGAGGGTTTTACTTTGAGTTTTTCACTTCGGGGTCTTAATGAAAGTTGGAGAGCATCCTTTAAACAAGAACATATCAAAAATTTAGAGAAAAATAAGCACAGCAAGGGGGTCTTACGTACTGTATACGGAGGAAGGACGCACCGAGGAACACGGTTTTATGAGTAAAAGTTCTTTTGTGTATATTAAATTTTATAAAAATGAAATTGGTCAAAGTATCTTTATGATAAATTTATATGAGAGTCTTATGGGTTATTTGATGGAATTTTATAAATTTTGAAGGCCAATTGGTTAATCAATTTTAATGAAAGTTAAATGTTAGCAGTGGGTGTTAACTGGAATGTAATAGTGTTGGGACAGCAACTTTTAATTGTTGTATTTAATTAATTAAATTGAATCTGACCTGGAAGTCTTAACGAAAAACATATCTTAGCATCTTGGCTATGATGTGGTAAATTATTATAATTTTGAAGCTCGTTTAATGATTAATTTTAAATAAATTGTAAAACGGTGTAAACCGTGTACCAGTATAAATTATTGAATTGTTCAATTTATATCTTTTTGTATGGTGACAGTTTGGACTTATGTTCTTCATGAAAAATGAGCCTCTAAGTCTTGTTTAATTCGTGATTTAATTTGATGATTTTTGGAGATCATTTAATTATTTAAATAAGGAGAATTTTAAACCGGTGTAAGCTGTGGAATCCGAAATTTGTTTGCTGTGAAGTTAAAATTCTATCTTTTTATGTAGTGATTATTTGGATTTGAATCCTTCTTGAATGCTGTACCTCTATGTCTTGTCTATGTTGTGGTTTAATTTTGTAATTTTTAGAGGCCATTTAATTATTTAAATAATGGGAATGCCGAATTGATGTGAGTTGAGGAAATTGGAATTTTCCTTTGTAAAAGTTAAATAATACTTTTCGCATAATGACTCCTGAAAATTTATAAATTTTTATGGGAATTAACTTATCATGTTTGACTATCTCTCATGTAAACTTATATTTTTGAATATTAATTGAGTGTTTGATTTCGAGTATTTTTCTTGAAATATGGAGTTCAATAAATTTAAATAAAGGAAATATGTGAGCAAAATTAAATGATATATATATATATATATAATTATATGGATGTGTTCCCAAATGTTTTATTATGGTATATAAATTAAATACTGATATTTTTTTATATACCAAGATGATATTGGATATGTGCATCATGCTAAGTGCCATGTATGATTTAGCCATGCATAAATTACATATCACAATTAAATGAGAAGGCTGTCGGAGTGTGTGAGCCGACAATGCCCCGGGAGTTTTCGGGATGCCCGGCCAGGGAGTGAAAATGCCGGATGCCCGGTAGCCCCGTGTGCGTAAATCTGGATGGCCTCGGAGTTGAGATGCCGGAGCGTAGGGGATGCCGGAAGCACGGATGGTGTGTGCCGTGAATGTCTCGTGATGCTAGTTGAGGTGCGAGATACCCGGCCGGGAGTGTAAATGCCGGAAGCACGGATGGTGTGTGCCGTGATTCCTCGTGATGCCGGTTGGGATGCGAGATGCCCGGAACGTGGGGGTGCCGGAAGCCCGGATGGTGTGTGCCGGGGTATATGAAAAGCCGAATAAAATTATGAAAACACGGCATGGTACATGTGAATATGCATATAATGGCTTGTATGCATGGATATGAGCATGGATTGATGTGTATGCATGTGCTGATATGCATAATTGGGCATGGCATGATACGAGTTATGATATAAGACCATGAGCATGGAATGGTATGCATGTGTTAGTATGCATAAATTGGCATGGCATGATGTGTATGGTGATATGAGGCCATGAGTTTAAATTGATATGCATGTGATGTTATGTATGCTCAAGCCTGGATTTAAAGTGCTTGTAATGATATGTATATACATGAGTGTGGATTGATGCATAAAGTGAAATATATGCATGGGTATTAAAGGTGAATACATAAATGAATAAATTCCCATGGCATGACGTAACATATATATATAACTATGTGATGAGGTATTTTTGTATGATACAATTTTATGTGTATAGATGTTAATTGTGATGTCTTGTGTGATGCTTGAGTAGCCATAGGGAATTATTTATTTGCTGAGTGGTTGTACTCACCCCTTTTGGGGACTAACATTTCAGCTTAGAGATGCCGATTCCTCCTGTCACGCGGGGCACCTTTTATGGTATCCCCTCGACGTTGATGTGGAGGTGGCGGTGATAGACTGTCCTCATGTCCCCTGGCTGACATTTCTCCGAGTTCGTGCGGTTGTTACTTATGAGGTGGGTCTACCTGGTGGCCCAGGTTACCCAGGAGTTCATCTCCATCCACGTGCGCCGGGATGGGGTGATGCGAGGGATGTTACCACCTCCGCCACCTGATGCGCCGGGGGTGGGTGTAGGCTGCTGCGTGGGGGATAGGCGGGGAGCTGATTGACTTTTTGGACACAACCGACACCAAGGAGGGATCGGTCACTCTTGTGGGATCGGTGAGAAGGGGGTAGAGGTGTTCCTTTTTGAGTTTAAGCCACACCCGGATGAGCGATGGCTTACTTTTGTATGTACCTACCCCGAGATTAACCCATCCCGTAAATACGTAAATAAAATGGTTCGGTTTTCTTTCCTTGATGTCTAGCTGGTGTGCATTTGTCTTATGTTTGTGTGGAGGGAGAGTTGAAAAGATTACGCTTCCGCAAATATTTAAACTGCGCTGGGACTGATATATATTTAAAAAAAAAAAAAAAATTTCGTCACGTATTTATTAGCTTAGTTAAAAAGGAGATGAATGACTGTAATGATCCCTTTGGGTTAAGGGGTGTTACATTAAGTACTTGAATTCCATGATTTTCTGCATATTCAAATTCATCACCTTCCATCGAGAAATCAACATAACCTTTACCTATTAAAGATTGTATTTTGTTTAAGATTTGAGAACAAAGGCACCCTAAAGTCATAATTGTAAACTTTTTTTTTAACATCATGATTGGCACTATTGTTTTTTTTTTTTTTTTTTTTTGTAAGGATGATTGGCATTATTGTTCATAAAACTAAAGCTAACTACATCAACCTCTTCAAATGCAATGTTTTTTATTCAACTGCATGATAAGAGCTCTGTGCCATATCTTCACAATAAATTCCTTGTTTTGCAACTTTCATCCAATTCTTTAAAATTATTATGATGGAATACTCATAATATTTACAACATTTGTCAAGACACATAGAGCATACCTACATAATCATCCTTACATTTCAAATAACTTGCAGGTGCATAAAATGGTAGAATTATTCGGAGTAAAATGCACAATATGCTTCCGTTCATTACTTATGATTCCCATTATATAAGTGTGCAATGATTAATCAATTTCTAATTGAAGAATATGTTCAAATAAAACATGCAAGAACTCAATTTGAAAACTTCTGTAAATAACATGAGTATACTTTTGCAGCATGTTGTAAAATCTCATTATTTTCAACCATAATATGTGGCTTTTCTTAAGCACGTTCAAAATCATCAACAACTTCAGCGTTACGCATTTTTTCAGTTTGCTTATCAAAATAACTGACAAATTCAGATAAATCCATAGTCTTACATACCATATCTTAAAATACATTATTTGTGCTCACTTTTTTTTGTGGTTGAATAATATATATCACTTATATCATAAATGTTTTCCTACATTTCTGTACATGCCCAATATCATCAACAATTTCAGTGTTGCACATTTTTTTAGCTCGTTTCTTATAATGGCCAACAAATTTAAATAAAGACATAGTCTTATATGTCATATCTTAAAATACATTACTTGTAATCTCACTTCTATGTAAATATAATTCCCGCAGAGAAAAAATCACAATAAAATGCAAAACAATATCTATGACGAATGTCGTAAACAATACATTATCCAACCACTTGTTGTCACCCAAGCTCCACTCCTAACGTATAACTTTCCAAATACTCTCCATTTCAATTTCAATTTCAATTTCACAACGATGTAGAAAATTATGCCAATATTTATTGTGAAAACCTAGCTTTCCAAGAAGATGTGCAATATAATGCGTAACATTTCACTTAATATTCCATACACAAACGATTATTAGAATTCGGAAAAACAGTTATAGTGATATTTGCGATAACATGATCTTAATCAATGAAAATAGTTTTTGATGCTTCATTACCCATTACCTCTAAAAATGATCAAAATGCCCAAACAAAAAAAATATTAGCTTCATTCATCATAAATGTACAACCAAATAAAACATTTATCAAATGAAAATTCAAGCCAATAATAAACACACACAACGATAAGTAGTATCAAATACTACTACATCTCCAAAACTCTCATAGTCTAACTTGGATACACCATTAAACCAAAAAGTATTGATCAGTCTATATTCCTCATCCAATTGAAATATATAAGAAAATTTGTTTCAATTTGATTGTGAGCAATTAAAATAGTAGATGAGGTTTTGACAATTACATGCACTAATCAAATTCTTTTTTTTTTATTGTAAGAAATTTTGACAATCACGTAATGTAAAGCTAATGTTATTTAGTCAAACCACTTAATTATAGAGATAAGAATATACTTTTGTAGTCTTTATTCCGGCCCCGGTCATAGAAATCAAGATACATTTACTAATATCCATAATGTGTCAATATGATCATATAAGATATTCTTGCTTTTCATCAATATCTTCAAACTTAGTAACTTCATAGACTTCATGCTCAATTTTAAATTTAATGCAAGTTTGACATCCGATCCTCTCCTATTTCCTATAAACATCTTTCTGTTTATGAGGTAAGATTGGTAGGAGAATATTTTTCATAATTATATACAAATTATATTTTTGCAATACTCATTTATTATTGTTCGATTTTTGTCCTTTTCACACTTCAAATCATTTACAAATTGCATATGTATTATCTCATTAGCAAATATCATGCCAATTCTAAATTCAAATTCTTTATTAATATTATACACAATGATATTATCTTTTGAAATCTCTACAAGTTGAGGAAAATATCTAATCATTTAAAGAAGAAAAATGAAATAATTACAAATTTAATTCTGAAACACAAGTTTTAGTATCTATCGATATTGGGTTTTTCATAATTACAACCTTATAATCACTCTCACCATCCAAAAATCTTCTAGCCAACATATTATGATAATATAAACAATAATTACATATTAGCAAATAATAACTAAAATTAAAAACAAAATAACAATAGAAGTAATAATTATCAATCTAGATTGCTTACAACAAGAGCACTACTTGACCTTTACCAAGAATAAAGCAACATAGAAACTAGATTGTCAAACACGTTGGATGCACTTTAAGAACAAAGGTAAACACAAAAGCCCGAATTTTTCTCATTCGAAACTTATGCGTCACAATGAGAGCCAAAATCATCAAAAATCAATTTAGATTTGAAGTAATAACCTTACCGTCATCCACTATTCATTTCCATAGAGATAAGACACACAAAAAAGTAACTTAAAGAAATAAGCATTTTTGGGTCCTCCTAAATTTTAGGTTCAAATCGTCCAAAACAAAAACGACATAAATAGATCAAATATTCTCAAATTCATTAAGCGATAATTATAACAATATATATCGACTTGACACTAAATAAAGACACTAGATAAATGAAAAAAAAATATATCAATTTTTTATTCATTTCTATAACTCAAAATGACATTCAAGCACTTCAATAGTTAAATCATATGAATGAAAACTATATACATGATTAATTGTTCTACCTCAACCAATCAATAATTATAGAAACTGAAGATAATTACTAGTATAAATCACTACACGAAACCTATATACAAGAAAGTGACTATAACATAGATTTAGTGTGCAAACGCATATTTTTTGTCATCATATAAGGTTAAATTATAATAAAATTAGAGATAAGTGCTGTAGAAGTCCTAAAATTTGTCATGAAAATTCAATTGAGTCCTAAAACTTGTAAAAAGTGCAATTAAGTCCTAAAACTTGTCAAAATGTTTCAATTGAGTCCTAAAACCGACGCCGTCAAATTTCCTAACGAAATTTTTTTTTTAACTATTCACCATGTAGGAGAGAGAAACGATTAAAAATGCCACGTCCGCATCACGTCGGATTTTTCTATTAGGAAATTTGATAATGTCGATTTTAGGACTCGATTGAAATATTTTGATAAATTTTAGAACTTAATTACAATTTTTGCAAGTTTTAGGACTCAATTGCATTTTTGTGATAAGTTTTAGGACTTCTGCAGCACTTATCCCATCAAATTAAGAGTTAGATCTTTTCCAATACTTGCTCTCTGCCAAGCTCAATATGCAATTAATGAAAATACACTCATATTCTAACATTTTCCCATATCCTGCAATAGCATAAAAACCTATTAATAATTCTAACGATACCCTAAATCAGAGTACTAAAACAATGAGCATATAAAAAATTCATAATGCCAATGCAGCATTCTCAATCTTGTCTCTCTAAAGCACTTACAAAAAATTGCACATAGCCATTTGCAAATAAGGGTTGGTTGATTACATTGAAGTTTTTGTAAAGACAATTAAAATAAAATGAGATCCATTGAATCAAAATGCGTCAAAATAACCAATACCAACCAAAAAGAAATGTAAGATGCTAGACATATAAAACAAGCTCTATTGATTCAAAAATGTACTTTGCGATATTTGGAAGATCAATAATAAGTAGGGAATGCATTACATGAACATAATAACACCAGTTGCAAATCAAGCATGACAAATTAGGAGGGACAAACTACCATATTCATATTCTAAAAATATTGATCAATATTCAATACTTGTTGGAAGAATATCTTGTAAGATAACTTTACCAAAAAAAAATATATATCTTGTAAGATAATCATTGCCTAGAATAAAGCACGGGCACTTGTAAATAACAACAGAATTGAGTAAAACGAGGTATTGGCCTCTTCTATAACATACATGTAGAGTCAAGTATATATTAATCTTCATAACTAACATAATCATATTCTTTTTTTAAGAGTCTAGTTACTGACTTACTATTTCCATCACTCTTCAAAGTCACGCCTAAACGTGTTATTCGCCCCTCCATATCCTATGATCTACATGCGCCCAATGAAAAAAGACAAAAATCCATACTAAAAACTTAAAAGAAAATGTCACAATTAAGATTTTCATTATGAATCATAAATAGTAATCAATAGAAAGGTGGAAATTAATAATTGGAAACCTCATGCATCACTCATACATGTGTTCCCTTCTTTTTTCATTTCAGTAAAAACAACATAAGTATGCAAACACAACATTTATGATAACCATTCAACTAGAAATACCGTATAATCAGGCAAAAGACTTAGTGCAATGTTGGTAAGCAATCCATGATTTTTCTTTCCAAATAATTGTTCGATTAGGATTAAAATATATGAAAATGCCATTAGATTATAAAAGCAAAATGCCTAATGACTTATTCTCCCAACTAAACCACTCCACTTGGCCACGCTTTCCTCCACATGCAAATCACTAGCCAAGGCAAAATGACTACTAAACTAATAAATAGTATATCATAATAAAAAAATATAATTATCATCCCTATCACATCCCATTCAATAGAATGGGCAATCTTTATAACACAATCATCATCACTAAATCAGCTAAAAAAGGAATCAACTTTTGTTTAAGTTAGTAATTTACAATTTCATGATATGCAAGAATAGTTCGATTTCTTTGGCAAAAGGAAGCCCGCATGGGGAAGACCATACAATCAGCCAAAGATGATAGTACCATGTCAATAACCAATCAAATCCATGCTTTTCCTTCCCACAAAAATGTTCAGATCAAGATACGTGCATATGCTATCAAATTTTACAACAAATGGCCAAATTACTAAATTGTCTTTTGATTAAGGTACTCCAACCAGTTTAATGATAACTTCCCTCCAAACTTTACTAGCCAAAAGGACAACCGTGATTGCACAAACAATCTATCTATTCATCGATTCATATTTCCAACAAATTCAGCAAACCTAGGAATTCGATACATGAACCACAAATTTGCCAATACTTATTGGTCGAAACAGAGTATCTCTTGCTACAAATTAACAGTCTCACGAGACAATAGTTTGATTTCTTGATGAAAGGAATCCCAACGATGCGAAGGAAAATTCGATACCGCTATTGTTTCAATCCATCAAAACATAATCTTTCAACAAAATGGAGTGATTATTCCTCAAATTTGATGAGGTTTCATATACATATATACATATATATATATATATATATATATATGTATATAGACAGAGACACAGAGACAGAGAAACAGAGAGACAGAGACAGAGGGACAAAGGAACCAACCTTTCAAAGCTGTAAGACGACGAGGACATGAGGCAAGGCTCCTTGGAGAGATGATTGAGAGAATTGTGGACAAGGCAAGGTGTGACGGCGAGTTCATCAGAGGGAGCAATTAATCTTCGCATTAAAGATAGTTGGAGGTGGAGGTAGAGGGGGCTTAGGACCCGGATGCGACTAGGAAGGTGGAGGGGGCTCGAGACCCAGCTGCGACCAACAGAGCTCTTGGTGAAGGCGATGTGCCATAGGCAAATGACTGACGAGGCTTTTGAGGAGCCGAAGGTAGAGGCGATGGGACGCGCAAAGAAAGAAACAGAGGCAGTTGGGGCGTTCTTCTTTGAGAGAGAGAGAGAGAGAGAGAGAGAGAGAGAGAGAGAGAGAGAGAGAGAGAACCTTGAAAATTGAAGTGAGGAAAGAGGAACTTTTAAGTTGGAGTTTGGCATTTACTGCTCTATCCTTTTTTCTGCCACCGAGCCAAGCCAACCAATCGAGAACCAACTAGAGGAAAGAGAAAAACAAAACTCTTCTATTTTCCAGCAGGTTTCACTCATAGGGTACGTGTTAATATCTAAGTAACACATGCGCATCATATTAGTGGATGATGTGGCACGGTGATACTATGAAATATTTTCTCCACATAGAGGGAGTATCATTGGACAATATGAGCCAAAGCTAGATTGAGAAACCTACCAAGCTTTTAGAATGCAAAGGAGACATGAATCGGTTGGAGCATGTGTCAAATAATAGGAGATCAATGGGCAATATAGGCCAAAGCTAACAAGAATGTACATTAGTTCTTCAGTTGAAAAGTTTGTAACATCCCAAGTCTCACATCAAATAATCAATCTCCGTAAATTAATACTTAAGCAAAAGTCCAATCTCAAATAGTGATCACCTTATGAAATTAGCCATAGTACTTCTCTCCGAAGGCTTAGCCCACAGGAATAGGCCTAGTCATTACAAGGTGGTATTGCAATTTTGCAGCGTCGACCAAATGTATAAATGCTTAAAGTGCTTGTTGTTGAAATGTCCACATTATCTACTTTAAATCCAATCCACACACCATTTGCTTTCCGACACTTTCCATGTTACCTAGCAACTCGAAAGTTGATCTCCAAAAGCGATATCGTCATTGACACCATCTAATCTCAAAGTCTGGAAAAATCCATGGATTTGCAACATATAAATGCTTAAAGTGCTTCTTGTCGAAATTTCCAGTTTATCTATCTCAAGTCTTATCCGCACCCCATATGCTTCTGACACTTCCCATGTTATCTAGCTACATGAAAGTTGATCTCCAAAAGCGATATCGTCTCCGACATTGTCTAATCTGAAAGCTGGCAAGTCCAACTATTTGCAATCAATAGGGATCTCTTCTTGATTGATCTCTCTGTTATTATCTTTTCACTTCTTCCACCTGTTAATATCATTTTGAATGGTCCATATGAACCAATTACTTCCACCGCCACAGATTGGTTAGGGTCGAATACATATCAGATCGCAACACAGAATTGGATATATGATCAGAAAAAATTAACTTAAATAACCGTTTACAATTTGCCACGAGATTTAGTAAACCCATTTAGTATATGTTGTATTAATTATCCCTAGCTTTATAAGCTGGGTGAAGCTGTCGCGTTACATAATTATCCATGTTGGCTGCAATGAAATGGTTCAACTGATTTAGCCCAATAACAAGTACAAGTCCAGTTCCTTAGATCCATTTGGACGCGGATCACTACACATGTCAGGCCCATCTTTGCTTGATGAGGTGAAACGTCCATTCATGCTAGAGTGCCATTCATTTTGCTAAAACTACAACAGAATCTCATGGCCACTTCTTTAAGAAATTGCCTGAGACGTCTGTAGAGCTTTAATGCACTGATTGACCTCCTATTGAGTATAATTCATACTTTAAAAGTTGAACCATTCTAAATTGAATATGCTTAACAATTGCGCCGAGCATAATTGTTAACACGACGATGGATTATTAAGATATAACAAATTTGTTGTGATGTCCATTCTCATATATTTGGCGGGCCATTAGGTATGAATAAAAAAGGGGAAGATCGCAAGAGTGGACTCTGTGTCACCATCCATATTCAACTTTGGTTGTAGGGTATGTAAATTGAGCCTTTTGCGGTTCAAGAATGCCAAATCTTATCTCAATCATTCTTTATCAAAACTACTCGACGTAAGTATTTTGGCTTGGACAGGACATTTGGCACACTTGGCTCTTCTCAGATTTTGGGGAAAATACATGCAAGGGTCCAGACTCTTTTAATAGGTCAATAGACTCCTTATGCCGAAAAATCCCGATTTAAGTAGTCATTTATCTAATGTCTCCCAAGAATCAGGTTTGTTATCGCTGAAAGATGCAGTCCCTGAACTAATTTTGCGGTCTAGAAATCGATTCAGTGTTGGAGATCAACGCATGGCTTTCATGTTGTTACTTGAGTACCAGAGGATGCAAATTACGGTGTAGAGTCTTTGAAATTTAGAAAAGCGAAGTCTACATGATACGAAACCAGATGATACATAGGGTAACTACAAAGAAACTCGAGGATGATTCATGTGAATTTCTCAATTATTTAAGGAGATGTCATTGTGGAACAAATTGGGATTCTTTGTGGCCTAGCTAAAATATAAATTATCAATTAACAAATGATTTATCAAATTTGCCCATGTGCCATGCACTGTCCTTCGCAGAAAATCTGTTCTTATGTAAAAGGAATTCGAATTTTCACCCTTCTTAATTGGAGGGAACTTAGTTTAATATTTCTGTTTTTTTTTTTTTTTTTTTTTTTTTTTTTTTTTTTTTTTTGGGAGCACATGAATGGTGCCCACACTTATATTTGAATTTGGTCTGTTGCATCTAACTTGAAACCCATCACTCAAAGACATGATTAAAGACTTTTTTCCCCAATCAAGACATATGTAAGTAATGTTCATATTTATAAGTTGCCGATGAAAATCGAATTAAAGAGCATAGGAAAAAAAAAATGGCCCCTTAAATCGATCAAACGACAAAAATTTTTGCATGGCAATGATTCACATCGAAATGCGCAAAAGAAAGGTGTTGCGTGCATCACGCTAGGATTCATCTTCACTCAAATCATGTCAAGCCTCTATCCTTTTCCACATTAATCTCGTCTATCATTTGTCATCGAAACATAAAGGCAAGTGGCCTGGCCCCCAACAAAGTTTTTGTCGCATTAATGTCCAACTACCAATATTTATCTCGGCACGATCTCAAGATGACCCGCCTAGAAACATAATATAGTCAAATAAGCATCGATAAGATATGATACGTTCTAATTACAAATCAGTTTCACCTTAAAATCTCGACTTTCACAATTCCCTCGTAAGCCAATCATCTTTTGAGGAAAATAAAATCAAGTCATCCTAAATGAAAATTTGAAATTCGAGTCTGCATGAATTACAAATAAGATTAAACATCACGAAAAATCTCAAACCGATATATTTGTAAAAAATTTATTCAAAATTAATTATTTTACTACCAAAACCCTATAAACCGATATATAAAATAAATTTATTCCAAACTAAATTTTTAATTGCCTAAAACCTCAAATTAATATATTTATGATAAATTTACTTCCTATTGATTTTCGTTAAATTGAATTAATATTACTACAAATCACAAATCATCAAACCATAAATCGACACGCATCAACTGTTATGTATTATCCAACTCAGTAATTTAACAGTAAGATTTAACAAAAATTAACAAAGTTAAATTTATCATAAATACATCAATTTTGGACATTCGAGAATAAATTTGTTGTGTATATATCGATTTAAGGTTCTTCTTGATAACGTTGTTTAATCATGCGTTGGTGGAGATGGCGAGCATAGATGATCATTGGAAATTCATGGAGAATTCCTGTCCACGCAAAATCCGCATTGACATGGTGGCGCCCCCACCCGTCCCCCTCGTCCTTCGGAAGCAGACCACACAAACCTAATCGCAACTGCATGAGATTTAAAAGGCACCTAGTGGCGATCGCGCACTCAATAATTTGCGGAGACGAATGAGGTTAAAGCAAGGTACTCTTTTCGCATAATCATTCGCTCCAGCGGATTTAGCGCTCTTGAGGAAAAGATCCGATGATGTCGCCGGTCGGGGCCCAGCTCGAGGAGGGGGGGAATAAAGGCACATGAGGGCGTCGTGGAGACGGCGGCATGTTCTGTGCAGTTGCATGTGACCGTCTCTTTCATGAAAGGCCCTGATTCAGACATGAATTGACATTCATTGGTCTGTTCTTTCGATTAGAACTCATTTTCAGGAGTTCCTTTTCGGAAAAATTATCGAAACAGCATTTGCTTAGGGACAAAAATCAGCGAGCTTTGATCAAGAAAGAAAGACTACTTCCCCGGTTGACAAGAAAGAAGCGAGTTTTCCCGACTTTTTACCGCGCGTCGTCACTCTATGCGTGTTCCTTATCTTTCGTCGATTTTCTTCTCCCTTTCGTTATTCGGGTAAAGGCGGGAAAAGGAATTACGAGAGATATGAGTTAGTAAGAGAAGGTGAAAAAAAAAAGGGAAATGAGGGCAGTTGACGTCATGGATGACGTCACGGAGGCATTGATGTGAGGAAGGCGTGGATTCCATTGGGTTGGGACTGACATGCACGGCCGTGCGTACGACATGAACTCCCCCTTGACGTTTCTCGTGTCTTTTGAAAAGCTGAATAACTTATGCGTCCTTTGGCGTCTGCTACCCGAAGAAAAGGACGTGGGAAAAATACATAGATAATAGGTATATGACACCGGTGGTTGATTGGTTAAGAAACGCCGAATCTTCCATCGTTAGGTTGAATTTTAATATCCCAAGCTAGATCTAAGAAATTTATTGTTTTCTTTCTTGAGCAAATCAAACCCCCACCCGATCCCTCTTTCAACGTATTTTGTTTTAAAGAGTATTTTTCGCTATCATCAACAGAGAGATAATTCGACAGGAAAAAAGCCAATGCTATTTTTTAGGAAATGTCCGATTCACCCATGACTTTTTGCTATCTCGTCTATGGGGACTTCTTGACTTCGAACAGCCTAAAGAAACCTGTAGTAATAGGTTCATACATTCATAGGAGGGTTGAGTGCTTAATGGCTCAAAATATTGAACACGTTGGGATTATTGCCACCGGGGACAAAGCTAGAACAAAAATTTTGAGGGGGCAATTACCACCCACCAACAAATAAATTTTCAAACTTGCTTAAGTGTATTATGTCCTCGAAATATATTTTATTTTTCCTTTTATATAGTATTTAATTTTGTTTTATTCCTAAACACAGACATGGAAAGGTTGTTTTTTTTTTCTTGAGGGCGTTCATTGGGAAAATTTCAATTAAGGGCCTAAGTGAAACCGCTTTCTCAAAAAAAGGTCTAAAGTGGACATTGTATCAAATAAGGGCCCGAAGAACCGATTTAGTCTCGAATAATGATTTCAACTTGAAAACTAGTCAAATCTTATTTGCGGCTAGGGGTATTTTCGTCTAAAGATTTTTTTTTCTTTTTCCTTTCTTTTTTTCCTTTCTTTTTCATCTTGCTCACCTCCTTCTTAACAAATGCATTATACTCCTCACGCACAAGCTTGCACAGGTGCAAAACAATTTGAACAATTTAAGAAAAGAAAAAAACAAAAAGATATTCAAGAAGTTATGCAGTTTTGCAAAACTGCAAATTGCGTGCTTCAGTTTTGCAGCCTCCCCATAAGCAAACTTTAAAGCGCATGCTCTACATTATGCAATTTTGCATCCTCACCCAAGAACTCATTGATTTTAGCATAAGCCGGTTTTTAAATTATTCGCCACCACTCACCTTCTTCGATGACGATAATGAACTTGAGAATCAAGAAATATCCATCAGTGGGTTTTATTTTTATTCAATTTGCTTGTAAAAACTTATTATGACAATTAAAGTAATAGTTTCATGCTCTCTCCGCCAATGAAATTGCTTATGCCACGATAACTTTCACTCGTAACTTATTGGGAATGTTTTATTGGGTCTAGGTTGGATTATTCATAACATTCATAGACACAACTTGCATTGAGGTGGAATATGTGACTTCTTGAGTGGGTCCAATTGTGTCATGCATGCTAATTATTTTCAAAGGCTGCTGAATTATTCTGACTCGTGATTAAAGATACTCGCCTTTGGTGGCGATTCGAATTAGACAACACTCAATCTAGAAAACGAATGACTCTGGTCTACATATATTCAAACGAAGTTACCTCTCTAACTCTAAAATATTATCTACACAGATTTGAGAGAAAATAGCAAAATGAAAAAAGTGCAAAATCGCTTAGAAATTCCCAAAACCACGTATTTCACTGAACAAATCAATGTACATGAGTGTTACAGAGACTCCTCAAAAACCTCTAATAAATTTGGCTTAGACACTTCAATCTGGCTTCTCCTCGTTAAGATCAATCATAGCCTGCGTGAGCACCGATTTAAATTCAGGGCAGCAAGCTAATGGCTTACACCTCATCATGCTTTGTGCTTGACCATGACCATAAGATGTGGGGATCGAATCGAGCTGAGCGTCACATCTTGGTCCACTCGTGCTCGATCTAGGGCTTGGATTGACCTCCATCTTTCAACAAAGGTACTGGAATTGCTCTTGAGGGCAATGATAAATGAGGTTGAGGGTGTTGATGGCTAATTCGGCAAGGAAGATAGAAATGGACTTTGGAGAATGCGATCTAAAGAGTGAAAAATGTGAAGGCACGATAATGATGAAGAAAAGAAAGAGAATGAGAAAATAAATTTAAAAAAGAAGGAAAAAAAAGTCTTTAGACGAAAATACCCCTAGATGCAAATAAGATTTAGTTAGTTTTTAAATTGAGGCCCTTATTTGAAACTAAGTTGATTACTTCAGATCCTTATTTGAGACAATGTCCATTTTAGGTCATTTTTTGAGAAAATGGTTCCACTTTAGACCCTTAATTGAAATTTTCACTTCATTTTATGATTTCTCTTTCCAAAACTTAAAATTTCCTTGATTTGCAAATTTATGAGAAATTTAAAGGTGAACGATCCCAGGTTTCGTACAAATATCATCTAAAATCTAAAATTTATCTATCGGAACAAATTCCTTATTTTTTTAAACCTAAAACCTACCATAACTTAGAACTTATCATGTCGAGTAGATTATAAGGTTAACTCGGGTTCTACTTATATCATTAATTGAAATATTATAATGAATTATCACCTTTAATAATCATTACTGATCACAACTTATATTTAATCATACGAAGAATATGAAATATTAACAAAATAAAAGTATTAGTAATAAAATGAAAACTCAAAGTAATGGTTTTAAATTATATAATTATCATTAGACACCATTGAATGCCATAGGATCGCACCAAGATAGACAAAAAAACACAAAAATTTATTTTAAGTTATAAGTTTCACCAACTTAGAACCTAGAATCTTCTCATCAAAACAGATTTTTCAATATTTGAAACCTAAAATCTACTTTACATATCTTGAAACCTAGACTCATAAAGATTTCTACTGGTCTGATTCTTTAGTTGCAGGTTCTATCCTAAATCATGCTCACCTTTATAAGAAAGTATCAAATGAAAAACCTCCAATAATGGATTAGAAGGTTCGTCAAAGAGGCCCTCGAGGGGGCATGTTGACATATAGAGGGAATAAACAAAAATCAAACGACTTTTTCAATTTTTTTCGCTTATGTGAGTTATAGCCACACGAAATTTAAATTTTCAAAATAAAACTCAAATCCAGAGATTTTTTTTATATATATTTTTTCTGGTAGATCATTAATTTATTTTATTCGTATGAATTGGTCCATACTCCATTCATGGCCGGTAGGACGGCGACCGGGCGAGATGGCGCTGTGTACTTGATTCCATGTGAGACAGGTGGAGGGAAGACCGGGTGTACAACTAAACGCCACCCAGAGATCCATCAAATCAATCCAACAGCTGTGCGTAGTCTGCCGAGCTTTCTATCGCCCCTTTCACCATCGCCTAAATCATTTTTTTGGGGTTTGGAATTTTCTATTTCGGTCCTCTAAATTCCTGCTATTTATGGAATTTGATCGCCTGCTCTTCCTTTTCGCAATCACAACTATTTTGGTTCGTTCGAATTGCGCAAACCAAGCATGCCATTGATAATAAACATTAATAATTCAGTTTTTCATGTCGCAGCGTAATTTGCGGTACGATAACCAAAAAAATGAAAGTACTCATGCGGTATTCGACTCTCCGAATTTGGACTAAAATAAAATAAGATAAAGTGGGATTAGAAATCATTCGAATATCCTCCCAATTATAAACAATCATTTCCCATGTTTGGCGTAATATAAGATAGTATTTAAAATCTTTGAAAACCTCACTTGCTTATGGAGGTGAAACTTTTCAAATCTAGGATAATGTCTTGTTGACCTAATCTCGCACGACCAAGACTAGCACCATTTTTTAAGCAATTACCATCTTCGTTGGAGCTCCTCCTCCCCCTCCTCTTTTGAAATTTTCCGATTACCAGCACAGAGTCTAAAATTTGAGTAGAGGACAGGATCAGACATTGAAGCATTACGACAAAATCAAGTGACCAATGTGTAGGACCAACGTATGAACGCCCAAAACTTCGTGCGTTTTGGTTTTATTCTTCCTCTTCTTTTTCAAAGATGACTTTTGGGATTTATCCATTAATTTCAATCATTAGTCATTGATAGCCAATTCGGTTCGATGGTTGTAAGACAAGAATCAACTAGATGGTGATGACGATTGGCATTGGTCGAAGACGATGATGATTGCACAGTGGTTGGGAGTGATAAGTTGTTGTGGCAATGGTCCTTATGTGGTGGCCAACAAAGCTAGACTCTACTACTTCATTGTTGGTTGGGGATTGTTATGTTTTTTTACGTTTTTAACTTTTTTATCCAATCCGAGTATATCCAACCTCCTAGCTCAAATATCTAGCATTTTATCCGCATATATCTAGATTTATTTAGTTCAGAAGTGTCGCCAAACACTAGATATAATATTTTGTTATTCTATTCGAACTATCAAACACAATCTTAAAGTACGAGAGAGAGAACATGGGAAAAGGCAAGGTCACTACCTCACTTCATCATTTGCTCATCTTTGCAACCGAGGTAATTTTGGATGAGAAAGCAACCATTGCCTTAGCTAGGCCAAATTTGTAAAAGTTATAACACCCAATCAGACTAAATATATTTTCAAACGATGTAATGCTTTAATTATTTATGTGTAACCATATACAATTAGTAATGACTTTATCCCTAATTTGATAATCCAAATACGAAGTGGTCATCTTTCAATCAGCTTGTCGATTGTAATTGATATTGGTTGATATCATAATTATGAATGAAGTTTTTGTTAATTTGAATACATTACTTAAATGTTTGAAAGAGAATATATGGATCGCATGATTTTTCCTCCTCTTAGCAAGATACATCAATTGTCCGGGTGAAAAATGATACTAAACTAAAGCAAAATCAATCGATCGAGAAGAAAATTGGATACAGATGTGAAAAATGGGATGAAGGACGAATCAACACTCTCCCATAATTTAAGGGGGTCGAAAAATTTTCTCTTAATTCAGGCCCTACAATCGCAAACGGTCCCAGAAAATTATTTCATAGAAGAGGAGAAGAGCACTAGCGATTTACACAACAAGCGGCGTACGTGGCGTCCTCATATTGGCCCATCATTCAACGTCAACAATCCACCAAATGTGGCCAAATAATTAACGTTTACGCAACCAATCCAATAATTAGTTGGTCAAGCCGAGGTGCACGCTTGGTGTTTTTATTTGTAATTTTTTTTAAGTTGAAACTTTCTAATTTGGCTGGTTTATTCCTCGATTCTTTTTTCTTTTTTTTGTTCTCTCTTCTTCGGGGTCAAATTCTTTTCTTATGCGTTTAAATAACGCATCCTTTTACGTGTCGTGCTTTTATTTCCCTTTGCTCTCCAGATCCCATGTTAAGTTGATATTTTCCCACAGTAATTTCTGGGGTTAACTTAACACAACAAAAAGATTATACATCTTAAATTGGTACGCCTGTTCTACAATTATCTTAAACTACTTTTCACGTCACAAAAAATTCCAAATTGACACTCTCATGATACATTTTCTTCAACCAATTTTCATGTTGCTAAAAAATTATTGAAAAGAAATGAATTGAAGGTTAATGTGCATAAACGTGCCAGTTTGAGAAAAGTTTGCCTTTTCTATTTAGCAGATTGGCTAATTACTTTTTAAGTTGCATGCGCCACTCTTTAGCATTATTTGAGAAACATATAAAGCAGCACTTAAAATCATCTCATACACATCCCCATTTTTTTTTTTTTTTTTTTGTAAATTCTGACGCCATATTTATTTTCACCAGATATTTAAACGCGTCTCTGAAAAGCGAATCTCCCGGCACCATCCCGTATGACAACCCTTGAGTTTCTCCACAATTATTCATGTCCTGGTCAACATCCCTAAAATCCACAAAGGTATTTTATTAACTCGCGTGCTCACTTGCGTGGGCAATTATTGATCGATGAATACCCAAAAGAATTCCACGAAAATATATATTTTGGTCCACGAATTTCGACCAAAAAAGAAAAAACTCGCACGCTTGCTCACGTGGCCAATTATTAATCGACCGATATCCTAGGGAATTCCACCAAAAAAGAAAATCTGTTTGACGTAACTTCATTATTTTTAATTTCGATTTTTGGACGGCAGCCACAGGTTGCAAGTGGGGGCGCAATATTTTCTTCTGATATGGGTATTAGTCAAACCTCCGGGACATGTGGTAAACAAAGTAATATTTCCTATAATAAACTTGCCATTATGATATTATTTTTCCTAGCTATTTTTCGAATTAAATGCAGTTCAACGTGTATTGTGTATATATAGATATATAATATAATGTAAAGTAGACCGTGTGATATGCACTTATATCTTTTACCGAATAAACCTAAGCTCTTTCTACCATCCTCCATCTCCATTCTCCCTCCACCACCGCCACCTCCACTACTTTATACTATGTAGTTCAATCACGTGTCGGTGGAGATGGCGAACGTCGATGATCATTGGACAATTCATGGAGAATTCCTGTCCACGCAAATCCACATTGAGATGGCTCTTTTCCCCTGTCCTTCGGGAGCAGACCACACAAACCTAATCTCGACTGCATGGGGATTAGAGGGGCCTAGTGGCGGTCGCGCACTCAATAATTGCGGAGATGGATAAGATTAAAGTGCGGTCTCCTTCGCATAATCCCTTCGCTAAAGCGGATTGGCGATCTTGAGGAAAGATACGATGATGTCTTGTCGGGGCCCAGCGCCGGAGCTGGGAATAAAGGCACATGATGACCTTGTGGAGACGGTGCCATGTTCTGTCCACGTGACCGTCTCTTTCGCGAAAGACCCTGATTCACGACATGAATTGCCACTCATCGGTCGGTTTTTTGGGGCGGAAAACCATTTTCGAGGAAATATTTTTTCAGGCTTTTCGGGTGGCAGAAGATTGGAAAATTAATGAAAGGCATTTCTCTATGAACATAATATAAAAGGCTCGGATAAAAAAGTAAATGTCTTTTTCTTTTGATAAGAAAGAAATTACTTCTCTATAACTCCATTCATTTCATAGAAACTATAATATTTTTGAAAAATATTTTTCAAAAAACTAATTTTTTAAGAAAATATAATTATTTTTGGTATTCGGTTGAAATATGAAAAGATTTTTCACTATTCGGTGAGAAAAATCTTTTCCACCATACACTCTTTTTCAATAATTCTTTTAAATAAATAATTTTTAATTATTTTATATTTTTCCTTTTCTTTTTCTCTTCTTTCTTTTTGTAGTCTTCTTCTTCTGGTCGATCTCTGGCCACGGCAATGATCGGCAACCAACTAAAGGTGAGCTCAAGCTCATTGCTTGCCTAACTCACCAATCTGGTGAGTGATGAGCGGCAGGCGATGAGCCAGATCAATGAGTTTGGAGCCCTAGCTTGTTGTCGATTGGGCGAGCGATGAGCCTCATGCTCACCTAAGCTCGGCGTGCGAGAGTGGCGAGCTCGAGGCTCACTTATGGCTAGTCAATAGCCGTCATCATGGTGGGCGATCGGCCAAGACATAACTAAAAAAATATTAATCTGAATTTAAAAAAATAAAAGAAAAGGAAAAATGAAAAGGTTAATATTGATATAAGATAAGAAAAAGTGAGTAAGGAAAATATTTTCCTCTTTTTTAAAAATGAAAAAAATAATATTTTTTCAACTAATTTATTTTTTATGAAATAAATATCGAAAAATTAAAATTATATTCTTTTAAAGGTCATTTTTTTATGAAACGAAAGAGTCGCGGTGATTGTTCTCTACCTATCATCAATTTCTTTTCATTTTATATTCTCCCGATGAGGCGGGAAAAAGGGAGTACGGAGAAATGTGGTGGGTGACGTCATGGGTGACATCACGATGGCAGCGACGTCAAGAAGGCGTGGATTGGATTGGGAAACCGACAGGCGCGGCGGTGCGTACGACATGCACTCCGCCCCCCGACGTTTCTTTGTTCCATCTGAAAAGCCGAATAGCTGGTGCATCCTTTGGCGTCTACCACCCAACGAAAAGGACGTGAGATAAATACCATGGACAATAGACATGTCCCCGGCGATTGATTGGTTTAGAAATACCGAATCTTTTCTCGTTAGATGGAAATTTAATATGCCCCGGCCGCGAAGCTAGATTGGTTGGTTTAGAATTGCCGAATCTTTCGTCATTTGATCAAAATTTAATATGTCCCGAGCTAGATGGTGGAAAATTCCTTCGCTTCTTGATCCGAGAAACTTATTATCTTCTTTCTTGAGCAAAACACCAGCCGCCCCACCTACCCTACCCTGCCCCTTTTTCCTATGAGTTTTGCTTTGAGGAGTACTTTTAACTATCATCAAGAGAGATAATCCAACAACAAAAGAAGAGGGGCACTATCTTTTACAAGGCGACAAATTCGAGTTGTCAAGAGAGAATGTTCAATCCGCTTGTGCTTTTTATAGGGATCTCTTGACTTTTAACTTGCTAGAGAAATCTGCAATAATGGATTCATATAGGAGGATCGAGTACTTAATTGGCTAGAAATCAAACGGTGTCGGGATCTGTTTTGTCGAGGACAGAGCTATAACAAAAATAAACCGAGAGGGCAACTACCACCTACTAACAAGTAAAATTGCAAAATGGCTTAAGTGTATTATGTCTTCAAAATAGATTTTATGTTTATTTTTGTATAGTATTTAATTTTGTTTTATTCCTGAACATAGACATGAAAACGGCAGGAATTTTTCCTTCCAAAATTTGAAATTTCCTTGACTCTCAAATTTTTGAGAAAGTACCAAATGAATAATCTCCAATAATGGATTAGAAGGGTCTTCAAAGAGGCCCTCAAGGGGGCAAGTTGACGTTTAGAGGGAATAAACTAAATCAAACAAAATTTTCAATTTTTTTAGCTCAAGTGATTTATAGCCACAGGAAATTTTAGTTTCAAAGTAATAATCAATCTGAAGATTTTTTTTTTTTTATATATTTTCCTGGTAGATCATTAATTTAATTTATTCGTATAATTTGATCCACACGCGACGGCTGGTATGGCGACCGGGTGAGATGGAGCCGCGTGCTTTGATTCCGTATTAGACACGTGGAGGGACATGTGGGCATACAACTGGACGCCGCTAAAAGAACCGTCAAATCAATCTAACGGCTGTACGTAGTTTAGCAAGATTTCTATTGCCCCTTTCACAATCGCCGGAATCATTTTTTTGAGAGTTCGGAATTTTCTATTTCGGTCCTCTAAATTATTGCTATTTATAGAATTTGATTGCCTGCTACTATTTTGGCTCGTTCGAATTGCTTGAACCAAGCATGCCGTTAATAATAACCATTAACAATTCAGTTTTTTGTGGCGTGGGAATGCGACATGTAATCTACGCTATGATGGCAAAAAAATGTTATGCAGTATTCAGTCGTCCAAAATTGGATTATGATGATATAGAATAAGATGAGATTAGAAATCTTTTTAAATATCTTTCGAATCGTTAAAAATCATTTCCCATATTTAGTGCAATACAAGAGAGGATTCAAAATCTTTGAAAATCCCACTTGCTCACATAGACGAAACTTTCCGAATCTAAGGCAGCATCTTGTTGATGTAATATGCATGGCCGAAACTAGCACCATTTTCTTAGCATTACCATCTTTGTCGAAGCTCCTCCTACTCCTCTTTCGAAATCTTCCTATTATGAGCATAGATCAGACATTGAAACATTATGGCAAAATCATGTGACCATCATGTAGGACCAATATATGAATTCCCAAAATTTAGTGCATGTTGGCTTTTTTCTTCTTCTTTTTCAAATATGAGTTTTCGGGTCGATCCATCAATTTTGGTCATTCATCATTGATAGACGATTCGGTTCGACAATCGTTAAATAACAATCGGATGGATGGTGATGACGATTGGTGTTAGTTGAAGACGATGATGATTGTATGGTGGTTGGGAGAATGGTCCTTGCATGGCGGTCGACATTTGCCGGTTTCTATCTCCATTATTAGAAGGAAATTGTAATTTTTTTTTTGTTTGAACTTTCTTATCTAATCTAGGTCTATCCCACTTGCTAGCCCAGATTTCTTATTTGACATTTTATTCATGGAAATCCGGGTTTATCCAATGCAAAAGATATTACCAAACACTAAATATGATATTTTGTTATTTTATTCGAGCTCAAATTCGGACTACTAAATGCAGCCTTAAAATATAAGAGAAGGAGAAATGGGAAAACATGAGGTCACTACCTCGCTTCATCATTTGCTTGTTTTTGCAATTTAGGTGATTTCGAATGAAAACGCGATCATTGCTTTAGCTAGGCCGAATTGGTAAAAGTCATATGACCAAATCATTCTAAATATATTCAAATTCAAACGATGTAACATTTTAACTATTTCGTGTGTAACCAAATATAGATAGTAATGAATTTGTCACAAATTGAAAGGGAAAAGAAGTGCATGTAGAGAAGAAGGGAGTAGGAAATGAATTTCGTGTACCGTGCACTTTTCATTGATTCAACTTTTGTTTGTACAAGAATACAAATATATGATACAAAGGATGATTAATGAAAAGGAAAAAATATTTTTTCTAATTTAGGTGTATTTATTCTAATCCTAGATTGATTTAACTATTCACAATCCTGATTAAGTGTATTAATTACAATTCGAACAAATCTCCTGAATGTCAAGCATATCTTCCAACACTCCTTAAACCGGTGGCTTGTATATGTCCAAGATGCTCGGCTTGCTTAACAAATATGTATGTTGCATTTGACAAAGAGGTTTAGTAAACATATCCACAGGTTACTCTGTGATTTTCATTCCTCTTGTTGCGATAATCCCTTCTTGGATCTTTTCTCAAGTAAAATGTCAATTAACTTCTATATGTTTCGTTTTTTCATGTACTATGAGATTTGCCGCAAGCTTGAGTGCCAAATCATTGTCGCAAAATAGCAAGGTCGGTCCTTTAACTTGTACCCCAATATTTGGAAGTAGGCCTCGCAACCATACTATTTCACAAATAGTTTTGGCCATAGATCGATACTTGGTATTAGCTGATGATGGGGACATCGTAGACTGTTTCTTCGTCTTCCATGAAAGCAACGACTCCCCAAATTTGATGCGAAAACAAGTGATGGACCTCCTACTCATAAAGCAAGTCGCATGATTCGCATCACAATAAGTTATCATTTCCATGTTGCACTTTCAAAAAAGGAGTATCCCTAGACCTAGGCATTTCTTCAAGTACTTCACTACCTTCAAAGCGGCATTCATATGAGATTATTTTGGATTGTGCATGAATTGACTAAGAGTTTGTATTGCATAACAAATGTCCGACTTGGTCATGGTGAGAAAAATCAACTTTTTGACGAGTATTTGATAGCTTGATAGATCTTTGAGTAGTATATCATTGTTTGGAGATAATAGACCAACATCATAATCAACCATAGTCAATTTTGCATTTTGTTCGATGGGAATAACAACTAGTTTGCACCATGATAAACCTGCTTTTGATATAATCTCAAGCATAAATTTCCATTGGCTAAGAGAGATCCCTTGGTCTGAACAAGCTATTGCAATTCCAAGGAAATATGTGGGTGATCTCTAATCTTTGATAATTAAGGAAATTCTTATCATTGATAGAATTGTTAGACAATGACTATTTATTCAACTTAGTACAAGACAATTCGAAATTGTTTGGAAAATCTGTCCAAAAATATAGCCCTTGAGAGATTCTTCCTAAGCTCATTAGTTTGCCAGAATTGAATAGAACGCAATAGGAATTTTCCTCACAAGCTCGTGAAATGGAAATAATATTGAAATGGAAATCAAGAACATAGAGCATCTTTAGGAGTGTGATAAGGGAAATGAGATTCACTATTCCAGTTATCAAGACGTGTGATATTTCTATTTGGAAGTTGTACTGAGACAAGAATGGCTAAATTTTTTATATCGGAAAAGAGATTTTTATTGCAGACAACATGGTCACTAGCACCTGAATCAACTAACATGCGTCCTTTCATCAAGCAATAAGAAACACCTATGAAACTCCCAACTTTATCAAAAGTGTCCAATTTTCTCAAGGCTTTCATTAGCTCCTAATATTGCTCATGGGTAATTGACTTGTCACTTCGATCACCAATGACCTATAAAGTAGTCAAAAATTCCCTTTTTCCTTTTTCTCCAAGTTTGCCATGCAATTTTCAGTAATTATCAATCGTATGATGCAGTCGTTTGCAATAATCGCAATATAATTTACCTTGCCTTTAGAATTCTGACAGTGGCTTCTTGATGACATCACAAGGGAAGAGCCATTCGATGGCTTGAAACATGAGCCAATATTGATCCATAAGAGCCGTCCAATCCATGGGAAACAAAACTGTGTGTGCCGTCCGATCCATGAGAGACAAGAGAAGTGTGCCGTCAAATACGGAGGAAAAGAAGGGCGCTTGTAGGCCGTTCTATCGTCCCATCAAATCTGAGCCGTCCATCCCTCTCTTGAAGGTTCTCGGTTCTTCCTCCATGAAGAACCCTAGCTATCCGCCTCTCTTCTCTCCAGTTGCCAGTCCTCTCGGTGGACCGTGGGTATGGTGGGTATGGATCACTAGATCAACTCCGTCTTGGACTTTGGTGTAGTCCGACGCAGCGAGACATTGGCTTTCATCCTAAACAGCAAACTAGTAGATCCGGCCGAGCATTAGCATAGGCTCCATGGTCAAGATCTATGACCGAAATGAGAGGTAAGACTCGTTCAAGATGAGGAGGAACCTCGTCACTTTATCTCTCTCCCTATGGTTCGGTATTGTTGCAAAATCGATTTTTGTTGTCCAGGTTTTTCCTCGGCCGCTTCTAACTTATTCCATAGGGTTGAAAGTCTGTTGTAAATGGCAGCGACATTCATGCTCCCCTATTTCAACTTCGAGATCTATTGAAAAAATTTTCATTTGATCTAATTTCTCATACATTTCCTTGATATTTTCTCGCATTTTTTGTGAGCCCTCAATTGGGGAAGTTTGACCACAACTTTGAGAGTGATGCAATTGTCAATCCACATTTGGATAAGTAGGTTGCATTTCCTCCAAAGCCGCACCAAATGCTCGTATGATGGGATCGAAACCGTTCCGTCGAGAATCGAAACCGTTCCGTCGAGAAATCTGTCTTTATCTTTGGTAACTAGCACATGTTAGAACTCCCTTGACCAAGTTGAGTAGTAGTCAAAACCGAACAACTATTAGGTGATGAGTTTCAAATCGGTTTGTCGATGCTTGACATGTAAAGCGGGTCATTAGGCTTTAGCTGGCCGCTGGCAGTGACGATCTGGTATGGAAGGAAACCGAGTAGGGATTTGTTCCCATACCTTTTGTACCCAACCCGAATGTATGACCCACATTGTAAAAATTTGACTTGGTGGCTGGGCTTGCCTCAAATGAGGTTGGTGGGCCTCCACTGGGTTGCTCTCCGTGATTTTGGTTTGTTAGGCCTATTTGTGCTCGCCCATAGAACCATAAGTTGGTTCCCATCTGAATAGGCAGCCACTAGATGGATTGGCTTGCAACGGGTTGGCACACAATAGATTGCCCAAAAATGGGCTGGCTAGAAATAGGTTGTCTCTAGTTGAGCTAGGCCTGAATCTGTTACTCTTGGTTCACAATTTCAACAAGTGGATCCAAGGTAGGTTCTTGGATTAATAAGGGCACATTTGGTAATGTTTTTGTTCAAAAATTGTTCTTGAAAATAGAAATAGTTTTTCTATTCCGAGGAATAATTTTTTAACGTAAGAACGCGTTTGATAACTATATAAAATTTCTCGTTCCTAGGAATAAAAAAAGAACAAAAACACGTTCGATAAATTTATATAATTTTTTTGTTTCTTTTAATTTTAAATATTTTTAAATATTTTTATTTTATTTTTTTCCTTTTTTTTTTCTTCTTTCTTCTTTCTTTTTTTCTTTTGTCTTTTGTCTTTTTTCATTTTTCTTTTTTCCTTTCTTCCTTTTGGCCGAGTCATCGGCCTTGGCCATGGCCGACGACCACCGACGAGGGCCTAAGCGGCCTCGCCTTGGCCGGGCGACCTCGAGCTTGCCTAGATCCGGCGAGGCCGACGACGACCAAAGAAAAAGGAAAAAAAAGAAAAAAGAAAAAAAAAAAGTTTTTTCTAATTATTCCCTAACAAGAAACAAGTTTTTTTTTTTTTTTTTTTTTTTTGTTTTTGTTCCAAATCTGTTCTAAAAAAAAATAGATTTTTTGTTTCCGAACAAAATTGTAAATAAACGCATTTCTGCTCTTTTTTTATTTCCTAGAACAAAAGAACAAAAATTTGTGTTCCAAGGAATAGAAACACGATTAAACAAACAGAGCGTAAATCTCCATGTAGAGTTGAATCTTCTAGAGATCGGTCCTCTAAAGTCGATGAGTAGTCTTTAGTCATGGTGTTGGTAAGGGAGTGAATTTTTTTTTTTTTTTTTTGAGTGTTTAGATACTAATTCATAAACCGGAGTGCTAACCTTATTTTGCAAGCTAGTCTACAACAACAAAGGATGCAATATTATCTGGAGGGCAATTAGAAAAGGTGTAGAAGCTATGTAGAGAAAGCACGCTTTGATACCATGTCACAAATTAAAAGGGAAAAGGAGGGCGTGAAGAGAAGAAGGGAGTAGGAGATGAATGTTGCATACTATGCACTTCTCATCGATACAACTTTTGTTTGTACAAGAATACAAATATATAATACAAAGGATGATTAATGAAAAGGAAAAAATATGTTCCCTAATCTAGGTGTATCAAATCTTATCTATCCTAAATTGATTATTTAATCAAAATCCCAATTAAGTGTATTAATTATAATCCAAACAAATCTCCCGAATCTCAAGCATATATTTCAACAGACTTATTCCTAATTTGATAATCAAAATGTGAAGTGGTATCTCTTGATCGGTTTTGTGGATTGCAATTGACTTTGGTTGATATTGTGATTATGAATGAAACTTTTGTGCTATTTTAAATACATCAACACTCTCCAATAATTTAAGGGGGTCGAAATGAAAATTTTCTCTTGATTCAGGGCCTACATTTGCAAATGGTCCCCCATAATTATTTCACAAAAGTGGTCACGAGCGCGAGCGATTTACACGACAAGCGCAGTACGTGGCGTTCTCCTACTGGCCCACCATTCGATGCCATAAACACACCAAATGTAACCAAATAATTAACGTTGACGCACCTACTCCAAGAATCAGTTGGTCATCCGAGATGTGCGCTTGCTGTTTTTATTTATTAATTTCATTTATTAATTTTGATACTTTCTAATTTGGCTGGTTTACTCCACGATTCTTCTTCTCTTTTTTCTTTCTTTTGTTCCCTCTTCTATCTCTGTCTTTCGGGGTCAAATTCTTTTCTTATGCGTTTAAATAACGCAACCTTTATACGTGTCGTGCTTTATTTCCCTTTGCTCTCCAAAATCCTATGTAAAGTTGATTTTTTTCCATATTAATTTCTTGGGTTAATAACACAAAAATATCATACATTCTAAATTGGTATGTCCATGTCACAATTATCTTGAACTACTTTTCTCGTCACAAAAAGTTTCAAACCGGCATGCCCGTAACACATTTTCTCCAAACTAATTTTGGTGTTGTTAAAAAATTGTTAAAAAATTAATTTGGGGTAAATATGCACGAACGTGCTAGTTTGAGAATAGTTTTTCTTTTCTATTAGCAGACTATCTAGTTACCTCTTAAGTTAAATAAGCCACTTTTTGACATTATCAAAGAAACATATTGAGCAGCATTCAAAGTTAAAATCATCTCATATATATCCCTAATTGTTTTTGTAAAAATTCGGACGCCATATTTCATTTTGACCACATATTTAAACACGGCTTTGAAAAACAAATCTCTCAATATCATCTATATAGCATTCCTTTGAATTTCTCTATAATTATATATGTGTCCGTCAACATCCCCAGAATTTACGAAAGTAAATTATACGCGCGTGGGCAATTATTAGTCAACCACTATCCAAAGGAATTCCACACAAAAAAAATAAAAAAAAAAAAAAGGAAGGAAATCGGTTTATTTAGACGTAACGCCAATATTTTTTTAATTTCGATTTTCGGACGGCAGCCACGAGTTGCAGTCGGGGGGTCCGAGATTC
Organism: Eucalyptus erythrocorys; assembly: GCA_014182555.1. Classification (NCBI taxonomy): domain Eukaryota; kingdom Viridiplantae; phylum Streptophyta; class Magnoliopsida; order Myrtales; family Myrtaceae; genus Eucalyptus; species Eucalyptus erythrocorys. The sequence goes on from CM024602.1 coordinate 57,463,153, forward strand.
TCTTGATGTGGGCGTTTAGCAAATCTTCTGGACATGTCTAGAATATTGGGAGGTAAATAATGTAATATTTCCTATAATGAACCTGCCATTATTATATTATTTTTCCTAGCTATTTTTCGAATTAAATGAAGTTCAACGTGTATAATATATATAATAACATGAAGAGGGTAGCGGAGACCGTGTGGCATGCGCGTACGTCTTTTACCGAATAAGCCCTCAGTTATTTCTACCGTCTTCCAGCTCCCTTCTCCCTCCACCACCTCTCCACCTTCACCATCACCACCACCACCACCTCCACATTCTCTCTCTCTCTCTCTCTTCTCTCTCTCCCATATCAGACGTGGGTACCTTCCACGTGATCTGCGCGATTACGGCGGTGAGCTCTGTCCAATTGGTGTTCATCACAATCTGGCAAACTTTAGCTTTTCCAGGTACGGTTTCTTTCGGCCGGGCGTCCGATCTTTTGCTCCTCGAATTCGAGACGAGTGTTGCGGAATCGTGGGTATGTTTCGGTTTTTTTTTTTTTTTTTTTTGGGGGGGCGGTGGGGAAGGGAACGTCTTTGCTCTTTCTTGAAAATTCGGCCCAGCATTCATCGACAAGAACCGAACTTGTGGCCAGTTCTTGTCGGTTGAGAGGCAAAATTGCCTATGTGTAGCCTCGAGAATTCTGGGTCGGCTTCTTTTCTGGGAGCTTTGTTGTTATGGGAAAGATGGGTTTTAGCTCAATTGTGGCGGATTCCGCTAAACTCGATCTTGCGCGGTCGAGCCTCGCGTGCTTCTGCTTCTATTCTTTTGAATTTTGTTCGCTGGGTTTGTAGGATTATGTCCTCATGCGTTTTCGTCTGTCGTTAATGGTGCCTGAGCAGGGAGGGTTTGGAGGAAGCGTTCAGTGAAGCTTCTGGAGAGAAGCTGCTGCGATTACAACTCTGGCCTACACTGTAGTGGCACTTTCTGGAGCCAGAGCAGGGGTCGGTCCTTCGCGTTCTGGGCTTCAGTCCTATATCGATTTCGCTTGCTTTCTGGTGTGGTGCCTCCCCATTGATTATGGTTAACGCTTGAATTTGATCTTGTCTTTGATGTGATCTCGACATAAGAGCATCTGATCGAAAGAGTTCCGTCGAGGAAAGTTGGCGGAGATGTGACCATCATTTGGATAGAGGAAAAGAGTTCCAATATCATTTGGTTTGGAGAGGGAGTAAGAGAAATATATATTAACTAACATAGCTTCACTAGCTTCTCTTTTTAGCTTGGTCGTGCTTTCAAGATACTGTTCGTAATATTGGGTGATGGCTAAGTTCAACTGCTTTTCCTTGTTCGTGGGGAGGAAGAAGAAGGTGAGATTTTTGTTCATTGAAAATTGATTTGGTCTCTGAGGTTCTTTTGCCTTTCGTAGATATTTGCTGACTTTACCCTTTTGATTCCTTGTATATAGGTTGATGAGGAAAAGACCCTCGATAAGGATGATAAAGCAGTACAAGTGACTTTCGAACATCCAGCGAAACCTAACAAGACTGATGAGCTGAAATTGACAACTTTCAGTATGCCAGTTCCTTTTGGTGTCGACGAAAATTCTCAATACAATGTTAAGATTGTGAGTGATGAGAGGCCGGTTGTGGTTGATTCAGCTGAGGTAGCATATGAGGGGGAAGACGAGCACGAAGAGCACCTCTCCATTAAGAGGGACTTCTCTGATTTTGATCTCCAATCGCATGAAGCTAATATTTTGGTCAGAGAAGAATCTCATTCAAATAAGGGAAAGATGAAATCTGGTGATCTTTTTTACACTGATGTGGATACTGCAGAGGTTAAATCTGAAATTTTTGCGGAAAGGGATAATGACATGATTCAAGGTGGACATCTTAGTGATCCGGGGATGAGGAAGGCAGAGTTCTGGGGTTCACCGAAGCTTAAGCGCTCTTGTTCTGATCTAGAAACGAGGGAGGTGATGAGGACGCTAGCAGATCAAATGCCTCCATCCAAATCTCAGTCATTCGAAGAGCTGAAGGATTTGTCGCGCAGCATGAGGGAGGATATTAATCCAGGAAGCCCAGTGTCGGTGATGACACATTTCAGTGCTGATAAAGTAATGTTAAAAAAGCATTCGTCTAGCCAGGTTCTTCCTTCGAGAAGTAGGAGATTGTGGTGGAAGTTGTTCCTCTGGAGCCACAGAAACATGCAAAAGCCTCAGAATACAAAATCAAAGCCAATTCCTGCTTTGGCTGCTATCAACCAGCAAGGAGGTTACTCTTCTGACACTATTGAGCCTAATAGGGCATTCAAGTTTGGCAAGATGGAATCACCTGGATCATTCACAGGTGAATCCATAAATCAAGTTGGATATGATGATAAGAATGAGAAAAAGGCCTGGGATGGTTTCAGAGGCTCTTCCGGCCTATGGCCTCAGAACCAGTGGGTCGCCTTCCCTGCAGAATCTTCATCATTCAAAAGAGTAGATGAGTGGGTGAAGGATCTATGCATTGAGCCCTCCATTGCAGTTGATGATGCTGAGAACAGTGATGAGGCTGTCATTTACCCACCTTCGCCTGAGACCATCAGATCTCCGACAAGGAGCGCCGCGCAATTGCATAGGCGTCAGGATATTAATCTCTCAGAAGAGATGCTGCATGCTAATAGCGTCATCCAGACTCTCAATTCTTCCTCCACTGTGGCTCACATATCGGCAATGGGGTTGAAAGTCATTCCCATCATGTCTCTTTTCTCTAGTCTCAAATCCGTCAACTTATCGGGCAATTGCATAGGTAAGATGTCCATTGAGAACAGCTTTTTTTCCTGAGATATTACCAATAGTAGCTTCTATGTGCTTATCCAATGATTATCTCTTTCGCAGTTCGCATTTCTCCAGGTTCACTGCCGAAGGGGCTTCATGTACTCAACTTATCAAGAAACCAAATCAATGCCATTGAAGGTCTTAGGGAACTTACCAGATTGCATATACTTGACCTCAGCTACAACCGCATCTCTCGAATCGGACATGGTAAATAGCTTTCCTTTTGCTTATGTGATACAACAGAAAAGTTGTAAAGTCTCCAATTTTTTAGAACTCTTTATGACAATGCTTGGTTAACATGACTCTGATTGGAATCTATATTTCCATTGGTTCTAGGGCTCTCGAACTGTACGCTTATCAGGGAGCTCTATCTCGCGGGGAACAAGATCAGCGATGTCGAGGGTCTTCATAGGCTGTTGAAGTTAACAGTCTTGGACCTCAGTTTCAACAAAATAACAACCACAAAAGCTCTCGGTCAGCTTGTGGCTAACTACAATTCATTGCAAGCTCTGAATCTCTTGGGAAATCCAATTCAAAGCAACATCAGCAATGATCAACTCCGCAAGGCAGTTTGCAGTCTCCTTCCAAAGCTCGTCTATCTCAACAAGCAGCCCATTAAGCAACAGAGGGCGCGAGACGTACTCACTGATAGCGTAGCAAAAGCCGCACTGGGGAGCAGTAGCCGGGGTCCGTATAGAAAAGCAGCAAAGAGATCAAGCCAAGGTGGGTCGCTCTCCTCCAGACTCAACAAGGGCAGCACCAGTGTTGGGCATAAGAGCAAGAATAAGTCAAAGAGCCGTTCCCACCACCATTCGGCTCGCAAAAATGCATCATCTGCACTTGTTTCAACCGCACATTGATGGTTTGTCTTTCTGAGGTAGATGACTTTTGTCTCCTGAAATGAGCTTTCAAGGTCGCCGTGTTCTCAAAATGCTGCCTTGTAGAAGATTACTTCGCCATGATGCCAAGTTTGGTTCAGGAAAAACTCAACTCTGGCTAGCCTTGCGTGTTTAGTTGGAAGTCCAATCGTGTTTGTGAATGTACCGGTTGTCTATTTCAGCTACTTTGGTCATCGTTGGAGATTGATTTCTGTGTCTATGTTTATGGTGATTGATGTTTATCCCGAGTACCTTTGAATGTCAAATGTATCCTGTACTTCCTTGCGTCGAGAATAATACAGGTTCGGAAGAATATTCAGACGGTTATGTTAAAGTTGTTTTTACATAATCAGCATAACGAGTGTGCAGGCGCCGTTGAACTTATGTAGAATGCCCGGCTTACCATGTTTGATATGCCAACTTTTGTATGAATTGCTCGGTTTACAGAACATGATTTTACTAGATGTGACCTGTAGCGTTATTGCTGAAGATGCCAACATGGGTTCTGTGGCTCGGCAGAAAGTCTTTTTGAACTGCAGCCAGAAGTGCAGGAACATTTCTTGCCGGATTGAAGGGCCCTGGGGTCTAATCTCGTTGCAATGTCTGGGCTTGTCGAGCCCGATATGTGTCCAAGCGACTCTGTCCACCAAAAGATAAAAAAGAGGACAAAGAAAGGATGAGTGTTATTTTCCAGACTGGTTCTGTGAGATCCAAGGTGACCAGACAAGATTCTTTCATTTCGTCTATTCCCATCTACACTTGTCTTCGGCCAAGTACAAGTAAATTCATCAAATGATCTGGGCAGGTCGGGTCAAGTAAAAAATGGTTTGATTCAAATTAATCTATTTAATCCGTTTTCATGTAAGGCAAATCAAGTAATCCATATTTAACTCAATCCATTCTTGATTTGAGTTATATTATTAAAATAGTTTCATATTTAATCTAATCTAGAGAATTCGTATCCAAACTAAAGTGAGAGCATGAAATGAGAAAGCGAGCGTCATTTCCTATAGATGGATTGAGTTTAAGTAAAATTGTGAATCCATCTACCACACATATTATTTTGAGTTTAACTATTATAAATCTATTTATAACCTATTTACTGAATATAATCAACCTATATAATAACTTAACACATCAAATGTGACCAATTTTCACAAGTCTAGGTGCAAGGGCAACGAGAGCCGACTCTAGCCTAGAAATATCGGTATTTGAGGAAGTCATTCAAAGACTAACATGATCATATATTTGAAGGGAATCAACCTAATAATATACATATATATATATATATATATATATATATACATATATATATGCATATATATATATATATATGTATATAAACGTTGGACATCTAGCGCCCATATCAGAAATTGAATCACAAGAGGCTAAAAAAAAAATTAAAATTAAAATTAAAAAGAAGGAAAAAGGAATCCGACCTGCCGGATTCGAACCAGCGACCTAAGGATAAGCTGTGGGTCACACTACAGTCCTCCGCTCTGCCAACTGAGCTAAGGTCGGATCTTGGTGATTGAACCTCCCAATTTCTTATATAGTCAAGTATAACTTGAAATTACCACAACAACCAGAGTGATCGATGTAACTCCGTAAACAGGACATGGACCGAAGGTGAAAATATTGAGTAAGAAAGCCTTTAAGTTACGATGATGCAAACTCAGCACCATGGTGAAATCTTGAAGTCATAGACGAGCAATCAATCCGAACCTTGATCACGCGAATTGAAACTATAATGAAGTAAAATGACTCCAATCGAAATTCAATCAATGCCTCTGTTAAATCATGTTTTATGGCTCGAATCACAGCGGAACAAAAAAGGAAGGAGGCAAAATTGTCAAGGAACTTCTTCCCTACTGAACCGGGAGAAAAAGAAGTAGAATGGGGTGAGAGAGGCTCGAACTCTCGACCTCAGGATTACTCAGAAAGCTATGAGACCTACGCGCTAGCCAACTGCGCCACCACCCCAATGATGTCCCCTCCTCCTCCTCTGCTAATTTAATAATTCGATTGGAAATCTACTAAAGCAGCTCGTCTTCGATGAAAATAAGTTTTCACATGTTCCTCTTTCGACGTGTCCAATAATTAGTCGGGAGGAAATAAATTGAAGCGTTTTATTCTTTCTAATAAGGACTAGAAGTAGTCCTCTCTTTCTCTCTCCACGCATTTGCGCACGAAAACAGACATGCACACTAAGCGGACACTTTCAGACAAAATATCGAGTAATGTTGTAAGTTGCAGAGAGCCTGATTCCTTGACCACGTCATGCTTACGTGACTCTTGCGTCGTGATGACATGGCTATTTGCAAAATTAGCAAATAAGGTGACTTGATGCCCCTTCCATCTAAACCGCGGGTTTCACCATAAATGCATCAATGATCAGGTTAAGATTTTTCAAGGTGCGGAGTCAAGGTCATCTCCCGTTCCATTATCTTCTCAGGTTTATCAGCAGTATCATTCTCGCGAACACTCGCGGAACTATATAATTTCAAAGACTCGATGCTGGAAAAGCTACATGCATGGCATGAAAGTGGGACTTTTAGGCACCCGTTTCCTTTTCCATTTCGAGGGCTCGAGCATGTGGTCCTTAAATAAATTGAAGAAAAAAAGGTACAAATGAGTCATTCATTGTAGTGGAAGCCACGTCGTCACTAGGTCGATTAGAGTTGAGAGTTATAAGCCATTGAATTCTTTCCCGTCTTGCTATCGACTTTACTAATCCAATCGACAAAGTTCAGCTGCCAGCACAGGGATGTGTGGCGAAGTCCCGATGGCCCTCATGTTCCCCAAAAGTGGCCACTCGTTTCCGCTCCAAATACGCACTACCCGAATTCGTTATACCGATCTAAGTGAATCGCGTACGAAAGATGCGCGAAACGCACGCCGAGGTATATATCTCGCTTTATAAGTAGAGATTATCGCGCAGATCGAGTCGTGGATGAAGCGAATCAGCCCCCAAGATCTTTTCTTGGTTTCATGCACGAAAGATGGCTCGGTAGAAAGCGACTCGTGTCTGGCCTTTGGGGAGTGATCAAAGGCGACTGGGGCAGCAAGCACAAGGGAAAGTGCGAGAAAGTGAAAGCTAAAGCTCTGATCATCGCGTCAACAGATATCATGATCTTCTTCACGAGAAAGAAAAGAAAGAAGAAGGATTATAAAAAAGAAAGGAATGGAAAGAAGAAAGAGGAAGGCGGGGGGGGTGGGGGTGGAAGCATGCACGAGGCATTCGATTACCGTAAGTGGGAGGAGTCAGAGGGGCGACAGAAGAGAAATCATATCTCCTTTCCGTATACGTAGGGGGGAAAAAGCGCAAGTTGACGCAACTAGTAGAAGGTCTTTCTCCCTCTCTTTTCTCTCTCCTTTTCTCCCTTTTCTTTTGGCAAGCACGGCAGCTTTTAAAAATGGGGGAAAAAAAGAGAGAGGGAAAGCGCGCACGCACACTGGCGTGGCCATTTTGATTGGTGGGTTCTTGCAGGAGTGGCGGTGGATGATAAGGGATAGTGGGGTTGGTCAGTCGAGTAGTGCCCTGCCAAAAACATGGAGAGCGAGAGAGAGAGAGAGAGAGAGAGAGAGAGAGAGAGAGATGTAATGTTTATGTTTATGTTTATGTTTAGGTTTAGGTTTAGGTTATGGTTGGGAAGGCGAGTGTGCGTTGGTGTGGAAAAGGAAGGTGAAGGAAAGACAGCTCATGTAGATCGAGAGGCAAGCGATGCGACCCCACGTGGAAGAGCACTGAATCTTCTGCCACTTCACGGACTCGCACATTGCCCTTGAAAACTATACGAGAGAGAGAGACAGAGAGAGAGAGAGAAAAGGACGGAGACAGAGGGAGGGAGTCGTCCTCAATAGCTGTCTCTCTTCGTCCCTAAAGCTGGCAGGTGATATAGCGCGAGCGAGTTATCTCCCTCTTGCGCTGTAATCACGTAGACTCGAGCCCATGGAGCTCGTCTCCGCTCGAATGGATGAGAAGCTGTAGAAGTTATTGCACGGTTTATAGATTATGTAGACCAAAGCTTCTATGAATCATTAATCATGTAGGGCGCACGTTATAATGACTATGACATATTTGATCGACATGATTTGTAGATCATGCGATACCGATGCTAGAATTAGTGATGGAAGAGTTTGATCATAATTGTATGAGCTCAAAAGATTATTTGCGCGAATGATAATTTCGAGCTAAGCCATGTTGAGAAAGCAATGCAGAGTACAAGAATCTGGACTTCCACTTCCTTCAGTGTTAATATATATAAAACTCCTTTGATTTGTCATAAGACAAGTGTCACGGAGGATTTCTTAACAAAATCCAATACGTAAACTACAGATAAGCGTTCCCAAAAAAAAAAGTACAGATGAGCATTTAGGTCAGGTTATGTGAGCGTGGACGGCAAGTCGAGTTGCATATGTCCGTACAAAATTTCAAAGAGAGAGTACTCGGAGAATCTATTATCCACGCCACTTTATTTTGCTCGCGATTTGAGAATTTACACAAAAAATATTGTAGTAATGACAACGTAACTAGAACAAGATCTATTCAATATTTTACCTAGGGACATGAGTTTCAAGTACGAAAGCACTAAAACAGTGGAATCAACAAGGACTATTATGGAGTTACAACTATTATTCAATATTCTTGCTCATTGGGCATTCATATCAAATGTTGTTACTTCATGTGCTTTTTCTTATGAATAGAGTTTGATCATGTTAGACGCTATTCGTCTATAACATGACCGGGAAGCAAAATACAATGTACAGGGAAAGTGTATTAGGATGTGTACTTCAATACCCGATTCGATCGTAAACAATCGCTATCAAGCTCTGCACATCAAACGTGACATAATTATGTACTATGGGTGCTGGCCCTACTAGTTGCATCGAAAGAGCTCCTTTTCCGAACTTTTTCCGTTCTTAGGATCTCTAACTAGACCGACTTTTACTACCAATCATCGGAAAAGAAGATGCCCAGACCACATTGAGATATGTTGTTAGAGCTTATCGCATCAGATGTACTTCGTCTCTCCAAATCGACGACCTGTCTCCTCACTAAATTTGAACCATGAGACTTCGAGATGGTTGAGCTGCCAATTGCCGAAACCGCGCGTCTGCTTTTTCCTCTCAATACAATGCGGCCATCTCTACACTTTCGTGATCGAGCACTCGGCACAACTGGGAATACCTTTGGCATCTCCTCACCCAACCACGAGGAGGAGCTCGAATCTTGCATCAGAGCCTTCCTCGTGCTATTCATCTCCTCAAATTTCCTTCGAGTGTCGTCCATCATCGCCGGCAGCCTAGGTTCCAAGGATCTCACTCGCTCGTCGATCGTCTTTAGTCTGGTCCCGTCGTACCGTAGTTGACTTTCGTTCAGGGTTTTGCGGCTTTCTTGAGGTAAGCTTCACATGGTGGTGACGACGGGATGATGAATGACCAATGGGGGCCCAGGATGAAGGAAACTCTGACAAAGCTTTGCATTTTCCAGTTAAGAATGCGTGGCCGACTACTGATTCCAAGCCTTACTTTATGGCTAATGGACAACATAGTGGTCAGCCATCAGTGCATAATCTAATAAAAATGATAATAATAATGCAATAACACAGTGGGCTTACCTAAGAAACAGCTTTTTCTCCTTCTGGGTTTTGACCGAGGAATGATTTCTCTCCAGGTTCGGTAATCTTGTTTCCATCGCAAACCGCCCATGTCACATGGATCTCCCATCACCTTTTCTAGGGTTTCGTTTCTTTGCATAGGATAATCTAGATTTTTTCTAGAGGACATCTCAAACTGTCCCATTTGATCTCCGTTTGTCGTTTGGAAGTTGGCGGATAACAGCTTCCCCATGTGGTAACTTCGAAAGCGCCGGTAATAACATGGGGTCATGTGGGAATGTTGGATTGGGCCTCGAGGAAGGTCGGCGGATGTCTTGCCCGCCTATAAACCCCGGAATAATAATAATAATAATAAAAACACACAAGACCGGTCAAAACTAGGAGTAAATATCAGGGTCAAAGAAGCATCGGAATATGCTCTGAGATGAGCTGAGCTGTGGGTTGTTGTGCGCCTAAGCTGTTCCAAAGCGGTGACAGGGAGAAAGGCAAAAAAAGGCGAGGGACATGTTAATATGGAGGAGGGGAGAATGCATTGGAATCATGTCATAGTCTCTTGACCTAAATTGTGCCTCAAATGGTCTTATCTTATGTCTTAGTAGTAAAATTGTCGATATCTTGTACATAGTGAAAAAGAATGAAAGTAAGGATCCGCTTTTCTAGACGGTCACTTCTTCTTATTCTCGAAAAATCATAATCATATAACGCAAAGATATCATGAAGGATGGAAATTCACAATTAAGGGTATGATTTTCCTAAGATGATGTTATCAACAAAAATTTCACCTTTACTACATTTCCCTAACTAGTATAAGAGATGAGATCGAGCCCAACGTGGCACCCTCATATCCTTCCAAAACTGGATCAATGATTCAATGAGGTGGAGCTATATATATATACACCCTTTGATGAGGTCATTAACTTTCCTGCCATACCTACACATATTTAAGTTCGCTTTTGCAATTATTTGACAGCTCGAGGGGGGCGACGCGAGCGAGAGTTTCATCCAGGATGCCCCCTAAACGCGACGGGAAAAGAACCATGATTGAATGTGAACTGTCGTCATTGTTGTTGGACGAGGGATTAATCAATTTGAAGGGGGACACAAAAAAAATCCCTTGCATCACGGCTGACAGCCACAGACGCCTTTACGCGCAGGGGGACAGCATCGTCTTCGTCTCCTATCTATCTATCCCTCGATACGATCGAGAGAGAGAAACGATCAATCATTTGACCTTGACCGCAAGAAGAACGTTCCGGCAGGCCCTCCTCGAGCGGTAATCCGTCGATGCTCTCCTCCTCCGTCGAGTTCATAAGGACGTACCCAATCACGCACTACACAGGAAATGAAGATCAATTATTGGTTGTCGAGCAATGGCAAACCCCACCTCCACCCCCCCGCACAAATTCATGATGATCGATCTCTAGGATCCGTGGCATATTGATCTGTAACCGGGTCCCGCGGAGAGAGGGAGGCGAGTTCGTTGGTTAGAGATGGAAGATTAAAAAGCATAAAAGTTAACCCATGAGCAATGTTGTTTATCTGATTGAGTTAAAAAGGGAGGGTAAATTAGTGTCTTTTCGGTATCGCGGTATGGTCTTAGCATGCGTATGGTCATCAATTCACAAGCATCATCGTACATTGACGCGTGTTATTCGTGCACTAGCCGATAATAACCACTATGGTCGATCAAGCTTGGACAAAAATTAAGAGCTCTTTTGGAAAGATAAAAAAGGGGTACCATGTTTTCTTGTCGAATGTCGAGTTATAACAATAGAATGATGTTTGACAATAAATCTTGTATGAACTTTTTTATATTACCAATGTATTGGATAGAATGGATCCTACTTTGAAAATCTGTGTCGAAAGTCTTGCCAAGTCCGGCCTCGCGATCCCTAGAGTCGATCCAATTTACCGACAGTCAATAAGTGAGAATTTCCACCACCTATGCAAGAAAAGATCAAAGATGAAAAGGAAGCCATGTGACATGGCAAGAGAAAAGGGTCGATTAAAGTACTTAATTAGCTAAAAGATAAAGCAGGAGGAGAAGGGAGGAGTGAAGTGAAGGGGGGCAAAACCCAGAAGAGAACAGAGAGAAACAACACGAGAGACCAGCCCAGAGAGGGTCAAAACATCGGAGAGAAAAAACTGAATCCTGATTGATTGGAGGATGGGGTGTGTAAATTAATACATCGGCCAGTGAGGCCTCTCTCTTCCTCCTTCCCTCTCTCTCTCTCTCTCTCTCCTCTTCTCTCTCTCTCAAAAGTGCCTCACTCGAGCAGCTGTCATTCCCACATATACAAACCCCACCCTCTCCCTCTTCCCTCAGCTCGGCCAGCAAATTAGCGCTTGCACCTGTCGGATCTCTCTCTCTCTCTCTCATCCACAGCGGGTGCTCTTTGTTCTTTTAATTGACCTACTCCCGTCTAGTTTCAAGAAAGGCGACGATCGCAGACCCTAACATCAACAGAACGATTCCCGAATGAGCTGAATGGAGGAGGGGACGGCGGCGGAGTTCAAGGCGTGCGCGGGCGATGATGCGTCGTGGGGCGAGATGAGGTGGAAGAGAAGATACCGCGACTGAAGAGAAAGAAGAAAGAAGCAAGAAGAAAGAAACACGCGCGCCCGCATCCCTAGTTGAAGCTGAAGCTGAAGCTCCTCCTCTTTGATGACATTCGCGCCCCCACGATGGCCTACCCACCGCACTACCACCGATCGCAGTTCGGGGACACCACGCTGACCAAGGTGTTCGTCGGAGGCCTGGCGTGGGAGACCCCGACCGAGGACATGCGCCGCTACTTCGAGCAGTTCGGGGAGATCCTCGAGGCCGTCATCATCACTGACAAGAACACCGGCAAGTCGAAAGGCTACGGATTTGTAAGTCGCTGGTCCCTTTTTCCCTTGTCATCCGACCGTCCGTCCGTAGATAACTGATGGAAATACTTTCGTGCCTTTTCCTTCCGCACGGGAAAAACATAATTTAAGGTGACGTTTCGTGACCCGGAATCAGCGAGAAGGGCTTGTGTCGAACCGAACCCGGTCATAGATGGAAGAAGAGCAAACTGCAACATCGCTTCCCTGGGCAGACCTCGACCTTCGCCGCCGCGAGGTTTATTATTAATTTAACCATTACAATGCCTCAATCGCTTGGTAGTTTTGATATCGAAACTCTGCGAGATTTCTTAAACGAGTCCCGCAGATTGCGAGCATCGAATGATAAACATGTGATGCCTGCGATGAAGAATGCCTTGATTTGTCTATCCTTTATCAAGAAGCTCAACATGTTTGTGGACCACTGTAGGGAGAGCACAAGGTGGGAACTACCCCTACCAAGGTGGAGCACCGCCGGCGGCCGGCAGCGCCATGCCTTACAGCGGAGGAGCTGCGTCGCTGCAGCCCCCGCCTCCGCCGCCGCCGCCGCCGTTCGTTTATCCGCCTTACGGGTCAGCTCTCTTGATCAATCCCTCTCCATCTGCACATTTATTCATCCGCGCACATGCATTTATTATATTTTCGTGGTTTAAAAGAAGGGTCGTTTCCTTTTTCTGGGGTACTCACTCGTCATCATGGCAGCGGTTGGCCGTGTATCCCTGAGAGAGAAAATGGTCCATGCTACATAACACAGCACCGGACATCTTCACTGTTCTCAATGCCCCGTTTCGCGTGTGCGTCGTCTGTATTTTATTTTCTTTTTTGTGATTTTGAACGTGGGATGTGATGAACACTACATTACATTCGCAGTGTACGGTTGTTGTCAGCATTGAAACAATCGGTCAGAGTTGACCGGGCACGGTAATTGTAACTGAGAGGGGAAAGGGTAGGGATTGACAGTGCTCTCTCTCTCTCTCTGCCTGACCAGCATAAAGATTCACATGTGCATCCCTCGTTACTTCCTGCCACTAGGGAGTTTATTAATTAGTATTTACTCCTTCCTTTCTTTTTTCTTTTTTTGGTTATGCTTAGAGTGAGTTAAGATTGGGGTTAAGAGATCGATTAACAAAGTAAGTCGTAAGAAGAAAAATCCCTAGGCCCTGAAGCATACCAAATATTTTTTCATCCAAAGTTCAAGAGTATGGTTGATTCTAACTACCATGTTTGTCATAAGAAATTTACATGTTATTTTTGTTGTAGAATTTGAATTAGAGAAAGTATTCCTCTTAGTTACTTTTGTGTGGGATGGCTTGTCATCAATGCAACAGCAAGTACCAATAACCATGGCAGAACACATACATATTGAAACCAGCTTAAAATCTGGTCGTGGTGCAGCCTGGAATTTACTGAAGTTCTTTCATGTTTGGATTGACTTAGTATTGATAGGATGAGTTAGAGTTAGGGACAACTAAAAACCTTGCCGTAACCCGCAATAAGCTTGCGAACTAATTAAAAACCCGGAAAGTGACATTTGGAAAGTCTGAATGTTCAGATGGTCGGAATGGCCGACCGGGTCGGTTGAGCATTTTCATCCGGTGCAAAGAATTGCCCAAAACTGTCATGTTAGTGAGTCTCTCTGGAGTATTAGTTCAACATAATTGATTCGGAAGAATTTTTTCAATGATGTTATGAGGGCATTTTTTAAACATCCGAAAAGAATAAAGTTTGTCATTTACAAAGCACTATCTTCTCATGTCATACACAATCAGTGCCCTAAAAGAAAGAAAATACTACTTTGTTAGATATTATCATGTGATTTTAGAGTATTATCAAGTTTTGAAATATCGCGTTATAATGAGGTGCTTACACATAACACAAGAGATGCATTACAACCTCAGCATTTGTTCCACAAAGGCTTCATATATATCTGGATGCACTCGTTAACAAAACCCTCTCAATCGCTACTTTTCAAGACGAGTTTGAATCCTTGGTGGCCATGACTTTGAGCGAAAACTTTCTCGACCTCTCCAAGTGCGTCTACTTTTCCACAGACGTAATCCCACTTCCATTGTACAAGGGCAAAAGGCTGAGTACCGCGTCGCAGGACTTTCTGGTCTGGGAACATGAGACCATGAGTGCTGGTTCAGCGTGGCCTAGGACAACCCGTCCGGAAAAAGTACCGTGCTCTTTTTCCCTGTGGACTTCCGATCACAAGCTCTGGTGCTCCTGGAGCACCAATGAGCGGTCGAATGGCGTTCTCGACAAGTTTCATTGAACTCTCGCTTCCATCATCATCTCTGTGCATCATCATTGTCCCTTTGTCCCTTGAAAGTTGCCATCTTTTGCACTGAAAACAGTTCTTTCATACATGGTACGACCCAACTCCAACAGAAGCTGTAAGAGCCAAAGTTGTCTCGTGTGCCATGTTTTATCATCGCAGAGATTAATCTCTTTTCCTGATTAGTCGTTTAATCGCCATGAATTGTGATGCTTTCAGGTACTCGACTTACCCTCCTGAATATGGATACCACCAAGTGAGTCTCTCTCTCTCTCTCTCAATGTTTATTAAATTGGATTAGTGAAAGGATTACGGGTCATAACATGTGCTGATCAAATTGATTATATGTACTTGCGGGGGGGCAGCCAATGTACAACCCGAATCAGCAGCAGCAGCAGCAGCAGTACTATCAGCAGATGTACGGGGGGTCGTCTGCCTCGACATCCGCCATGGGGGGTGTCTCCCCGTACTACTACGGCTACTCGCTGCAAGCTGCCGGGAGGGGAGCCTACTCCGCGCCCCAGGCGCACCGTATCCCCGGACCCTCCTACCTCTACTATCCTGCGCACGCGGAGGGCCCGCCCTCCCCCTTCCAGCCTCCTCCCCCCCCACCCTCCAGCCTCTCCGGCTCCCCTTCACTTCTCCCGCAGCAGGTATCAAAATCTCATCCTTTTTCTTGGGTCATAATGTTCTTTCCATGTCTATTTTGATGAACTGTTCAAAACATGGTTCGAAATTTTCTTCCTTTTTCCTTTGTGACCGGCCGAAATTACACTGGAAAAGATATTTCGTGGCAATTGGAATACGTACGGGAGTGCGCAAGTAATCGAGGCCAGGCGGGCAACCCGCAAAAGGCCATGTGAAGGACAGCTGTCAAAACGTTCGTGGGTATGGCCCATCACATGATTTTGGGGTCAATTCGGGAATGCACGACAGGGGGTGGGGGGGAGTGGGGCGTGGAAGGGGAGAAGATCTTCAATGAAGATCTTGCATTCGCGTTGTGTTTTCCACATCATCCCTGCGGTCGACCCCGAGGAATGCGGTCGGGTCTCCATCCTTCTGCGCATCTTGTTGCTTGAAGCGCAAATTGCAGTACAGGGAACGCTACAGGGAACGCGAAAAATCCGATGTTAAAAATGGGTTTCGTGTATAGTGCCGGGATCCTACCGGATCTGCAGTTATATTCTATGCGGGATTAGATCTTCTATATTGAGCACTAGATAGAACTAACTACCCCTTTTCTTTCTCTCACGAGGTGTTTTATACATGGTGACAGATACGCACAACAACCCACAAGCTTCGACTAATGCAGAAACATCATCCTCATCGCCATCAGGGGTCGTTGCTTCTCAAGCTCCGACAACCTAAGAAAGACATCATTCGAGCATCGGCAGAGTCGCTTGCGACCATCCATGTTCCTCCAACATTCCTCCTAAAGAAGACATTTTGCGTACATTTTCGCTTCCTGTTCTTTTACCCCCGCCCCCGGGCCTAGAAGACAACGCAGCAGGTGGGGAAGATCGCTGACGCTGCGCGAAGATAGAGAGAGATCTCGTCGCCACAGGATCCGACCTCGCAATATGTGGGAGGAGGACAGAAGAAGACTAATCAACACCTGATTTATTATTTTCATTTTTTTTTTTTTTTTTGTCTTCCTTTCCTTTCCTTTTCTTCCATCTTTCTCTTTGATGAAAATAATTCATTCATTTTTCCCCGCGTTCATGTCCGTTTATATTGGAGCTTTTACTAATGTCCTTTTACCAATATAGCGCCTGATGATGAGACTCGCTACGGTTAACAGCAAATTATGCGACGTTCGCTGATAGTGACATGACGTAGTCGTCGATAATGGAAAAACTTATCAGTGGTTATGAATAATGATCATCGATGATTATGAGATATAATTATCAATGCATGATAGAAATTGGTTGATCTTGTTTTGTTAACAAATAGTAGACAGTGAGTTGAGAAAATTTTGGCTAAGTAATGGATAGGGGAAGAAAATAAAGGAGACGAAGTGAAGATATCAATCACAAACAAAAGTTACCTAACAACAATTAAGGTAACACAACGACCTTGAGAGTTGTCATCACTTGTGGATAAGATTGGTATGCGGATGGGAAGGTTCAAATCTCAAAAGTGTAGTTACGACTATACATAGCATAATAATTGCTAATGAGCGATTATAAGTAGGGATAATATATGTGGTGGCGTGTAATTACTTTGGGATGGAAGGACACATATTTCTAACGCATTTTTATTAATTATTAATATTAATGCCTTTTCAATTTTCACCATGTAGGCTATTTTTGGTTATTTGGATCTTTAACCAGAGAAAATCAGATAGAATATAATATGAAATCTAAGAATTTTATTATATCTTATTAATTATTTGGTTATTGTAGTTTGATATATATATATATATATATATATTTTTATACCCTATATATTCACATCATATCATGTACATTATTTAGTATAAATGACATATTTATATAAATAAACCAAAAATTTTACAAACGGAGATGGTAAAAGTTTTTCATGACATTTTTGCATACTTCATTTTTATTTGCATTTTTATTTGCATTTTTATTTGCATTTTTATTTTATTTTCCTCTCTTTTTTTTAATTAATTTATTTGTTATTTCTTCTTCCCCTTCCATCACTCTCTAATAAAAATTTATTAAATGTTAAACTATACTAATATACTAAAAATGCTAAAATACATAAAATATATAATAAATATGTTAAATCTATATTCTAAAATAGAAACCAAAAATAAGATTAAATTAAAATAAGTATTTTTTATTTTTTATTTTGAATTTCTTATATTAGGATTCAAATATTATTTATATATCAAAAGATATTTTTAATTTTGTTAATTTTTTTAGTCAAATAATTTTTAATTTTGTTAATTTAAGAAATTTATTATTTGAGGAAAATAATTTTCCTAATATGAATGTTAGAAATCTTATTCACCTTTATCCGCTTCTCCCATGAAATAATTTTATCCAATTATATCAGATTTCATCCTATTTTGAGTAGACACTAAATGTAAGATATGATAAATTTCATCACATCTTAAATTTTATCCTGACTGTCAAACGCAACTTTATAGTCTTTTACCTTTAGAGTCATTATACTTATTTGTCATTACGCCTAAGGGTGAGCAAGATTAATCAACCAAATTGAAAATCACTTAGATTGGATCAAATTGGCTAATTAGTCCAGAGAATGTCAGTCTGATTTTCGATTTCTAAAAGTGGAACTGGTGCCTGAGTAGTCTTGTTCTTGATTCCAAAGGGGAACTTAATTGAATTGGATCGCTCAGACCGAATTTTTTTTAATTTAAATGTCTCACATACACCTCCTCTCCTCTTTAGGTCTTTCTCTTTCGCCCCACAATGCTCACATCTACTTTCCTCTTTTGGTCTTTTCCTTTCTCTATGTCTCCTTCACCTTCCATGAAGTTTGAGACATTATCTACTTTGAACTTATTTGTTCCACCAGACCTCCGGTCCGATCCCTGAAACTAGAAATTGCAAACCAGTTTGGTTGTTGTTTCTAGTAAAAGAATTTTCATTACTTAGGGCCACTCTTGTTTTTAGTGAAATGCAAGTCCTTTATTGAGTCATTCCACCAATTCTCAATGAGGGTCGACATAAGAATACTTTGAGAACCAATTTAGCCTCAATTTCCAAATTAGAGGCAAATTGGCGCTATCGGCAACGTTAATTGTCATCAAGATAGTGCACGATGCATGTCTAAAAAAAATTCAATATTGAAACTTATCCCATCTAGACTCTAGATGACTCTTATCACATTACGTCGTTATGTTTATTCGCGGCACGCGCCCCGGGGGGAAGGGCTGACATTGTTTAAACATATGTACCAAATATTTATTTGAGTTGAACAACGGGAAAGTTTCCCAAAGTCAACTTATGGAGCTCGCCATGTTCGTCGCACAGGCTGATGATCTTCTTTGTCCATCCAGTCCAAATCGGCCTTTCTCTTGTTCCCGCACTGCAAATTACAGGATTTCAGCCCCCGCACAGCCATCCATCTCTGAATATAAGACAACGAGCATTGCGTGCTCGCCGTGCTATACCCTGGGTAATACGGTGAATCTTTTCTATTTGGTTTATCTCGATATATGGTATCCTAGGATGCCGTTCTTGCATTGGATTATGTCCTTAGTTCAATCGACAACAGGTCGCGTATACTCTTCTCATCACTAGGGATGGCCAAACTCCGACATTTTCAAAACTTGGAGCCTATTATATAGTTTAGAACTTAGGTTCCGTTTATTTCGTTGAAAATGTGATTTTTTCTAGAAAATGTTTTTCGGAAAGTCATTCTCTACAAAAATGATAATAATTTTTAGTATTAGTTGAGATCTAAAAGTAAAGTGAAAAATATTTTCCATTATTTAGTAAAGGAAATCATTCCTAAATAGATATACATTAGTGGGCACTAGTGGCCTACACATGGGCAGTTGAGGAAGCCGACATGGACTCTAGGGTTTCAAGCCCAGATCCCCAACTCCTTGACACAAGCACAATCACTAGTCTTGGGTTTATAGAAATCGAGCCCCACTCCTTGGCACCCCGGTTTAGGTCGATAGAGGCTGGACCTATGTTCCTAGCACTAGGGCCTTAGTCTATCAAGGCTAAGCCCTGAACCTTAGTGCTTGGGATGAGGACTAGGACCTTGATGTCCGAGCATGGGTCAATCGAGGTTGGGCTCAAGACACATTCCTTGGTGCTCAAACCTGAGCTTATCAAGATCAAGCCTGGCCTGGGACCTTGGTGCCCATGCTTAAGTCCATCAGGGCTCAGCACCTTGGCTGGGCCTAGCATCGATATACTAGGGCGCAGGTACAAGGTATCCAGGCACGGTGCACAGGAGTCCTAGCTCGACCTTGATGGACTTGAGTGTGGTGACCGAGGTCAAGCACAACCTAGATGGATCTGGGCCTAGTCGCTAGAGACCCGACCTTGTTGCCAAGGGCTCGGGAAAGAACATTTGAGTTTTTGTGTCTAAGGGATTTTTTATGTAAGTGTCGATATCTTGTCATATTTTGGGAAAAGATTTTCATTTTTTAAAAGAAAATTATTTTCCTAAATTTAAACTTCAATAGGAAAATATTTTTCATTAATTAGGAAAACATTTTCTATTAACTCATTTTCCTAAGTGATCTAAATATTGGAAAATATTTTCTACGAAACAATTGGAACGTTAACATGACAATCTAGGATCGACTCTAGAAAAAAAAAAATATGAAGAGTAAAAGTTACCAATTCATGAACAAAATAGCATTTTATGGGTTACTAAAACTGAAATTTCAAGAAATACAGAGTAGAAGTATAATTGGTTGCTTTGTTTCCTAATTATTATTTTTTTTTTTGCCTCAATTATTAAATTCATCATATCCTACTAACCGCACTGCACATTGGTCAATACAGTTAAGAACTCAATTATTAATTGTCTGACCTGACTTGATCAGAAACAGTTAGCTTCTCTCAAAACCGACCCAATGACAAAAACCACGTCCTCGGACTCAAACATTGGTTGCCTATAATCCTCTTCAATTTCAGCCGCGCTCCCATATAATATTATAAACCTAAAAAAAAAAAAATTAACAAAAAAAGCAAAAAGATTGAACAAAAATCTAGCCATATTAAGACAAGTTCATATAATCCTAAATTACGTCGCTAATAATTGTTCCCTGTGTCTAATTTGCTGTATCTTTGGTGGAACTTCATAATCGTCAAATGATCATATTTCAATTTTCAACTAGTCAATGCACTAAGTTTTCATCCTCTTTGCGAGAAAATATTAGGTACTTTAAAAGGACCATGGCATCCATACTTTGAACTATTCAGAAGTTGACAGCTATTCGTGCAGACCCATATGTCAGTCCAATTCAAACCTAGCCCATGGGCGGATGGCAAAGCAGTCTCTCTCCTCTCTCTTCCTCCTCCTTCAACACTCCCCTCTCACTCTACACTCTTCCCCGACACACTCACGTTTTCCAAATTGCTCCAACTTATATCTAAATCCGATCAATTACATCTAAGCAAGTTAGCTTAAAATCCCATCACTTATATGTAAGGAGAAAACAAAAACCTTAAGATCCCATCAATTATATCTAAGTAAGTTAGCAGTAGCTTTGTAGCACAGATAAAAGCTCCCGAAAATATTATCACATAGCATACCCCCCCTCAAATAATGATTACCTTAGCTAGCGGGTTGTGCTTGAGCTCTTCAATCTACAAAATTCAAGCCGAATTAAGGCGATGAGTCTGTAGAATTCAAAAAGTATTTTCTGCATAAAGCATTTCTATCTCAGGTGTTTCAAATATGACATACACGGTCCTAAAACATAAATGGAGGAAATGGAGATCGTGCTCTGCTTTCACTATATGAACGGGTGACCGTCCAAGGCCTGAAGAGGAGATCAATGATAAATGAATAGAATCATTCAATATTTTTGTAATCTTGCCCCAGCTCGGAAAAAAAAAAAAAAAAAAAAAGTCAATCCATACCCTATAAAGGAAGGCTCATGAGCACGCTTAAATGACTTTGAGCCGAGCAGAGAATGGAGGGCAGAGCGGTTGCTTCTCAGTTCTGCAAGAACCGCCCCAGCGAGCTTCTAAGTACTTTCTCCCCCAAAACAAAGATGTAAACATAAATACCTGGTAAAAAAAATTGAACTTGAAAAGGACTTACGGTCATAGATTTAGAGCTTCTCGAGAGACAACATTGGGTAGAGCATAAATCAAGTCATCCATAAAAGATTAGACGAGAGAGTGGAGCAATTTCTTTTCAGTCGTGAGTCGGGAGGGACAAAGAGAGCCGAATGAAATCGGTCTTTGGAAGAGAGAGCAATTTGGGAAGAGAGAGGTCACGGGAGTGTGTCGAGAAAATGCCGTCCAGAGGATGAGGCCATCGAGTAGAGATAGAGGCCGATGTCAAGAGGGAGCGACGATCATCGGAGGAAGCACTATTTGGGAAGGGTAAGTATGTTGGGATAGAGTGCAGAGAGAGAGAGAGAGGGGAAAGTGTTGGAGGAGAAAGAGAGAGGAGATAAAGAGGAGAGAGATTGCTTTGCCCTCAGTTGGCACGCTAGATTTGAACTAGATTGACATGTGAACCCGTGCGAACAGCTGTTAACTTCTGAATAGTTCAAAGCATCGATAACATGATTCTTTTAAGATATAGGTAGCTAGTTTTTTCATGTGTAGCGTAATGTTATTTCCACATTAGGTATATATACGTCAATATTTGGTATGGAAGTTGCGTAGATTTCAATTGAAGTGCTTTGGTTACAAAACTTAAAAGCTTGATGCATTGACAAATTAAAATTAAAATCAAGTCTTGTGACTTGATTTTTAAAAATTCCAGTGAAGTTTAGTCAACAGCAAATTAGATTTTACTTAAGTAATTTCTTAATTAAGTCTCAGAATGCCCATCGAACCAAGTTCCTGCCTGTATGTTTCATAACATATTCCGATCCAACAAATCACCAAAAAAAAATCAGGACATGTAATGTCTCTCATCCCCAGGCGAACCTCCCACAGGTTTTCGCCCAGCGTTTGTCGCAACGAGCGCAACCAAATTCTAGATTCGCCCCTCCCCTTCATTTTGGAGAAAGTGTCACCTGGTCCCGGAACACGTGCACTCGCTCGCACGAACCGAGAGATTATACGAATCCCAGGCGAAGTTCATCTCGACCGACGGTCGATGCGATCCAGGCTCACGTGGTCCTGGTTCTTCTGGTAACGTTTCCCGATTTTGACCCCATCCTGGTCAATCAAATCTGCTCCCGCGTCTCCATCTTTCTCTCTCCATCCCTCTATCGAAGACATGCCGGTCACTCCTTCCTCCCTCCTCGCCTGTTCCGCAGAAACGCACGAAACCCTCCCGCATAAATACGCACCGGACCCTCTTCGATCTCCATCCTTCACTCGCCAACGCGAACCTCTTCCCTTTTTCTAAAAGCTAAAACGATGGCCGCTTCTCCTCCGTCTGCTTCTTACGTCCTCGTCGCCCTCCTCCTCGTCCTGTCCCGCCTCGCCGCCCCGTCCTCGGCCGCCGTCCCGAGGATGCTGTCCCTCGTCAAGACCAAGCCCCTCGTCCTCACGTACCACAAGGGCCAGCTCCTCAAGGGCGACGTCACCGTCAACCTCCTCTGGTACGGCCGCTTCTCCCGCGCCCAGCTCTCCGTCGTCGCCGACTTCTTCCGCTCCCTCGGCGGCCCCGCCCCCGCCCAGCCCTCCCCCTCCGTCGCCTCCTGGTGGTCCACCACCGCCGCGTACGCCGGCGGCCCGGCCAACGTCGTCTTCGGGAGGCAGCTCGTCGACAGCAAGTACTCCCTCGGCAAATCGCTGAAGAACCAGGACGTCGTGAGCTTGGCCTCCAGGCTCGCTAGGGCCACGGCTAGTGGCGGTAACGCCATCAACTTCGTGCTGACCTCGTCGGATGTTGGCGTCGAGGGGTTCTGCATGAGCCGCTGCGGGTCCCACGGGTGGTCGACCGTGGCTCCAGGCGGCAAGGGCGCCAAGTTCGCGTACGCGTGGGTCGGCAACCCGGCGAAGCAGTGCCCCGGCCAGTGCGCGTGGCCCTTTTACCAGCCGATCTACGGGCCTCGGATGCCTCCCCTGGTGGCCCCGAACGGGGACATCGGGGTCGACGGGATGGTCATCAGCTTGGCCACGGTCCTGGCCGGCACCGTCACGAACCCGTTCGACAAGGGATACTTCCAGGGCCCCGACGACGCGCCCCTCGAGGCCGTGAGCGCATGCACGGGGATATTCGGGAAGGGCGCGTTCCCGGGCTATCCTGGGGTCGTTCCGGTGGACAAGACGACGGAAGCGAGCTACAACGCGATCGGCTTGGGCGGACGGAAGTACCTGCTGCCGGCGATGTGGGACCCCAGGACGTCCACTTGCAAGACGACCGTCTAGGGCAGCAACCAAGCAAAACACATACACATAACAAGGGGTGCCTGGATTTCATACGCGTATAGCGCATACGTGATGTTTACAATTATACGTCTTGTTTTCTTTACCGGGGGGCCTTTAAATTTATGGTGTTGAATACAATATTTTCGGAATTTGTGGATTACTTCGAACCTGAATAATGCGGTTTCATTGGAACAATCGAACGCCGTCAATGCTTTGTCGAACATCTGTCTCGTTTCTCTTCCGAGACTCGTTTAACCATGTCTGGAGCTGCGCCGGAATCTTTGCATGATTCTCCCACCTATTGTCGGGAAAGTTCGGTGCTAATGAGGTTTTTCGTAGAATAAAGAAAAAGATGGTGATTCGGAAACGTGGAGACTCTTGGAGTCTCTACATGGCGAAGTTTGGACGTGCAGAGGACTGGTGAGATCTCGTTGGCTGCTTGGAATGTCCAGGAAAGAAAGAAATGTGCAGCATCGCGCACCACGTACCGTCGAATCGTTTCCTTGTACATTCTTCCAAGTCGTGCCAAGCACTACTTCCCGTTGGACCAATGATATGAATCACATGTCCAATTACTCCAAATCGGCTAAAAGTACCTTTACCTTGTACGAAAGTTTCACCCAAAACCCTTACCCAAAAAAAAAAAAAAAAAAAAAAAGTTTCACCCAAAACCTTGAAAAACTCTCTCCAATCAAAAGTCGCAACCCTAGATCAACCGTCATCGCACTCAATGATAACCGGCAACCTTTGTTTGGGTCGCGAACCAAGTGTACAGGAAGGAGGGAGGGAGGGAGACAGAGAATCCTTTTCCCACTTCATGAGATTTTGAGGTGTCACAAAGTCTTTCGCTTGTAATTTTGATTGTTCTCATTGGCCGGACCTATAGAGCTCGACAAACACACACCAAGCAGGTATGATAGATTTCACATTGGTATATTGCTTTGATATCATCTGTGATTCTTTAAACTAGCATGGTTTTTCCAAGTAAGGTGTTCAACATTTAATGTGCTTTAATCAAGTTCATGAACTTGCATAGCTTTTACAGTTAAATTTTTTGAACTCATAATCTAGTTAGTTAGAGCTAAAGTATCCCTCAAAGCTCACAAGAAACATGATTTTCTTTTTCTTTTTTCTAGAATCTAGGCTATCATCTGATGCTAGGGGTGAGTGACCAAGTCAGTTCACAAAGGAACCTATCTAATTCCCAATTTCATAAATTGGGAACCACTCTAATCAATTCAATTCCCTATTTCATACCATGAATTGGCCAGCTCTACCTAAGAACCTAGAACTTGGGATTTCGTTATAGTAGAACTTGGAACTGATTCGATTTTGAATTGGTTTGCCCCTAACTCTAAGTGAGTTCTTTTACCCTTTCATAAAATATAAAATATTCTTTGAAATTGAATGTATTTGACATATTATTCTCAAGGATAAGGAATTTATCCATATTTGACTCATGTATATTGTAGATATAATAAAGTACACAAATCAAAAAATGAAAAAGAAAAGCTTTGGCTAGGAACAATTTTGGCCTTGAATTGGCCGGTTCAGTTCTAGGCCAATTCTAGGGTCATCCAGGTTGGTTGCCAATTCAAAAAAAGGAGGAATCGACTCTAAAAAGGTAAATTCTAGGTTCTAAGTCTAAGATACCTTAGCTCCAATTAAGCAATTCTAGAGAAAATTGAATTTCAATTTCAAGGGCTTGATTAGAAAAATTAAAAATTTAATTAAGTCATTAGAAATATGCGAAGGTTCAAGGACGAAGGATAAAAGCGGACAATCTTACCTATATTCTAAGATAGACTTATAAAGAAAGTGCAATTGAGTCCTAAAACTTACAAAAAGTGCAATCAAGTCCTAAAATTTGTCAAATTGGTTCAATTGAGTCCTAAAATTAATACCATCGATAAACTAACGGAAATTGCCGACGTAGTGCTAACGTCATATTTTAAATGAATTTCTAATTTTCATATGGCTCTTTTTAAATTATTTTTTAGTCAAAATCTTAAAAATTTAGATTTAAAAACTAAAAAGGCAAAACTAAAATTATTTAAAAAACAAAACTGTTGAAAAAAAAAGAAGAAGAAGAAAATGCACCGGCGGGCATTTCCGTTACGCCGCCGCCCATTGCCGGAGGGGATGGTAATAGTTGCTGGCCCGGGCGGGGTGTGGCCGGCCCTCGCCGGGGTGGGGTGGCTCACCGGCCCCAGGTAAGGGTCGGCCACCCTCGCCAGGTCAGGCGAGGACGCTCAGATTTGGGCACGCCAGCCCTTGCGGGGGGCCGACAACCATCGCCGGCCCTGGGCGAGGCCTCGCCGGCCCTCACCTGGGGTCAGTGATAGTCGCTCAGATCTGGGCGATGCCCAGACCCTCCCTCCCCAAGCGCTCACCCTTCCATCCTCGCCTCGGGCGGAGACGACCCAGTAGCCTCGCCGTCGCCGCCAAGGCGTGGACGAGCTTCGTCGAGACATGCTTCCTCCTCCTCACCACCACGAGAACCCGCATCGAGGAGCGGGAGCAGCATCTGGGTAAGGGCCAAAACCACACATTTCTATAGAATCTCCTCCTTTGTTGAGAGGGACGAATCGCGCAACAAAGGGCTGGAAACCCAGGATCGGGAACGGGAGCAAGATCTGTCCTTGGGAAGAGGGTCGGATGACAAAAGGGCCGAGAAGCACCCTGGGGACGCCTTGGGCGACCATCGCCGACCCTAGGTGGGGGCCGGTGAGGCCTCGCCTAGGGCGGGCGATGGTCGCTAACCCCCTGCAAGGGCCGGCTTGCCTAGATCTAGGCGTCCTCGCCAGACCTGGCGGGGGTGGCCGCCCCTCACCTGGGGCTGGCGAGGCCTCGCCTGGGCGAAGGCTGGCCACCTCGCCTAGGGCCGACGATCGGCGTCGGCAATGGGCGGTGACGGAAGCTCCACCGATGCTCTCTCTTTTTTTTAAGAACAGTTTTATTTTTTTAAGTAAATTGAGCTTTTTCCTTTTTAGTTTTTAAATCTATTTTAAACAAGAATAAAAATAATATTTAAAGCCATGTGGAAAATAAAAATTCATTTAAAATACCATGTCAGCGTTTTCTGTTAGTAAGTCTGACGGTGTTAACTTTAGGATTCAATTGAACTAATTTGACAAATTTTAGTACTTGATTGCATTTTTTGTAAATTTTAAGACTCAAATTGTATTTTCCTAGTAAGTTTTAGGACTTCTATTGAACATATCCCTTTAAAATACTACATCGCAAACTAGTATTAATGGGCCTCGAAACATCGAAAGAAGCCCAGGAAAATCTCCAGTTGGGCTTCGTCTTATATCACTAGTTAGGCCCAAGCAGAAGCGAGCATCACCACCGTCGCTTAGTCGGAACTAACCGACCAAAAGTAAAACCATCCAACGCCTCCGATCCGTTCCCCCACTTTCTAATCATCACCGTTCACGCTCGCAGATATTCACGCTGGCGAATCCCCACCGTTCACGTCGCCGACTCCCGATTCTCTCGTCGAAGGCCTGCGAAATCCTCGTTCCACCTCCATCTTCGAGATCGGAAAAAAACCCAACGCCTCCGCTTCCCGTTTCCATCGCCGCCGCCTTCCGATGGAATCCCACGGCGACTGCCGCTCCCCGAACTCCCCCCAGACGTCCGACGCCGCCAGCTGCACTTCCGACGGCTCCGGCTCCGGGCACTCCGGCTCCACCTGCGCTAGATGCGGCGGCCCCACCGCGTACCCTACTCCCCCGCCTTCCTTCTCCGGCGTCTCCCCGCCGCCTGCCTACCGCCCCATCCGCGCCCCCGCCGTCAATGTGTCGCCGGAATCTCTGTACTCCCAGCAGCAAGCCATCATTCTCGCGCCGGTGCCTCAGTCGCAGAAGGTCCCGATCGTCTCCCCGCCTCATCAGTTCCAAGTCCCCGTCAAGAGAATCCATTCGCCGGACGACATCCGCCGGTTCCACGACTCCGACGTCTCCAAGAAGTTCCTCGGCTTCGTCGTCGCTCTCTCCGAGTCGATTCGGGGCCGCAAGATTTCGGACTCGTGCCACGAGTCGTCCACCGTGTCCGCGATCGTGTCGATTCTCGAGACTCTGGCTCGTTGGATCGAGGAGATTCCTCCGGTCCAGCAAGCCGCGCGTTACGGTAATGTCTCGTACAGGAGCTGGCACGAGCGTTTGGTAGAAACTAGTGAGTCCTTGATGCTCACATTTCTTCCTGACGATCTGCGATCTGCGACGGTCGAGATTGTACCTTATTTTACTGATAGTTTTGGTAATTCGAGCCGTATCGATTATGGCACCGGGCATGAGACCAATTTCGCTGCGTGGTTGTATTGCTTAGCGAGGATGGGAGTCATAAAGGAAGAAGATTACCAAGCTGTAGTGGCTAGGGTTTTTGTGAAGTATCTAGAGTTGATGAGAAAATTGCAGTTGGTGTATTCTTTGGAGCCTGCCGGTTCACATGGGGTTTGGGGTCTTGATGATTATCATTTCTTGCCTTTCATTTTTGGATCATCGCAGTTGATTGGCCACAAGTATATGAAGCCCAAGTCGATTCACAATGAAGACATATTGGAGAACTTCTCCAATGAGTATATGTATTTCTCTTGCATTGCCTTTATTAGGAAGGTGAAGAAGGGGCTCTTTGCTGAGCATTCCCCGCTGCTGGATGATATCAGTGGAGTGCCTAATTGGAACAAGGTGAATAGTGGGTTGCTGAAGATGTACAGGGCGGAGGTCTTGGAAAAGGTCCCCATTATGCAGCATTTTCTGTTTGGCTGGCTCATTAAGTGGTACTGATTTAGTCCCTGTTCCATTCTATGGTCATGTACTCTTGGTGAAATTATTGCATGGGTATTTGTCTGATAGGAGAATAATCTTGGTTGAAAGTTTTTACTTCTATTGGAGGATGTGTTGTTGGTATTTAGTGATGTCCTAGCTGGTCTAGATATTACCATGTTACAATAATCATTTGATA
Organism: Eucalyptus erythrocorys; assembly: GCA_014182555.1. NCBI lineage: Eukaryota > Viridiplantae > Streptophyta > Magnoliopsida > Myrtales > Myrtaceae > Eucalyptus > Eucalyptus erythrocorys. Next base: position 57,491,523 of record CM024602.1, read on the forward strand.
TGCGTAGGTGACAAATCTGTTCACCATTTGAACAAAGCATAATTACTGCAGATCTCATAAAAGTTTGCTTGCCATCTCTAAACATCATTTAACAAGTGCTAGGTATTTTCTGGATTAAAATGGTGATTTGTGATTTTTTTGGTATGCAGCAATGGTAATTGATGCTGTTGAAATGTTCGTCAATGTCGTGCACCATAATAGTGCATTCACATGGGAATCCTTGGGTCCTGTGCTACTTGAGTCATAGCATAAGCTAGTTATTTTGGTATTGGACTTTACCATCTAGGGTGCAGCACTTTACTTTGTTACCTTTGCTGCTTCACCTGAATAAATGAATCTAAGTTATTTTTCATTTCTATACCGGTATTGAAGATAAAAGTACAAAATACTGCAAAAATGATCTGATTTCTGGCCTCGTCATATGTGACTAAAGTTGAAGTACTATCCTGTATCCATGTGTATGCCGGGATCTCTCATGGAGGGCTTCTCGACAATGTTTTGTTGAAAATCTGCACTTCTCACTTGCTTTACTTGCCTTCTTCCTAAACTAATTATTATTTACCTGTACAACTGTACTTTTACTAGAAGGATCCGATTTACGTAGCTTTATAGATACTACTGTCCCATTAAATTTAGTACAGAGTCTGGCGCAAAATATTTTGCTATCTCATTCTGTTTTTAGGTTATGGATATATAAGTTGAATAGATAAGATGTGCACAATGTAATTGCATTCATTCGCAAGGATTATAGATTTGTTGAGCATTCTTTACGTTTAACATGAAGCAGACTTTGTATCTGACCATTGGTTATTTCTTTTTAGCTTTCTATAACAATTCATCACATGTATGAATGATTTCTAAGCCCTGTTCCAGGTTCATGTTTTTGCTGTGGTTTGAAATAGCTATTAACCTTTTTGAGATATGATCATAACTGGTCTTTATCCAAATAGCTGATCAATGCGAACACATGAGTTTATCATATTAATTCGAATTAAAACCCATGTGGTTGTTGCGATTCTTAGACAGAGAATCTAGTAACTGCGAACCATCAGGATCTTACTTGGAGTTAGAATTTTAATGTAGTGTCTTTCAGAAATCAAAATCTAATTGGCATAAGTCTTTAATTTAGCTACAGCCAATTTTGGATTTTAAAGATTGTCTTTTACTTTGGGTGGTGCCCTATTTCTTCGAGTTTGTTTTTCTTGCTAGTGTCTCATCTAGCTTTTGGTTGAGTGTCCCTTTATGTTTCAGCTGCTCCCTTTCATTTTAACACCTGATTATGAGACGAGCACCAAAAAGCCCATGGTGAAGTATCAATTCCAACATTCATGTGTAGCCGTGCCGCTTATATGACCCCTATGCTGCTTTCAGAATGGTTACTGTAGATGTTATGGCATCCAGCTCTTTGCTACTGATGAAGATACCGTGCACTCAATTTTTTGTTTCTCTTGCTAGTTCAATTTAATTGACACTGGTAATGAATAAGTAGATGTAGAACCTAGCTGGCAACTTAAAGAGGGTAATTGAAAAGATGCATTGATTTGTCTTGAGCATGCTTTTCCTTTGCATGCGTGGATTCCTAATTTCCTTGACTTTGAGTAACAAGGCAGTTCTCTAGGTTGATGGTTTTATTGTAATGAGAGTGCTTCTCTGTTGGTATTTAAAAAAGTGTTGATTTTCATAATGTGCTTAAGTGCTTATATGATCTACATACTAACAACAAATTATTGTAATTATGTTCTGTTGGTTATGTTAGCATGTGTGGGATTTTTCATATGCTTAAGACTGAAGAGTGTCGACCGGAGCTTTTTAACTGTTTTTGGTTTCCTTTTTCCCAGGGAGTAGATAGCGCTTGTCTGCTGGTGCTGCTTGCTGTTCCATAATCTGAAGATATGATTCTAGATACAAACCCACTAAGCAGCAATGAGTAAAAATCGTCTGGTAGTTTGGTTGAGCTGTTCCTACTTTATTCTCTTTACAGCTAGTTGCTTAATCATATGCACGGTTCTTTTATGTCGGCTAAGTTGTTCATCGGATTAAATTTTGAATCTCTGACTTGATGACAGAGTAGATGGACAGCAATTCTTATGATATGATTGGCAATGGCAGTTTGTCTTTGCAGCTGTGGGGAAAGTAGTTGATAAGTGTACGTGTGAAGGCAGGTAGTTGAGTTTGAGGTGCCAGCTCCACCAGTAGTCCTTGACAATGATAACCATGGAAATCTGTGACTCCGAGGTTGGTCCCAATGCTAGACTTTCTAGTATGCTTTGTGTTCATAACCTGGATGTTAAGGTTATCAAAATTTGGACAGTGTGATTTGAGATAAGGGAATTCCCAAATTGCTGGTATTTTTCTCTCGATGTTTGCTTGTGTACGATAGCGCGATGCTAAGGTCCTTTTCAGGGAGGGAGAGCATTTGGTTGCCACGATGCGAATCTGATAGTGCTATGCGTTTCCCCATCCTAGAGCGAAAGCCGGAAAAATAGAGTGGAGTTTAGCCTCATGATGGACTTTTGAAGTCGAACATTCCTCTGATTGGTGCATTATACTTTATTGACATCAACCTGCCGATCAAAGGAGCCGATCAAAGGATTGGTTGGAGGAAAACATGGTCTTCTCCGATATGATTCCCATCTGATGGGTGAAATATGACAGCACCAGTTTCGACACTTAAGTCATAATCACATGCTGATGCATTAATGAAAGAGGAACCTCAAATCCCATGAAAGGAGTTCGCATCCACTGAGAAGGGAGAGACTGCTTGCTAATTGTAAGCATAGCCTCCACACAGCCGCCTAGCACTAGCAATAATTATCCCGTTGAAGAGAGGCCTCACTCCAATTGGAAGGTTTGAAAGAGCTCGTGGCAAGAATCTAAGGGCTATATATTATGTCGCCTATCGCACAAGTTACGTGTTCCTCACGGTCCAAAAATGATCATATTTTTTTTTTATAGACCACCTCTTCCCTGTAGTCGATAATCCCCATCACGCAATCACTCCGTGATTGAACACGCATTGTGCTTACAAAAGAAAACAGGCGTCCAAGTTTATATATATATAATATGAGAGGTTAACTATGACCCATATATATTAAATTATATATAATGAGAGATTACCCATGGCCCATGAAAATGTCTGTACTCAAAAAACCAAAAATGCGGAAGGGGCGCACATGGGGAGAAGAAGGGGGACCGTGACGCTGAGGCACTTTGCTGTTTTTTTCCCCTTTGAGAACCTGGTCTCGTGACTTGGGGACGGCGTTTGCGTTACTCGGTTCTCGTGTTTCAACCCCCTGTCCACACGCACACACGTACCGTCGCATCGAAACTTGCTTCCTTTCTAGGGTGTAAGAACGATCGATCCCCATTGAAAACCCGGTTCATTCCGGATCCACGAATGCAGGCTTTCATACTCCTGCAGATCTTCACAAAATTTACGCCGAAAAGAGAAGGAAAAAGAGAGGGGGGGGCACCAAATGAGAGCTGGCAAAGCCTTGGGCCAGAGTCAAGGGATGAAGAATAATGACCTTCCCCATTAGCAGGGTCGGGTAGGCCTTCTTCTCCGAGGTAATTTGTTAATCCTTGAATTCAAAGTTCCCTTCAAATTTTCTGTGCTCTCCCTCCTCGCTTTTCCTTTTCCTAAGATTCTTTTATTCTTGAAACCTGGATTTTGAGTTTGACCTCCCTCCTCTCCCCTCCCTCCCTTTCTCCCTCTCTCTTTCTCTAGCTAATCTTGCACGCCACCAACTAGCATTTAAAGCTGTCTTAAATACCAGGTTTGACAGTTCTTGTCTATCGCCATAATAGGACTGTCCATTTTTTGTCCTCCTCTTTTGTTCGGGAGGGGTACAACATCTTCCACCCCTTCCCCACTCCTCCCAATCCACAACTTTTACAAAAGTCCTTTTGATCTCTCTCTCTCTCTCTCTCCCTCTCTACTTTTCTGTTCCCTCGGTCTTCTTGTTTTTACTGTTGCCCTTCCGCTTGTTTGCTGGTGGTTGTAGTGAGAGCTTTTTCGGTAGCTAGTCAAATAACCCCGTCCCCTCCCCTCTCTCTCAATCTCTCTCTCTCCTCTTCTCTTCCTCTCCTTCTGTGGCGGATATACCGGCGGGCTTTTAGCAGAAACCCAGAGAAAAAAGAAAAAAAAAAAGAGCTCAGGCAATTCGAAGGGAGATCTCACTCCTTCTTGGGTACAGTCTTTATCTTTTCGCATGCTTGTGTAAAGTTCCTTTTTTTTTAATCCTTCCTTTGTCCCTTCCCTCTCTGTGTTAGTGCTCTGCTCGCTGGGTAACCTTGGGCAGAGCAAAAGAAAATGTTGATAGTTTTCATCTGGGTTCGGTTTGTCGAGCACGGACGTTTTCTTGCACTGGGAAATTTGAGCTCTCTGCTGAAGTGTGACTTCCAGCTTCTTGATTTGTCAGCTGAGAATGCAAAGTCTTGATTTTTTTTTTTTTTTGCTCTCTTGGCTCTCTCTCTCTCTCTCTTCTTCTTCTTCTCTCTCCCTCTGTGGCCTCTAAAAGCAAGAAGATCCCGGGAAAGGTGTTATGGGGTATCTTGTTTCCTTCGTCTCTTGCAGTAGGTCCGCATTTCTTGCTGCGTCACAGACAATTAGCTTTCTTGTCAAGTTCTGTATCTCGATAAATGCTAATTTTGTCTAATTACTTGTTTCAATTATGCAAAGCTCGATTTTTTATTTTTTATTTTTATTTTTGAAGCTCCTGATTTCATCTGGTTGTCGATCAACTTCTCAAGCTCCATTTTTTTTCCTGTCATTCGGTCAAGAATTTTACTGAGATGTTTGCAGATGTACATGCTTGTTCTTCTTTAGCTGTTTTAGTTGTGATTTGAGTGAGTGAAATCTCTTTTTAAGAAATTTTTGTTGGAATTGTCCACTTCTTTTTAATTTTTTGTGTCTATTAAACTTTGTCTATGTCCTGTTTTCTCCTATTCCCTTCTGATGAATGAGCGAAGTTATGGAATCTGTGTGCTGTTCATTTGCTTCTGCCCATTTGTTGCCATTTCTTGAATTTGAAGCTCGAACTTTTTGTGTGCATTTTCGTGTAATTTTGTGAAAGACTCGATTTTGAGGTGTTTCTTGCACTCTGTTTTTGTCGGAGGGCCCAGGATAGATGGAGGAGGGAAGTGATTATCGGCGATGGGACGAATTGATACCCGATGCTTTGGGCTTAATCTTTAAGAATCTGTCTCTTTATGAGATACTGACCGTAATTCCTAGAGTGTGCAAGTCTTGGGGAAAGGCGGTGGTTGGACCTTATTGCTGGCAAGAGATAGACATTGAGGATTGGAGTAAGGAACGTGGCTCTCCTGACCACATCGATCGTATGCTCCGGATGCTGATCACGAGAAGTGCAGGATCGCTCCGAAAGCTCAGTGTGTCAGGCACCGGTCAATATGATGATGGAATTTTCTCTTTTATCGCCGATCAGTAAGCGAAACCATTCTTTTATTCTATAGTCTATGAATCATCCTTAGAATTGTGACATCCAGACTTTACTAGTACGTGAAAAGAAGTTCTAGGAACAGATGGGTTGTTGTTCTACATAGGGAAAACTTTGGCAACACTTTAGCCTAATTTGTAGCATACTTCCATTATCTTAAGTCCTACATCAAACTCTACTGTTGAAGTTGTACTAAATGATGCAATTTGGTGATTTAGATGATTTTAAAGTAAATCTCACGTCAAACATTCCTGAAGGAAGCATTTTTTATGTCTGCTTGGATGATAAGAAAATCAGGATGAACTTATTTTAAAGAGCTTGTGATCAATGGTTAGAGTTCATGAATTGTAACGCGTCCTTTCTTTTCCTTGTTGTTGTTGCTAGTGCTGTTTCAGTCCACACATTGCGATTGCCTCGTAGTGAAATAACAGATCCAATAGTAGAAAGCATAGCAGGAAGGCTTTCCACACTGAGTTTCTTGGACCTAAGCTACTGCAACAGGATTGGTGCTCATGCCCTCGAAGCCATTGGGAAGAACTGCAAAATGCTTCTTGGTTTGTGCCGGAACATGCATCCAGTAAATACCGCAGGGAAGTCTTCATTGGACGACGAGGCTCATGCCATTGCCTTGAGCATGTCCAAGCTCCGACGCCTCGAGATGTCTTACCACCTTGTGAGCACCCAGAGCGTTCTCGAGATTATATATAGTTGTCCTGAGCTAGAATTTCTAGATTTACGGGGTTGCCACCATGTGGAACTCGATGAGAAGTTCCTCAAAGAAAGGTATCCTAAATTGAAGGTTCTGGGGCCTGATGTTGTGGACGAGTACGAGAGGAATGAGTGGGAGGAGTACTCCGATTTTTCTGATTTCTCTGAGTATTTGGCATGGGAATTTGTGGCCGGAGAAGTTGGAGATTACTATGATAACGAGAGCTTGGATGAGATGTGGGATGATGAAGTGAGGTTGGAAGACCTTGAGCTGAGGTTCTATGAAGGAATCGAAGATGCTGGACTTCATGGTTGGGCCCCATCTCCTTGAGCTTATGTTTGTATGCACGAACTCTTTCGTATTTGCTGTTTCCTGCATTATCAATATGCTGTTAGCACTGCTACATGATCCATCTATGATGTATGTACATGCTTCTGCAAACTGGTATGTGTTTCCTTCTGGAATGAATATGAAATAGGAATGAATGCCTAGTCTTTGTCCAATGTCCGAAGGGTTCAATGTCACAACTCAGCCTGCAAGAGCAGAAGTAGTTTGAAAATCATTCCCGTATATTTGGCTATACTCGCTAAGTTCAAAGAAATTTTCACTGATGATAGAGTGGTTTTTTAGTCTATGCTCCATGGAGACATTGATTTCAATTAGGATATTTGTTTCAGTGGGCAAGCTTTTGTAGCGCCCCATTTGAGCAACTGATGGTGTGCTTAGTGTACTTATCAAGTCACTGTGTTTACTAAGACCATTGTCCAAGATGCTATTTGTAGTTTCGTATTCGTATTTAACAAGTCTAAAACAACATTTAGAGACTCTCAATCCATTTAAAAACAGAATAGATTTATCTTTACGTGTCCATTTTCCACATAACGACTACCCCAGATTTCTCGTGGTCTCCATGAAATCGATGCATTCAAACGGTTCATTGAGCATGAGAATGGTTTACGGTATGTGTATTCCATGGCGTGCCAACCATATATTGCTGAACGTTCTGATAGGACTCGATAGCATAGGTTGCTGTGGGACTAGACAAGCACATCGAGTCCTTTCGCAACATGTCTTTATCGGTGCGACTATTCTGCTGAGCTCATAATGCGGATGTGCATCCCTCCGATCTGTCCTCTTTTTGAGTTCAGGAGCTTACCACGCTGTTGATTATTCAATTGAATGTGAAAACTTAGAGCACAGGTGTTCCATTTCTTAAGTATCCCAGTATGTATATGGCTGAGATTTGGGACTAGATCCCATCCACTTGTTACCAGAGCAGATCATTAGCCATGCTTCACCTGAGACACGGAGGAGTCGGGACAATCTCTTGTCTCTAGCAACCTGAATATTCGCAGATGTTGTTCTTTTTAAGGTATTTCCTGTTCACAGTTGATGAGCAGGAGTGTCCTCTTTTTCTTTTGATTTACTGTATACCCAACTTGGCTCTGAAGTCACATGATCACATGTGATAATGACTTTGGATCCTGCGATCTTGCAATTCACAATGCATGTTAAGACGAGATTTTGTGTTTGGCCGCTCAAGGGATAGACAAAACCGATCTTGAACGTGGTGCAGCACGTGCTCTGCTTGATCCCAGCATAGAAAACTACAAGAAAAAGGAGGAAAGGACTCGCATCATCGATTCTTGGATTTCTTTGCCGTGACGGTGTGATTGATGAATTACCATTCCTTGTCTGCTTTTGTCTACTTTTCGCTTGAACTGTTGGATGCAACTACAGTAGTTTGGGATATACAGAGATTAGAAGGACATTGAAGTTGTCCAAGTAGGTATTGAGCGATGGATCGTCGCCATTGCGAATATCTAGCTACCCGCCGTCACGAAGGAAGGTAGATTTTCTTCTACAAGATCGATCCCGGTCTGCAAGGGTCGAAGATCGCTTGTGCTGGCCTGACGACCGTCATATTCTTGATCCAACAATGCTGCAATCAATGATCACTAAACTAGCCACTAAATGACCGTCACTGCTGTCATCACTCGGTAATTTTCAACATGACCGACCAAGTCACCGTCGTTAGGATGATGGGCTCAAGCGGCTCCAACGCAAACGCCCAAAGCGAAATGTCACTGACAAGGCTTGTGGGCAGCTCGAGCTGCGCGTTCAGATACTATCACGCTCAGACGTCAACTCAGTCCAGTATTCAAGCTACTCAGAACAGTATGCATCTTGTTCAGTTCCAAACACAATACATATCATCTTCTACTGCTACAAAACTACATCATTATCAGATATGCTGTTTCAAAATTATGGAGATCACGAACTCATATGAACTTTTCTGCTTTTGCCTTCACATGTTATTCAAGAAGTCAATGGATGGTCCCCCTCTATGCCCAGGAACAAACAAGAAACACCCATGCCTCCTGGCGATGCACTCGTAGTACCAGCAGGGCGGAAAGAAACAGGTCGAGTGAATTTAAAAGCACATGCGCAGTTCAAATTGCCAAAATATCATATAGCATGTCCCGGGTGGGGCCGCTCGCGATCCCGTGTCGGTGGTCCGTTGCATCCGGATCCAGGCAAGTAATTCCCGAGGTGCACTGTTTCAAAATCGAAATGAAAGTACAATTATTGATAGGAAGATTAGCAAGCCCAGCATTTTTTTTCTTACCTTTCTCATGAGTAGATTTTGGGTGGGGGGCAATCAGGAATTTGGATGCATTGCAATTTGAAAGTTGCAACTTGATTCCCCAACACCCATGAATTGGTTTGATCAGTGTCACTGTTGGGTATTCCATGGATTTTCGAGAAATTGTCGAGAAGGTTAATATTATCGTTTGAACTTTATAATTTCCCATTCCCTGCAAGGTTGATGATGAGAAAACTTGAGGAATTGCTTAGAATACTGGACAATTTCATACTCAATTACCAACAGGTGAAAGGACTTGACAGTAAAAACTGCTGACTTTCTTTAGTTTGATTACAAAAGAGTATCATCTGATGAGCAGATCCCTTTTACATGTCTGCTGACTGGACCACCACTATTGCCTCAACCTTTAGCTGCTGGTGAGAGAGGTCACCTATCTACACTCTCCTTCACTTTTTTTCTAAAATATAGTTATATCTGTCTGTATCTCCCAGGAAATCGCATGTTTCTGACGATCTCTCTTTCAAAAGATGGGAAAGAGTCTGCTGTCTATGGCTCCCTGAAGCTCATCTTACAGTCACAGCATATGCAATCTTGTAAGAAGTTCCAGGGTAAACTTTTTTACGCTCGTGGCGTGGAGTTTTGAGTTCGTGTCGGCAAGAGGCTGAGTAGCGAGATCGAGAAAACCTTAAAAGTTCACCTTCCAAAATTTCTTTGTTCCGCGTGCTAGGCGACTTTGATTTTCTGCAGAAGGTCTCTTTCTTCATGACTGTTCTAATTGAACAAGAAACTCGTGCGACGCTCATCTCACATGACGTATAGACAGTGGCGAATTTCCTAATCCAACTCGGAAAGCCAAATACCAACGGACCCAGACAAAGTGCATGCACATTCTTTCTTTTATATTAGTGGCCCAAAGAACATCGAAAGAGTATACAGCAATCTTCGTTATATTATCAGACGACTACTCTAAAGCTAAAAATATGAAGCGTCCACCTGACCTACCAGTCTTTATTCGCAAAGCCGATTAACAACACAAAGCTAAGCGAGAAAGTACGGCTTTGGCATACAAGTGAAGGTCAGACCAACCGGTGCCAAGATACTCTTCCCTGTTTATTGAAAATATGAACCCATGTACCAGAGAAAAAGCACTAGTAGTAGGAGTCTTGAAGACAAAAGAGCACTATAGCAGAGTGGCCCAAGAAAAGAACTTTATTAGGCAAGAACCGACGAAAAGAACACCAGCCTAGGCAATTGGAATCAAGCTTTCTATAAGTGAAAAAAAACTTCATGATACAATCATACAAGGCGTGCTCCAAATGCACCAGAATCGAAGCTTTTGACACGCAAACCCCCTTCCTTTCGAGGCGAATGATTGAATAACTCGACTTTAGTACCTTCAGCGTTCGAGCCGCTGTCATGCCAAAAGGAAATTGTATTCGTGCTGTCTTGCCCTTGACGCTGGCAAGAAGTCTGAGGAGAACCTGTCTTAAGGTCTTCAATAGAAGATATTGCAGTTCTTTAGGTGTTAAGGAGTCGGTTCACAGTTAGGCCTACAGCTTTTAATAATCCTAGCCCAACATACAATTCGAAACACTTACGGCGTTTCTAACCATGATGGTTACCACTCGATTCTGTTCTTTGATGTGCATAGAGTTGTCGATACTAGAGTGAGAGACAAACAAAGGATTTCAAAGGATGTTACTGGATGCATTTGCATTCGACAGTATCTTGATAGATGATTCCAATGAGTTTCGCGCATGATTTAAAAGCTCATATGCGCCAATACCGCCTCCATCGTCGTCGCTTGTGTCTCGCAAAGCCGAGGTCTTCTACTTTGTCATGGCTTTTGGACTCCTGATCATCTGCCCTTAGCCCTCAAAATCAAAAAGAAGCTGCTCTGCCCTCTGTCCTGTATCGGTCATCTGTCGAGGTGTATCAAATGCATAATCTAAGGCAGAAGAAGGCGACGTGATGAATATTTATATATAAATCTTCTTTTCCTGGCCGGTACGTGACATGAACATGTTCGCCATTAAAGAAGAACGGTCAGTAATCAACGAGACAAAAGAGAGCAAGGTCACTCCTTTTCGGTCAAACGCACGAAGGACCGCTACCAAAAAGTGAAGACCCCCCCCAATCATTTTCTGGCAAGTGCGCGTTGCGTTCCATGACCAAACTTCCTTGGCACCCTTTCGACCGTCCTCAATTTGTTGAGTTCTCTTTTTTCACGATCCGAAAGGGAAAGGGCGACTTTCTTCTCTTTTTTTTTTTTTTTTTTTCAAAATCTTTTTTTTGGTAGCTTTCCAGCGAATGCTGTTGCCAGATTTTACGTCAAATCAAACGTTTGTATCATAAAAAAAGAGCCCAAACCATCAACAACACCACCTCCCCACCATGACAGAACATAGACCAACCAAATATAGCCACGAAAGAGCTGAGCACGAGAGGGAGAACGCAGGCCTTCCAAGATCCTCCTTGGCCTCGCCGGCGGCTACCTCGACCTCCTCTCGGCCTCTCCGACCACCCCCGTCTCTCGATCTCCTCCCCTTCCGGCCTCGACCTAGCCCGTGTCGCGCAATCACTGCATCGGCAAGACCTCCTGCGCGCGTCGCAGATCGTTCGTTCTCACGAAGTTCATGCCGATGCTATGATTCAACATCGTAGGTTTTTACGAACAATGGTATCGATGAGTTCTAACTGATGAGTACTATCCGATGTGTCGGATAAGTACGAATAAAGTGGCTAGCAAAAGGGGTTCAGTGGGTCATCATTTCTTCTCCATCTTTTTAATATCGCATTTGATAATTGATGAAAACCTCTTGACTTTTGGGACCCGGCAGCGTGCGCCTCTTTGTTCCTAAGGAATAAATTTTGCCCACCATCAAAAGCTCCAAAGCACGCTTGCACATCTTGCTTTGTAGTCAACTTAAATTTTGCCTTTCTTATGTTCCTTCTAGGGCTCGGAATTAGGTTCTCTTAATTCTTTTTTAAGTTTTTCAATTTGATTAAAGCCATCTTGGGGATTGTGATGTCCTTCGCTCCAGTAGTGTGACGTATGAGCGGTAGCTCCAATGTGCATCCACATAAACTACGGTACAAAGAAGAAAATTCGAATTGAGATTAGCATATTCCATAATTGACATTCCGTTTCTCCCTCCATTTCACTTTCTCGTTCCCTCGAGTAAGGATATCCATTATCCATTTCCCTCCCTTCGCCATGCCCGGGTTGTCGCTATCCTTCGTTGCGCCATCACCAATTCTTCGATTCCGACACACTTCGACCGTCGTTTATATCTTCTCTTGTTTCTTCGTCCGTTAGGTGGAGGTGACAAGGCGATGCCCTCAGCACCCATATTTATGGACGCATCAAAGTTCTTTTTCAAGCATGAGCAACGATAATTGAGAAAAAATTTAATTACTCTAACAAAACTGTCGTAGTGTGAACTTGAAGGATATACATATTTAGCAGAGTGATAATAGCATAAATGATCTATATTGTACATGAAATTTTAATTTGCATAATATAACCCTTAGATTTTTGAATTTATTCAATACGGTCTCTATAATAATGATAAATATTTAATGTAATTTTTAAACAACGTGAAAATATTTAAAAATTAATAGATCACATTAAAGATTAGAAACTGCACTAAGAAGTTAATGTCGAACCAAACTTCAATGATCATATTTTGATAAATTAAATATTCAAAGTTGACGTTGCAAATCGGACCAAACATCAGGCACCGCGCCCGTGCTGTTTCCCCTCGTAGCGAAATTTAAGATTTTTGACCCCTAAAAAGAACCGGCGATTGATACGGTGTCGCGTGTGGGGTCCCCTACGTTGGGCCCCACTGAAACCCAAGCGCCCCCGTCCATTATTCACGTTCCTGGAAAAAAAAATTGGTAAAAAAAAAAACTTTCCAATCCCGAAATCCCAAAAATGCCCTCGAAATAAAAAAAAAAAAACTTTCGAATTTTCAAAGTCAAAACAAACCAACGGCAACACGTCCCCCCTTCGCCTTCTCTCTCTTCCTTTTTCTGTTCCATCTCCCCCGTGCTCGCCAGCTCAGCACCGCCTCCCCCACCTGCCGAACAAAACAAACTCCCCTCGCAAGATCCGACGGCTCTCCTTCCATCCCATCCCCCCACCCAAGCCCCCGGCCCCTAATCCGACGGCTCTCCTTCCGTCCTCTCTCTCCTCACCACGTAATTATCGCCCCCCACTCCCCCTCCTTTAACTCTCCCCCTCCATCCCTCTCTCTCTCCCTCCCTCCCTCACTCTCTCTCTCTCTAAGCCCGACGCGAATTTCGAATCCGCCCTCCCCCGGACAACCCTCTCCGATGGCCGCCGCCGCCGCCGCCGCACCTCCGCCGCCGTCCTCGCCGCGCGAGGAGTACGTGTACATGGCGAAGCTGGCCGAGCAGGCGGAGCGCTACGAGGAGATGGTGGAGTTCATGGAGAAGGTGTCGGCCGCCGCCGCCGACGCGGAGGAGCTCACCGTGGAGGAGCGCAACCTCCTGTCGGTGGCCTACAAGAACGTGATCGGCGCCCGCCGCGCCTCCTGGCGCATCATCTCCTCCATCGAGCAGAAGGAGGAGAGCCGGGGGAACGAGGACCACGTGGCCGCGATCCGCGACTACCGCGCCAAGATCGAGGCCGAGCTCTCCAAGATCTGCGACGGCATCCTCGGCCTCCTCGACACCCGCCTCATCCCGGCCGCCTCCGTCGGCGACTCCAAGGTCTTCTACCTCAAGATGAAGGGGGATTACCACCGCTACTTGGCCGAGTTCAAGACCGGCACCGAGCGCAAGGAAGCCGCCGAGAGCACCCTCACCGCCTACAAAGCCGCTCAGGTTTGTCCCTTCCTCCCCCCCCTCGGGCATTCCTTCGCGCTGTCGATGATGATGCATTTTTTGTTTTTTGTTTTTTCTGATTTTGTCGAAATCTCGGGGCTCAGATTTGAATGCGCTATTCTGGATCTGGTAGGCGTGAGGCGCTTGGACCTGATTGGCTTGTGTGGGGTGCAAATTACGTGCGATGTTCAGTTGATTGCGCCTTGCCTATTGCGAGATGATTTGTTGTTGGGGAAAAATGTGGGTTGCTGCTTCGAATTATAGCTATTGGAACTTTCCGTTGTCTCTTGTTCTGTGCGAGATACCGGTATAGCTTCGCGGTTGTCTTTTTTCAGATCCTGATTCTGATTCTCTTAACTACCTTTGATGGAACTGGTGCCTATGCATCTAATTCGGAAGGAGGGCATTACGTTCGTTCTTCTGTGAGATAAAGCAAGGAATGATTTTCCCCCCATGACCTACCCTTTTGTTCTGTCTTTAATAGTTGCGCACATTTCATATGATGGACATGGAAATATAGAGAAAGCCAACTGCAGTTTCTCACAGAGAGAGAGAGAGAGAGAGAGAGAGAGTGAGAGTGCAGTTACCTGTTTATACGAATTACAAGTTGCATAACTAGCAAACTGAATGCCAGTTAGCCTGCTTACGATATGAACTGACTTACAAACTTCTCGAGTTCAAACAATCCCTGACCCAATTTGCTGCCCATCAATAGGATCTGTTGCCGGTTATCTTTCGTGTCGTGCTTGGTGTGACGCTATGGCTTGTTTGCAGGATATTGCCAACTCTGAACTGGCTCCTACTCACCCAATTCGGCTTGGGCTGGCTTTGAACTTCTCTGTTTTCTACTATGAGATTCTCAACTCTCCCGACCGTGCCTGTGGTCTCGCTAAACAAGTAAGAAATTGCGATCTAAGTTTGTATTCTTTGCACTGTCTTCAGTTGTTAAAGTGCTGATTCATTTTATTTTTTAAGCCCCTGGCTCTGTAGTGAAGTTTCTTATCTCAAAACCTATGTAAATTACAAAGATGGAGTGATGGAGTTTAACCAGATATTACGATGCTTTAATTCTGCTCAAGCCTAGCTTAAGGGAACGGTTCCAGTTCATGTATGATGTCCCTTTTGTTTATGCATAAATCCTCTCTTTTGCAGGCCTTTGATGAAGCAATTGCTGAGTTGGACACTCTTGGTGAGGAATCCTACAAGGACAGCACTTTGATCATGCAGCTTCTCAGAGATAACCTGACCTTGTGGACATCCGACATGCAGGTGCTCATCTATGACCTTTGATGAATGTGATACAATTTACATGTGGGATATGAGATATGCACAGCCTTTTCCAATGGTTCAACTGTTTGTATATGACAATCTCTGTTTATTTCTCAGGATGATGGCGCGGATGAGATCAAAGAAACAGCCAAGGCTGATGAGCAATAGTGATGTCTCAGCTGCTCATCAATATCCATATAGAAGCTATCCTCTTATCTGTTTTTTAACTGGGGAAGATTGCTGGCTACTGATTCATGTGCAATTCTATTCTGGGTTTTAGGCTCGTTGTCTCTATAACAGAATTCTGGTGTTGCTTGTCTTATCGAAGTCTTATGTATTTCCGAATGACTCTTATTTCTCTTGGATTCTTAATGCTTCAATATCTCAATTGAACACGATAAAAGGGCCTCCATGTCTATGCAGATCGTTGCCTACTTTCATGATGGCCTACGCCGTCTCAGTCGATGGGCTTGACTGATCTGGTCTGGTTGTTATTTTTAGTTGTGTTAGAAGGGTATTTGGCAATAGGTGTTCTGTGAAAGGTTGACACCAGGGGATAGTCGTATGATTTTATGACCAGACAAATGAATTAACGCGTGAAGTGAGATTGCTTTGGTTCCCCGCATTTTGCTGTAGATATTTACCAGCGCTCGGGACATTACGGCCAGTGTAATGTATGGTTTTGAAGAAACGGGAGAGGAGGCCGTGTTGCCCCTTCCTTGATCTCGAGATATGACATCGAGGGCTCAATTATCTAGTGTCTCGGATGATTTCTTGCCTTCCATCCCCGGTGAAATGATGTCGTGATGAATGGTTTTTAGGAGATGGACAGTTACGTAGTTAGGATTTAAGAAATCGTTACTGCTTTAATAATGTATGAGTGGAGGAGCGTTTGAAGAGAGTCAAAGAATCGGTAATTCCAATATGATCGATGAGCAAAATATCGAGATTTCAGTCCAGACAGATGATCGTATCATTCGGTAAGAAAGCTCTGCAATGGCTTCCAAAGAGAATCGAAGAAAGGCCTAGTCGCTAAAATTGAAGACTGGTGGGTATGTGTCTGGAGCTAAGAGGGTCATTGGTCGGACGTCGATATTCGCCGAATGCGTGCTGACTCAAGAGTCGATGAATCCAACTTAGGACTTTTGTTGTCCTCTCCCAAATTCGCCGATGCATTAGACGGACAAAAATCGATGCATAACGTCCGTGGTGTCACGGAAAAATTAAGTCTCTACTCTATGTCCGAGTCAAGGTACGTATGCTCAGAAGATCGATTACCGGAAAAGAGCCAACGTACATCGTTTCCCAGTGTCATTTGGCCTCAAGCATAGAATAGATATAGTGAAGACCCACCAAAGACATTTCTCATAAAGCTTACAACCTAAGAAATTAGGGAAAGACTGAATTTATCTATCAAAATCTTTATCTCTTATCCCATGGACAATCTATAAAATATCTAATACAGGGTTATCTAGCTTTCTAACTATTTCGAAGCTTCTCGCAAGTTATGAGCTGCCTTCCTGGCCCTTAACTCTTATCTTTAACTCCAGCTACGCAATCGGCCAAACTTGGCTTATTGTTGACAAAGGGGTTAGCGTAAACCTCACGGTTTCTAAGGTTTCATGCCGTGCATGCATCCGTCTCTGGCTCTTGTTCATGCGTTGAAAACCAACGACAGGTAAATTTGGTGGACTATCATGATCTTTACCTACTTTATGCGATCTTAACAAGATGTTGAACAAGCGAATTTGCACCAGCATTCAATTGGACAATACTTCATTGCTCAAACAACCATGATGGTGGCCTTGGTATTAAAGATTAATCAGAGAGAGTCAAGTTACAGCAAAATCTGCAGAGGATGTTTACAAAGATCTCGCTTATTGAGTGGCCATTTAGTATTTGCCGCGTCATCATGCGAATAAGTTCCTGCAAAACTGATCTTGCATTCCCGGCAAATTCTTGTCTAGACCAGGTCGGCGAGTGGACTGACCTCAGCTGTAGCAGGGCTCAAGGTCCGTTTGTCTCCCGACCAAGATCACTGGCTGTGTGATATACTTGGTCCTAAACACACCCAATCAACGGCTCTTCTTACGTATTAATTGTTTTTAGTTTGAAAGCCGGCTTAACTCTTAATGGAGAAAAGTAAATTTTGGGGGTTGGTAGAGCCGGTTCAAAGGGTAAGGTAGACCTAAGAAGATGTTGACAGGAACCAAGAAAGGTGAAAGAACACTTTCATTATAGAACAACACTCAGCAAAGAATATATAATTTCATACTTGAAGTTCAAGGAATTGAGATGATGCAAAGAGATTCGAGTTTTATGACAAGAGACAATACGCTGAACTGGTGTCTGCAATTGAGCACCGCATTGTTGGGTGCTGGCAAAGCCAGGAGCTTCATAGCATAAATGGTTTTACGTGAATTTGTGGCGGCAATTTAGACCAAGAGCACAATACGCAGAGGGATATAAACACTGAGTTCCTGAGGCTTTGCATTTCACTAATTTCCTTGCGGTTCTGCAACATTCTGAAGGACCTGCCCTTCAAATGCGCCTTATTAGAATAATGTCCAAGTGCATGCAAGCATATAAGAGCAGTTGCAACATTAGAAAGGCTAACATGAACTGAAGTCCATAGACAGCAACAACTCAGCCTTCCTGAAACCTAATAATATCCGGAAGTCCATGATGTATTGTCACATCTAGTTAATAGAGCCCTTCATATCCGACTGCGCTGTCGTAGCGCAAGAGGCGAAGGTGCAAATCAGACCGAACATAGTCAAGCACAAGTGAGTTCAATCCATAGAAGAATAATTTATCATTAACATGGACAAATCTGACAACTACAAAGAACATATCATGTATGATGATATTTAGCCAGACCAAATTGTCTTTTGACATTCATTTACATATTGATTGGACAGTGAAAGACTTTGCACTCCCCCACCACTGATCTGAACCGCCTTTGTATCCTCAAAAAATGTTCAAGAACCAGAAACACCAAAACTACACCAAGACAGAAATCCTCTCTTGTCCTTAAAACTTAACTGCAAAAAAATATACCTCTCAATTAAAGCCCTCCGTGTTTGGGCCTTGGCACCGGCGTCGGTGAGAGCGGGAACTGAGGGCACCCCAATTGTCCCGACATAGACGAAAACAGCAGGCCTGGCGAAAGTAGGGGGTGCGGCGACCGCGGCGAGTTTAAGCACCCGAAAGGCAGGGGTGACGACGGAAGCTGAAACAGCGGCTGCTGAGGCGACATGGACGGAGGAGGTAGGATACCCTGCTGTGCTGACATAATCTGCTGCGGTGGTGGCTGCGGCTGCGGCTGAGACGGTGACGGAGCTAAGCTGCTCCACCATGGCGAAACAAGTGGTGATAAAGGCAAGAATCCAGAGAACTGGTCAGGTTGCGAGCCAGCGGCCAACGCCGACCTCTGGAGGCTCCGCATATAGGCGGAGACCGGCGATTCAGCAGGCAAGTTGACAGTTGGAAACGGTGGCAGTGGCGACGGCGGCGATATCAACCGCGCCATCGGATTGAACCCACCATCCGCCCCAGGATTTGCGCCTACGGCAGCGGCGGCAATATGGGTGTCCGGGTTCACTGCAGGCAGCTTCTCTGGGACAACGCCGGCGAGAAGCGGCGGTGGCGGGCGGCTGCCGAGGTGGGCCAGGGGCGGAGGGCGGATTCTCTGGAGGCGGGAGCTCGGGGGCTTCGGGTGCTGGATAGGCGGCGGCGAGGAGAGCCTGTCGTGGGCGGGGGAGCCGGTGAGCTTCTGGACGACCTCCCGGAACTCGCTCTTGCTGATGTTGTACACCGGCGGCTGCGGCTGCTGCGGCGGCGGAGGAGGAGGGTGGTCGAGGCTGTGGTCAAAGGAGGACCTTTTGGCGGTGGGTTTGGAGATCTTGTGGGACAGTTTGTTGAGGTGCTTCAGATAACCGTCGCTTACGTTCGTGGCGGCAGTGGTGGTGATTGCGGAGGAGCTGCTACTGGTGGTGGAGTCACTGGACGAGTGGCAGCTTTTGTCCATCTCTCGTGGATCTCTCTCTCTCTCCCTCTCTCTCTCTCTCTAGATCTCAGTGATCAGATGTGTCATCCAAAAGAAGATGAAAACAAGCAAAGGATGACACCCTCCAGTTCAAGTCATGGCTTCCTTTTCATATTCTAGATATGGTCGAGATGTGGCAGATGACAGAGACGACGGTCAAAGTGAGATGAGCACGAAGACGATGGCAGCGGCAATGATAACAAAATAACATTCAAAAGCTGGGGGAATAAAGGGATAGGGTTGAATGACCTTTATCTACGGAAGGAGGGTTTCTGGTTGAAAGACTGCAATCACCATCTTTGAAGGGAAAAGAAGGAGCACGTCTTTATCCATTCGGAAGAGAAGAGAAGAGAAGAAGAGAGATCGCCACCCGTCGTCCCGGCCATCACGCGGACCCGAAGAAGGACAACGTTGATCTTGTGACGATTTTACGTTAAACACCAACGTTAAAAAAATGCTTTTGTCCTCTTCTGGGGAAAATGGCTGTTCACGGCAGCCTGGCCCCACGGATGCACCCACAATGATTAGTGAACGTTTGACCAGTCAAAGGCATTAAACTCTTTCTGATCTTTTTCACCCTCGAGGTCTCAACGGACACCGTGGCCATCGGTATCTCTTTTGGTCGTTTCCCCCAAGTAGGCCCATTTGCTTCTCTGAACGTCACGTAATGGTTTCTCCATTTTCGGCCGAAAAATGCTCGGCAAATGCAAACGAAAATAGAAAGGAAATCTAGAAATTCTTGCATACCAAAAGGGGCCTTCGGATTTGCTTTGGATACTCAAAATACTTTTGGCATTTTTGGTAGGTTAATCCATTGAATATGGGAGGGCATTCATACTTTTCTATGAATGGGTTAGGAATTGAAGAGAAAGTGAGAAGAACATTGTGGAGGGAAATTCAAAAATTATCTTCCACACTTTTCTTTTGCAATTTGCATCATCGCTCTTGTGATTTCATTTCCAATTGCAACATCACCTATTGTTCTAGTGCTATTTACAAAAGGGATAAATGATATAAATAGTTATTGAACTTTAATTCAATATGCAAAATAGTATTTGAATTTTAACTAAATATGTAATATTGTCCGTTAACTTTTAATTTATTTAATGTGGTATTTGGACATTTGATATATGTTCTATATGAAAATGTTTGATAGAACACTTTAGCCAAATATACAATGTCATCCCATAATCTTTAAAATGTGGGCTTTGGATTTTTTGTATATGTTATGTATGAAAATGTTTGATATAACACTTCAACACAATATGCAATATCATTTATGAATTTTTAATTTGTTTAATGTGAATTTTGGACTTTTTATACATGTTCAATGTAGTCCCTATATTGTACAAAAATATTTAATGTAACATTGAATATGAATAAATTAATAGATGCTATCACATGTACGCTTCTAGTAGGAACAAACATGATGGATCAAGTAAACCAATTGATCCTCTTCACCATTCTTATTCTCAACCAGATCATTCATGTTATTGCTGTCTACTAAGAAGGACATCCTATTCAAATAATTTGCCATGTATCTATTCACACTCAACTTAGTGGCAATGTAGAATACAAAAGCAAAAACGTAACAAAACAATGATAATGCGCAACAAAAGTGAATCCATAAACAACAACTTGATTGGTCAATTCTATTCCTAGCGACCCACAAGCTATGATAGATTGTTTTTATAAAATGAATTGAATCAAGCACGACAGACTTCTACAGACCAAGTTCTAATTTTGATGTGCCAATAGCTCTTGGATGAAGCATGGATGGAAAACGTGAACACCAGAAATGACACTAATATGATCATGTGAAGTTGAACATTGAATGATACTGCTCTTGAAATTGCTTTCTCTACAGACATGCCTTCTGACATCACTTAGGCATTTTATCGAACAGCTTCGATATTACTCAAATAACGATCCTATATGTGATATTAGATAGATTCTTCAGTTCAAAGATCACAATTCGGAATAACACAAGCTCAATTTATTAAAGCAGCCCCATTCGTGATTGATTTTCACACAACAAAACTATAGATCTTGGGCTCTACTTGTGTATATAAGAGCTGAAACATAATGCATTCCAAAGTGGGGGAGTCCAAACAGAAGCATACCTTACACAAGCAAATTGGGACTACACACTTTGTTGTGTTTGCTATAGAATCTTGAGGTTGAATTGAGTCACGAATGGGTGAGGGTGAATCGGGTTTGCAATTTGGATAGGTGAATGTGGGATTCGAATGGATGATTCGAATGGATGAATGCGTCTAGATGAATGGGGGAGCCGATTTGACGAAAGCGCAAGTTGGCTTGAGTGAAATCGTTTGATTTATGTTAAGATTGAACAATCTGAGCAAGATCTAAGTAATCTCAGTTAAAGTTCTTCAATGGTTGAGTGTTCAACAATTTGGGGCAAGAAAGGAGAGAAGAGACAACGTAGAACGACTAGAGCTTTTTCTTCTTTTTCTTAAATTGATGAAAATAGTGTCGTTTTGACATTCGTCATCTACGTCAGCGCTGGCTATTTGCCTGTCAGGCCATGTAGGACTGCCAATGTTGACCGATATCCACCTAAGCAATTTTTAAGGTAATTTGGTCAGATAGATTCAATTGATAAATTGTTAAGAGGCCTAAGACTCTATTGGCAAATGGATTCAATTGGTAAAGTGTCAAAAAGTTTAGAAGTTAATTGGTAAAATAAGAAGATTTAAAATTAAATGGATAAAAGTATAATAAATTTAAAGTTTTTAGAATCTTTTTTCCCATCAAGTTTTCTGCTTAGGAAGAAGAATAGCTAGATGGTTCTTTATTACTATCAAGGGTATGCGACCTTACCAGAGCATCGCTAGCCCTCGGCGAGGCCAGCCCTCGTCGGTTGAGCCTCGCTAGTGGCCAAGCGAGTTTCGTCAGGGCTGGGCGAGGCTCGCCTAGCCACCAACAGGGCTGTGCTTGCCTTCAGTGAGCTCGCCAGACCTCGCCTAAGCCTGAGGAGCCTCCGATGAGCTCACCGGATCGGTTGCTAACGATCGATGGCGATGGGCAACAGACGACGGACGGCAACCGCAACGGTGGTGATAGATGAAGAAGAAGAAGAAAAAGAAGAAAATTGCTTGATTCTTAGATTTGTTTCCGAGAATAAGAATCAACTTCTTTTTTTTTAATTCTCGTTTTAAATCTACTTCTAGAAATAATAAAAATAGAAATTTATTTTTGGGAACAAAAATTTTACTAAACACGATTTTATTTCAAAATTACTCTCAAGAACAAAAAATCAGAATAAGAGCCTTTTTGGATTATTACCAAATAGACCCTTACTAACAAGAAGCATCATCGTTTGATCTTGCCAACGTGTATATCGTACTCATCGACATTGACGGCCACCTTAAGTGCTCCTAGAAATCATTGGGATTTGCCCTAGTGGCTACCTTTCCAACATGAGGTGGGAACGCGCAAGTTTCAGAAGTGGGTTTCGATGCCCACGCCCTGTAAAAGACATAACAAAAATGATATAGAGTAAGATTGACAAAAAAAAGAAAGAAGTGCTCTTAGAAGAATAACCGTAGAAAGCATCATAGGAGACAATCAATGCAGCCCTAAAGATTCTTGGAGTTTCTGTCTTTTTCTTTCTCTTTTTTAAATAACTCTAGTTAATGCATACTGGCGACTGTTCATCGCCAAAATGGGTAATCATGACACAAGAATCGGAATTCCCCAGTCCAGTCAACAATGCCGTTGGCTAGGACCTATGAAAAGGTCAGCCTTCTTGGAGACGTTTTTCAGGCTCGAACGACGTGACAGAACTTAGCAAAGCACGTTCCTTACGCTTACAGTCCTAGCAAGGAAAAAGCATTTGGCAAAACACATGTTGACCGCAATAGCGTTTTGACTGCACGATGGGGCCTGTTAATCTTTTTGGTCGATGGGGGATCCTTGGTTCTCCATATCATTGCTGTTTAATGGTGTAGTTCCCGTTTCGTGCACGTCGGGTAACTATCGAAACTCACAATGTCGCGTCCCTAAGAGTGACCTAGTAGTATATTCAACTTGAACTCGATATTCATTGGGGAAAATAGAAACTCTTACCGGCTAATAATTTTTATAAGTTGACGAGATAATTAATTAAAATAAAAGCCAGCAGACCTTACCATCTGACATGAAAATTTTAAATTGAGTTGTTTGAAGTCCAATCCAACCCTCTCACTAATCACTTGTGTGCATATGGCAATTATGAGTTATTGATCTTGTTCAAGACAGAGTTTGGGTTTTCCAGGAGACAGTGAAAAAGTGACAGATAAGTCAGATGAGTCAGTAACAAGAATTCGAGATACACCCATTAAATTGATTAAAGAGAAATTCAACAACTAAGACAAAGATCGTTACCAAAAAAAAAAAAAACAACTAAGACAAAGATCTTGAAGCACTTGTCAAGACTATGCAAGTAAGGTGCAGTTATTGACGGATAAAGCAAGCCATACATCAAGAAGAAGGAGAGGAGAGTCAATGGATTAAATATATGATATTGAAATAACCATAAGAGCTCTGGTATCAAACGTGTACTAAAATGAAAGCATTGTGAGGACGGTCGATTTTTCAAGAAAGTGTTTGTCTAATCGCGGTCACACTTACATCAAAGAGAACAAAAATCGGGAGATTCGATGATGAATAAATTAAAGCAGATAACACCTCGAACTAATTATGTCGAGATATCAGGATACGTCTATGCAAGCTTGTCGAGTGGATCCCTCAAGTCCAAGAAGGTGGATAATGTTAGCGTGCACGTTACCGACATTTTTAATTAAAAAATCGTATCTGGGATAGGTAAGGAAGATACACCAAGAAGCTTAAGTAAGAAGAGAAAATAAATGCACGCATTAATAACACCGATAAAAAATTAGAAATGAGCAGCATATGAGGAAATAATTAATCGACACGCGCAATTAATTATTTGAAATTGTATAATCAATCATGCAAGTGTTCTAATAAACAAGTATTGAGCCTTTACGAAGAATGTTTCAAGCAATACTAGTCCTGATGATCTTGTAGATATAAGGAAGATATACGAAGAAGCTTAGGTGAGAAGAGAAAATAAATGCACACATTTATAACACACATAAATAATTAGAAATGAGCACCATATGGGGAAATAATTAATCGACATGCGCAATTGATTATTTGAAATTGTATAATCAATTATGCAAGTGTTCTAATAAACAAGTATTGAGCCTTTACTCTATGAAGAGCATTTCAAGCAATACTAGTCCCGACAATCTTGTAGATATGGCTCTTTGAAAAACCCTATTCATCTCATGTCACGTTCATATAATTGTTGGGAGAAGCTGCTTTCAATGTAGAGATTTGGCCGACTGCAATCACAACTATCACTCGTGTTATTCGTAGTTACAATTAATCCGATTCATACAAAACGAGCGATTGTTTGAGTATGAATTTGCTCTGAAAGAGGACCCACCCTTCATCTTGTCGAAATAAGAACTCAAAGCTGTTGATATATCTCATCTGAATCCAATTCTTTGATGATTGAACGAGGCTTCGAACATGCATGCGCGCATAAACTTACCAATCGGGACTAACAGTAGAAGAAGGATCAAATCGATGCATGAATCAAATCAAACTAGACCCAAAACGGGCTTTTCGGGTTGGGTCGAGGAAAAAAAATGGTCTCGGCCCAATGGATCTTGTTTCGTGTGACGTAAGAGATTAAGCAAAGGCCCTCGATCCCAAAACATTGCAGAGCTTTCGGGACTGGCGACTCACAAATGAATTCTTTTATAGGGTTGCACGGGAAGCTACCTTGATTGAGGGTGCTAATTGCAGATAATATTTAAAGAAACTAAGATTTCAAACACCATTCTCACATTTCACTCACCTACCACATTGCATTCCTAACCTCTACCGTGAATAAATGTTTAAGAAATCATGTCCCTGGAAATGAAAGTACGTGGCCAAAGGGAATGTATTTGAAGAATACTCGATAGTTAAAAGATAGGAACCATCAACGAAGATCAAAGTAATGACGACTTTGAATTGGTAACATATGATGAAAAATAGAGGTGATGTGGTCAAATTAAAATGTCACAAATGGCTTAACCACGTGGTTCCAAAGTAGATAGTTGATATCAATCTGCACAAATGTTCCAGAATTTAATTTTCTATGCTTATTTTTGCTTTCTTAGGTTAATATTATTTTTAGGAAAACTTCATTGGGAATTCACCTTTTGCTATATATCTCTAACATTTACGAATCATAATTTTTTTCCTTTCTTCTTTCCCTTTATCAAATCTTCGACCTCCTAACATTACAACAAAGATACAAATGCTACAGTTCAATCACCTCGGCTGCTTATCACATCTCCTTTGACTAACATTCTCAACAATTCAAAGCTGTGGAAAAGATATGTCTGTGTGAAGCACGAGTCATATATGTTGGAAGATACACGTGAAGATTGACAGCACCAATTATGATCAATTAAGTATCGGATCTAATCGGATCCGATCGGATTGAAATTGTAAAAATATTTTCTTGCTTCTTTTATACACATCTTGTATTATAAACATATTGTACATGTACATTGAAGATACATAGAAAGAATGCAGAAAATTCTTCTTTCTCTGCAATTCCTATTCAGTTTCTTACATGGTATCAGAGCGTGTCTTGTTCCTGAGATAGCTTCTGCAAGACTCCTTTCGAATTGCCTCCGGATTCCTTTCTGTCTTTGCTGTTGCGACATCGCAAAACAAAGTAGCCTCCGGCAGGAATTCGCTTTTCAGCCTTCATTCCCTGTTACAAACTCCTGCAATTTTTTCCTCAAAAACTCGTTAGCATGGCAAAACCAGAAATACCTACCTCGGTCTTTGAAGATCAAACAGGGAGGAATGGTACGCCACCCATTTCTCTCAACCCAGGATCAACCGTCGTCACTTCTTCACCCGACCAATCTATTCAAAGTCAAGCCCCTGCACATCACACGCCCTGGCAACATTATCCAGCTCAGTTCAATCCAGGGTTTGGTTTATCCAGCTATCCCTATCAGTGGATGCCGTACCCCTGGATCCACGGATCGAATCTGGATGCATCACAGCTGGGCTACCAGAGCGTGCGGGTCGATGGAGGCTTACCAGCCAATAGTGGAGCAGGCTCCACCGTCGACCCGGAGCAGACGGGTGGTATAGGAAATTCGAATGCGGGTTCCGTCAACAACACAAGGTTTCCGACAGGATTCCTCCTCTTTCCTTTCGCAGCCACCATGGGTCGGCCAGAACCCGGCGACGCACTGTATGTCTCCACAGCCGACGGACCCGAGTTGAAGCTCATCAGCAACCATCTCACAAGATCCGAAAATTATTCGACTTGGGCACGAGAATTCCGTTGAGCCCTCATCACAAAGGACAAAGAAGGATTCATAGATGGGACAATCCTAGTTCAACCGATGAAAAATTAGGGCGTCAATGGAAAAAATGTAGCCAGCTTGTCAGAACGTGGATAGGAAAATCTATAAGTGCGGAAATTGCTGCTGGGTTGCCTCCGGCAGAGGACCCAAAAATTCTTTGGGATAACATAAAGGAAATGTACGGCAAGTTGGATCAGGTGAGGATTTTCTTGTTGCATCAAGCATTCTCCGAACTGAGGCAAGGAAACATGACCGTAACGGCCTGCTTCAACAGGCTCTCAGCTCTCTGGAACGAGCTCGAGGTAGCCGAAGAAAAACTCATCAGTCCCGAAGAAACCATTCAACAGTACAAGAGGATGAAGGATCGAGAGAAGGCAACATGATTTTTGCTAATTCTCAATGAATCGTACCTCAATTTCAGGTCGCAAATTCTGGCCATGGACCCTCCGCCACCAATTGGATGGATCTTTCAACTCGCTGTGCAAGAGGAAAGCCAGCGACTCACCTCGACGGAGACCAAGGCGACGGAGGGTTTGGCTCTGGCGGCAAGGATCGAGAGAGGCATAGCGAAAACCCTAGAAAAGAGGCGGAACCCGTCGCTAGGGTTCCATGAGCAGAGACCTTTTAAAGGTCCTGCACTCGACGGCCCAGATCACATCCAGCGATCCGACGAGTCAGATCGCATGCAGCGATCCAACGGGCCAGATTACACGCAGCGATCTGACGGCTACAAAGGGGCACGCTATGCGGATGATCTGGACGGCGAAGATGGCTCTGGGTTAAATAAATCCAACGGCCCTCATTTTTCGAAGAGTTTTGGGCCGAATTATGGGCCAAATTTTGGGCAAAATTCCAAAAATAAAGGGAAACTTTTTTGTGACTATTGTAAGCGGCCCCACCACACAATTGATAGCTGTTAGAAATTGCATGGCCAACCTGGAGAAAAAAGGAAAAAAATAGCAGCAACAGCCTATCAAATCACGAGCTCAACTGATCAATCCATCACACAGTCTGAGTATCAGCAATTAATACAGATGCTACAAAAATAGTAAATTCCAAACAGGGGGAGTAGCTTCACAGGTATTTTTCATTGCCTAATCAATTACATATCGAGGAATACTTAGATTATTGATTCTGGAGCTAGTGATCATATTACATGTGACAAGAACCTATTTAGTGTTGTTAATCAAGAACTGGATAGCTCTATTATTGTGCAATTGCCAAATGGAAATGTTGCACGTGTGACTACCACAGGGACAATCAATCTTAGCTCCCAGCTTACTCTCTCTAAAGTCCTATATGTTCTAGAATTTCAATTTAATCTTATCTCTGTGTCTAGAGCCTGTGAGGAAAATTCTTGTAAGGTTTCCTTCATTGCTGATAGCTGTCTCTTTCAGGCCCTTTCGACTGGGAAACTGATAGGCTAAGGTAATCTGTCTGAAGGACTATATTTCTAGCGAAATTAGCAAATTTTGATCAATTTCATTGTAATAAAAAATCATTGTGTAATTTGACTACCAATGATAAACAGTTCATTTTGCATTCTAGAATGGGTCATAGTTCTCAATTTCCTTGTTAGCAGTGTTATATCTGTCCACTTGCTAAACAATCCCGTATTCATTTTCCATTGAGCACAATTCGTGCAAGTGATTCATTTTCCTTGCTTCACATTGATATCTGGGGTCCTTATCATACACAAACCATGATGGGTCCCTTTTTTCCTCACCATTGTAGATGACCACTCAAGGGCCACATGGATTTTTCTTATGCAATCTAAGGGTCAGGTCATCTCCCATTTAAGGTCTTTTCTTTCTTTAGTGAAAACTCAATTTGGCAAGACAATCCGTCGAATACGAACGGATAATGGAAAGGAATTCCTTAACAACGAATGCAGCTGTTTACTGTCATCCCAAGGGATATTACACGAAATTTCTTGCACATATACTCCACAGCAGAATGGAATAGTGGAGAGGAAACATTGTCACATATTAGAAGTAGCTCGTGCTTTGAAGTTTCAGGCTTCCATCCCTAACAATTTTTGGGGAGACTGTGTTTTAACTACAGTTTATTTGATCAATCGAATGCCAACCAAGATTCTTGACGGTAGAAGTCCTTTCGAATTGATTTTTGGAAAGAAGCCGAATATGAATCATCTCAAGATTTTTGGCTGCCAGTGTTACACTACCATAGTGGGACCCAGAGATAAGATGAGTCCTCCTGCTCACCGTTGCATATTCATGGGATATCCTTCTTTACAAAAGGGGTACAGGATTTATGATCCATCTATAAGGGAATTCTTTGTCAGTAGGGATGTTTAGGGATGTTTCGTTCAAGGAGAATATCTTTCCTTTTGCTACACAGGAGTTCCACACTGACGCTACAGAACATCATCATTCTTCTCTTTTTGAAGAAACCACACATAATTCGGAATATGTTCTCTTTCCTACAAGGTGGGATAGCAGGGGCCCTTCTACATCAGAAATGGAGTTATAGCCTCTGCTGGAACCCACAAACCAACTCTCAGTCAATGAAGTTGTGCAAGATTCAACTCCTATCAATACTGACACGGACCACTCATCACCTGTTGTTCATACCGAGGGGGGGCCATTACCCCCTCCCAATACCCCGCCAAGGCGTTCTCGGCGAGCCACACGTCCACCGACTTGGACAAAGGACTATGTATGTGAGGTCAGAAACTCGCTAGGTATTCTTTTTCCCATATCCTCTTATTCTCTTTCGACCGACTGTCGGACAAACATCGTTGTTACATTTCTCGCATTTCTAAGGAACGAGAACCATCCAATTATGATGAGGCGAGCACTGACCCGCAATGGCAGAAAGCTATGCAAGCAGAATTGCAGGCTTTAGTGGACAATCAGACGTGGGAACTTGTTTCTCTACCCCCAGACCGAAAGGCCATTGGATGCAAATGGGTATATAAGATCAAGTATCGAGCAGACGGATCAGTTGAAAGATACAAGGCTCGGCTAGTGGCCAAGGGCTTCACTCAGCGAGAAGGCTTCGATTACCATGAAACCTTCTCCCCTGTCGCAAAGACGTTACGGTATGTTCCTTCCTCTCAGTAATAGCTTTTCAGGACTAGCAATTGCATCAGATGGACGTCCACAATGCCTTCCTACATGGAGAACTAGACGAAGAGATTTATATGGATGTGCCACAGGGTTTACGGAGATAGGGGGAGAATAGAGTATGTCGTCTCCGCAAATCCCTGTATGGGCTGAAGCAAGCATCCAGACAATGGTATGCAAAATTCTCTGAATCCCCGATAGCTGCCAGATTTTGACAATCCAAATTTGATTATGTTGTCTTCACATGGATCGAAGGTACATCATCTATATACTTAATGATATATGTGGATGACATACTAATCATGGGCAATGATGAGATAGCTGTCGAAAGACTCAAGAGTTATTTGCACTCGACTTTTCATATTAAAGATCTGGGGTCGCCAAAATACTTCCTTGGCATTGAAATTGCTCGTTCAGACCAAGGGATATCTCTCAGCCAGAGAAAATTTGCCATGGAAATCATATCAGAAGCTGGATTATCAGGATGTAAACCGGCCGTGATTCCAATTTAGCAAAATATCAGATTGACCACGGCAGAGTATGATACTGGAACTTCTCAAGAAGTTGATCCTACACTGGAAGATCTCATGAGTTATCAAAAACTCGTTGGAAAACTCATTTATTTAACTATAACCAGGCCGGATATCAGTTATGCAGTCCAAACACTCAGTCAGTTCATGCATAGTCCAAAACAATCATACATGAATGCAGCGCTCAAAGTGGTGAAATATTTGAAGAAATGCCCAGGTCTTGGAATTCTTCTCTCCAAGAGGTGTAACATGAAGATGACTGCATATTGTGATGCGGATTATGTGACATGTCCAGTGAGCAGAAGGTCCATAACAGGTTTCTGTATCAAATTAGGGGATTCATTGCTTTCATGGAAAACCAAAAAGCAACCAACTGTCTCCTTATTCTCAGCAGAAGCAGAATATCGAGCCATGGCAAAGACAACATGTGAAGTAGTATGGCTGCGAGGATTGCTTCAAGATCTTGGAGTACAGGCTGAAGGGCCAACAAAGTTGTTTTGCGATAATGATGCAACCCTCAAACTTGCCTCAAACCCGATAGTCCATGAAAGAACGAAACACATAGAGGTGGATTGCCACTTTACGCGAGAGAAGATCCAGCAAGGAATAATTGAGACACTGGGGATCCGAACAGAAGAACAACCAGCGGACATCTTCACTAAGCCTTTGTATCAAAGTCAGCACACGTATTTTCTAAGCAAGCTAGGTGTCTTGGATATCTACAAGTCACCAACTTGAATGGGAGTATTGGAAGATACACATGAAGATTGACAGCATCAATCATGATCAATTAAGTATCGGATCTAATCGGATCCGATCGGATTGAAATTGTAAAAATATTTTCTTGCTTCTTTTATACACATCTTGTATTATAAACATATTGTACATGTAAATTGAAGATACACGGAAAGAATACAAAAAATTCTTCTTTCTCTGCAATTCCTATTCAGTTTCTTACTATATATTACTCGATGACAGATCCAACTCGAAATATGGCGTGAAGCACGAGTCATATATTATTATTACTATTATAATCAAGTAGTTGGGGTAGTAGTTACTGGTCGTTGGTTCCAAGATGAAAATTGTTCGTAAAGGCGCGGGGTGATGGCGATGACGGGACCAGACCAAGACCGCAGCAAGAGGACATCGGATAAAATCGACGGCCACCGAGATCCGACCGTGGGCCAACGCCTGCTGGTTCCTGCAACCGGTGACTTGTCGTGACTTGGCTCCCCCCATAATGCTCTCCGTCTACTAAAATACCGATCCAATCAGCGCATAATTCGAGAACAAGAAAAGATCAAAATATCTTCGGGACGAATAACAAAGTGAAGTGGGTGTCGTCCCATCATCTTCCTCCTCGACCGGGCTTCAGCCAACCAGAACAACTCCATCGTCCATGGAGGCCAGCGCATCAGGAACCGCAGGAAAACCCATCAAGTGCAGAGGTTCGCACTCTTCACGCACATGTTTCCTTCTCCTCCTTTTTTCCCTCGCTTTACTTCCGATTATGGTACTGGTGATGTGCTGGAATAGTTGAAATCTTGTCCTGGGGGAAAAAATCGAGCAGCTGCAGTGTGCAGAAGAGCAGGGGAGCCGCTGGTGATGGAGGAGATAGAGGTGGAGCCGCCGAAGGCGTGGGAGGTTCGCATCAAGATCGTCTGCACCTCCATTTGCCACACCGACGTCACGTTCTGGAAGATGGACTCCGTAATGCGCACCATCTTTTTATGGAAACTGTGTTTCTGTTTGATTAGAAGGTATTAACAAGGTATGAACTTCAAGATGATGATGGTACAACGTGCCGCATTATTTTGTTCAGGGTCCATTCGCCGTTTTCCCGAGGATCTTGGGTCATGAAGCCGTCGGGTACGTATTTGTTCCCTTCTTTGCGTCAACTCTACGCGTTTTCACTTGACTGTCGCTTTTTCTCTTTTTCCATGGGGGGAGGGAGGGAGAGAGAGAAAGTAAACTCTTGAGTTCATTAATTAGATGATATGGGGACATGTCTTAGCTAATTACACGGGTTAATCACAAGAAATCGTCGACGTAAGTTATATTAAATTCGGGATGCGTTCGAAAGTTGCTGAAGAAAGCACATATCGCGAATTGAATACGAAGTGGATAGATATCCTCTTCTTT
Organism: Eucalyptus erythrocorys; assembly: GCA_014182555.1. Taxonomy (NCBI): domain Eukaryota; kingdom Viridiplantae; phylum Streptophyta; class Magnoliopsida; order Myrtales; family Myrtaceae; genus Eucalyptus; species Eucalyptus erythrocorys. Next base: position 57,523,646 of record CM024602.1, read on the forward strand.
TTCCCTAAACGGGTGTGCCAAATTAATGTCTTTTACATATTCTCGTCCGAGCGGCAAAATGATTCTTCGATCGATCAATAAAATTAGTGGGAAAAAAGAGCAAGAATATAGTCAACATTTTAGCGAACCAAATCGAAATCAACCAGGTTTCTTGGAAACGAAGGTGAGGCGAAAGATGAAGGCGGCCCGGTTCGTGTGATGTACATGACGAATTTGAGTGCTGAAAACATTTGATTTTGAAGGGTGGTGGAGAGCGTGGGGGAGGAGGTGGAGGAGGTGGAGGCAGGGGACACGGTGTTGCCTGTGTTCTGGTCCAACTGCGAGAAGTGCAGAGATTGCGAGTCCTCCAGAGGCAACAACTGCTCCGTTTTCGCGAACCGGCCTCCCAGTCTCGGAATGCCGAGGGACGGAACCGCCAGGTCTTCTTTCTCCTCTTCTCTCGCCCCCTCTCTTCTCCCGTTTCTTCTCGTTCTTCCTTCTCCTCTCCTTCCCGCCCAACCCGGCTCTCGTGCGGGCGGACGTTGCGGCCTATGGATCATTAAAGAAAGTGGTGGACCGGCAGGTTTAGTGCAGCCAAGAATGGGGAGGCCATACATCACTTCTTGGGAGTGTCCAGCTTCTGCGAGTACACGGTGGTGGACGTGGTTCACGTTGTCAAGATCAGCTCCCCCATCCCTGTCGACAGAGCCTGCCTCCTCAGCTGTGGTGTCTCCACCGGTGAGTTCTTCCTCGCCGTGCTTGTTTGATGTGGCCGTATAATGTCCCGAGTTCGGAGTCGTCTGAGATGAATTGATCGCCGTGGAATTACCGATTCGCAGGAGTTGGAGGTGCATGGAAGGTGGCTAACATAGAGCGAGGCTCCTCTGTCGTCATCTTTGGTCTCGGAGTGGTCGGACTTGCGGTGATCTCTCATTTCCTTTTCGTCCCTCGTCCATTTCGACGCGCCCTAAGTTGTGTGGCTCATGACCTAAGTTGATATTTCATGACGTCAATATGATGAGGATAATGCGTCCTTTTTGTCCCCCATTCATTTCCACTCGCCCTAAATGGCTCAAGACCTAAGTTGATACCTCATGCCATGATTATGGAGATTGATGACGACATCGCGTCCTTGTTTAAATGGCTCAAGACCTAATTCGATACTTCATGTCGTGATCATGGAGATTGATGACGATATTGCATCCTTTGTATCCCTTTTGTCCATTTCCAAGCGCCCTATAAGTTGGACGGGTTGATTCCAAAGCCAATAATTCATGCCATGATCGTGGAGATTGACAATGACATCGGGTCCCTTTTTGTCCCTTACCATTTCCACCTGCCCTGAGTTATATGGCTCAAAAACTAAGTCGACACTTCATGTCATGATCATGGAGACGACACTATTGCGTATAGAGTAACCAGTATTTCCCTAAATTCAGGCATTGCGTGCATACATTTTCCTTCTCGATCCATATATAATAGCCAATAACGGTTTGCCACAGCTAGCATTTTTGCTCGTGATAGAGGCAACATTTCTTTCGTTCTTTCTATTTTATTTTGTGAATCTCAATTGGGTTTATCGAAAGAACATGCCAAGTGCCATATCTCACGGATTCTTGAACATTGTAGGTAGCAGAAGGCGCGAGGCTGAGAGGAGCCTCGAAGATCGTTGGAGTGGACTTGAATCCTGACAAGTTCGAAATAGGTCAAGCTTTTTGATAGTGCTTCTCTCTATTATTAGTGATACCTAGAGATTTATCTACGAAGGGTAAATAGTTCCAGTTATGTGAGGCTTCATCTACTCTCTTGACGCATTAATTTAAGAAAATTGAACATACCCAATTGACATTTTTTGGGGGGGTTAATGGCAGGAAAGAAGTTCGGGGTCACCGATTTCGTCAACCCCAAGGCTTGTGGAGAGAGGCCAGTCAGTGAGGTTGGTGCCAATTTTTGGAGTCCTTCATTGTTCTTATGCGTATGGAGAATGAACATGAACGAGATCGATGTGCTTGAAATTTTAATGCTCGCCGTGATCAGGTGATTAAAGAAATAACGGATGGGGGTGCAGATTACAGCTTTGAATGCGTCGGATTGGCTTCAGTGATGGCGGACGCCTTCAATAGCAGCCGAGAGGTTCTTCCTCTTCTCTCATTTTCTCTCTTTCTAAGATCCCGAAATATAATTGGATAGGCTCATTTTATGAATGGCGTGTTGAATAGAATTGCAATTTAGAAATACTATGAAAACCATATTTAATATAAAAATAATAACACAAATAATCCATAAACTTTGGCCTAATATATAACGTGATCCATGAATTTTAATTTAATGTGCAATGCAATCCTTGAACTTATGGAAGTCCAGAGACCACATTGAGTACATTATTAAGTTAAAATTCAGGGATTATATTATACATTAGATAAAATTCACTCGTATCATTTTCACTTTTAACATGGCTTATACTTCCGTCTAAATCACAAGGACAAGGACCTGAAGTAACATAATTGAACGCGCCTCTCAATTTGAGCGATGCCTATCGTTGACTTTTTCGAAACATCTTGCCCGTGCCAAGTTTCCCAATGATTCCCATGAGCTGCAACGTTGAAAAAGTGTTGTGCAGCATTTCATGTTCAGAAACTGCAGTGGCTACAATATTTAAAAAAAAAAAAAAGCAGCAGCAGCTAAAGCTACAGTGTTGCGCATTGAATTTGTAAAAAACGTGCAAGGAATGCGATGCTTGAGTAGCTCATGAATTGTGGTTACGGAGGCGAGCAGGGCGGAGGGAAGACGGTGATCCTCGGGGTGGAGTCGCGGGGGGCGCCGCTGAGCCTCGGCTCCTACGAGATCTTGAGAGGCAGGACGGTGGTGGGCTCCTACTTCGGCGGCCTGAAACCCAAGTCCGACGTCCCTCTCCTCGCTCAGAAGTACCTGGATCAGGTTTGATCCCTCGCTTTCAATCGCGTCGTGACGTTCTTTCGTAACGCTCGATCCGTTTGGTTTTTCGCCCCGTTTATTCGGATGCCTGCCGTGATATCTCACGAGAGCACGACGGCATTGGCTGATTTCTGAAGCAGGAGCTCAACTTGGACGACTTCATAACGCAGGAGGTGAGCTTCCAGGATATCAACACGGCTTTCGATCTGCTGCTCCAAGGAAAAAGCCTCCGCTGCATCATATGGATGGACGGATAGTTTTGCCGCTTTCCGTCGTTACCGCGATGTCAAATGTTTCGACACATAACACTAATGTCGATTCATGCATTCAATTTCAATTTTTGTTGCCATATTCACACCTCGTGTAATGGTCGACGCATCAACGATCAAATAATAAGAATGGTCCCGTTTGGTTGCTTACCCAAAATTTACCAAATTGCCTTGTATTTTCGGGAAAAAGAAGAAGTCGTGCGCACAAAAACCTTATGGCCAAATCTCTCCCTCCTCCGCCACCAGCGTTGTTTGGAGTTGCCGGTCCCATTCTCGCCTCGCTTGTTAGTCGATTATACTAGGGCTATGCAACCGAACTGAATATACTCGATTCCCGGACCAGCCCACCTGGAAAACAGGGTCGAGAACCGATTCCCATTGAAATCGGTCTGGGAACCGATTCTCAAAATTTGGAACCGATTTAAACCGGTTCGGGAATAGGTTCCGAGTGATTACCCACCCAGAAACCGATTCCGGGACTAGTTCCCGGACCGGTTTTGTAAGTAGAGGTCAAAAACCCTTTTTTTCCCCCAATTTCTATTCTTACTCTCGCAATCACATGAAGTTTTTCCTCTTAGCTCTCTCAAACACGCACGAGAGGATATGCCTCTTCCCCACTTGCTTCCCTCCCTCTCGCACTATCCGATGGACGGACAGTGTTCGTCACCGCCAAATTCTTGTGTATCACATGAATTAGCTCGTCTAATTTCTCTTTTGTAGGAGGAGTTATGGTTGCATAAATGAGTAGCTTCATGTAGTAGTTATTGGAATAAGACTAATATTAGACCTATGTTTTTTTTTTTTTTTTTTGGTAAAAATAGATCCATGTTTGTTGCTAATTCTTTACCTTATGTTTTTATTTATTATAATTAGCCTTGTGGATCCTTAATTTTTCGTTTAGTTAAAAAGTTTATGTATTTATTTATTACAAGTGGTTAATGTTTCTGTCACGAATCCGAGTAGAAGAGTAATGTGAGAATTTGTGTGAAGAGGAAAATTGTATGCTCTTCATTAATTTCTATATCTATTACAAGAATGTATGTATCGTACAAGAGGACTCAATAAAAAAGTAAATGAATTCTTCTAATCTTTCTAGTCCTAAAATAATCACATCTCCTATCAATTACAATCAAAACAAATCTTCAATAAGATCCAATCATATCTTCTTTCAACACTCTCTCTCAAGCTGGTGGCTTTTATATATCCAAGACGCCCATTTAGAAGATATGTATGTTGTCTCTGACAAAGAGGTTTAGTGAATATATCCGCGGGCTGTTCCGTGATCCTGATCCCTCTCATGTCAATGATCCCTTCTTTTATCTTCTCTCGAGTAAAATAGCAATCAACTTCTATATGTTTTGTCATTTCATGTAGAACAGGATTTGCTGCAAGTTTGAGTACCAGATCATTATCACAAAAGAGTGATATCGGACCTTTAACTTGTATCCCAAGGTCCAGAAGTAAGCCTTGTAGCCATACTATCCACAAACAATCTTAGCCATAGATCGATATTCAACTTCTGTCGATGACAATGATACAGTGGATTGTTTCTTTGTCTTCCATGAAAGTAATGAATCCCCAAATTTGATGCAAAAACCAATGATAGATCTCCTACTCATGGGACATGTAGCATAGTCCGCATCACAATAGGCTGTCATCTCCATATTGTACTTTCTAGAGAGGAGTATCCCTAGTCCTGGACATTTCTTAAGGTATTTCACCACTTTTAGGGCTACATTCATGTGTGACTGCTTTGGACTGTGCATGAATTGACTAAGAGTTTGTACTGCATAGCAAATGTCTGGCCTAGTCATATTGAGGTAGATAAGTTTTCCAACAAGTCTTTGATAGCTTGTCGAATCCTTTAACAGTGGATCATCAGAGGAGGAAGTCCCAGCATCATAATCAACACTAGTCAACTTGGCATTCTGTTCAATGGGAATAATTACCGGTTTGCATCTTGATAATCCCGCTTCAGATATAATCTCCATCACAAACTTTCGCTGATTGAGGGAAATCCCTAGATTAGAACAAGCTATCTCTATTCTAATAAAATATTTAGGTGACCCTAAATCTTTGATATGAAAAGACGAATGTAGATCATCTTTAAGCTTCTTTACAGCGGAATCATTATTTTTCATAACAAGTATGTTGTCAACATAAATCATCAAGTATATGGACGACGTACCTTTTTTCTAAGTGAATAAAGCATAATCATGCTTGGACTGCTCGAAACCAGCTCTCGTTAGTGCAGCAGTAAACTTGGCATACCACTGTCGAGAAGCCTGTTTCAATCCATAAAAAGATTTGCGGAGATGACATACCTTAGACTCCCTCTGTCTCTGTAATCTCTGTGGAAGGTCCATGTAAATCTCATCTTCTAGGTCACCATGGAGAAAGGCGTTGTGGACATCCATCTGATGCAATGGCCAGTTGCGAAAGGCAGCAACCGATAAGAAAGAGCGAACCATGACATCCTCGGCCACCGGAGAAAATGTCTCATGATAGTCAAACCTTTCCGCTGTGTAAAGCCCTTGGCCACCCACCGAGCCTTATATCTTTCCACAGAGCCATCTGCTCTGTATTTGATCTTATAGACCTATTTACATCCAATGGGCTTGCGATCAGAAGATAATGACACGATCTTCCAAGTGTGATTATCAATTAGGGCTTTAAGTTCCGCCTCCATTGCCTTTTGCCAACGTTCATCATGCACAACCTCATTATAGCTAGAAGGCTCTCTTTCCTCAGAAATTTAGCTAATGCAACATAAATATTCTGATGACAACCGGTTGAAAGATACATAAGAGGAGATAGGATAACGAGTACCTGACGATGTTGATGAGGAGTAGACATAATCTTTAGTCCAAGCTATTGGGCGAGTGATTCGACCAGATCTTCGTGGTGGCTCATCCAGTACCTCCAAAGACGATTCTTCAATACTGGTAGGTTCTCCACAATTTGTCTCCTGGGATTCCCATTCCATGGAATGTTGATCAACTGAATTGTTAGTAGATGACTCATTGCGCGATGAAGGCGATACTGTATCCACTATCTGATGTCTTGGAAGAGAGGTAATAAGATATGATTCTCCAGAAGATAGATCTTCTTCTGACAAGAATCAATGATTAGTTCCCATATTATCTGCAAACATAGAAGTACTATCCCAGAAAGGGAAAATATCTTCATTCCCTGCTAATAAAAAATTCTCCGATTGACTATTCATAAACTCGATAACCCTTTTTCAAGTTGGGATATCCCATGAAAATGCACTGTCGAGCACGGGGGGCCATTTTATCCCGGGGGCCTACTGTAGCCACATAACATAGACAGCCAAACACTTGGAGATGACTCAAATCTAGTTTCTGCCCATACAATAATTCAAACGGAGTTTTGCCTTCTAGAATGCGTGATGGCATAAGATTTATCATATATACCGCAATGACCACACAATCTCCGCAAAAATTTTCTGGTATAGATGCTTGGAACTTAAGAGCACGTGCCATTTCTAAGAGATGACAGTACTTTCACTCAACAACTCCATTTTGCCGTGGAGTATAAGTGTAGGTACTTTCTTGCAAATTTGCATCTGAGGAAAGAAAGGAAGTACATTCACCATTGAAAAATTCTCTTCCATTATCAGTGTGGATGTGACGAACTGATTTTCCAAACTGGGTTTATAGGAAAGGAAGATTTTAAGATGAGAAAGAACTTGACCTTTTGATTGGATGAGGAAAACCCAGGTGGCACATGAGAAATCGTCCACAATTGTGAGAAAAAATCTTGAACCATCATGATTTAATGTGTGATATGGTCCCCAGACATCAGCATGAATTAAAGAAAAAATGTCGTCTACTCGAGTCTTGCTGTTTTAAAAGGGGACACGAGTTTGTTTTGCCAAATGGCAAACAGGACATTGAGGACGAGGGAAAGAAGCGGTGTGACCTAATCTTTGATGATGAAGAAAATTTCTTTCATTGGCAACAATGTTACACAATGGTTTATTGAATGCAACAGAAGATAATTTAAAATTGCCTGGAAGATTAATCCAAAAATATAGTCCTTGATAGATTCTATCCAAGCCCATCAATTTGCCAGTCGAAAAGACATGAAATAGACATTTATCAGAGTCAAAAGAGACATGACAAGAATTTTCTTCACAAGCTCGAGAGACTGACATGAAATTAAAATGGAAAGTAGGAACGTAAATGACATTTTTGAGAATGATGAGTAGACTAAGATTCACAGTGTCAGTCATTCCAACATGTGTGGTGTTTCCATTGGGGATTTGTACTGATATAGGAAAGGATAACTTTTTGATATTGGAAAAGAATTTTGGATTACAGACAATGTGATCACTAGCTCCTGTATCAATGATCCATGCATCCTTTGAAATTGAGTTCATAAGACAATAAGAGATACCTGTGAAACTCCCAGATTTGTCAGAAGGATCCAATTTCTTTAGGGCTTCCATCAGTTCCTGATATTCCCCATGAGTAATTGACTTGTCTGCTAATTTACTCGTCACCTGAAAGATAGTTGGAAACTTCCCCTTTTCCTTTTCACCAGGTTTACTATTTAATTTCCAGCAATTTTCAACTGTGCGATGCGGGCATTTACAATATTCACAATACAACTTACCCTTTCCTTTTTGATTTTTTGTGAATGAGGAAGACCTGTTTACGGCATGGGCCGTTGTTCCCCCATATGGGCCTTCGACTGGTGCGAAAAATTGGTTTCGTGGGCCATCGGGCCCAGCAAAGAAATGGCCGCGTGGGCCATCCGACCCATAGAAAGTTGCTCCACGTGGACCGTTAGATTCAATGGCCCTGCCATTCTGCGCACCGTCGAATCCAGCGGCTCCAAGGATTGATCGTTAGTCGTCCGATCAATCAAACTGATTATAGCCATCCGTCACCCTGTGATATCCTCTAGGGTTTTCGTGGAACCCTAGAGCGAGTCCCCGATTTTCTCTTCCTCCCGTGACTCTCTGTAGCGAGCAAGAGGAAACCCTCGCCGCCAGAGCCACGCTCTCACCTTCCTTTCCGTGATCTGCTGCTTTCTGTTGGCTTTCCTCCTGGATAGCAAGCTGGTAGATACGGCCAAGCCTTGGCATCAGCTCCATGGTTAAGATCTGCGATCGAAACGAAAGGTAAGATTCGTTTAATATGAGGAGAAATCTGATCGCTTTCTCCTTGTCTCGCATCCTTTTGTACTACTGTAAAATTGGCTCTGGCCAGTCGAATTTTTCTTTGGCCACTTCCGGTTCATTCCATAGACCCGAAAGTTTGTTAAAAATTGCAGCAACAGTCATGTTTCCCTGTTTTAAATCCGAGATCTGTTGCGTCAAAGAAAAAATCTTTACTTGATCCAATTTTCCATACATTTCCTTGATGTTTTCCCACATTTGTTTCAAGTCCTCCGTCGGGGGAAGACTAGTCGCGACTTTGGAAGCGATGCCGTTTCCGATCCAAGTTCTGACTAATTGATTGCAATTTTTCCAAAGTTGCGCTAGTCGCTTCTTAGGCGGAATCGGAACCGTTCCGTCAATAAAGCCCTCCTTATCTTTCATTACCAGTGCGTGCCGAAACTCGCGCGACCATCTCGAGTAATTTTCTGGTCTAGTTAATTGTTGAGCAACAAGTTTTAGATTTGATCCGTCGGCATTACTTGTGAAAAGAGGGTTGCCAGGCTTCGGCTGGCTACTGGCAGCGTAGATCTAGTATGGGAGAAACCCTGGCAGCGAATTTGGGTAGGGATTCGCCCCCAAACCCAATCCGCCAAATCCGGTTGTATGACCCGTATTTGCAAAAGGAACCCGGGTAGAGATTCATTCCCATACCTGGTTCGGCTAATTCACCTGTCTGCTGTGAACTGGTGGTTGTGCCTACCTCGTTGTTGGCTGGTAGGCCTCCATCAGTCTGAACACCATTTCGAAATCCCGACAATGATGCATTTGGGCCCGGCCCATAGTACCAAGGACATGGTACCCATTGGTAAGGTTGGCCCGAATAGGGCTGCCCCAAATTGACCTGAGCCAGAACAGATGCCCATTGCGCATGCTGAATTTGAGTCTGCGGTTGGGTCTGCCCTTTAGACATAATAACGACTGATGATGATTCTTGGATCTATGAGGCTGGTGGCATTGTTTCACCTGCAAGACTGATCACTGGATCCTAAGGTAGGTGTTTGTGGTTTTGTCATAATGACAATTTTCTAAAAAATTCCGCAACAACTCTGTTTTGCATATTGGTTTTCTGGACAAAGAAGTAAAGGTTGAATGGAGAATTTTCTACGGATGCTATTCTGTTTTGTGAGTGTCGCAACAACAAGAAACAGAGAAGAAACGGATGTTGTTCTGTTTTGCGAGTATCACAGCAACAAGAAACAAGGAAGAAACGGAGGTAATTCAGTTTTTGCGGATGCTGTTCTGTTTTGCGAGTGTCGCAACAACAAAAAAAAGAGAAGAAACGGATGCTGTTCTGTTTTGCGAGTATCGCAGCAATGAGAAACGGGGAAGAAACGGAGGTAATTCAGTGCGAAAGCTATGCCAGGATCAAGACATGCTCTAATACCATGTCACAAATCCGAGTAGGAGAGTAATGTGGGAATTTGTGTGAATAGAAAAATTAGATGCTCTTCATGAATTTTTGTATCTATTACAAGAATGTATATATCGTACAAGAGGACTCAATAAAAAAGTAAATAAATTCTTCTAATCTTTCTAGTCCTAAAATAATCACATCTCCTATCAATTACAATCAAAATAAATCTTCAATCAGATCCAATCATATCTTCTTTCAATAGTATCAATACAAATTATAATGATTACGTTATTTTCTCACTTATTAATATAAAATTTGAAGTCGTATAGAATATCGGGAGATTGTAAAACAAGTTTCAATGAAAACATGATTGACCCTGGAATCGAATCAGAAAAACAGGATAAGTCAGGTACATGGTCCAATACAAACAAGGTTGGGTATAGGGTCCAGAAAAGAGGAACCGCTTATAACAGGGTCGAGTACAGGTCCAGGTCTAGACCCTACCCACCTTGGACCCGATCACCCCAAGATTATGCCATGTATCTGTAACACGTTGATAAGTCGGCCGAGACATAATTGATGGATTGGTGTCAAGATTCAAAATAAAAGAGGGTTTTTCTTCGAGAGGAAAAATTGGGTTGGAGTCGTAGTACCCAGACAATGCAACTGATTGAATACATTACGTCAATCGTGCAATCGATGAATAGAACTTAAGATTAATATCACCAAAAACTTCAACATGATACATTCAAGCCAAATTTACTCAAAATTAATTTTTGCATCATCTGGAACACCCCCGTCATATTTTCTTTGAACTAATTTTTGTGTTGCGAAAAATTTCAAATCAATAAACCTATAATAGATTTACCTTAAATTGACGTATCCAAGCCATATTTATCCCAAATTATGTTAATTTGAGATTTGTTGGAAGTAAACGTTGCGTGGATAAAGTTTGAGATTTTTTATAACATAAAAATTAGCTCAGGATAAATGGAGTAAAAAGGATCAGGCCCAGTGGATCTTGCTCCATGTGACGTAAGAGATTAAGCAAAGGCCCTCGATCCCAAAACATTGCAGAGCGTTCGGGACTGGCGACTCACAAATCAAATCTTTTAGAGGGTTGCGTGGGAAGCTACCTTGATTGAGGGTGCTAATTGGAGATAATATTTAAAGAAACTGAGATTTCAAACACCATTCTCACATTTCACTCACCTACCGCATTGCATTCCTAACCTCTACCGTGAATAAATGTTGAAGACTTCCCGTTTCTGGAAATGAAAGTACGTGGCCAAAGGAAATGTATTTGAAGACTACTCAATAGTTAAAAGATAGGAACAATCGACCAAGATCAAAGTAATGATGACTTTGAATTAGTAACATATGGTGAAAAATAGAGGTGATGTGGTCAAATTAAAATGTCACAATTGGCTTAACCATGTGGTTCCAAAATAGATAGTTGATTAATGACCAAGATATATAATTAATCAGTACATAGACAAGAAAATTAGTGTTTGTTCTTAATGTTCATAAGTCAAAAAAAATTTTGAAGCCACTAAAATGTTCCACAAAGTTTCCAAAGACTCGGAGAATGACAACTTAGTAAATTTTTTCCGCATCACATATTCTATACGTAAACTTGGACCTTTATCAATCTGCACAGATGTTCCGGAATTTAATTTTCTGTACTTATTTTTGCTTTCTTAGGTTAATATTATTTTTAGGAAAACTTCATTGGGAATTCACCTTTTGCTATATATCTCTATGATTTACGAAGCATAAATTTTTTCCTTTCTTCTATCCCTTTATCAATCTTCGACCTCCTAACATTACAACAAAGATACGAATGCTACAGTTCAATCACCTCGGCTCCTTATCACATCTCTTTTGACTAACATTCTCAACAGTTCAAAGCTATGGAAAAGATGTGCCTGCGTGAAGCACAAGTCATAGATTACTTGATGACAGATCTGACTCGAAATATGGCGTGAAGCACGAGTCATATATTATTATTACTATTATAATCAAGTAGTTGGGGTAGTAGTTAATGGTCGTTGGTGGTTTCAAGATGAAAATTGTTCGTAAAGCCAGGCACGGGGGGATGGCGATGACGGAACCAGACCAAGACCGCAGCAAGAGGACAACGGATAAAATCGACCGCCACCGAGATCCGACCGTGGGTCAACGCCTGCTGGCTCCAGCAACGGGTAACTTGGCTCCCCCGATAATGCTCTCCGTCTACTAAAATGCCGATCCAATCAGCGCATAATTTGAGAACAAGAAATGATTAAAATATCTATGAGAACAAGAATAAAGGGCAGTGGGTATCGTCTCATCATCTTCCTCCTCGACCGGGCTTCAGCCAGCCAGAACAACTCCATCGTCCATGGAGACCGACGCATCAGGAAACGCAGGAAAACCCATCAAGTGCAGAGGTTCGCACTCTTCACGCACATGTTTCCTTCTTCTTTTTTCCCTCGCTTTACTTCCGATTATGGTACTGGTGATGTGCTGGAATAGTTGAAATCTTGTCCTGGGCGAAAAAAACGAGCAGCTGCAGTGTGCAGAAGAGCAGGAGAGCCGCTGGTGATGGAGGAGATACAGGTGGAGCCGCCGAAGGCGTGGGAGGTTCGCATCAAGATCGTCTGCACCTCCATCTGCCACACCGACCTCACGTTCTGGAAGATGGACTCCGTAATGCGCACCATCTTTTTATGGAAACTGTGTTTCTGTTTGATTAGAAGGGATTAACAAGATAAGAACTTTAACAAGATGATGGTACAACGTGCTGCGTTATTTTGTTCAGGGTCCATTCGCCGTTTTCCCGAGGATCTTGGGTCATGAAGCCGTCGGGTACGTATTTGTTCCCTTCTTTGCGTCAACTCTACGCGTTTTCACTTGACTGTCGCTTTTTCTCTTTTTCCATGGGGGGAGGGAGGGAGAGAGAGAGAGTAAACTCTTGAGTTCATTAATTAGATGATATGGGGACATGTCTTAGCTGGTTACATGGGTTAATCACAAGAAATCGTCAACGTAAGTTATATTAAATTCGGGATGGTTCGAAAGTTGCTGAAGAAAGCACATATCGCGAATTGAATACGAAGTGGATAGATATCCTTTTCTTTTTCCCTAAACGGGTGTGCCAAATTAATGTCTTTTACATATTCTTGTCCGAGCGGCAAAATGATTCTTCGATCAATAAAATTAGTGGGAAAAAAGAGCAAGAATATAGTCAACATTTTAGCGAACCAAATCGAAATCAACCAGGTTTCCTGGAAACGAAGGTGAGGCGAAAGATGAAGGCAGCCCGGTTCGTGTGATGTACATGGCGAATTTGAGTGCTGAAAATATTTGATTTTGAAGGGTGGTGGAGAGCGTGGGGGAGGAGGTGGAGGAGGTGAAGGCAGGGGACACGGTGTTGCCTGTGTTCTGGTCCAACTGCGAGAAGTGCAGAGATTGCGAGTCCTCCAGAGGCAACAACTGCTCCGTTTTCGCGAACCGGCCTCTCGGTCCAGGAATGCCCAGGGACGGAACCACCAGGTCTACTTTCTCCTCCTCTCTCGCCCCCTCTCTTCTCCCGTTTCGATTCCCGTTTCTTCTCGTTCTTCCTTCTCCTCTCCGTCCCGCCCGACCCGGGTCTCGTGCGGGCGGACGTAGCGGCCTATGTATGGATCATTAAAGAAAGTGGTGGACCAGCAGGTTTAGTGCGGCCAAGGATGGGGAGGCCATACATCACTTCTTGGGAGTGTCCAGCTTCTGCGAGTACACGGTGGTGGACGTGGTTCACGTTGTCAAGATCAGCTCCCCCATCCCCGTCGACAGAGCCTGCCTCCTCAGCTGTGGTGTCGCCACCGGTGAGTTCTTCCTTGACGTGCTTGTTTGATGTGGCCGTTTAGTGTCCCGAGTTCGGAGTCATCTGAGATGAATTGATCGCCATGGAATTTACCGATTTGCAGGAGTTGGAGGTGCATGGAAGGTGGCCGACATAGAGCGAGGCTCCTCCGTTGTCATCTTTGGTCTCGGAGCGGTCGGACTTGCAGTAATCTCTCATTTCCTTTTCGTCCCTCGTATAGAGTAACCAGTATTTCCCTAAATTCAGGCGTTGCGTGCATATATTTTCCTTCTCGATCCATATATAATAGCCAATAACGGTTTGCCACAGCTAGCAATTTTGCTCGTGATAGAGGCAACATTTCTTTCGTTCTTTCTATTTTATTTTGTGAATCTCAACTGGGTTTATCGAAAGAACATGCCAAGTGCCATATCTCACGGATTCTTGAACATTGTAGGTAGCAGAAGGCGCGAGGCTGAGAGGAGCTTCGAAGATCATTGGAGTGGACTTGAATCCTGACAAGTTCGAAATAGGTCAAGCTTTTTGATAATGCTTCTCTCTATTATTAGTGATACCTAGAGATTTATCTATAAAGGGTAAATAGTTCCAGTTATGTGAGGTTTCATCTACTCTCACTTGACGCGTTAATTTAGGAGAATTGAACGTACCCAATTGACATTTTTTGCGGGGGTTAATGGCAGGAAAGAAGTTCGGGGTCACCGATTTCGTCAACCCCGAGGCTTGTGGAGAGAGGCCAGTCAGTGAGGTTGGTGCCAATTTTTGGAGTCCTTCATTGTTCTTATGCGTATGGAGAATGAACATGAACGAGATCGATGTGCTTAGAAATTTAATGCTCGCCGTGATCAGGTGATTAAAGAAATAACGGATGGGGGTGCAGATTACAGCTTTGAATGCGTCGGATTGGCTTCAGTGATGGCGGACGCCTTCAATAGCAGCCGAGAGGTTCTTCTTCTTCTCTCATTTTCTCTCTTTCTAAGATCCCGAAATATAATTGGATAGGCTCATTTTATGGATGGCTTGTTGAATAGAATCACGAATTAAAAAGAATATGAAAACCACATTTAATATAGAAATAATAACACAAATGATTTATGAATTTTAACTTTATGTGTAATATGATCCATGAACTTTTATTTAATGTGCAACGAGATCCATGTACTTATAAAAGTCTAGGGAGCATATCAAGTATATCGAAAGTTTATATACAACATTATATATTAAGATGAAATTCATGGATCACATTATACGTTAGATCACAGTTCAAAATTCATTTATGTCTTTTCCACTTTTAACATGGCTTATATGTCAATTTAAATCACAAGGACAAGGACATGAAGTGATATAATTGAACGCGCCTCTCAATTTGAGCGATGCCCATCGTTGACTTTTTTGTCTTGCCCGTGCCAAGTTGGCCAAAGATTCCCATGAGCTGCAATGTTGAAAAAGTGTTGTGCAGCATTTCATGATCTGAAACTGCAGGTGCTACAATATTATTAAAAAAAAAAAAAAAAGCACACACACACACAAGCAGCAGCTAAAGCTACAGTGTTGTGCATTGACTTTGTTAAAAACGTACAAGGAATGCGATGCTTGAGTAGCTAATGAATTGTGGTTACGGAGGCGAGCAGGGCGGAGGGAAGACGGTGATCCTCGGGGTGGAGTCGCGTGGGGCGCCGCTGAGCCTCGGCTCCTACGAGATCTTGAGAGGCAGGACGGTGGTGGGCTCCTTCTTCGGCGGCCTGAAACCCAAGTCCGACGTCCCTCTCCTCGCTCAGAAGTACCTGGATCAGGTTTGAACCCTCGCTTTCAATCGCGTCGTGACGTTCTTTCGTAACGCTCGATCGGTTTGGTTTTTCGCCCCGTTTATTCGGATGCCTGCCGAGATATCTCACGAGAGCACGACGGCATTGGCTGTTTTCTGAAGCAGGAGCTCAACTTGGACGACTTCATAACGCAGGAGGTGAGCTTCCAGGACATCAACACGGCTTTCGATCTGCTGCTCCAAGGACAGAGCCTCCGCTGCATCATATGGATGGACAGATAGTTTTTGCCGCTTTCCTTCGTTACCGCGATGTCGAATGTTATCATTTCGACACATAACACAAATGTCGATTCGTGCATTCGATTTCGATTCTTGTTGCCATATTCACACCCCGTGTAATGGTCGACGCGTCAAACTATCACATAATAAGAATGGTCCCGTTCGGTTGCTTACCCAAAATTTACCAAATTGCCTCGTATTTCCGGGAAAAAAGAAGTCGTGTGCACAAAAACCTTATGGCCAAATCTCTCCCTCCTCCGCTGCCGGCGTTGTTTGGAGTTGCCGGTCCCATTCTCTCCTCGCTTGTCGGTCGATTATACCATGTACCTGTAACACGTTGATAAGTCGGCCAAGAGATGATTGATGGATTAGTGTCTAGATTCAATAAAAACAGGGCTTTTCTCCGTCGGAAAAGGATGGAAAATTGGGTTGGAGTGGTAGTACAAGGGCAATGCAATTGATCAAATACATCACGTCAATCGTGCAATTGATGAATAAAACTAAATATTAATATCACCAAAAATCTCAAGGGAAAATTGTCCAAAAAGTTCTAAATCTATTTCACTTTTGTCAATTCGATCCTAAACCTTTTTTTTTTTTTTTCTGCCAATTGAGTCATAAACTTTTTATAATTGTGCCAATTCGATCCATCCGGTCAAAATTGGCCAGCCGGAGCTGACGTGGACGCCGGCGAAGACAACTGGCCGACGAACAATTTTTAAAAAAAATTTTAAATATTTTTTTCAAATTTTTTTTAATTTTTTTAATTTTTTCTTTCTTTTTCCACCTTCTTCTTCCTCACCGGCGGGCGAGCCTCGCCCGGCCGACGACGAGGCCGCCGTCGCCCGCCCGAGGCGAGGCCGAGGCGAGGCGAGGCGAGGCCTCGCCTAGCCATGGCGAGGTTGAGCCTCGCCGGATCCGGGCGACGGCGGCCTCGCCGTCGTTGGGCAAGGCTTGCCTTTGCCACCGGTCGACGGGGCGAGCCTCGCCCGGCAACAACGAGGCCGTCATCACCCGGCTAAGTCGAGGCTCGACCTCGCCCAACCGTGGTGAGGTCGAGCCTCGCCAAATCTGGCGAGGCTCGCCCTCGCCGGTCACTAGCGAAGGCGAGTCTCACCCAACGATGGCGAGGCCGCCTTTGCCGATTTGGCGAGGCTCGCCCTGCTGCCACCGGCGAAGGCCGAGCCTCGCCTTGGCTGGGCAACAACAGCCTCGCTGTCGCTAGGTGAGGCTCGCCCCTGCCGGCCACTGGTGAAGGCGAGCCTCGCCGTGGCTGGGCGAGGCTCGACCTCGCCGTGGCTGGTAGGGGTGATCGGGTCTAGGGTGGGGAGGGTCTGGACCTCGACCCTGTACCCGACCCTATTATAACCAGTTCCTCTTTTTTGGACCTTGTACCCGACCCTGTTTTCATTAGACCCTGTACTCAGACCACCCTGTTTTTCCGGTCCGGGAACAGGGTCAACCCTGTTTTCAATTGAACCTGTTTTGTCACCGTCCGATATCTTATACAACTTATAATTTTACGTTAATTCTCGAGAAAATGACATAATCATTGGAAAATACACTTGAAAGAAGAGCAACCCTGAAATGCATAAAGAAACACCACTTTGAAAAAAAGAAGAAGCAAACGATAATGAAAATCATTCACGATAGTTCCTCTCTAAGCATGTATTACTTAATATCTTCATTGACAAAATATCGACAATATTATATAATAATGGCAATGATATTTCTGCTAACACGCTGTCATCTTCATCCAAAAAGCAACCATCCGAATTCTTGATACGTAGCTAGAGGTTCATTGCTGCATCAATATCCTCATGTATTCCCTGCTTTATAAGCAACCAAACAGAAAATAAACAAAAAGAATGTTAAAGAGAGTATGCTTTATAAGCAACCCAACAGAAAATAAACAAAAAGATTGTTAAAGAGAGTATGATTGGGGCGTGCACAGGTAGAAACGAAGTGCTCAAAACAAGGGACTAGCCTTCCATGCATTTGCGCCTTTGATTTTGGTTGTCTCCGAGTATAGAGAGCACGTAGAGAATATGCAAAAGCTAATAAATAATGTTCCAAGACAGCAGAGCATGATGATGATTTAATGACAAAATCCTGCGTCGAGTCACATGTTAAATCGTCAATTCATCTTAATAAAAGAAAGACACAAATTCCAGCACACGTTCAGAACTATAACAAAGCATATAAGAATGCAAATCATAACAAATTTTCAACTCTCACCACGCTAAACACAAAACCCTCACCAGAACACTATAAAAACTCAAAATGCCAATAGTAATACAGCAAACAGGTTTTCAGGCGATCAAAATGATGGAAGGAGCACTGGTGAAGCGAGAGGAGAGCGCGGACGCGCGCTTGCTTCTCGCGTGCGAATGTAGTTGATTGCCATGGACAAGGCTCACCTGCAAGCGCACTCCGGTTCAAAGGAATTCTCAAGCTATTTGATTCTTCATGATGGGTTGTTTCCTATATATACGAGGCTACCTGATAAAAAAGGATAGGGCTTTTGAAATTTTAAATTAAAAAATAACTAAAGTGAGAACGGGATGCATGATTAGATGAGATTTTGTTGTTGAGGGTAATACAGCATTTAGATTGTGAAATATCGATGAAAGGTGATGAAAGTAAATTCAAATTTTGTTAGTTAGCTCAAACTAGCGTCCAGTTGGAATCAAAAGCTCGTCGCCAGGAAAGCAAGATGCCCTCCACCCTCTTTTGCATCCGGAAGCCGGGCCGAGAGAACCTCGAGGTCCCGCGGCCCCGCGTCAACCGAAAGGAGGGATCTTTCAATCCATCCAACCAACGCAGAGAAACGCCGTCCCACCACCGTCGCGACCGACGGCGACAACCACCCACGTGCTCTAAAAGCACCGGGGAAGATCAAAACCGAGAGAACACCAAAAGAGGCGGCGGAGAACTCCACCCAAAAGCGGGCGAAGACACGGCGCGCAGCCACCGAGACAAGATCAAACACTTAAGAGATGCGAAACCAAGTGCGGGAGGAGATCAAAAAGATAAAGATGCACACAACCTCAAGAGACAGAGATAGAGATGGAGAGAGAGAGTACCGAGACGGAGAGAGGAAGAGCGCCGGTTAGAGAGAGGAAGAGGTGGTCGTCCTTTGATCCCGGCGCTCGTCGCCACTCCGTTGTTGCTACAAGATCAGAATCGCACGAGCTTGAAGAGAGATTGAGAGACGAGCCTGCGATTGAGAGAGAGGGGGTGAGCAGAGAGAGGGGTGGGGAACTGACGCGATTAGGGTTTGAATGAGGGGTAGAACCGTAGAAGGCTATTAGGTTTTTTCTTTTTATAGTAATATATGAAAACCGGGTCCAAAACCGGTCCGGTTCCGGGTGGGTCTTCACTCAGAATCGGGAACTGGACCGGTTCTAACCGGTTCCCAAAAAATGGAACCGGTTCCCGGACCGGTTCTAGCAAGAACCTGTTCCCGGACCGGTTTTCCAAGTGGTCCGGTCCGGGTTCCGAGTAAACCCGGTTCGATCGCTCAGTCCTAGTGGCTGAGCGAGGCCGAGCCTCGCCTTGCCTCGACTAGGCAGCGGCAGCCTCGCCGTCACTAGGCGAGGCTCACCTTCACCAGTGGCCGACGGGGGCGAGCCTAGCCTCGCCGGCCCTCGCTTCTAGCCTATCGGCGCCGACCAAAGGAAGAAGAAGGTGGAAAAAAAAAATTCAAAAATTCAAAAAAAATTAAAAAATTATTTGCCGGCCAGTTGTCTCTGGCCGATGTCCACGTCAGCTCCGGCTGACTAATTTTGGCCGAATGGACTGAATTGGTACAATTGTAAAAGGTTTAAAACTCAATTGATAGAAAAAAAAAAAGTTTAAGACTGAATTGACAAAAGTGCAATAAGTTTAGGATTTTTAGACAATTTTCCCAAATCTCAACATGATACATTCACACCATATTTACTCAAAACTAATTTTTGCATCACTTGGAACACCCGCGCCACATTTTCTTCAAATTAATTTATGTTGTGAAAAATTGCAAACCAATAAACCTATAACAGATTTACCTTAAATCGATATATCCATGCCATATTTATCTCAAATTATCTCAACTTATGTTTATCTAAGATTTGTTTGGAGATAAAAATGATACAAATCCACCTGTTTGAGATAAATGGAGTACGCATGCACTAGTTTGGGGTGAACATAATACAATTATATCAAATTGGAAATTTTTATGATACAAAAATTAGTTTGAGATATGCGACGCGAGCGTATCGAGTCAGGATTTTTTATTATTGATATTTTACCCAATAAGAGAGTTACGAACCAACAGAAATGGGCCAAGTTGGGCCGATCTCTGCTTCTGCTATGCGCCCGTCCAGTCAACTCTAGCGACCGCTAGCTTCCTCTACCCTCATCGCCGCACGGGTCATAGGGAGTCCCGATCTCGGGCGAATCAGGAGCCGCCGCGTGGCGGTCCACCATTGGTCCGTCGGGTCAGCCCCTCTCGAACCTTTTGACCACCCGTGGTCGGTAGCACAGACAGAACCGTGCACCCGGAGGCCCTCCCAAACCTAACGCCTCTCCTCGAAGCCACCATTGGTTCACCCTTCTTCGCGATTCACCGTTTCTTCTACATTTTGGGGGCCGCCTCTCTCTCTCTCTCTCTCTCTCTCTCTCCTGAAATGGCGGAAGCTCAGGGCGAGAAAGCCTCATCCTTAGCTGAGGTAACTCCTCAATCTAAAGCGTGGATCTTGCTTGACTTCTGAGGCTAGAATTCTAGCTCTTCTGTTTGGCTCTGTGATCGATCTGATCGAACTGGAATGCGAGAGACGTGATGATGTGGCGAAAAGTATCGAACTCGTGCCTCCTGAGGTCCGGTCCCGATATGGGTTTTGGTTGTCTCGATCGGGTGGGATGAAATTTCGAATTTTTATTTGGTGGGTTTGCTAGATTTGCTCCGTATCATTCGAGGGTAGGACATTGGGCTGGAGAAATTGTCGTTATCGCTTAGCTTGGGGAGGAAGGACCCGCGATTCTTTGAGGCCCTCCGTGGCTGCTTATGAGAATGCGTTTTTCGATTGTCGATCATTGCCGGTTTACGCATTTGGAGTGTGCTTGCTTGCTCAGTTAGCGAAGCATTCTAGGATTTAAGCAGTTCTGTTAGTCTCCTGATTAGTTTAGTTGCTAAATTGTGTGGACCTGCCGTGTCCCCGAATATGGACTTTGTGAGCTGCACGTTGTAGGATCCTGAGAATTGCAACGAAAGATTTTGGCAAACAAATATGATTTATGAAATTCAATAAGTATGCCTTGCGGTCGAGTTTACAATCTTGAAACATATTTCTACCAAGATCAAACTGGATTCAATTTATATGAGACTCTAGTCTTACTGATCCTAAGGAGATCATTGTATTGTGAAGATCATAGCTCAATAATATCCTAGGCAATTCTGAAGTTCTTTACCTTTTAAGATAGTATGGAGAGATTCTGGAATCTTAGTTGGCATTTTGGTGACACATAGTTCCTTGTAGATATAGCTAGACCAGATGGTTTTCTCCAACTGTTAACTATTACCAGCTAGATTAGTTGGTTTTCTCCAACTGTTTCTTTAGCTTACAAATTAGATATCGTTTGCAGCAATATTTATTGGAGAAAGTAGAGAAGCTGGATGTGGCTGCGAAACCTGATAATGTGCCCGAACCTGAAAAACCAGTGAGTGCTGCTCCTGAAGAAGCTGTCAGTGAGAAAGCTGAGGGGAAGGACGATTCTGCTCCTGGTGCTGAAACTTCAGTTACTGAAGAAACCAGCAGTGCTACTGTCCCTGATTCTTCTGCAGACAAAACTGAAGAGGTTTCTGCAGTGGCTAGTGCTGAAACTGTTCCTGCTGCTGAGGAAAGCAACGAAGCAGCTGAAGAGGAAAATTCAAGCAATGAAGAGGCCACTGAAGAAGCGCCAGAGATAAAGGTGAGCTCTCCATCATATGTTACTTATTTGCTGGTGAGCATGTGGCATGGGGTCAGACTGTCTTATTGATCTCTCTTTTATTTTTCCAGATTGAGACTGCACCTGCAGATTTCCGTTTCCCAACCACAAATCAAACAAGACATTGCTTTACCCGATATGTTGAGTATCATCGGTATGGGAGACTTGCTGGGGTTCTCACATTTGTTTTGTTTTTTTTTTTTCCCCTCATATCCAGTTTCTCTGGTCTATTTTATTTTGAAAATTTCAGCTGCATTGCTGCCAAAGGGGAGGATGCTCAAGAGTGTCAAAAGTTCGCCAAGTATTATCGATCTCTTTGCCCTGGTGAATGGGTATGTATTTTAACGCCTTTGCTCAGCACAAATTCTTTTCCCTGTAATTATGTGTTTCCTAATTATGTAATATTCGAGTTTTGGCTGTCTCGTATCCAATTTCAAAGTAGTAATGCATCCTCATTTGTCACTTTTGGTTTTTTATCTCCTGCTTTCACCTAAAACCAATGTTTTCAAAGCTGTATTAGCAACCAGATTGGACTGCTCACTGGTGTGCAGTTCAAGTATTTCAACCAGTTGAATCCTATTTGAGTTTAATTGACTTGTTATTATATATTTAAAGTAATACACATGGATGACATATTAGAAACTTAGCCGAGATGGCAAGAGCTTGCCTGAAGGGCATGTGAGGTAGATGTTGGGGTCTTTCTGCCTAAGCTTCATTACTAGAGACGGTAACGATAGTTTTGCATTAAATTACTTGTTTGCTCATTTTATAAGAACCGCTTTCAGCTCTGATGGATAAGCATGCGGGCAATGGTCCACCAGAGCAAGGGCTTGAATCTCTGTACTGCTAGTGAGGGAAATTAATTTTTGGAGGCCAATCAAAATGAAACCTTATGCTGGTTTGACAGGTTTAAACTGGATTTTGACCCAGTTCTTTACCAGTATTGATCTCCATAGGATACTGACCAGACTGGTGTTGACTGGTATTTGTTGAACTGGCCAGGCTGATACCATTGTGAAAAAAGATTGCTTTGAACATGCAGGGATGATGTCATTAGATAGGGAAAGTAGATTTCACTTTCATCAGAAGCCAGGCTTGCAATATGCTGACTTAGTCTTGGTTTGAGTTTTGAGCGTATTAAAGACGGCTTTGAGCCCAAAAGTTTTTTGAAGAGTTTTTATCAAATACTGAAACTTTTATCCAAGATCTTTGGGTGCTCAGAACTGCTTTGGAAATCATTCCCAAATGCACCCTTGATCTGCACTTGAGTACAGTGTCAGTAGACACTGCCTATGGCAACTGAAAGGCTGTTTTCACCTGCTTATCTATTGGTGGGAGGTTTGAGTTGTCTTTGCAGCAGTTGAGTTAAAAATTTCAATGCGTCATGTGTGACAGGTAGGAGCCTATGGGGAAACTGGATGAGTTTCTGTTAGAATGGCTGTGTTTTGCTCAGGTGGCATGTGGGGAAAATTTAAAAGAAAAAGAATTAAAAGTGTTACTTATGTTAATTTGTCCCAAATAAAAATTATCTTAATTGTTAAAACTATGAAAAAATTCTACATGACTTTAATTGTCGATACTGCTTTATGTAAAATAAGTCTTTGTCACAGATACATGGTACATAGAACTCATTCTACTGAATACTCAATAAATGTCCACCGTTATGGCACTTAGAAGATCTTGTTTTGTGCCTGAGTTGTTGGTAGACCCATGAGGACTCCTACTCTTTGTGATGCTCACAGTTGGTTGAGTTGTAGATTAGGTGTCTGATTACTATTCAATTACTTGCAATGCTTGTCTTAAGGAGCTAGTTACTTCTAACGGTGCAATTGACTGCAAGGAAATGGTCATTGCATTTCCTACTGCTGATTTAATTGTTCTATTTTTTGCTTGAGAGCTTACTATCTGTTTTTCGTGGCCTCCAGATTGATAGATGGAATGAGCAAAGGGAGAATGGCACCTTTCCTGGCCCTCTGTAGATGGGCCACGCTCAGAAAGTTGCCAACATCATTAAAGTCCATGGCCTCTGTTGTTCTCTCTTAGTTTTCTGCATGACCGCGGCAGATTTGTTGAGCGAGATGAACTCTCGAGTTAAAGAAATGAGTTAATAAATTTTCATGTCTGTTGCAATCAGTCCAAAGTCT
Organism: Eucalyptus erythrocorys; assembly: GCA_014182555.1. NCBI lineage: Eukaryota > Viridiplantae > Streptophyta > Magnoliopsida > Myrtales > Myrtaceae > Eucalyptus > Eucalyptus erythrocorys. The sequence goes on from CM024602.1 coordinate 57,547,378, forward strand.
AACAAAGAATTTTGTTAATCATAAGGAACTATTGCTTATCACCACCAAAGGATGAGCTTGTTAGTTTAAGATGTATGGTTGCCTGTCGTGCAACAATTCAATTTAAAGAATTGAGAGATAAAATGATTTGCTGTTACATCAGCTGAATAAAGAGATACTGGTGAGTTACCAAATTAGTCGTGGCATGCTGCTTTCGTGCAAGTTATATCTTCCTTTGTAGTGTCGCTGATTCGGCTGACTGTTCTCTTAACCTGGAATCACCTGTGTCTGTGGTGCGAGTTTGTTGATTCAAATTGAAGTCGGTGGCAGTCCCCATAGCATTCACTAGCCGAGGCTTCAGGTTAGGGAGGTTCTCTCTGGCAATGCAAGTTAGTCTTGTTCACTGATGATGCAGTTTAAAATTAGGTAGTTGCTTGCCTGGATGTCGATCCAGATGGCGTCGCATGAATTTCTCATATGAAAACTAGATGGTACTCCTTGCATGAGAGGTGATTTTGTTATTTGATAGCAATGTAGCATCTTCAGAAGTTTGAAGTGATCTCATTACACCAACGCTTCTGTCCAAGTTGGAAGGAATTGGAGGACATCCCAGTTGTAAATATTCTTTTCCCCGTGCAAGAACACTGGATGACCTCAGAAGCCGCATAAATTTTGACAAAGGAGAAGGAAAAGATCGTGCAACAAATACTGATTTTAGGCATAAAAGCTTTGTAGCACGTGAATGGCATACGGTTGAGGATGACCTCGTTTGCGTGCGAAGGAACGCAAAAAGTAGGAATCCTTGAAACCATTTTGCAACTTTGCGGAACGGGAGTCATTCGATGCATACGCTGCTCTATGCCTTGCTAATATCGGCTTCATGAGAACTCGAATGTCCTCAAGCAAAGATCTCACACGATGTCTGGAAAGTTTGAGAAAGAAAGATGGATGGAAATATGGCACTCTTTCATCACCTCCTAATTTGAAAATCTACACAACCGAAATGTTTCTCGTACATTTGAAGGGAGTAAGTCGACACTGTTTTCCTTAAAAAAATAACCTACTTGTATGCGCTCCCTTTTCTTTTTGCTATCTTCCCATCTGCCCTCACCCAGCAAAATGTTTTCCGTGATATGTACATCCGATGAAGTGCCCCAGCGACATATCCTAAACTCAAATATACATGCTCCGTGTCCCTCCTATTGAGGCACCAATATCATTAGGCTTGAAATGCGGCAACCGATGATACGTGCCACCGTGAAGGGGAACTATTCTTGCATGCCTTTCTTCTGCAACTTATGTTGTTAGCTGATTTGCGAGGTATTCAAGCTTGGATATTCCCTATGACATAAACAATCCGGCAAAGGGTTAACGTAAAAGGGTTCTTCTGACCGAAACCTGTCCGTGCCCTTTGTTCCAGTAATCGGCCCCTTCCTCTTCCTCGGAGACCCTTGCCTGAAACATGCAGAAAATACCATGTCTAATTCTACCCCAAATTTAGCAGATGAGAAGATATCCATTACAGCAAAGTCTCAGAACTAGTGATGGTTCATGCTAGAAAACCAACAAATCAATCTCTAACATTTGCGAGTCCATAAAATCAATAATCATTCTCTAATATTTGCAAGTCCATAAAATCAATAAAACATCTTCCATTCATAATCGCTAGCAACCAGCCCCAACAGAGGTTGATTATGAGTAGTAGGTGGCATTAAGTTCATTTAGAAAAACAAATTGACTCTATTAAAAGCCTAAAATCAATCTTTTGCAGTAAAAGCAACAAAAATATATAAAAAAATCACTCTACAATAATTAGGCAAGACACCTGCATACAAATAGGGATGAAGCACACTGTACGTGAATATTGTACGCAAATTCTTAGTCATCTTTAGGGGAGATCATATATGGGATGAAGACAAGAACCTCTAGAAAAGATTTTGGTACTCCACAAGCCAACCTTTCAGAAGGAAACTCTTCTAAGAATTTATGTATTGACTCGATCTTGCATCTTAAATTCAACGTCAAAAGCCTAACAAGTAACAATACAAAAGCATTTGTTGAAAAGAATCCAAGCTCACCTTCTCTTATGCAGTTCAATTATTCGGTTTGATAACTTTTTCCCTTCCTTCAAGGTTCTGAGGTCAATTTTATCAAAGATACGAACAAGAGCTTTCCTGATGCACAAGAAAAATGAGTCAGAATATCCCACGCTAAAATGCACTTCAATCAATCACTCAAGTCAAATATCAGAATAAAAAAGTGATTAGAGAACAAGCTAACTTGCCTATCAGGAGAAATCGTCTTCTTATGTCCAAGAAAGCGACGATGACCTTCAACTGCCCTTGCCATATTCCCAGAGTATGATGGAATAAAAACATCACTCTCAACTGAAACAATATAATCAAGAGCAGCCATTTGAGAAGCATGATCTGTAAAAGGCTGAAGTTCCTCCGCTGAAGCCAAAGATTCCTGCATTGTCATTAAGAAAGGTACGTCATTTAAGCAGCAAGAAAAGTATCAGTATAAAACTATTAGACAAGATATGGCATTGAGTTAATCACATGAAACCATCATACACTAACAACTACATGCCATAGCACAGCTAAACAATTGTTGCCTGTAGACTATTCAAGCTTTTGGCATGCCCACTGGTGTTTTCTAATTCCTGACTTTTTGGGTGATCAAAGCCATAAGTGATTAAAAAACCATACTAAAACTTTGAGGGAACCGTCAAGTGATGTTGGAAAACCCAACTCCACAAAGAGCATAAATAAAACAAAGAAAGTGCACTTGCCATGAAAACCAAAATCAGCTTAGGGCCTGTATGGTAATCGGCCAAATAGTAAGTATTTCTATTCTTTTGTTCCCCGCTAGAAGAAGAAGAAGAAGAAGAAGAAAAGGAAAAAGAGAGAAAAGTGTAATGAAATTATTTAAAAATTAAAAAGAAGACTAAGTCACAAAAAAATTTGAGGGTCGTACCAAACGCACTCTTATTCCAATAATAGAAATTTTGTGTAGTTACCAAACGTCTTTCAATGCTCAAAAACTCGTCCAGAGAATAGAATTATTAAAAAAAAAATCATTTTTGAGCAAAAATCATTCCCATGAACAAAATGGTTACCAAACGCACCCTTTAGTATAATTCTTGCCACACCTATATAAAGTAATGAGCATAAGTTTGAACTCCAATGCCAGGAGAACTAACACTACCTTTTTTGATGAAATTCTTTCAATGTATCATACATATGATCAAGTTCCCAACTAATGATCCGTGGTTTATATGGAGTGTGCAAGCAATCAAAGTTGAGATTTTGAAGTGTGTTTGTACAGTTAGATATAGATTACACTACTTCTGGTCTATACTAATACTACAAATGCGCTCATCACCATGCTCTAGTTTTCAATTGGTTCATTTTGAACTTCTTCAAGAAATTGCAAAATGTACTATTCTCAAAGTAGACCAGAAGTGGTGTTTTATTGGAGAAGCAATATTCTCTCTTCTGTAACAACCACATTAAAGAGAGAATATTGAGTCAACTAAAAGGAAGAAAAAGCAGAGGCATCAAATTGCTAAGCTAGGTGATTACCTTTCTTTTTAACGTGGGATAGCGAGCTCTCAGACCAGCCATACGAGAATCACCTCCATATATCTCTCCAGCAGCTATATATATAGGTGTGTTTGATGGATATCCCAGAGCAGCGAGAAAAATACCAACCTCCTTTGGAGTAAGCGGACAATATCCCTTGGATCTTTGCTCCATGGGATCAATCTCCTTCACTTTCCAGTGAGAAGTATTCTCTCTGTTAATTGTCATAACCATTAGCATTCGAAAGTAAGGACAAAGACAATGAGACGTTGGAAGAAGAGTCGTCGGATGAAGAAGGGTCAAACTTTAGCATATGATTTCAGACCTGATCAACTTGAGCTCATCTGCTTCAGATTCAGACAAGTCATGCGTGCATCCGCTAAACGCAAGCATGTCCTTCTCATAACGTAAATGAAGAGCAATGTAAGGACCATGATCTCTCATCCGATCAACCAACGTCTGGGGAGTAAAAGCATTCATAATCGTCATTAGAGACATAAGGGTGTAGCAGTTCTGGAAACAATATCAGCAGGCAGGCAGAAGCATTTCTTACTTTACCCATTGCTTCAATTTTAGGGGCAAAACGAAGGGCACCATAACAAGCACGGCAACGCAGCTTTTGAATGTCGGGTGGTAGATTGTTATTTGCCAGACGAGAATCAGATTTGGCCGCTCGGATAACCTATTAAAGTTGTGAGGAATAAGAGCCCTTGAACTAACTAATTTATCTGGACTAGCAAAGAAAATTGGAATGATCTTAATTGAAAACATTTAGAAAGAAAAATGCAATGATCTTTATGCAAAACATACTTTGTGCTCGTCCCACATGCTAGCTATCTCATTCTGGTAATAATCCATACCAGACCAGCTTTTGAAATACTTGACTGCCTTTGCTGCTGTCGCTAGCTCTTCAGGGAGCTTTCTTATAACTCTTATGTCATTAGCCAGTGCATTTATGAAATGATCTTCATCAAAAACATCAGAAAAGTTGCTGCAATTAACATAAAACAAACTTAGGAATATCTCTTTTGCTGCCTGAACAGTTTAAATGTTACTTCTGAAGGAAAAGAGTTAGAATCTTTTTTCAGATAAAGTAAATTACTTAGAATCTTTTTTCAGATAAAGAAAATTACCTTGTATCCTGCCAAAATGACCTTTTATCAAGTTCTGGAATCACTAGAGTGGCATTAATTATACGGGCCACAGCAACCATGTCACATATCTGCATTCCATGAATATGAGCTACTCTTTAGAATAAAAGGTCATCAGTTTAGATAAAGGGTCATGAACCAAGTGTCATAAGGATCCATTCTTTGAACATTTTGGCTGCTTAAAAGACCGCGTTGCCAGATTAACAATTCAGTTTTTCGCAATTCCAGTCAAGTAGATCTACAACCTGTGGTGTATGCAATGTTTCTCAGAATAACGACGAATAGTTGATGCTGTAAGACTCCTTAAAAAATAAAAAAATAAAAAATCTGATGTAACAGATCGAAAGGCACTCAATTGAAATCTTTAGCAACTCCAATCAATTAGACCTATAAGCTGCGGTGTATGCAATGCTTCTACACTAAGAATAACAAGGAGGGGTAAGACTCCTAAAAGAAGAAGATATAAATCTGATTTAATAGATCAAAAGGCACACAAGAACTTGAACTTCATGTCACTATCACCAAAACACAAGTCAACGAATAAGGTTAAATGACGAAGTTCCAATAACTAAGAAGATTGGTAGTTATAAAACTTTTAAAGTAGCCTCCACAGCCATCAATGCATGTAGATTGAGGGGGAAAATCATTCTGTACATGAAGAGTAGTAGATAAATAGCTGTAGGAAGTAGAGTAATCCCCGCTTTTTCTCATGAGATACAGTGACAGATCTCAAGTTTAGCATCAACAGACATTGCCAGACATCCCATTCACTCGCACATATTATCTGCTTTTCATAATTCACCAAAGATAATTACAGCTTCAGTTTACATAAATTAAAAGAAGATAAGTAAGGGAAGGATAAGACATACCCCAGCTCGCATCTGGTTAAGTCCGCCATTCGTACTAACCAGAAGATAACCTCGCGAACCTCCAGGAGCTAACAAGACAAAAAATAGGAAAATAATTGTGTTGGCAATGTGCATTACCACAACGAAAAATTACTAAAGAAGACCAACTCACGTGTATAGTCTAGACCGGGTTCTGTACACGGCACGAAATCACGATTCGAGGGAGGTTTCCAAAGCTTGACAGAATGTGAACTCCCATTCGTGCCAGCTAACTGTCACGTCTAAGGGAGTGAATAACGAAAGGAACATGACTACATTGCATCATTGCTGATCTAAAGCTGTCAGACCAAACAACTAGATAGAAATTTTAAAAAAATTTAAATCGTCAACTCAATACAATCAAAATTAAGTTATAAGCTCATTAATGCTCAATACTTTCCTACACCATAAATATCAACCCATTTCTATATATATGCTCCAACAAGCGAATTCGATCAACGGGGAGGGAAAGAACCTTGGCAGAAGAAGCCGGAGGTTTCGGAACATGGGGCGGCGCGAGCTCTCGCGTCCAGCTCTGCCCAGTACCCTGCCTCTGATATTTGAGCTCATACTGCTGAAAGTTTCGGGTGGAAAATAAAAAAAGAAAAAAGAAAAAAGGGGTGAGATCAGCAGCAAAATTAGACATCGCCATCCCGAGATGACACATTCATAACAGTCAACCTCAAATTTCGAAAGAGCTACCAAACCCAGTAGAGGAACTTTCCCAATCAAGTCGACATCGTAATCTCAACAATCGCGCAAACCTAATCCTTAAGACAAACAACCGAGCCCAAAAGACTCTTTTTTTTTTTTTTTTTTTTTCTTAGAGAAGGAAGCAATTTACGAAATTGAAGGCTAATCGACTAGAAACTACCCGTCCGAAATCCTCGTCGAGCTCGGAAAACCGGCGGGCCGAGCGGCGGCGAGCGGAAGGGAGAGAGAATCGCGCGGGCGGGGAGGGAGGGAACGGCGACGTTACCGCGGGGAGCCTGCGGGGGTCGGCGATCCTGGGGAGGCCGGAGAAACGGGAGGCGCGGAGGTGGACGGAGAGGAGGGCGAGGAGGGCGATCCCGCAGATGGCGCCGGTCAGCAGGCGGCGGAGCGCCACCAGCGCCCTCCACCTCAGCTTCTGCATCTCCCCTCCCCTCCCCTCCCTTCCTAAACTCCCCCCTTTTCCTTTGCTTTGCAGAAAGGGACCGAAGGGAGAGGCGCTAATGGAGAGGTGACCGATGATTAACTCGCCATTACTGCGGAGCTAATGAGAGAGAGAGAGAGAGAGAGAGAATGGGAGAAAATGTGTGGGAGTGAGTGAGGAGCGTGGTGGAATGCTGAGGCGGATTCACGTTTTGCAAATTAGGCAATTTGGTAAAGATGAAATTGATCCATATATGTAATGTCTAATCCAATGGAGGACCCATGACACATTGTTATAGTCCGTGAATGGGCTTAAAAGGTCAAATTCATATGTTTGAACTTATATTCGAGACCGAGTAAATGACACTTACAGTCCCTAAACTTTAGCTTATTATAAAATATGGTGTTCGAATTCTAAATTTATTCAACTTGATTCCTAAAGTTTAATTCAATATATAATATCGTTTCTGAATTTTTAATTTATTTAATGTGATCCCTAAACTTTTGATGCACGTTCAATCTATTCTTACGATTGTATGAAAATGTTCCTGAACTTAAATTATTTGAAGGATAGAATTAACGTTAAGATATGTATTAAAAGTTCATGAACAATATTTTATATTGGATTAAAGTCTAAGGACTACATTGAATTTTAAAATTTAGAGAGTACATTGCAAAATTAAGAATTATTCATCTAGAATCTCTTTAAGATTGTGGTGGGTAGTACTGAGTTGGGCTTTATCATTAATTTTTAGCCAAGTATTAACACGTAATGTAAAATTGACTATTGAAGATTTGTTGTGCTTTTTACTAATGCAACGAAAATATGCCCAAAATAACTTAGACTAATCAACTTGACTAAGTTCTAATCCAATAATCTCATCTTATATGTAAGCGCATATATATACACACAAATATAAGTGAGTTTAGTTCACTAATCATATAAATAAAGGATTAAAATATGTTTTAATATAAGATAATGTATTATGTATTATATAAATCTGGCTTTTTTGTTAAGTTAGAATCTTCACGTACCTAATTAGAGTAATTGTAAGACGTTCTCTAATTTTACAAAACATTATTATGGACATGAACACCGTTTCATCGTATCATCATAGGTTGAAAATTTTTATAATTCCCACAGAACAATTTACTAAGCTCAAGATGAAAGTATCGTATGATAACTTCTAAATCAAAATATCAAGATGTTTTGTAACGATTAGGTAAATTATGGTCAAAGAAAAAAATTTATCATACTTTGAGTTTTGTTACTATATAATGATCCGATGACGATTAGGTAAGATATGCGCTACGGTGAGAGCGTCTTATACCACCAATAATGTACCATGGGAAAATCGCATTTGGTGTGATGAAATAGGAGACAAATTGAATTGCGCATGTTCTCTTCCGTCCTTTTACTCAACTTTTTCTGGTTGGAGGGGAGACCGTGATCTATCGCACCACTTTTTTTGCCATCAATGTTTTGCTTTCTCTTCTTTTTCGGGTGAACGGTCCATTTGCTAGAACAATTCAAGAAGCTGTCAGCACGAAATTGGGGAAGTCGCCATCACCGACACGTTTATTTTTTGAGGTTTCGTTCGCTAACCCATCTTATTCCGCAGTGCCGGGTGCATTTGGGAGAGCTTTTGTCCAAAACCTTCCCATAAACGTGGAGGATTTTAACGTCAAGGGTTTTCACTAACTGCAAGAAATGTTTAGTTTTTCCGTAAAGCTAAATAACAATAAAAAAAAGACAAAATGGAGAATGGAGAGGATCGAAGCGTTGTGGAAGCAATCTTGACGGAATCAACTGGAGCAGACAAGGATTGAATCGATGAAGAGGCTAGGCAAGGCGACGCCAAGGTCCTCTAATTTCAGGCAAGACAATGTCGAGGAGGATCGTGTGATCTTGATGACCAGGTCTCACGGTGCGTTTGGCACCAGCTTTGGAAGGGGCTTTGCCCATCAAAAGCCCTTTGGGCCAAAAACTGGGTGTTTGGGAATAGCTTTGGAATGCTCTTAGTGGAAAAGCCAAGTGCTTGGAGGGCTGAAAGCCCAAGGGGCTGCCTTGGGCTTCTCGGCATTCTCGACATGCTGAGATTACTGTTCATCTTTTTTTTTTTTTTTTTTCCAAAATTGTCCTCACGAATTTTTTGATTTTCCGGTGCGTGCCCTTGTCAGTGAAGGTCGCGCAACCAGACCTGCCTCCCGCGACCCAGATCCGAGGTCGCCGGAGGTCACGACAGCGTCGTGTGACCTCGCCCGCCCAGATCCGGGGTCGCCGAAGGTCGCGACGGCGTCGCCAGCCCAGATCTGAGGTCGCCGGAGGTCGTCAGAGGTCGCGCGGTGGCCACTGCCCTTGCCGGTCAATTTATTTTTAATTTTTCTTTTAATAATTTTTTTTCCCACAAAACTCCTTTGTAAATGAAATTCCCCAAACACCATTTTGCTCAAAGTACTTCACAAAGGGCTTTCAAAGTATAATTTACCAAACACAGTTTGTATTTTGGAAAACATTTTTAACTCAAAGGTATTTGTATTTCCCTAAGGACTTTTCCCAAAAGTAGTTCCCAAACCCACCCTCAGTGACCTCCCACCCCTCCAGAACTTGCCCAAAATCTGGAGTCACAATGGGCGCATTTAGTTAAGAAAGAGACGATGACGGTAGAGTGAGGGCAAAACAAGAATACAAATTTATTAGCGAGGACAAAGTTGGGTGAAAAGAAAATTTATGAACCCTTGAATAGCATTTTTGTAAATGCTGGGATACAAATAGTAGGTGGGAGTTGTGTTGAATGAATTAATGAACTTTAGATTCGCTATCTTTTTTCCTTAAAGATATTTGGATTATGTCACCATATACCTCAGTTTGTCACAAAAGCTTTTAAACGCCAAAAATCCTCTAGAGAGGTTGAACCAAACATACCCAAGTATTTTCCAAATCTGGATACGTGATTTTTTACGCATAAAGTGCACCTTTTGAGGTCCATGCTCATAGTTTGAATTTTATTGGGCCTCAAGGTCCATTAATTTTACATGTACAAAAGGAGTAAATATTGTAAATGCCTTGATTTTACAATGAATTTCACTAAAAATAAAGGGTTAATACCCTGAAAAACCCCAAACTGGTACACCTGTGACAAATTTACCCTGAACTATTTTTTTGACCACCAAAAACCCTAAACTGGTAAACCTTTGACAAATTTACCCCAAACTGATACACTTGCGACAAATTTACCCTCTGCTATTTTTATTAAATTTTAATTAAGTTAAATGACACGTGATAATTGACCGATAAACCAATTTGGGATTTTACACCCCGTTTATCACAATTTACAATTTTTGTAATTTTTTTTGTGGTATTAATTTAATTTAGCGAGAGGTATAATTGTTACAAAGTGACCAGTTTGGGGTTTTTTATGGTCAAATAAATTAATTTGGGGTAAATTTGTCATTAATATACAAGTTTATGATTTTTTATAGTCAGTCGGGGTAAATTTGTCATAGGTGTACCGGTTTGGGGTTTTTTATGGTCAAAAAAATAGTTTGGGGTAAATTTGTCATGTGTACTGGGTTTGGGGTTTTCGGTATTAACCCAAAAATAAATAAATAAAATTTACATAGAAACTTACAATTCAATTAAAATAAAGTGAGAAGTATGAAAATGAAATAAGTTACTTTGATTTTACTCAATTATCGTCTAGATTAATAAATTTATCTTGATTTTTTGAGTTAAATAAGGAGGCGAAAAAGTAATGTTAAATTCTTAAATTTATTTTTTAAAGCTTCCTATATGTGAAGGCCACTGCTACTGTAATCGCATCTAACATGATTTTACTTTGGATAAAAAGCATGAGAAAAAGGTTAAAATTGGCAGATCTATCGTACAAAAGGTGGTCCTTTTGACAGCAACTTCCGAAGGGGGTGTTGCTTTTAGACTGTAATGTTCAATTACCTAAAAATAGAAATCGAAGGTTCAAAGAAGCTAGTAATATTCAAAAGGAATAATATCTCAAAAAACTCTAAATTGATATATTTATGATAAATTTACTTTAAATTATTTTTTTGACCATCAAAAATCTTAAATAGATATACTTTTGATAAATTTACCCCAAACTGGTACACTTGTGATAAATTTACTTTTTATTAGTTTTCTTTAAATTTTACCGTCAAATTACTAAATTGAATAACATGTGATAATTGACCGGTATACCAATTTGGGATTTCATGCTCCATTTGTCATAGTTTACAATTTTTGTGATTTTTTTGTGATATTAATCCAATTTAGCGGAATGTATATTTATTACAAATTTACGAGTTTGAGGATTTTTTGCGGTCAAATAAATTAGTCTGGGGTAATCAATTTAGAGTTTTTTATGATCAGTCGAGGTAAATTTATCATAGATGTATTGGTTTGGAGTTTTTTATGGTCAAAAAATAATTTTGGGTAAATTTATTACAGATATACCAGGTTTATGATTTCTCAGGGTATTAACTTTATTCAAAAATCCTTTTTTTTTTTTTTTTTGAAAAAGCCACGAAAAACTTTGAACTTTGCCCCGAGTGACACATTTACCCTAAACTTTTTTTTGTGACGTGAAAAACCCAAACTTTCCAAATCGTGACATATTTACCAAAAACTTTGTTTTATGACACAAAAAACCCTAAACTTTTGTTGTGTGACACATGTACCCCAAAATTAGAGGGCATTTTAGTCTTTTCATTTTTTAAAATTTTTTTCTTTTTTTTTCTTCTCTCTTCCCTCCGCCGGCTTCAAGCAGAGGGAAGCCGGCGTCCGCGAGGGCCACCCTCGCCGACGTCGGGCGACGTCGGCGACGGCCACCCTCGCCGGCGTCGGGCGAAGGCTTCCCTCACGCCCTCGCTCGACGTCGGTGAGGGCCGCCCTCGCCTGCGTCGGGCAAGGGCCGTCCTCGCCAGATGTGGGCGAGGGCTGCCCTCGCCCGACGCGGGTGAGGGGTGCCCTTGCTAGATCTGGCGAGGGCCGTCCTCGTCGGCGTCGGGCCGCCCTCGCTTGCGTCGAACGAGGGCCGAGGTGCCCTCGCCAGATCTAGGGAGGGCGGCCCTCGCTGGCGTCGGGCGAGGGCGGTAGAAGGAAGAAGAAGAAAAAAAGAAAAAGGAAAAAATAAAAACTAAAAAGACAAAAATGCCCTTATGGGGTAAATGTGTCACGGTTTGGAAAGTTTGGGATTTTTCACATCATAAAAAAAAATTTTGGAGTAAATATGTCACTCGAGCAAAATTTAGGGTTTTTGTGGCTTTTTCCCTTTTTTTTTAAATTTTCTAATGTATCTATTTATCTGGTTGTTGTTGTTGTTGTTGTTTTTTTTTTTTTTTTTTTTTTTTTTAATCTGGTTGTTGAGTTTAGCCTTTAGACTGCCTTTTTCATAAATAACTTGGTAAACACTTTATTTGGTTTTCTTCATACTCAATAGATAATATCATCTACAATGACGTCTTGAAAAAAATTGACATTTTATATTATACATAAGAATAAATACATGAGAAGATAATTCAAGAACATATCCACGAGTAATCCGTCCTAAATTTTGAAGCTTAACTCCATTTGTTTAATTAGAAAATGAATGATTTAGAAAATATTTTCAAAAAACCGATCACTTGTATTGTTCGAAATAATTAGTTAATGGAAAATATTTTCAAACAATTCATATTTAAACATTCTCGTCGATGATGAAACAATATTTTTCTTTAATTTTTTTATAAGAGATATAAGAGATTATTTATCAAATAAATGTTTTCGAAATTATCCACCTTCCACGAAATGAGTTGAGCAAGAAGAGATAATATTTGACTTTTCCTTTACTGAGGACTCCCATTCCATTTAGCCTTCTTTCATCTTCCTTTATCGCAAAGGAAATACTTTTCACCACCCTTATTTTTCTCCTCCCTAAAAAGGAGCGCACGTTTCGCCATGAGATGATGATAACTGAGAACCGATGATGACGGATACTTGGTTCTCAGGCAACCTTTGAACACATCATCATCACAGTTCCTATCCGATTTGTCCCCGAAGACCGCACAAGAAAGTACAGAAGCGCCACCAAGGAAACTGCCGCGAACTGATGCGATCCCCCCGAGTCGACGACTGCCCAGAAAGTCTCCCTCCCTCTCTCTCTCTCTCTCTCTCTCTCTCTCTCTTTCTCTCCGCACGAGCCACGACCGAGAACGCGAAACATGGAACGGGTCTATCCACCCACTGAGGACAGCTCGGAGGCTTTGAATGCAATGACCTCGAGAAGTTTCTCGGACGGGTCGTGGACGTCTCGTCGCCAGCTTGGCTACGAGCTGCTTCCAGCTTGTCGGCCCACGGTATCTCCCTGTCGGTCGGATATTGTTCTCCGTCAAACCATGTCTTCTGCCGTCCTACCACATTCTCTTGAGAGATCCCAGCATTTCGTTATTAACAAATTTTCATGGGTTTTTTAGCTAAAAACCGCTACTTAACGAAGGCATTGTGATTTGAAGCTTACGTCTTAACAGCACTCTTATGTTATCGGTCAATAAGGCAATATATATATGGCGGGGGTCTAAAATTACTAAAGAGCACGAAAACCTAACTTTGGGGGAGGGGGATAGGGGAAATTCGCAATGTCTAAGCTCAAAGAAGCCAGATTGACGTGTACGATATAAAATTTTATAGATTGTAGTGTGTAACGGGGGAGTAAGAGAAAATTTATAATGCCTAAGCTCAAAGTAGTTGGAGTGACGTATATGATATAAAATCTTATAGATTGTAGTGTGTATTGGGAGAGATAAGAGAAATTTGCAATACCTAGGTTCAAAGGAGCTAAGGTGAGACATAAGATATGAAATCTTATAGAATTTAGCATGTATTGGGGGGAGATAAGATCGGGGGGAGATAAGAGAGAGCTTAAGGGAGCCCGGGCAACCTATACAGTACGCAATCTTTATGGACGGTGGCGTGTATTTGAGGGAACGTTATAGTAAACAACAAGAGGCCGAGCGGCGACAAACCTCACTAGCCTCACCTTGGTCGGCCGCTATGTAAACGTACATGTTACATTATACTAGTTTGAAACAAAGAAATCTTAGACGATCGATAAAATATGAGTGATTTGACCCTTTTTGAACCAAAATGATTTAATGCTACGATATTATTAAGGGAAATTTACTATCTAATAAAATGTAATTATCGATAATTCGCACGGTAAGATTATCATGGTAATCAAAGCGTCAAGAGAATCGAACGATATTATCGATCTTTGTCAATTGCAATTTCTTAAAAAAAATTATGATAGAATTGACAATAGTTTGGCCATAATTACAGGGAAAGCAAATGCTCAATCAGATTGATCAAATCCCTTGAATCCCCGTATCAGACATCTTCTTCCTTATTTAACAAACAAAACTGACAAAACCAGAACCCAGAAAAATTCGCCAGAACGAATTTAACCAGCACAAAGCAATTTGGCAAAGCCCTTCTGCTAATTAAATTCCTTCCTATTAAGCAGCAACAATACAACGTAATTAATTTACAATCGGCAGTGGAAAACCTTGTGCATTTGGTTTTCCCCCCTTTGGTATAACCATCTCTCCATTTCTTTTTACTCGTGTAGATCTACAAATTTATCAATTTCTAAGAAGAAAAAATGAAAGAGGAAAAGAAAAAAAATCACGACAAGGCTTCATGCACCGATCGATGAACCGACAATATTACACGGCCATCCTCTCCCTCAGCGTCGAGGAGTGCTTCAAGCTCGTCAACCCGCCACCTTCCGCTCCATTTTTCTTCCTCCTGGCCGGGATCAGCTTGGACCAAAACCCGCCTTTGCTCTTCTCCCCGCCCGCCCTCGCCTTCGGCGGCGGCGCCGCGCACGCGACGGACCGGCTCTTCTTCAGCCCGTCCCTGCCCCCGAAGAGCATGGACACCGGCCCGGACCTCGCCTCGTGGGCGAACCGGCCGTGGCGGTGGATCGGGCTCGCGCACGAGGACGACTCCTCGGAAGAAGAGTGGTAGGACGAGAGGGAGGTGGTCGACGACGGCGACGAGGAGCAGGAGTAATGCCTTCTGTTCGCGCTGGTCGAGCCGGGTAGATAGCCGCCGCTGGAGAGCTGGGAGAGCCGCTTGCTCAGGCAGAGGGAGCACACGCCCGGCGACTGCCGGTGCTTCGGGTGCTTCCTGCACCGCCCGGCGGCGGCGGATCTGGACGCCCTCGCGTTCGCCATCTTCACATTCCCTTCTCCTCCCATTCTTTCTTTAAGCCCCTCTTTTTCCAGTCGGCGTGCCGCGATATAAAGGGGTGGGGAGTTTGGTGGTTGTCGTTGGCGGTCGCGGGGCTACTTCCATGATAGTTCACGCGAGCTTCTTTGGCGCTTCTCCGAAATTTGCCTTTTTGACGGGTTCCAAAGGGGAGGAGGGGAGAGGAGAGAGGGGGGTTTGAAAAGTTGGCCGTGGACTAAAACGTGCGGCCGCGATTGGGTCCGGGTCCTGGGGTGGGGCCCGGCGCGACGGGATCGGACGGCTGAGATGGGGTCACGGGGGGGGAAGAAGACGGTGAAGTGTAGAATGGGGAGCATGAAACTTTCTTTCTTTCTGCGGAGGAGGGGCGGCGTGGAAAATCTCGGGCGTGGACACCGTGGACGAAATCAAACGCACGAGAGCGGCGGTGCGTCTTGTGAAGATATATTTTTGTATTTTTTTTTTTTAGCTATTCAGGCGGTGCAAAGGAAAAGCTTTACAAGTAAGCACAAGGAATTTTTGCATTTTTCGAGGGTAATTTGTTTGGAAATAATTTTTTATTTGGAGTATTTTCGTTATATATTCTTTATTTTCTGGCATGCGTACGTTTAAATATCTGATATAATTTTTTACTTGAGTGGAGCGTGACTCGGGTCGTGTGGTAGGGTACATACACAAACCTGTCTTCTTAACTTGACGGGATTAAATAGTCAATTAGGTAACATGAAGGTTAAAATGATTGGTTTTGAAAAATCGGTCTACAAAATGTTTTTTTGTGACGTGTTGCCATGAGAAATATTTTTTTGAAAAAAAGAACTTATGAATATTCATTGCCTAATGAGGATGCACAAGAGTGGCGGTGTTTCTTGTGAAAAAAATATTTTTGCATTTATTTATTTATTTAGGCAATGCAAAGGAAAAGCTTTCCAAGTAAACACATTGATATTTACATTTTTCTAGAATAATTTGTTTGGAAATATTTTTTTATTCAGAATGTTTTCACATATATTTTTTTCTTTTCTAGCGTATGTATATTTAAATATATGATATAAGTATGACCTTTATCGTGATATGATACATAAGACAACCCATCTTTTTAACATCATGGGGTGCAGTCAATTGAATACTTGTAGAGATTAAAATGACAGGTTATGAAAAATCGATTTATAAAATGTTTGCTTGTGACGTGGTGCCATGAGAAATATTTTGAGAAAAATTTATCAATATGCACCGCTTGATGACAGTCTGTTGATGACGCATCATCCCAACACATAATTTTGTTAATTATTTTTTAATCTTTTGTACTATTCAAGTATTACACGCAAGTAATGCTGAGAGTGGGTAGTTCACTTAATTTATTCCAGCTGCTGGAATTAAAAATACAAAGGTCGTTGTTTTGGCATTACCACCGACGGTGTTCCTTTTTCTTCATTTTCTTGAGTCAACCTACGCCACATTCTTTTTACACGAATAGTCGCTCTAAGAAAATATATAAATAAATGACAGAGGAACAAATGTATTTTTTTTATTATAAGCTTAGCTGTTATCTTAGCTTTTACATTTCGTATTGACATCCTAAAATTGAATATCACGAGTGAATTAACTATAAATTATAACTACAAACCTGAAAATTAATTTAAAAAAGGACATTGTGGAAGTACGTTCCACGCGTGTCAGATGGAATCGCTTTTTGTTTATTTATAAATCCTTTTTATTTTATTTTATTTATTTGTTTATTTATAATTTATAGACTTTGTTTTTTTAATTTATAGACTTGAACCGAAAGAAAGTCCTTTGCACGAGGTGTCTGTGACCTGTCACCTCGATCGTACGAATTTAAAAATCGTTCCATCTCCTTCTTTAGGAAGCAACCTTGGACAGAAAGGGTTTCATTGGATATACATCCAATTCTTCTGTCGGGTTTTTATTCTGTAGTGTTCAGTTTATCTTTATCATTTCCTTTTGTCGACATTCCTGAAGATGTATGGTATGGAGATAGAAAATTCGACCAGAGAATGATCGATCCAACTTTTTTAAGGAATTGAATCGAAATGCTTTTAGAATTTGTATGATTATGCCCGTAGTTGCCACACATCAAGATAGAAAATTCGATAAGAGAATAATTGATCCGATTTTTTTAAGGGTTGAATCAAAATACTTACGTGATTTGTGTGATTTTAGATTTCTTCTGCTATTTAAATGTTATAAACGTTTGTCTTGATGTGCATTTGAATACCAAAGTCAATTCTAAAGGCCCATGGGAGAGTGGAACAATAAAAAAAAAAAAAAACCATGTAGAATCCTAGGGTTGATACTATTGGTTGAGTCAATTCAGGAATAAGAGGTTCCTTATGCGAATTTATCCAAGTCCGAACTACGTATGTGATTTGTATTTAACCGGTTCATGCAACCTTAAAATGTGTTTGATGGGCCTTCAAGAAGCTAAGCTTAGCGCTTGTGCCCTCCGATTATAAATGGAAAGGGCCGTGTTGGATTCCTCAACCCCCCTCCTCTTAAGGAAAAAAAAAAAAAAAAAGAAGGAGGATCTAAGGAAAAAGCGATGATTTGTCATGAGTATTAAGAATTAATCGTACCATGTAGAAGCTTTAGCATTTTATCATATTTTGAATATAAATTCCTGAAAATTTAGAGGATGTACCCACCCTGCGGTGGATAAGTTACTTCGTGTCTTATCCCCTCATCCGGGAGGGGAAAGGTTCGAAACTTCTTACCCCCATTGCGCCACTTAAGTGGGGTACCATGGAAGGTGGGTCCTCGCACTAGTGCCCTGGGTTTATGTCGCCGGCTGTCGGCTGTACGGCTGTTCCCGAGTCATAAAAAAAATAAAATTATGAAGGATGCTTCGAAACTCAAGTACTTGCTCTGTAATATATTTTTTATTCATGCAAAATTCTGGAAATATTTCAATAATTATAATATCTTTGAGGCCTTCTTTGCTATAGTCTTCTAATTCCCCCCCCTTTGAAGCGTCTTTGATTCATATGCAATAAAATAATAAGGATAAGTACACTGAAAATCTTAAAATTAATCATGAAATGGCAATTGGATTCTAAAACTTACAAAAAAGTGTAATTAAATCTTAAAGCTTATCAAATTGATGCACTTGAGTCTTTTTGTTAACTTCGTCCAATTTAACTAATAGAGAATGCAAATGTGGCTTCTTTTTTTTCTAACTATTTTTACTCTCTTATGTGACTGAAAATGAAACATAAGGCCAAATGATGTTGTTTTGATAAAAATATGATTTTTAATAAGTATTTTATTCAAATTAAACAAAAAAAGAAGCTAAATTGAACAAAAAAAGAGAAGGAAGAAGACCGCCCTCGCACCACCAGTACCGAAAGAGCTGGCGCTAGGGAACAGGGATGGCTAACCAGCCAACAACTGGCGAGGCCCATATTTGGTTAAGGGCCACCGGTGGCAGTTGATTCTAACCATTGGCAACCCTCTACCAAATCTAGGAGAGGACTAGTGAACCTCGCCCACATTTGGCGAGGACTTGTGAGCCATCATTGGCCTTATCCACCAGTGGTAGGGTGAAAACAACTAGAATTAGGGGCCTCACCAGCTTGCCTTAGCTGCGTAGAAGAGAAAAAATATTTAAAAAAAATCACATCAACGTTTTTCATTATCCAAATTAGATGAAGTTAACGGAGAAACTCGATTGCACTAATTTAATAAATTTTATGACTTAATTAAACTTTTTTATAAAATTCAGGATGCTTATTGAAAAGTGTTGGGACTTTTAGTGCATTTATCTTAAAATAATTTTATGATGTGTTACAGAGTGGCGGATAAAATGCAACTATAATAGATGTATTAGTGGTTCAACCGTCTTTATAGTAGATCTTGCAACTTCAGAGTAAAGACCTAAAGCGATTAACTAGGTGAAGCATATGCTTTTGCCCTACAAAAACTTCAACTTATCACAATGATAGTCATTCCTCGTTGCAAACTCTTTGTATTATTCAATAGATGTAAAATTACAGCTCCATTTATTTTACAAAAAATGTGATATTTCTTGAAAATGTTACTCTTGAAGTCATTTTTCTAGGAAAATGCGAATATTATACAATGGGTTGAAACTTGAAAATGAATTGAAAAATAATTTTTGTTATTTGGCAAGCAAAATCTCATGTGATTTTCTCAAACAAACGTATTATTTGGGCGTTAATGACTTATGCTATGCATAGTCAAAGAACCCAACACAAACACCGGGGTCTCAAGCCTAGATCCCCTAATCTTGAGCATGAGCACCCACAATGATCATGGGTCCACTGAAATCAAGCCTCTGAACTCAGCACCCGTGCTCGACTCCCTAGCAACTCGACCTAAATCTACAAAGGCTGGGCTCGGGTCCCTGGTGCTTAGGCTTGGAACCATCAAGGCTGAGCCTCGGACCCCAACTCTCGGGATGGGGACTGGGTCCATCAAAACCGTGTTAAATGGAATCGCTTTTGTTTATTCATAGACCATTTCATTCATTTATCTATTAATTTATATATAACTTGTAGACTTGAACCGAAAGAAAGTCCATGCACGAGGTGTGCTTGTCAGGGGCAACCGAGAAATGAGAATATTCTGTGATTTGTCACATGATTTGTAGGAATTTAAATTTACTCCATCTTCTATTGGAAGGGGCCTTAGACGAATAGTGTTTCAGTGGATATACATCCAATTCTTCTGTCGAGCATCAAGATAAGAGAATTTGACCAGAGCATAATCAATCCGACTTTTGAAGGGCCGAATTGAAATGTTTATTGATGGCGTGATTTGGGATTTCTTCCTCCATTTACTGGTCCGAGACGACGTTGTCTTGGTACGAATCTAAACACAAAAGTCAACACTGAAGGCCAATAGGAGAGAGGAACCGTCAAAATAAACCATGTACAATCTTAGGGCTACGCTATTGGATGGGTCGTTTTGGCAACCGAAGGTCATTCATGTAATTTTCTTTAAGTCCAAGCCACATTCATAATTGATATTTAACTGGTTCACATGACCTTAAAAAAGTGTTCCATGAGCCTTCCAGAGGTCGGCCTTTGCGCTTGTGCCCTGCGACTACAAATGAAAAGGACTCTGTTAGATTTTTCCTCACCAGAAGTACTTAATGAAAGAGCCATAATTATAACGTGTATTAGGGATTGATTGTACTATATTTAAAACTTTTAGCATTTTGATGCACTTCAAATATAATATCTGGAAAATAAAGCGTATGCATCTCTTCTAAAGAAGATATACATAAAATTATCTAGAGAAAATGATGGATGAAAGTATGGAAATATATTTTTCTAGTTCTATATAGAACAAATTATGAAAATTCATGTGCTTGCTCCATATTCCATTTTCTTATTATAAGATCTCCGAGGCCTTCTTCTTTGCTATAGTTTTCTCTTTTTTTCATTTAAAGCATCCGATGATTCATGTGTGTAAAAATAATACTGAAGTGTTGGAGAGACAGACAAAATGCAGCTACAACAAAGATAATCTTTGTTTGAAACAAATTAACTTTTAATAATTTCATATGTATTAGTGGTTGAACCATCCTTATATTAGAATTTTTGAGTTCAGAGTAGAGACCTAAAGTGATTGATTAGGTGAAGCATCTGCTTTTGCCCTATAAAAACTTAAACATCTTAAAAAAAAAAAAAAAACGCACATTTGAGTATAATGGACGATTTACTTTGCTGGAGAATACACGTGGTCTTAACTTAAATAATATTTGACATTATTAACTAGAAAGATGAAATAGCAAGTGAGAATTTAAACAACGTCCTTTACAGATCTATTCGAAGTATCCTGATCTAATCTAAAGAATCGGGGCAAAATTCTGTCAAAGTTGAAAAAGTTGGTGAAGAACTCTAACATTGAAACTGGGGCAAAATTTGGTCAAAATCAAAATTGGGGCTCTTAAAGCATGCGCAGGAGAAGGAGAGGGCTAGTGCCATTCGTTTGTGAATAGTTCTAACTCAAAAAAAGATTATCTCATACTCTCAAAGTCCCATCACCAATTCTTTATTTTCCCCCGCCAATGGATCTTGGGCTCCAAGAGCAAAGCGCCCGGACCAAGAAGAGAACGACAATGGACGGGGGAGAAGGAGCGGCTGAACAATTATTCATGTAAGACTTCATTATCCTATAAAGAAAAAATCACGTCGGATTCAAAATATAATTTAAAAAGTCACGTGAGATGAATTGTCAAAATAAACACTCAAATGAATAATTTTGTATTGATGTAGCACTCAAATGAATGGAAAAAAAGGTAATAATGTTTAAATAAGCGTCGTATAAATATTATAACACTTCAAGTATTTTTATCCTAAATATTAATGCTTATTTTATAATAAAATTAAAGTTATGTAAAAACTTAAAGCATCGCATTTGGATTACTCTCAATAGGTGGGAGCACTTCATTATAAAGGAGAAAAGAGAAAACTCTAAAGGTCATGGCAAAGGTCGGAGTGCAAAATCGAAGTAACTTTGAGCCTTTTTCTTGTCTCAATTTCATCGTGAAGCACCTCAAGGCTCTGCAAAATTATAGGGTCGGACGAGGCAAAGTCCGTGGGGCTTCAACTTCTTACCCAATTTTTTTGCGAAGGGCCTAAACACGGGTCGGGTCGGGCTAACGGGCTTGCTCGAACCGAATTAGTCTCACGATCTTGCAGGTACGGAAACTTTTAGCAAGCTTTGTAACGACGAGCAGGAGATCATGCACTGAATTCACGATTCCGTCGAGCTCTTCCTTCTTCGTCTCGTCCTCCACTCCAGATCTCAAATCTCCGGCAGTCGGCTCGACAATTTCAGAGGCCGGAACCTTCCTCCATCCGGCCGGACGCGGCGGCTCTCCCCAGTTCCGTCGCCGTCTCCGGGTTTTTTCCCGCATTCGACCGGCCGTTCCTCCGTAGTCGATCGTCGTCATCACCGATCAGGTAATTGCGCCAACAATTCTCGCCGGTTGAGTGCGGCGACGATGCATGTCGGCTGCATTAGCGCATTGCGAGCTCGCATTTCTGGCCTCCGTCCGAAAGCGACGCCGTCTAGATGCGACCGCCGTTTCTTTTTGCCTGGAATCGTTCGCGATTTGCTGCGTTCGGTGGATGCAGGGATGTAGCTATGTAGCTATGAGGTTACCTTCTTGAACGGTTCTGTGATTGATTTTCCAGGAAGTGGTGACAATGCAGCGAGCTCCCGCGACGGTTGAGGAGCAGTTGATCCTGAAAGCGATCAAGGAGGAGTGCCCCTGGGAAACCCTCCCGAAGCGTCTCCAAGCCACTCTTTCTTCTAAAGAAGAATGGCACCGCAGGTCAGTGTCGATAAAATAAAGCTCTTTTTCCCGTCTTTCTTGATTCATTCTAATCCTTATTGGAGGGATCCGATCATAAGCTGCTGAAAAAAAGTTG
This sequence comes from Eucalyptus erythrocorys, assembly GCA_014182555.1. Lineage (NCBI taxonomy): Eukaryota > Viridiplantae > Streptophyta > Magnoliopsida > Myrtales > Myrtaceae > Eucalyptus > Eucalyptus erythrocorys. The sequence continues at coordinate 57,569,776 of CM024602.1, forward strand.
GTTTTGTGAATGAAGCAGATTGAACCACTGTAAAGGGTTTTATGAAAGGGCAACAATTTGATCAATGTTTGGTTTCGTGATAATAACGCCTCCCCTTCCAATTGTCTGATCCCTTTTCGATGATTTGAAGTTTGTGTGTTGCTTGCATAAACCTTGCGGCATATTGACGCATTTTGCCATGTTCTTGCTCTTGTAGGATAATTGAACATTGCATAAAGAAAAGGCTTCAGTGGAATACCTGCTTTGCTCGTAAGGTTTGCAAAGAAAGCGAGTATTATGAAGACATGATGCGGTACCTGCGAAGGAACTTGGCAGTGAGTGTCATTATGGATTTCTATGGATCTCTTTAATTCAGATATCATGGTCTTGTTATTTGGTCTTTAAAGGAACCGTGAGCTGGGCTGGTATCGGATGTTCTTGCTTCATAAATTGTTAAAAGAACTGTTGTTAGATATAGATTTGGAGTTTACATGACTATAAGTATCTTGGCATGTATAACTATTTTCTCCTTTCACCGTAGCAATAATGTGTCAGCTATTGACGTTGATTATGACAATCTTTTCTAATTGGTGAGGTATCCTTGCATTTGACATTGGACTTTTTTTAACAGTATTGATACACCGCATTTTTGACTCGGGGACACGTTTGTGGCGATACACTTTTTTTACTTACAGTCAGCAGTAACACCATTTACCTGGTTAATTTATACTTTGCAGCTGTTTCCCTACCATCTGGCAGAGTATGTTTGCCGTGTCATGAGGATATCACCTTTCAGATATTACTGCGACATGTTATTTGAGGTCATGAAGAATGGTAATTTTCTATTTACTTTTTGAGATTCTGAAGTGAGGAGCAAAGAATGTGTAGTTGAAACTTTTTCTGTGCTAGTATAGCTTTATGGTTAAGAAGCTGAGGCCTATGATGTCTATTGGATATCCTTGAACTTACAACTGCTAGGTGTCATGTTTAATTCTGTGGTTAGTGATAAAAAGAACACGAAAGCAGTAATTAACTGAGGATTTGTCTGATAGGGTTGCTGTTGCTCCACCAGATAGTGTAATGGATATGATCTTATGATTTGGTTTTTCCTAAAAGATTCTGTATATGATTATCTAAACATGCTGAACTGACACATGTTTTATTGTTTCATTTTAATTGTAGAGCAACCTTATGACAGCATTCCAAATTTTAGCGCTGCGGATGCCTTGCGACTAACAGGAATAGGGAGAAATGAATTCATAGATATTATGAACAAGTGCAGATCCAAGGTACCAGATTGCATGTGTAATTTCTTTAGAGTACTTGGTTGGAATAAAATATATGAAAATACTCGGAGCCTATTTCCACAATATTCTTCCTCATGTTTGGCCTCACCATGTTATAAGAATTAAAAGTATGGCCATGATGTATGTATGATTTTACTACTTCAGCTTGAAGCATGTAAGGTAGTGAAACTTATCGGGATTCTGACCTTTTAAGGAATTGGGAATCTGCCCTTTTACAATGTTGGAGTGAATGACCTGAAACTTTGAATTAGATAAGTATACTCACATATGATTTTCCAAAATTTGTAATTCATGGTATAGATTTTTGCTCACTCTTTGAAAATAATGCCATTGTGCGTTTTCTTTGTTGTTTACTTCTGTTTGTCTCGGTATAAGGTCACATGTTTTTTTTGGCAAGGGTTATAAGGTCACATGTTTTCTTCCTCTTTATGGACAAATATTATGCATTGCTAGATCTCACTTTACACAAGTCTTACTTTGTATTGGCATTAGCTTTCTGTAGTACAGTGTAATTCAATCCTGACCATCTGCTCCAATTAGGGACCCAATTGTGTATGCTACATTTATGTGACACTTATTCAATGTCCAGGTCTCGTTTGTTTAAGGACTACTGCATAAATTGGATCACAGGAAAACTTATGCTCTCTAGCTGCTGATGGCTTCTTATATGCTGTTTTGAAAGGGACCCAATTGTGTATGCTACATTTATGTGACACTTATTCAATATCCAAGTCTCGTTTGTTTAAGGACTACTGCATAAATTGGATCACAGGAAAACTTATGCTCTCTAGCTGCTGATGGCTTCTTATATGCTGTTTTGAAAGGGCCTTAGAGTCACTGATTTTCTCAAAGCTCATCTCTTTGGCTATCGCTAAGTTGCACCAACATATTCTGACGATGAACTTGAGTGGATATTCTAGTTATTACGTGTCTGTTTTGAACTTTCCAGAAAATTATGTGGAAGCTGAACAAGTCCATTGCAAAAGAAATGTTGCCTACACAACCTGTGGATTTTACCATTGAACCGTGGTGGGGAGTTTGTTTAGTAAACTTCACCCTCGAGGAATTTAAGGTGTGAAATCTTGTAATCCTTCCTTTTTTCGTTTGTTCAGTATGAGAGTGGTTGAAGACGGTTTTTGCTTTGGATTGGACGCATATTCTGCTTACCTGAATGGTGCATGCTGCGGTTCCTGTATTTATTTTTAGTCCGTATCTTGCTCTTGAGCTGATTGAATTGTGGACACACTTCCCTTCAGAAACTCTCAGAAGAAGAAGCGGCAACGATTGATAAAATCTGCAAGGAAGAAGCAAATGCATATATTTTGTTTGATCCTGACATTATAAAGGGTCTATACAGGCGGGGACTAGTTTACTTTGATGCCCCAGTTTACCCTGATGACCGTTTCAAAGGTAATTTGCATTTTATTCTCCTTTCAGAGTTCAATGCCAGTCTATCCATCATGTGTTAAGAGAGTTGATTCCATGATTTATTGCCATACTGGATCATTGAACCTCAATTATCTAAAGATCCCTGTGTTTTACCTTTCCGGGGAAGGCATGCATAGACTTCACACATTTTCCTAAAGCTTCTAACTCAGTGATTTTTTATAACCTCTTATAACGTGACTCCATTTGAGGCTTTATTGCTCTTTGTTGCTTTTAAAGTTGCCTGTTTGTTTATCATGTCCGTGCCTTAAGTTGTTAACATATGAGCATGCCAGTTGCCAGGCTTGAAGGGTTTGTTTCCAACAGGGAGCAGTCATACGAGGACCCTATTGAGGAGTAAGCTGGCAGTTCTTGGCTTTGTTCTTTCTTGAATTATTGATTTAATAGTTTTAATGAGATCTCATCTTGATGTCTGCTAGGTTGCTTTACGCTGTTTTCGTGGTCTCAAGTGAGAATGCCACGGTTGCTGAACTGGCCACAACGTTACAGGCTGACCTTTCCCAGCTTCAGGCTGCCGCTTCTTTTGCTTGTCGACTGGGATGGGCAATAAAAGTGATTGATCCAGCCTCTGTTCTTCAGGAGGCAAGCATTCCAGGAACTCCGAGAAACATGTTGAGTGAAGAAGATGATTCTCATGCTAATATTGGCCCAGAAAACATGTTTGGAGACAGTGATGCTGCTCAACATGGTGATGTCTCAGGGTCAGAAAACAATAGGCTGGCTAGTGGCCATGTTCGTGTGGCTTTTGTGGTTGATGCCAACATCACCTCTTACCTCATGATGGGGTCCGTTTCACCAGGTATATTTGGACTTCTAATTCTTAAAAATTTCCCTCTTCTAGGAACATAAAAATTTCTTTGCTTTGTACTCTTGATTCACGTTTAGCTCCAAAATTGATGTTTAAGGAGCAGTCAGTTAAAGTGGTTGAAATGACATCTTAGAGTGATTTTGGTGGTGGAAGCAAATTGAAACACTAGCTTTCCCTGTGTTACTACTTGAGTAGGAGCAAAAGACTCTGGCCTTCATTTGGCTTATGTTTTCTTACTTAACAGAGTGCTAACTATGGCCTGAAAGCTAGAAAAAAAAGTAGAAACAGGTAAAAGGCTAGAAGTTTGGTTTGGGTGGTGCTGGACCTGTGCTTTAATGCGAATGATGATATGGTAGTAATTGCCCAGACACCCTCTTTTGTGCTTCATATGTAAATAACATGGTAGCAATTGCCCAGATTCTCTCTTAAGCCCATGAGATTTACAGCATATATTTCTTCTATATAAGTTTCCTCTTTTACTCAAATTCTAATAGCACCAATTTCGAAATACTGCTTTCAAATACTAGTTCGTTGTGAGGCCAAACAGTAGTTGCTTGCCAATAAAAGCCTGATGAGCTTATGCAAAAGCAGGGGCCATGTTTCTAGAGAAGTTTAAAGTGTCCAGCTGAGTGCACAATTCCTCCCGTCTCTCTACTTGTTCGCCCTGCATCGAATGCATATCGAAAGGAGCAAAACACTTTCCTTATCAGTCGAAAATTATTCATAAGAGGCCCCACGGAGTACTAACCCATTTAATTATTACAAGGTTAGAAGTCCAGTAGGTTGAGGATAGCATTCACATCAAGACTCATTATATTACCCAAACCAAATTTATCATTCACTAAGCAGAGGCTCAGTTAAATTTTATGTGGTAGGTTTTTTCTGGTTGAGCTAAATTGAGGCAAAGCTTGTTTTGTTAACCCAAATATATGGCTTAAGAAAAAAATATAGCCATGTGACCTTTTTATGAACCATAAGCTGGTTTTGCAAACATATTCTCTTTGTACTTGACTGTCATTGATTTACTTTGAAATACTGTTACTGATTACATAGTGCTGGCATTTACTTGAATTGATGTTCATTAAAGAATTTTTCTATGCTAGGAAGTAGACTTGCACATGGGAAAGTATCAATATGCAACCTTACTGGAATTATATTAGCCATGACGTCCACTAATGAAAAAAGAGGAAATTTTGTGGTTCATAGTGTACTATATCCATGAAATCTACATGATGAATTTGATTGGTCAGGCCGTTTAATTTACTCTAGCTAGTTGTACCTTTTGGATGCATAGATATAATATTATTAGCTTTTTGGTCGAATGTCTTATTTCTAGGAGCACAGACAAGAGAATGGCAATTAGACAAAGAATGGGGCTATTTCCGCTCCCTGCATGACTAAATCCTCCTTTTTGCACTAAAGAGACAAAATCACCTCTGATGTTTTCCATAGTTGCACAGTATCCTTCAATTTAGTTATTTTGTATTATGGGTTTCATTCAAATTTAAATTTATTGCTGTTTAGAATATAAAAAAGTAGTATCTTCTTCATCATTGCTCTCACCACAATGTGTCCATTCTTGTCTCACTTGTATGGTGAATTTGTTATTCAATTAGTCCTAAAAAAAATTAAAGTGTCTTTGTTTACAATATCAAAGACTTGGTGATTTATTTTCTACTGTCTATGACAACCTTTCACACAGGAACATTAGAAGTCATATGAGCATCTAGAAAGACATCAAAAACAATGACTTTCAAAAGTGATGCATATTGAGGCATCTTGATTTCTTTTTTGTAAATATTCCATTAGTGATCAATCCAAAATGAATGGAATTTAAATATTAGTTTACAATCTTTACTTATATCATGGACAACTTTGATTTAATCTTTCATCTCTTTCTCATTGGGAAATGTAATTGTGATTTCATTTTGTCAAATCTTTAAAGAGGCCTTTTTTGGTTGTTTCATCAGGAAATCCCATTATGCGTCTATAAAAGACAACTAACAAGAAAGAGTTTTTGTGAGTGATATGTACTTCAAAAATAAAAGTTTATAATCTATAATTGTGTTAGTTGCTTGTGTCTAAATTTTTCTGGATTTTTGTTGACAATATCCATAAATTTGCTTGACAATGTGGAAACAACTAAGCTTCTTGGAAATTGCTTTCTTTGATGTATGCATGGTTATACCCACTTAGAATAGAAATAAAGAAAGTATGTGCTATTCTTAATTATGCCAATTGTACCCCCTCGTAAAAAAAAAGTTCAAAAAGAAGGAAGAATAATAACAAAGGAAAGTGAATTAATTTACCATCACTTTATTTTTGAATTGAATGATTCAGGGAAAATCTCTCTTTGGTGAAAATGGAGTGGCTTTAGTCATATATGGGTTGGAAATAGCCCCACCCTTAGACTTATCTGGTCAACTTTTGTCTTTTAGTCCATTATGAATTCCATTTGCCAATTCTTGGAATCTTTTACTCATGTTGAATATTCTTTTGTTATCCTTGCGTTTGTCATTCTCTCATACTCGTGTCCTTGATTGAATTGTATGCTCAGGTTTGAAATCTCATGCTGTGACACTATATGAAGCGGGAAAGTTGGGTCATGCTAGCATAGCTGATCTCTGCAAGGATCTAAGTACCTTGGAGGGTACTAAATTTGAGGGAGAACTGCAGGAATTTGCAAATCATGCCTTCAGCCTTCGCTGTGTTCTTGAGTGTCTGCAATCAGGGGGTGTCAGTCTGGATGAAGCCTGCAGTGAGATGGACAATATTGGTCCAAGCAAGGATGTGGCTAATGCTCTTGTGGTTGAGATCTCTTCCGATGACAATCCAGGGCAAGCATGCACAATTGAGAATGGGCTAAATTTGGATGATTCCACAAAATCTGAAACCCCTCGAGACCATTCGCCTATTGTAGAGCACAATAGTATATCAGAAGATATGTCATCCATCAATATATCAGAAGACAGTAATTATGAGGACAAGGTTGCTACGTTGGAGACAACCATCCAGAATGATGACAAGTTGACACCAGATGAAGCATTAGACACAGGAAGAAATACTTCAAAGAGGTTAAAAAAGTATCGTGTGGATATTCTGCGCTGTGAAAGCTTGGCTTCTCTTGCACCAGCCACTTTGGATCGACTGTTTCTTCGTGACTATGATGTTGTTGTATCCATGGTTCCTCTTCCATTTTCTTCAGTTCTTCCTGGACCATCAGGTCCAATTCATTTTGGTCCTCCCTCTTATTCATCATTGACTCCTTGGATGAAATTGGTGCTGTACTCAACTGTGGCTAGTGGCCCTTTATCTGTCGTTCTGATGAAAGGACAGTGTCTACGCTTGCTTCCTGCACCACTGGCTGGTTGTGAGAAAGCACTCATATGGTCCTGGGATGGCTCTACTGTAGGAGGTCTTGGAGGCAAGTTTGAGGGAAATCTAGTTAAAGGAAGTGTGCTTTTACACTGCTTGAATTCACTTCTCAAGTATTCGGCTGTATTGGTCCAACCATTGAGTAGGTGTGACCTTGATGAATCTGGTAGAGTCATCACTATGGATGTCCCTTTGCCATTGAGAAACTTTGATGGTTCAGTTGCTTTTATTGGTGAAGAATTGGGGCTATCTGCAGGAGAGAGTTCAAAATTGAACTCTTTGTTGAATGTTCTCGCAAACAAGATAGAGTTGGGAATGATTGGTTATATCCGTTTGCTAAGACTTTTTAAAGAAAGAGACTCGGACTACTTTTCTCCTGATGACGAGAAGTATGAATGGGTCCCTTTGAGTGTGGAATTTGGCATTCCACTTTTCAGTCCAAAACTATGCAACCTTATATGTAAAAGAGTAGTCTCATCTCAAGTTCTTCAAACAGATTCACTTACTGAACATCATGACGCAATGCAAGGATTAAGGAAAAAGCTGCGAGCTGTTTCTGCAGAGTACCAAGCAACAGGTCCGGCTGCTAAACTTCTCTATCAGAAAGAGCAATCTAAGGAGAAATCTCGACAACTAATAACCTATGCTAGTGGAAGGTGGAATCCACTAGTGGATCCTTCTTCACCAATTTCTGGTGCCTCTAGTGAGCGTCAGAGATTGAAACTTGCTAACAGACAACGTTGCCGCACTGAAGTCCTGAGCTTTGATGGCAGCATCCTTAGGTCTGCCTTTGTGAACCTTACTTTACTGTCTCTACATGCAAGACATGTTTTGATATGTTCTGTCAGCCTCCAGCATCAATTCCTTTCTCTTTGAATAATTTATCACCGCATAAGTTTCCTTGCAGCATCGGAATGCTATCTGTGTGATATCTCAATAGCTATTTACTTCCCATAGAATTGATAGTTTCCTTTTTAAGAAAGCAAGGGACCAAATATTTGGGAATCCTCAGTTTGGCCTGCTGAACCATCAAGCCTTCTAGTGTTCTAGACTTCCTTACTAGCCTTGAGTTGCTTAAATTCCTGCTTTGATGCCTGTGGGGACTTTTGTGTATATTTTGTGGCAATCAATTTGATCGGGCCATTATCGTATTTGTGTTAGTAGTGATTACTAATTTGAATTCAGTATCTTCGTAGGTAATATATAGGAAGAATAAGTGCCTACACTTGTAAACTTTCCCTCCAATTGGAGGAAAATACTATTTTATGGAGGACTGCAAATATCTTTTGGCAACTCTCCTATTTAAATGATAAGTATTTTGAACTTGAGGAAGTTAAATGGGTTATTCTTGCAGATACTCTTGCTCAGGATTAATAGATGGAACTTGTACAAAATGTGCTTCGAATTCTCCTCTGCTTTTTTTTCTCATTCTGATTTGCATGTTCTGCTCACTATGGAGTTAATTGAGAGCTTTCGGCGAAGCTAAGATGCTATTGACATTAACATCACTTTTTTTAATAGATAAGTAACGATAGAAAGGATATTATCAAATCCTTGTTCGTGATGTGTGGTTGGCTATATGTTATCTTATGCCATTTGATTATATCTCCGTATAATATTTTCTGCAAATTCCACATGGTTTCATTGAGGTTGTACGCATATGATTATAAGATCCTACGTGTTTTGAAATAACTTGTGGGCGAGAGGTTATTAATGATGATACTGGAGGAATCTTTAACCACTAGAATGTTGTTGCTTATTGCATTGGCTGATTGCTTTTGGCAATGTAAACTTGGAGCTGTTTGCTTAGATATGATGCTGAAAGCCTCAAATTAGGGGTTCTAAAATCCTCAAAAGTTTGCTTAAGCTAGAAGCCAAATGGGAATGTGGCTTGTGCTGCTTTAAAAGATGTTCCTAGTGATTGGAATGGACGATGAGTTTTTAGAGCTTTGTGGGTAGAAATTTTCCTTTACATGTAGAACATCCAGGTGTTCATTTCCCTGAGTTGGATGCTGGATGATCAGGAAATGATGGGATTTGATAGGGAAGGTACTTTTTAAACAGTGCCTGTGCTTTCTGCACTTGTATTTTATTGCTTGGATACGAGTTTAAAGTTGAATGTGATTGCCTTACATGATTAAATATTAAAATTATTTTCTCTTGATGAAACAGGAAAATTGGTGTAAATCAAATCCATATATTTTTCTATTACTATATTTTTCTTTGTGGATAGCATACCTATTGCTTGCACCTAGAGACATGTTCTATAGGATGCTGCTTATGTGCTTATATGTGGAATATGAGGTGTTACAAATGAAGTGTAGAGAAGTTAATGCATGATTTTTTGGATGGAATCATTTCACATTTGTATTTGCTCCATTCACGTGCTGGTATATGCTTTTGCAATCATAGAAGCAAGAGTGACCATGCTTTGCTTTGATGGATATGACAATGTCTAATGTCAGTATTTTGGATAAATCTCCAGATCGTATGCTCTAGCCCCCGCCTATGAAGCAGCCATAAGGCCTGATGAAGAAGCGGGTTCAACAACTGCGATGAAGGTTGAACAGGATGAAGCTGATGGCAGAGAAGTGATACTTCCTGGTGTAAATCTCCTTTTTGATGGTTCTGAGTTGCACCCCTTTGATATTGGTGCTTGCTTGCAAGCTCGCCAACCAATATCACTAATAGCAGAGGCCTCAGCCGCCTCTGCAGCTTTTGCAATTAAATAGGCTTTCTCCTGTGTTCTAGCTTGGATGACATTGATGAAGAGTATCGTGCCAAATTCTCCGAAGATACGGTTTTAACGTTCCTCATGCTACGGTTACTCCGGCTCTTTATGAGGCTGGCCGTCTACTTTTAAGCTTGACAGAGTGCAAGGTGAAAATATTCATTGTTAATAATCCAGTTCATTTAATGCATTTAGCTTCTACTAATCAATCTCATTTGCTAAGTCACTTTCTATGTACTTTACATAATTAACACGGAATAATGCAGCTTTTGCATTGTTAGGTGATTACCCTTACTGTTTCCATCATCTGGAGTCTCTTAGTTTTGACTGGGTTTGCACCTTAGCTTTAGAAAAATGGTCAGGGATGAGATGGATCGTTTTATCTATCCTGTTTGTATTCCTTGCTTTGATGTTCAAGTACTCCTTTCAATTTACCTAGCAAATAATGCTTCAAAGGAAGTTGCAAACTTTTCACTGTCGAGAATGAGGATATTAGTTTGCTGTCTACTTTTCTGACTTGAAAAAGATCTGGAAGTATTGGTGTCTGAATGAAACTTGCTTTGTACTTGGGAAAGACTTTCGGGGCTCATTAAATGCTTTCAAATCTATGAAATTTTCTTTCCCAGAGAAGTTCTTAGTGACCCCCTGCTCAGTGTGGGACTGGAATGGGATCTCCTTTCTTCCGTCTAATTCATCCTCCCTTTCAAATATCATCAATCAGGAGTATCTCAAATGTCTGTTGGCGAATTGCTTGTGTCTAAGCTGCTGCTGACAGTTGAACATATTTTTCCTCCTCATTGATTTTTGGCTACCTTTCCAGCTTTAGCTCTGATGGTATCTTGTGTCTGTTCATGTAGGTCGCAGCAATGGTTTGGTTTTAAGCGTGTATATATCTGGTGGCGCTAGTGTCCTTGTGGTGATATTTTGCGAGTTGGAAGGAAGATTCAATTTGCATTTCTCCCCTTGTGAGACAAAAAATTTCATCATTTTGTGAATTTCGAGCCTCAGACTGCACAATCACCCGAATGAGGAAGATAGAATCCCATAGGAAAAATGTCCCATAAGATACACATGATTGAACAATCATGTTTGAACAATCATGTCTTCTGTTTTGGAATCTGTCAATTTGAGTGTCTCTTGCTTTTGGCTTTGGAGAAGGTACCGGACACACGGAAAGTTGGCTTGGGTTTTGGCTTTGCTTATGTGATTATGTGAATTTTGAGATGAAGCTTGCAAAATCTCTCTCTCTCTCTCTCTTTCTCTCTCTCTCTCTCACAATGGAAGGGGATTTGGTGTTCAGCATTGATGGCATCTTACGGTAAGAAGAAAAAGGAAAAATTGAAGTTCTGCGGATAAGTCCGCAAAAAAGAACTTTTCGGGCTGTTTCGGACCCAATCATGGTAGGTTAAACAGGCGAAATGTAAAATCATACAAAAGTCGACACGTGGAGTTCACGTGTAAATCGGGTCTCATGTTCTATTTTTTGGTCAGTCCTATTTTATACCTATTCTACACTCATTCTCAGACTTTTGCCCTGCCTCTTGCAGGGCGTGGGAGTCGAAACCCACTCCTGAAACTTGCGAGTCTCCACCTCATCCTTCCCTGAGTCTCCACCCCATCCGTCCCTGAGAAGGTGAGGGTTTGAATCCCTCACTTCCCCCTTTCATGTTGGAAGGGTGGCTACTAGAGCGAATCTCAGTGATTAATCGGGTCCCATGTTCAGCCATTCAAAAATTTGCTCTTCCCCCTCCTCTCTGCTCATTTCTCCTGTAGACCTGGCTCACCTCTCTGCACACAGGCTCTGACTCTCTCTCTCTCTCCTATGCACTCCTCTGCGGACCGTCTCCCTCCTCTCTCCCCGTTCTCCGTTCCGTTGCAATTAGTCCCTCTGCCTTTGCCTCCGGTGGTTGCTTCCATCGTCCCCCCACCCTAACGCCGATGCTGCCGACGCTCCTCCGCCTCCCTCTCGTGACGTCCCCTTTGCTCTCTCTCTCTCTCCACTCCTCGAGCGTCTCTCTTCCAACGAAGCACGACGCCGACGGCCCTCCACCTCCGCCTCCGCCGGTTGCCTTCATCGCCCTCGACTCCGACGCCGACGCAGCCTCCGCCTACGCCCCCGAACCCGAACCCGAAACCGACGCTGACGCCCTGCCTCCCTCTCGCGACTTCCAGTCCGCTCCTCGAAGTCGCGCCTCTCTTCCAGTGAACCGCGACGCTGACACCCCTCCGCCGGTTGCCTCCGTCACCCCTGACTTCGACGCCTCCGCCTCCGCCTTTGCCCTGACGCTTCTGCCTCCACCTTCGCCTCTGATGCCAACGCCGTCGCCGACGCCCTTTCGCCTTCCTCTCGACCTTTGCTCCGCTCTCTCCCTCTTTCCTCTGCAGAGTGACGAACCCCTCCGCGAGCGAAGGTTGCTCTGCTCACTCTCTCTTTCCTCTGCGAAGTGTCCCTGCTCCTGAACGCGGACGCCGCCGACGCCGTCGCCTTCCCAAGCCCCACCGATAGGAAAGTTTATGAAAACATCTGTAGCAGTTATTGCTTTTATCTCTTGTACTTGCGTCTGCGGCAAGTATCTTGGGCCAGTTCTGTGAAGAATTCGCGGTGCATGCTTACAATTAATATGTCTTCAGGCTTGGGTTTGGTACAAGGAATCGAGCTTTTTTAGCACTTTACTTTGGACAGTGCTTCTAGAAGCATGCGTACAAGCTCGTAATGAGGGACGTGATCTTGCTCGTGAGGGTAATGAAATTATCCATGAGGTTAGCAAATGGAGTCCTGAACTAGCTGCTGCTTGTGAAGTATGGAAAGGGATCAAATTTGAAACTCCAGTTCTTCCACTTTCTTTTATTGATTCATTCCTTCTTCAGATGAGATAGAAGTATCTTCATCTCACAAGAAACTAGGAAATTAACAAACGCCCCATTTTGAAATTTGGGGAGGGGGATCAAGATCAAGAAGTTATCGAAATTTTTTCTTTAAGAATTTATTTGATTCAGGGAACAAATTCAATTTCTTCATCATATGATTCGATAAAATATTTTGAAGATTTGATACAAGGAATCAAACTTTTTTAGCGCTTTACTTTGGATAGTGCTTCTTATCTGCCTAGGCAGGTATGACTTACATTCTCTTAACGGGATTTCGGTTTTTTATTTTGTAGTTGCAAGTGGCACAAAAGCCACTTTAAGTGGTTTTAACAGGAAAAATGCTTTCAATTGATTTCTCAGCTGTCATTTATGTGCATTATGATGCGATTCTTATTCTTATCTTAGTGTCACAATGTGCTTCTACATTCTTTTGCAATTTCTCAAGCTCTCACCTCAAGAGTCTTCACAAGATCCCATCTACCATATTCTGCTGCAGCATTCTAGCAAGTATGTTTGCACTCCATTTTATTATATCATTGTTGTTTCTACGGGATTCTGAATACAGTACTTTATGGAGACATTATGAGCTCATGGTTCACCGGACTACGGTAAACGAACAATTTGCTGCTCTGGAGCTATAAATCTTAAGAGTCTTTTAGGCATTGTTTAGGTTGCTCTACATATTCAGTTTTAATAATGGGTTACTAATGTGCCCAACCACTCCAAAATTATGCTTTCAATTTTGAGATGCAGTCTCTTTCTTGAGGAGAACAACAAATGGAAAGTTTTGATGTGCTAATTCTGTCATTTCCAACTATGATTTTGGGTGTGCTGGAATACCTTTTTATCTGAGCAATTTCTTTCTTTGGGGATGGTGTAGAACAGAAGAAGCAGCATTTTCCTGTTATAATTTGCTAGAATCAACTTTCATTGTTTTGGGTTGTTTGATGCTGGCGACTCTTCTCTACACTATCTTCACCCATGGTAGCACTTTCCGGATAGAACTTTTAACTCCGTAAGTTAATTGTACTGTCTTCAATGGGTCTTTGTCATTTGGTTCCCTAACATTTGGAGTTATGTTGGAGAAGGTATTAAAATAGGTTGTTTTTTACTTGGTCATGGTGTACTGTGAGGAATACACATAGGATTATTATAAGTGCCCATGCATATTTTTCTATTCATGTATCTCGAAAACTGGTTAGGGATTTGGCAGTTTTTGGTTTGAATACCTTTTGTTGCATTAGTTTTCTTACTTATTCAGCTGTTAGGAGCTGCCATTTTTTCCCCTCGTATATACGGTGCGTAAATTATCTCAAACTGTACTAGAGTAAAGTGACGTGTCTTGGATGCTGGTTTGAAGAATATCACTGTTCATGGGAAATAATTGTTGGATTTTGGCTTAGATATGCGAGTTGTGAGTAGGAAGAGTTTACTGATCTAAATATGTACCTTTGACCCTAGCAATAAGTTGCCTGCTTCTCTTTTTGTTTTGTGGTGTGCTGTGCCCTGCGTTTGCCATATATTATAATTGTCATAGGAGTATTTTCGCTTGCTAGAACCAAACTCTCCCTTGAGATATTAGATTGGCGTTTTAAGTATGGAGGTTTCTATGCTTTTCTTTCTGTACTTTTATTCTTCAATCATGAGATCATGCAATTTAAGCAGGTCCCCATGCCAGGACTGGACTCTTTTTTTTTTTAATATAAATATGAGGGAGGCCTACTTTTTTCATTTGTATCTGAGTCAGTTTTTTAACATGTAAGCATATTAGTCTCTGTCCTATGAATGTATTGAATGGTGCTATCAATTTGCAGGTGGATGACAGCGACGCTAATTGACTTCTACATCAATGCCGTTGCTCTTTCTGTATGTCTCTAATGCTTCTGTTGGCTAACTTTGGTGCATGCAATTTTTTTGACTCATCTGATAGAACAGAGGACGTGCATAAAAACGAGTCTGTGTCTGTTAGAAAGGATAGGATGATTGTGAAGCGATATCATATGGTTTCATCAATTTCAGAGTTTATCCTTCATAAGCTTATGGAACCATTGATTGCAATCATGCCTATTAGATTTGGGAGCAGCACCTTTGGTTTTAGACGCCCACAATTAGGAGTTCTTGTTTGATGGCTACAGTTTGGGGATGAGACATTTGTCTTGTTTTACCCTGTGTAACTCATTTCTATTTCGATCTCATGGTCTTTCAGGTTTGGGTTGCTTATAAGGAATCAAGTTGGCTTAGTGCATTTGTGTGGATCCTTCTCTTGATATGCTTTGGCAGGTAATATATCCATATTTACCAAGTTTATGTTACTGCTATGAGTATTGTCCGGAGCATCGAAACGACCGGTTAACAAGCATTAGAGAGAACTTTAAAATTGTTGGATGATTATTGATCATATTATGCGGTGGTACTCGATTATCTTTTTTTATCGCTTATATGCCGATGATCAATGACAAAGACCACCTACCTACATTTTTCAGATTTCTATTGTAGCCCAATGTTGCTGTATCTGTACCTAAGCTTCAATATACTGGATTTATAGCCAACCATTTGGTATTGCTGGTAGGTATAACTTTGCAGCATGTATGCAATAAACTACGTATATTTGGCTTTTTTCTTAGTGAGGATAGAGAAAGGAGCATTTGAGACGGAGACTAATTGGTTTTCTTATCAACTTGTACAAATAAAAAATTTTCTTATAAATCACAAAGGTACATTCTTATGAGAGTTACACATTGATACACGTTTAGGTCGTGCAAAACTATTTTTGAGTTCTTTCGGATGCTTTTAAATAAATATCTTTTTTTTTTGACATGCTTTAAAACTACAAGAAAAATTGCATAAGTGAGTGTAAAAAAAAAAAAAAATCCTCAATCACATATTCTAAAATTTGTTAATATGACATTTGCATTCAAGGTTTAAAAATAACCTAGAATTAATTGGTTGATATGTACAAGTGTGAGTGATTATGTTCTAAAAATATTTGTTTTGTATTTTATTAGAAGGCAACTCTTGAAGAATTATTTCTATTTTGAAGACATCACCCAGTTAATTTGCATGTGTAAAGTTATCGAATGGCTGAATCGGAGGTAATTCTTTACTCATACAATGTGAAATATATTTTGTTTTCTTTTGATGTTATTTTTTTTTATTGATTACTTATTGTTCATTTGGTTGCAGCATGAAACTTTCTATCTTGCACATGTAATGCGTGATATGGAAAATGATTTTGAGTTTGCCATCGGGATGGTTTTTTCTAATGAGCTTGAAGCATATCATAAGTATGTGGCTTATGTAATTGGCAAAGGATTTGGAGTGAGGAAGGGTCATACAGTTAAAAATAGAAAAGGAGACATAACTCGACGAACTTTTTTGTGCAATTGTGAAAGCCATTCTGTCACCCCATCTGATCAAGAAAAGAAATTTGAGAGGCTTGAAGTTAGATGTGGGTGTCTTGCTCATATCAAATTTAAGGTTGATAATGGTATCTATGAGGTTATAGAGTATGTTTCTGAGCATAATCGTGCATTTGTACCGGAAGATCAAAAGCATTTGATTAGATGTGAAAAGATGATATCCGACACTTGCAAAGGTGTTTTAGTTGACATGATTAAAGCAAGCATTGGTGGGACTACGGCATATAAGTTCCTAGCAAATGAAGTAGGAGGAAGTAAAAACTTGGGTTTCATTCTGTGTGATTGTCAAAAGTTTTTATGGACAGAAAGCAATAAGGGTATAGATGGGGGAGATTATCAAAATCTTTTGAATCATTTCAATTGCATACAAATGCAAAATCCAATGTTTTTCTACGTTGTACAAGTAAATCAAGATGGTAGATTGACAAATTTATTTTGGAGAGATAGTTTGTCCAAATTCGATTATGATTGTTTTGATGATGAATTGGTGTTTGATTCCACATATCGAACTAATAGAAATAATTTGATTTGTGCACCATTTGTTTTGTTTAATCACCATTGGAAAAATACTCTGTTTGGTTGTGCATTTTTATTGGACGAGACTGTTGAATCATTTATTTGGTTATTTGATGTGTTTTTGGAGTCTATGGGAAATAAGGCTCATAAAACCATATTCACTGATCAAGATCAAGTCATGGCAAAAGCCATTAGAAGGGTGTTTCCGAATACACAGCATCGTTTATGCACTCGGCACATCATAAGAAACACCAATTAAAACATTCCACAGCTTTACCATAAGCCGGGTTTTAGACATAAGTATTTTTTAAGGCTTATGTATAGATGCAAATCGGAGGACAAATTTGAATCCACTTGGATGGAAATGGAAGAGGAGTGGGGTACTCAGAACAACAATTGACTTTAGAGATTATACAACCTTAGACATAAATGGCGTTCAGCTTTTGGTCGTGATATTTTTTCATGTGATATAAGCTCAAGTCAATGGAGTGAGAGCTATAATACTGTCTTTCAGCATATTTCAAAGAAGACATTGTCTCTTGTATAATTTGTCCACTATTATGAAGAGCAATTGAAGCGCATGAGAGAAACTAAAATTCAAGATGATTACAATTCTCACGGGAAGCTCAAATTACAGGTTTTGTATAATGGGATTTAGATACATGCTGCTTCAGTCTATACCCGTACTATTTTTCAGAAGTTTAATGAAGAATTTTTGGAATGTCTCTCTGAACATATTTCAAGTACTACATGTGATGGATCGGTTTATATATATATATATACCGCAAGGTGTATGGGAGACATGAACACCTTGTCAGATTTAACCCTGTAGAGTTATCAATTTCTTGTGAATGTAAATTATTTGAATCAAAAGGGTGGTTGTGTCGTTATGCATTGCACGTGTTGAATAAGCATATATCAGTGGTTAAGAGCATTCTATCTTCTTATATTTTGAAAAGATGGACTAAAGGAGCCAAAGAAAGGATTGTGAATGATGAATCTTTGCCACCTGGTCTGTCTAAATTTAATCGATTTTCTACGTTAATGCAAGAATCTTTTGAGCTGATGAGTTTAGGAGTTGAAGATGTAAACACTATGCAGATAGTGAGGGAGAATATGAAAATAGCGAAGGGGCAAATTTCATCATACAAATCAAGTATGGTTGTGACTGATGATGCTGGTGATGATAGTGAAAATGAGGCTTCTTTGTGCGATATCTTGATATTAGACCCCCATTCGAAGGAAAGGAAATGGAATAAGTTATGGAAGACTAAAAAGTTCTAGTGACAAAAAGAAGAAAAAATCTATCAAAGGAACACCCCCAATGCAAATAGACAATAGAGGTAATATATTATTTTCGTTAATATGATCAGTTAAATTTTCCGTTTATGTTGCATGATGCTAATTAACATATTTGTTGCTTTCTAAGCTAGAGTTGGTTGTTCAAGCAACACATAGGAAAACTCATTTTCTAAATTATTTGAGTAATATCGATTTTAAAGTATCTTTTATCCCAACAACATTGGTGGTCCTACCATAAATTTTCATAATCAGGTATGTTGCTCTTAACTTTCCATTTTTATTTACATTTTACTAATTCGGTAAAAAAATTTGTGTAGATGCAGCAACCACCATACATCATACCATCGGGGATCATGAATGGATTTTGCCAATTTTCTAATCAAGTATTGAATAGCTATGTATAAAGAGTTTAATTGGTGATCAATTAGTTTGTATATTTTTCAAGTTACTATCCCTCTTTATAACGGTAGAAAACACTTTCTCAAAAGTTACAATCATTATGATAATTTAATTGCATTATGGTAATGGGGTCATTTTTTTTTAATGTAGATGTAATCATCATATATCATGCCACCAAGCAATTTGAATGGATTTTCTCCATTCACTAGTTAGGTATTTATTATGAATCATTTTATTTGTCGGTATTATTTCAACTTTTTGTTACAATTGTAATATTTACTATTAGTAGTTTATTTTGGATAGATATTGGAGTACCATAATAGATCTCGTGGAACCATTTTGAGTCAGGTACAATTTACTTTTTATTGATGTGAGATTACTTGAGACATATCTATCTAAGCATATTATTTAGTTAAATATTAATATTTTTGTCATTTTCTTGTACAGGGGTCATCAAACTCTTTTCAACATCTTGGGATGAATAAATTCGGAGGCGTCTTTGAAAGCACATATAATGCACAGTCGCAACATAAATAGCTTGGAGGAACCCTCATATAGTATGTGCTTTTTTGGCAGTTTATCTATTAGGCCACTAAAATTTTCTCCCATGATAGTCATCTATTAGAGAGATCAACATCAGACTGTATGAACTTTTAACTTCATTCAACTGACAGAGAGCCACAAATGGGCGAGCTTTTCACTGTAGGAAATAATAAATGAAGAGCAAGTGGATTGCTTCAACATGCCACTATATCCTGCGTCTCCGGCGGAGATTGCACGGCTAGTCAAAATGGACGGTAGTTTTTAGATAGAGAAGATGGAGCTACTCAACACCCAAACGAGGTATGAAGGTGGAGTCCATGCACAGGATATTGTGATACACCTAAGAGCGGGCTTGGAGGGGATCATCAGCAAACACTTCGGAAGCAAGATCATCGATGAACTCTTTCGACGTCTTGTGGAAAAGACTAGGATTTCAGCCACCTACTGGAATCGAGCTACAAGGAAGGGACTCTAATGTTTATTGTTCTCAAACGCCATTGATGCATCTTTTGAAGATGACTGTACTAGGAAGGGACTCTAATAATGTTCATTGTTCTCAAATGCTATTGATGCATCTTTTGAAGAGGACTCTACTACCCTAAAATTTGATTAACTAGAATAAAATCACCAGTACCTAAATTACTTTGTTATATCTAAATTTAGTGTCCTTTCATGCTGATTTCAGTGTCAGCATTTCCTTTTCAATATCAATCGTTTGTTAGAGTTGATGAGTGCCTTAGGGAATGCTTCGCTAGAGATTCAAACCCCATTCTGCAGTCCTAGAGAGAAACTAAAGAAATGAACAATGAATATCTCAAGAATTCTTGTAAAGAAATCCAAAAGGGCAACAAAGAACTTTCACTTGAAAAAATATGGCGACATGCATGCTCCTTTCATTGAATAGACTAGCACCAACATTGAATCGTTTGCCTCCATAACTACGGCACTGAGATAAAAAGTAGTTCCTTTTATATATATTCACACATAAAAGTAATACACAACAGTACCAATCTTATTACACACATAAAAGTAATACACAATGGTGCCAAACTTATTACAGATTGACATATGTCATAAGAGCATGTCTGTGGAACTTACATGACAACTAATGCAAATCATTTGCCTTCACAGGGAAGACATGCATCTGAGATATACTTGAATGCTTCAGAAAATTTAACTCAGAATCTGCAGTCAAATGCTGATATCTGCCAACTTCTCTACAGCAGCCATCTTTTTATGTGAAGTAGCTTGTCATAAACACACCACGAAAAACTTAAGAAATGATCTTCATGAGCCTCCTCCTTATAGCGGCCCCAGAAATTAGGGTGGTAGGTCACATGATACCAAGCTGATGCCTTTGCATAAATATTAACACCACCAGAAGCTGATCCTGACTCTGTATCATTGAACCATGACCTGGCTTCTTTTCTCAAGGACCTCGCAGCAGAATTTATACCTTCCAGGTCTCTTCTTTTATTAAAATTTTCGACTTTGTCAGGATATTGCCACTCAGCATTTCGGCCTCGGTTTTGATGTCACAATAATGCATCAACCTCCTCAATTTGTAATCATACTCAAGTTTGTACTGAAAGGCTTCCATGACGTAGTCCTCAAAGCCTTCTATTTCCATTCTACAATCGTAGGAGCTCAGAGCAACTTCCCTCGTGAAGGAATTTATAGAATTAGTGTGTGGTGCAATCCCCTTGACCTCTCTGTAAAGCTTCCCAATCACATGCCGAGACTCATAGGTGGACTTATCAGACTTTTCCATGAAGTCTGGGTATTCTCTAACTCGCAGATGACACGGAATTTTAGCAGGAACACCAGTCGTCAGGAAGTCAACTGCTATGGAAAATAACTCTTCAAGCTCAGTACATGATTTGCTGCACGCCTTCCTTGGCTCCTTATCTGCAAACACTGTGCGAGAGTTTGCAATAACCCCTAAAATACCGTTGACCATGTAATCTGCAAAGTACTCCACGACTTCCTGGATGGTAAAACATTAAGTCGGGTTAGCATGAGTTTATCAGTTGTCCACTAAGAAGGTATGTATTAGCAGCAGATGCTAGCAAATGAAGTTCCTCATGAAATTAATATAGAAATGTCAAATGAGAAAGACTTTGCAAGTAAAGTTTGAAGAGACACCCTACGGAACAGAAGGACACATTCTTTAACAAGTCAAAGAGCTAGAACGTTCACATGCTGAGCAACAAGAATTACACCATGCTAATAAAACAGAGTAGATGCTCAGATATCTGCTTTGTAACAAACATTGCCAACTAAGTTCCCCAATAAATTGAATTAAGCAGTGCCATCCATATGATCTAGCTTTCATGTATCTCATTCCTTCATAAACTACAAGGGGATCTAGTGATGTCCAACACTTGTGCATCTACCGGTTTCCTTGATAGATGACTAATGGAAAGCAAGGCTGATACTTGCTCCACGCCAAAACATCTAGTTTCGTATTTGATGATTCGTATTTGAGCATGCTGCCTCTTAATGATAATTTCTTTGATGAAGTTGGATCCACCGCCACAACACCTTTGAACCCACCATATCGAATCTGAAATGCAGGTGGGTTTGAAATTGTAAGACCGCATTTTCTAGCCACTTCCAGAGAAAATTGGTGAGATATTTTCCCAAAACCATCGGAGAAAACATATTTAACTCCACCCCTTATAATTTCCACATCTGGTATCCTTTCAACTACATCTTTCCTGACGCTAAGAGTTTCCGTTGATGAACTAAAGGACTGACCAAGTCTGGCAGCATATTTTGCCACATTTCGTATCTTAAGAAAATCCCCCATCCACTTTCTTATATCTGCTGCGGTAAGCCCTTCCCTGGAAGCAAACATCCAGAGAGAACTATCCCGTAATTGACTTGATGAAAAGGCAAGAAACTCAAACCTCTTATCACCAATAACAATTCTATCTCTCAATGTTGAGACTATCCTCTTATAAATTCCGCTTTGCCTTTCTTCATTTGCAGAGTTACGTGGAGACAAATTTGTTGAACAAATTTTGTCAAGCTCCTCATCAACAAAAGAAACACAGAGAAAATTATCAATATCTCCAGGATAGTTATGCAGCACCCGATTCGAAACATTCACTTCTGGACCACAGAAATACATCTTAGAAGGAGTTACTTGAGCCCTACGCACATACACCAACCCATCATCTAGAGAGAGAGTGCTGGCTGTAGGTTTATAGTCAGAACCCAGATACCGCCGATATTGATCCGCAAGCCAAGTTACAGGATGGTAACAGCAATCTTTTAGATGACCCAGTTTTTCCAAAGCATGTTCTATGCAATCAACATTCATGTCCATTCTTCTCGGATCAACCAGCCGGAAAAATTTTTTCGATCCAGAACAGGCCATGGTAGATACCCATGCTGAACCAAGGAACAGACCTTGAACAAGATTCCATATGGCAATGCAACTCCAGCAGGTGGAAGCACAACAGGTACAAGATCTGAATGATAAGTACGAGGAGGGGCACTTTTCAGGGTGAACCACCAACTCTGTTCTTTGTAGCGATCGAGATACTTATCAAAATCAGGAAGCTGATGACGATGCTGAAGTTCCAAACACAAAGAGGAAGATTGGCCAATACAGAAAGATGGGGTAAAATCAACTTCCCTAACCCATTAATCATCAGCAGCTGCCATAAAATATTTGAGAGAGCAGGAATCTTTTTCATGGATCCGAGGGGCACCCAGTAACTGGTGAAATAAGACCACGGAAAGAAAAAAAAAAAAAATTAGTAGTGTCCAGCTTGACGGGCACATAAAACCATTGTGCTATTACAGAGGAAAATTGCTGCTCTACCAATAATATGCGGATGGGGGAAGTTCATAAATCAAACATCTTAGAAAGAGTATCACCCTTAGAGAAGTAAAACAGCAGCTCTTTTGTATATTGTGAATCACGACAACCTGCACTGTTTAGGCAGTCCTAGCACATACAATTCATCAACATATCCAATACTGATAAGAACATAGCAATTCGATGTTATGGCTTAAAAACTTCAAGCATTAAGTTGAAGCATCAAACCTGAATGACTAGGTACTTCAGAGTTGAACCACGTTGTTGGTGCAGCTGAATCTGCCAAATATTCTCATAGGAAAGCTCAAGCTTGTAGTCCACAAAATTACAGGTTAAAAAGAAGAACAATTTTCTCATGCCAAATCCAAATTTTACAGAGGCATTTAGGCTCTCCCATAAGGCAGTGAACGTATCCTCTGAAATCTGACATCCAAAACGCAAAGTTACATTATCCAGGGAGTGCTGAAAGAGCTCCTGATTTGGAACAATATCAGAATCTCGTCGCATTGCCTTTGTATATGAATTGCCATACCAGAGATTTTTATTATTAGCTAGAGAAATAATATATTCACCATCAAATTTCTCAGTAAATTGAACATGGTGCGTTTTCAAAGGTTTAAACCTTTTCAACATCAAATAACAATAATTATTTTAGGTTATACGAAATGAGAAGAAATAAAAAAAAATGTATCACCATACATCTTTAACTGTAAGGCAATTCTTAATGTGGAAGAGGCTCAAGCTTTTCAGTTGAGGTGGTAAAATATAAAATCTATCTGATATTCAAGGTCCACTTAAGAACCTACATTCTTCATTATAATTTTTTCAAAATTGATACCATAAAACTGAACATTTTTTATTGACTAATTTTCACGTATACACTTAAAGCACCTTGTTCATTAGTATTGAAGAGGACTCCGTCCACATCGATAATAATGACCCCCAAATTTAATGCGAATGGGAGACATTTGGTCTAATTTAAACATGTAATTGGATACATCTGAATGAAGCATTTAATTACCTAATCAATTTGACAAAAAAAAAACCACTTAAATCTATTTCGAAAACTCACATAAACTCAACATTCTTCCTCCTCGAACGCCATAATCACACAAGCGTGCTTCCCACTAAATGGCAGCAAATACCTGTTAGATTAGCTACGACCCGAGGAGCACCATCTCTCTCTAATTTTGGTCATGGAATACTTGCATTTTCCTCCATATTGTCACTCCAATGTTATAGTTCTCATGTCTGACCCCTGCCAAACGCTGATACCAGAAAGCAACGCAGCCAATCATTTCTCAACTAGCAAAAAGTCACAGAAGAGGAAACACAAAGAAAAAAGAACAAAGGAACCGCGGGCCCATGTTCAAATTAGCCCTCGAATTTTGATTAAACTTCATCTCAATTTATGGTTCTTTTCCATTAAAGATGAATTATTGGACCTGTAGTCACTCACTATCTCATCGAGGCACTGATTGTACCAATCAACTCATACCACATCAAGAAAAATGGAGCCTCAATCCTATTGAGAGTAAGAGAGAAAAGGGTGGATGAGCCATCACTAGTCACATATAATTTTGCTGACGGCCATCATCACTTTATCTTATTTCACAAGAAAAAAATATCTAATATGGATGGATCACCCGAATTAGAAATAGAGGAAAGATATACCCTTTGATGAATTCGATGAGGGTCGGAACCCTCTCCCGCCCCTTTTGCCACCACGCTCATAGAGGGGCGGCGACCGTCACCCCGTTGTCGCCCCCTTAGAGATCGGCGGCACTGAACAGTAGACCACATCCGATGAGTGGAACATCATTCATTCGATGATTGAGTCGGCGGATAAAAATCATTAAATTCCCGCATCCTCGGAGCGGATGGAGGTCCGGTAATTCCTCCCCCTTCGCCGTCGATCTGTACGTTCACAGGTCGCCACGCGTGCCGCCACCAACGGGACGCTGGTCGGTACGCGCTCGATCGGCAAAAGGTCGCGTCAGCACTCGACGACAGAAGAAAAAGGCCAAAAAATTAAAGAGGAAAAAGTAGAGACCTTTGCAGGATTTTTTCTCTCGTCGCGGAAAGGCGGAACGATGCATGCGATGATAATAAATATCAGATTGGATGGATTCCATCCATGCGATATCCGAGAAAGATCGAAAGGCTAGAAAGGCAAACGAGTTTCACCGTTCACGTGGCAGACAAAGTCGAAGCAAAAAGCTTCGGACTACGAAGCGTCTCTCGAATCCCAAGTAAGCGGGGAGAAAAGAGACTTCAGAAAGACTTTCCCCGGACGAAAAGCAGTCTGCCCATCTTCGGAGTTCTCTCTGCTTCCGAGCTTAGCTTCGTAAAAAGATTAAAGATCGCCTTTTTCGTTCCACTTCCCTCCTTTCTTTCCTTTTTTCTTGATACCCTCCAGTCGGATTCGGTCCTCGCTCGTTCTTTCCATTCATGGGAACTTTTCTTTATTCGCGGCAGCTGCTGAAAGTGCACCGCCCGCCTCCCTGCGACTCCGACTCTGCTTTTGCTACCAAGTTCGCTCCTTTGGCTTCGTCTTCTTGCTCGGGGGTTGGAGCTTCCCACGTTGCTGTAATGGGGTGATTATTCATCATCTCCCTTTCTCTTTTCTTTTCATGTTTTACTTTGCTTGTTCTTGATCGTTCGGACTTGTTCTTGATGGGTACTCCGGCATTATGAGTCCCCTTATGCTTGTGGGTCTTCTTTCTTCCGTTTGTTTAAGTAGTCCAGTTTGATGGGATTAAGTTAAGTGAACAGCAGTTCCTCAGTTGTTAGAATGAGTTAGGATCGGATTTCCCATGATTGCACTATATTTACATTGCCCTGTGATGGTCTGTACATACATATTCACAAAGTGTCGGCCCAAAAGCATGTGAGTTTTCTAAAATGTGGGCAGTGCTAACCTCCATTCTATTGCTCGATCGGTCCTTAATTTTTTATTGATGTCTTACCAGATTGAAACTGAGTAAAAGCTCAACTGGGGGCAGCGGGGGAAGCATTTTCAGAAAGGCATACATCGAAGTTTCATCTCTTTTTATTAAGATTCATTTTCTGGTGTAACATTTACTGATCTATGTTTCATTCAGAAGTATTTACTGGCACATTTTGCATATGTCAGACAGGGGAAGGTGCGCATCGAGGAAAGGCTAAAGTTTATGGGCGTCAGGCTCATGAACGTGTGCTTGAGGTGATTACCTGTTAGAATTATGCAAATCTGCAGCTTTCACCTGCATTTCCAGGTTGCTATTGTTGAAGTTAATACATATACATAAACATAGAAGTTGGGAGGCTTTGTAAATTTTTCAGCTTACCTGGGATTTGATGGAGTTCTGCTACTGGAAAAGAATATTGATACCTTGAATTTTGTACGAGCTTGCTTGATGTTCTTTTACTCTGTTTGCTGCATTTTGTAAATGAAAATTGTGGGAGGTGCCGTATTTTTTTAATTTATTTATAGTTTTTCCTTGGCTAAACTCCGAAACTCAGCCTGCCCGTTTCGAAAGGTTGCTCTGTTATGGAATGATATCTCTATTCTGTGTAGTATAACTGAAAACTTAAGGGAAACAGATAATACCAATGAATAGCTTCAAGAAACAATATTCACTGGACTTCTTCCCACATTGCAGAGCTTGTGAAATTTGAAGTACTTACTTTAGCTTTCATCCTGTTGATTAAGTTAGTTTGACTCTTTAATGGATAGCAACTTCAGTCTCATGCTGCACTTTACTCATTTCTGACATCTGTGCCTCATGCAATTAATTGTTGTTTTAATATGAATTACCCCTCCACATATCCTCTGCATTATATTGTTGTAAGGATCTGATAGATAGACATTGTACTAACCACATAGGCAATCTGACTTGTGGGTGGTGTTTTTCCTATGGTTTTGGCTGAATATCATTTAAGTTTTTAATCTGGAACTCATTCTCTTTAGATGAATAACTTCAGTTTACCCCAAATAGAAGGTGTAGAACTGATTTTCATTTAAGAGAGCTTTTGATGTACAATGACGAGTACTGCAAGAAAGAATAAATTTTTAGGCTTAACACTGAAAGCTTACTAAGCATCGGACCTAAGGTTTCTCAAGCATCACACCTAAGAGAAGAATTGCATTGCACATAATCATCAACTCCATAAAAAGAAAAAATTGCAACCACATAAATAGACTCTAAAAGTTCTACTCTCAGTTGCAATAGGAGGAAGCTTCTAAGCAAGAATCAAAAAAGAAAATAAAAAATTGATAAAATGGAAATATGAATTAAATACTACTAAATTATCTATGGGAAGAATCCTTGTCCTAAGACTCTTATTTGATTTGTGAATTAATGCAATATTTGATCTGTCCCACAACTTGGTAGAAACGTCAACAGTGGAACAAATATCATCTTGCATGATTTTGTTGGCTGCATCATTCTCCCCTGGTTGCAGAAAACTCGTCCTAGAGTTTAGAAGTGTTGAACAATTGAATTCATCAGCTTCATCCACGCAGTTTGTCCTGCGTGCCTGTAGAAGTTCAATAACAGCATGCTTTGAGAAAAACTCCCGATCAAACTCCTTGTGAAAACCAAACTTTGGCTCCAATACCAAAAACTGATGTAGGGCAATGAGTCCCCCAACAAAGAGCGAATCTTTAGGATCCACACCCAAAGCTTTTATTACACCTAGAGTTTCTTAAGCATCACACCTTAGCAAAAACTTGCATCACACACTCCCAAAGCAAAGACCTCCAAAATTCAATAATCATCAACTCTATTGAAAAGAGAGAATTACAACTATAAAATAAGACTCTCTAAAAGTTGTACTTCTAGTTGGAATAAGAAACTTCTAAGCAAGAAACATAATAGAAACAGGAAACTTGATAAAATCCTAAAAAGAATCAAATCGTAAATATAATATTACGAATGTATCTATGAGAAGAATCCTAATCCTTCAGGGCTCTTAATATGATTTGTGAATTGATGTGTTGTAGAAACGCCAATGTTGGAACAAATATCATCTTGCATGATTTTGGCTGCATCAGCTATGGCTATATGCATTCTCTTGTGGCTTATTTTAATTTGCCACATTCATGGTCTTGGATTTTTAGGAAGAAGTCCCAGAAGTATCAGAGATCCAAAGGCCATTCAAAGTTTTTCCCGGCCAGGCATTTCCATTAGGGGTATCAGAAGTTGATAATGGAATCAACTTTGCTATATTTTCGCAGAATGCAACTGCAGTAACACTTTGCTTATCACTTCCCCAGAGGTGAGTGAGGAGGCATTTGCATCTTCCCCATGCAATTGAACGTTTCCTATAATTATATGCTTCCTCAGGTATACATATAGCACTTGAAAAATAATTCTATTTCATGATCTATCAACTACTTTTCAGTAACTTTTTCCTTCAATTTTGCTTTTGTCTCTGGGTAAGGCCTCATAATGCCCTAGCATATTCTTTGTCAATAGGTAGACTTGAGAGGTGCATATAGTCTCCTCAACTTTCCAATTCAACTGTCTTTATAGACTGATTCGTTATCTTGTACACAATTTGTTTTCTATGTAACTTCAGAGAGTCTGTCTTGTTTTGGTGCGAGGTGACTTATGTTACTTCTCCTTTTATTTCAAAGGGGAAGAAAGAAAGAAACTCTAATCACAAGTTTTGTAATTTCTCACTGGATCTTGCCATTTGTCTGAAATATGTCCTAAGGAGTGATCATTTCTCATTCTGTCATAATTGGTTTGCCATACTTAATGCTTCTGGTTGGTCTTGTCAGTGGGGAGGCTGGCAGAGTGGATCAGGAACTTATTGAGCTAGCTTTGGATCCTCATGACAACAAAACTGGAGATATTTGGCATATATGCATAGAGGTAGTCCTTGCGATGCTACTTTTTCAAGTTTCTCTCTTTACAGTACCTTGACTTGAGTAAATAGCTTCTGGTCTCTGTCTTCCGCCAATATGGGTTTCTTAGGGGTTACGTAATTGGACTTTCTGTACTAAAATTTAAGCATTTTCAATCTTGGTAATGTCATATGACATCCCTTTTAAAAATTCAGTTCCTTTGTCATTTGTATTTGTATGCCAATTCGTTTGCAGACATCAAAATTTTATAATGGAATTATCATGTGACTATCTCCGATTACATCACATCATCACATCATCTTCTGTTAGGGTTTCTAACTGAAGATGAATGGAGGGGGTATCTGCACAACTATGAACTTTCCAAGGATTTTTTTTCCTTGGGTGAAAAAGTGCAGTGTTCACATATAATATAATTTACGGGCATAAGTTTTTAGGTTTCCTGGAGGCTTTTTCTTTTTTATCCATACTGAACAATTTCAAACTGATGACATTACCAAACAGGGTGTGCCTCGTAGCAATGTCCTTTATGGCTATCGCATGGATGGTCCCCAAGGTTTTAATGAAGGACATCGATTTGACCGCAATATTGTGCTTATCGATCCTTATGCAAAACTCATAGAAGGTCGTTGGTTTTTCGGAGATACCAACCATAAGCTGTCAAAATTCCTCGGAACTTATGACTTTGATAGTTTGCCTTTCAATTGGGGAGAGGACTTCAAGCTTCCTAATATACCTGAGGTATGTTGGTTGTTTGTATGGTTTTGTGAGTATAAATCATCTGACACCTTAAGTTTATTTTCACACTATTTCTTCTTTCTTCTGTCTTACGTCTATCCTGCTTTACAACCTGTGGTTCATGAGCACAAGCTGAATCAAAACATCTCACATCTCTATGTAGCTGTAGGAGATTTTATCATAATAGATGATGGAGATGTTAAACTTATAGCAGTTGTTTTCTTCGTCACTTTACATCTCAATATCGTGGTCCTGATACTTTTTTCTTGCAGAAAGATCTTGTTATATATGAAATGAATGTTCGTGCATTTACAGCTGACGAGTCTAGTGGGCTAGATTCTGATATACGAGGAAGCTATCTTGGAGTTATTGAAAAGGTAAATACTGAAGCAAACTGCTCTTTTGTTGTTCAAATTTGAAGTGGTAAGTGCTGGGATGAAAACTGTGATCCAATTTCAGTATTTTGCTTTTCAGTTATGACAGCCTGAAAATGTTGTAGATGTTAGTTATTGTGGCCACGTTGGTGGTGGTTGTTTTCGTTGTTAGCAAAATAGGCTAATGCATGGAGCTCGAAATATGACATTCGTGCTGGAGCTGTCAACTGCACTCATGTCTGCTATTAATTATAAGGAACTGGCATGTATTAGAAACTACAAAAAGGAATTTTAGATGCTTCTATGGTTTTTATGCTTTTGTATGCTATCAATTTGGTGTAGTAAGACATGGGTAATACTTTGGGCTTTCTGCCTTCTATTTTCTTCCAAAAGGAAATTTTTAATGGGTAGTTTGAGGTTTCCTTCTCATCTCACCACTCTCCTATAAGTATCCTGAGCAATATCTTTTTATGAACTTTATATGGTGACCTTTTTAACTATTATTGTGATGTTTCCATGATCTTTCTGACTACATATTTTTTGTGGTGTCTATAGATACCCCATCTTTTGGAGCTTGGAGTAAATGCAGTGGAGTTGTTGCCCGTTTTCGAGTTTGACGAATTTGAGTTTCAAAGGCGAAGAAATCCAAGAGATCACATGGTAATATGATAATCAATTGATCCTTGCAGTATAACTTTCTTGTATATGATGAGTAACTACATCATGTGCATCTCAAGTATATGATAGCTTATACTGAAATTGTTGTTACTTCACTACGACTGTTATCCACATATTTGTATAGAATGCATTTGCCTAATGAGGTTTTACATGTAAATGAATGTTATATGTGGCATTAGATAAAGTGCTACATCATATATCTGCTAGGGCAATGAAAGCTTTTTGTTATTTCTTCCCAGATATTGCTGTGATTGGTAAATTTTTTTGTAAGTATCATGACATGATAATTGTCCAGGTTGCTGGGATTTTATCTGTTAGCAAGATTTTGCTGCCATGTATTGTTTCCCTTTGCTTTCAAAAGTTTCTGTTCTCTTATGCTTCATTGTCCGTGCAACGTTGTGTTCTTACATCCCAATCGTGTCACTTACTAAATGATCTGGTTCATGATGCATGAATTTCCAAGATTAATACATGGGGATACTCTACCATAAATTTCTTCTCTCCCATGAGTCGTTATGCTAGTGGTGGTGGTGGACCTGTTAATGCTTCTCGGGAATTCAAGGAAATGGTAAAAGCTTTGCATGGTGCTGGCATTGAGGTAAATGATACTCCTTTTGCCTAAGTATAGAATTGCATGTTCTTGGTGGTTTACTTTGTTCTTTCTGTTTGCTTTTTGGAGGTCTAAGTCACTTTCTATCTGTGCTATCATCTTTGCAGGTCATTCTGGATGTTGTGTACAATCACACTAATGAGGCTGATGATAAGAATCCTTATACAACTTCTTTTCGTGGGATTGATAATAAGGTCATTATTACACATGTTCTCTTGAAGCTTTTACATGGCTGTGCAATAATTGCAATTTTTCGGCTGCCGTTACGGTTGAAACTCTGCCATTTGCCATTTATGATCTGCCAGCAGTTAAATGATTTACAAACAACTGAATCTAGAAAATAATTTATTTGTGCCAGTCAATTTTTGAGACTGATTAAGTGGGCACAGTTTTTATCCATCCATACCTGGAGAATGTTGGTGTTATAAGGGATGGGGGAAGTTTTCTAAGCTAGAGGAGGAAAAAGATCACCCCATGGTGTTGTAGGAGGACATTTTCTTGAATAAGGTGATGATAGGTTTGAAATGGAAAAAAAAAAAAAAAAATTCTGAAGTTATACCTTAGTGGGAAAGCTCCCATCAAAATTTTACCAAATAATTAACATATCATCATGTGGATCTGTGCTAATTTGCTTGCAAATAACTCAAGCGAACCACAAAATTCTACATGTGATCTCTTCCAAAATGTTTGAAGCCACAGAAGCTTTACTTTTCCATAGGATAGGCTTTAGGAAGAGGCTCTTTGGCAGGATCAACTTTAGATTTAGCGATGGCAATGAATGATCTTTTACATTTCTCTCGAAGAAATGTATTTGAATATCATCAAGGCTCTTTGCAACTGATTGCCAAGGATAGAGCGGGATGATGGGTGTTCTATGGGAGTGGTGACGACATCAAATCCCATAATCATTGTTCTAAGGATGACCTAATTTGTGATGTTCAATTCATTTTTCCTTTTCTCATACTTTTGCTGTATAACTGTAAGCATCATAGAAAATGTTATCTAACATATGTTTCCCAGTGCCTTAGAATTATCATTATTTGTGGACAGGTTTATTACATGTTGGATTCAAACGGCCATTTGCTGAACTTCTCTGGCTGTGGTAATTTGTTGGCCTTTACTGATTTCTTCTTTTCATTGCCTTGCTTCAGTTCAGTTACTAGGGAGACATATGTTTGCAGTATGTCCCTCTTGCTTGCCTGCTTAAATTCTATGTCTGTGTGTATGGCATTTCTAGCTTCAAACTGTTCATTGCAAATGCAAATTTGACTTTTCAGCACCGCTGCTTGTGTTCCTCGATTTCCCCATAGTTGCTAATAGATCCAAACTTTAAAATGGTTCAAAGAGTTCTGTTGATGAGCAAGAAAGAGGGAGAAAAAGACTCCACATGATACCTTTTTCACATTGAACAGTTGTATAAGTAGAAATTCCACATGATCAGTGGTTGTATGTGCGCTGTGCCTTTTAAAATTATTTTAATTTGATGACAAAACTTCCAGATCCTCACATTCTTTAGGATGGTTGTTTCTTTTCTTCTGCCACCTTTTTTTCGAGATGATCTGACGTAGCTTTTTTCCAATAATACTTAACCTGTTGCTGTCCAGGGTAGCATTCAAAATACCATCCCAAACAGAATTTGAATCTCTAAGAGCCAAGAAGTGCACTTTGCTAGTTCAGGCCACTAGACATCACCTACTGTTGGAGTAATTAAATGTTAAACCACGCCTTCATGTAATAGCTTAAGCTTACAAAACAGTTGGTTGGGATCTCACCAATTCTCACATTGTATTAGAGCGTAGAGGTCTTGAGTTCAAATCTTTCCAAGCCCCCTTTGTCTCCCCAATTAAATATGTCCACGTTTAGAACTAGGCAAAAAGACTAGACTAAGCATAAGGAGGAGTGTTAGAATAATTAAATATTGAACCACGCCTTCATTTTACAGCTTAATCTTTTTGAACAGTTGGCTGTGGTCTCACCAATTCTTACACCTGTAATGCAGAGGGTGGTGTGAGCTTAATTTTCCTGGATTCATAACTAAAAGCTCCTTGGCGATTTTAATTATCTCTGCTGGTTGTGGCTCCTCCTGGGGAGTGCTCAGTGGTTGACTTGGTCTGTGTCTCTGAAAGATGGGCTTTCTATTCGCTGTGATCATACATTTGGAGTAGCTTTGCTCAAAATTTGTTGCGAAGAAATCCCAGCAGTTTGTTGATGTTGTTACTTTTTTGGAGCAAATTGGTGCTCATCAATGGGGTTGTGTCTAGCTTTTCGTTTAGATGTGCCAACTCTCTTTTCGGCTATAACTTTGCAGGTGAGTCTTAAGTACATTTTTTAAAATTGGTTTATTGGAATAAATGATGGTTGAATACGAAATCATCAAAAAAAAAAAAAAAATGCAAGTACATGAAAGAAATGTGATTTTGGGGGAATATTCTTTCTTCAACAGCTTTTCTTTGTGCTGGGAAAGCATTTTTCCCTACCGCTTGTGGTGCCAAACTGCTACTAGATTTTTTGGTGATATTTTATGCACATCTTTGTGGATTCAAAGTTTGAATCTTCCCTGGAGATAACAAAGTCTATGGCTGTCAGAATAACACATCAACATTGTATTTGTCTCTCATTTCTCTCTGATCTGCATGAAGCACTGTAATTTTGTCTGAAATGGTTATTTGAACTTTTTTTGATGACTTTTGGTACCTATCATAATGTCATTTCATCGTTCTCAGTTGCGTTAGTTCTGGTCATTCACAGGAAACACGTTAAACTGCAATCATCCTGTGGTCATGGAACTAATTCTTGATAGCCTGAGGCATTGGTGAGTTTAATTTCCCAAAACTACGGACATATTTGATCAGGCTTTGGAAAGGCGCTAACATATGCTCTAGTTTTAATATTATCCTTTGCTGTATGAATTTTCAAATATTTCTGCTGATATGAAATGACAATGATGCATCTCAATGATGAACTACATACATATTAAAAGCTTGAGAAGCTTAAGGATCAATGTTACTGTGTCTAATCAATGATATTTACTTACTGTAGTCCCTCCCTATGCAGAGTTAACTTTATCATTCAAAATTTTCAAAACATCTACAGATCTAAAATTTGTTATCATCTCTGATGTTTGACCCTTGGTTGGGTGTAAAGTCCTAAACTAATACACCTGCTATCCTCACGAGTATGGCTGATTTAATTACATAGACTCCTTTAAATTTCATATGCTGCAAATCTTGTTGCTTGACTTTGTATCATGGAATCCTCTAATGATTTTGTTTGTGGTCTTACAACAAATCCAGGGTTACCGAGTATCATGTGGATGGATTCCGATTTGATCTCGCAAGTGTCCTTTGTCGAGGAACTGATGGTTCTCCCCTTAATGCACCTCCGCTAATTAGGGTAAGTACCTATGGCAATGCTTGGTCAGATAAGGTTATTTTCTTGAATTTTTTCTATTTGCACTTGGATGCCCATTTCAGCACATTTTCTTTGGGTTTGGGAGGGATAATCTATCTTCAAGTCTCTGTTTGAAGAAGGATTATATATATTTGAGAACAGATGTTTATATAGGTAATTTGCAACTTATCTGAGTCAAAACATGGAGCGTAGATGTTGGAGTATTTAAATGTAGGGAAAATGCCCAAAACATACCTCTACTTTTAAATTACTGGTTTGCACCTTTTTGGTTGTTGTTTGGTTTCATTTTGCACCTCACTGTTAAGTAATAGTGGTTAACGATGGTTAACGTAGTCATGGTACTAACCAAATTGCCGATTTTATTCCAAAAATATTGCTTCATCCTTAAGATTGCAAATCAAGGCTCGTGAATTTCATACGTTTGACTTCTGAAAAAGATGTTGGCCATCTAATATTCATATTCCTTTTACATAACCCTTTTCTTTTGTTCCTTATATTCCAATATGCCGCTACATACCGTTATCTGTCACTTAATTGCGTGAGATTTTTCCACTTCACGTATGAGGAAAATGAATGTTTTAACTTGCATAATCTATTCACTTTCCAATTTATCAAATTCACATTGTCCTAATCTAAGTTATTCATCCATCTATTCACTCAATTCAAACATCAAATTTACACAAAAGCTGTTATGTGAGCCCTAAGGCTGCAAAGTTGGGGATGAAAACTTACCAAAGGGTGACTGTTTTCATCCTCTATTTGCCTTAATCTATGGACATTGAAATCATAAAGCGGGAAGGTGACTGCGAGAGGTTATTTTTTTATTTTTTTGGTAAGAACTGCGAGAGGTTATTTGCGAGACCAAGAGCACAAAAAAGAGGCACGGAAACAAGCATGTCACTGATGGAGAGTTTATGTGAAAAAAAGAATCGTAAGTCAGAGAGATGGAATAATTAGAGAAAGATGAGTTTAAGATATGAGCGCAGAATAGCCTTTTAAAAACCCCATTCAGTTAGGCTAAAACTGCAGTTAAGTCACAAGGTGCAAACTTGTAGTTTGTAAAATAGAGGTATGTTTCCGGTATTGGTATGAAAAGTATGGTATGTTTTTGGTACTTTGCCCTAAATCAAATGGCTGTTCACTCAACTTTTAACATTTTTTAATTCGTCTTTTTTTTTTTTTTTTTTTTTTTTTTTTTTTTTTCCGTTTATTTTGTATGTAGTTATAGTTTATCTATTTGAACAGAAGGGAAGGTAAAAATGCAGGAGATGTGTTGCCTAGTCATTGATTTACTAGAGTGTGGATTGAAAAAGTGTTGATGTTTCTCATTTTATCACTGTTGAATATCTAGGCAATTGCAAAAGATGCTACGTTGTCAAGGTGCAAAATTATTGCTGAACCATGGGATTGTGGAGGCCTTTATCTTGTTGGAAAGTTCCCAAACTGGGACAGGTATTGATTATTTCTTCTCACTGTTAAAGTAGTAGCCATTCCTCAAAAGATTTGCATCTGCTAAAATTTAGTCTGCATTTTACTCAATGGTAGTTTTCTTTGAATAGAGCACATTTGTATGCTAGCATCTATTCTGCAATAGCTCAGTCAGGGAGAGAAAAACGAAGCGGTATCAAATAGCTAGAGATCTTGCTTCATTTATGGATGAGATGTTTTTGATGCAGATGGGCTGAATGGAATGGAAAGTATCGTGACGATATAAGACGGTTTATCAAGGTGAGAAAGCAGAAGAAACTCTATTGGTCTGGTTCCGACATTCGAGTACATCAGGGAGGAAAAAGGAAATCGAAAATGAAGAAACTGCCAAAATATGTAGAAACTGCGGTGGATTTATGTGGCACAACTACTCATTCCTGTCATCAAATATTAATAGAATGCTGCAGTTAGTTTCATGCTTGACTTTCAGAATGAGATGTGGTCAAATATGGTTTGTTGTAGCTTCACATGGGCCTGTTCGCTATATCATTCCTAGTTTAGACAAATTCCTAGTTTAGACAAATGTAAGTCAGATGAGCATGTAAGGAAGATTACAGACTGGGCTTAGCTTTCTTTGTGCATACTACTGGTGTTTTAACATTGATTTTTTGCAAGGAAGGTTTCTGAACAAAATGAACATTTTTGGTGGATGTAACCCTTGATAGTTGGATACATTTTTGTTTCCTCTGTGCCTGCGCATGCTTGGAAAGGCTGGTTGGTGTGGGTTTGGGCTTGTGTACTTTCAACTATTATATGTCCAAGGTCCAATTTTGAAATAATTTCAGAGGTTATAACATTCTTTTATGCATTCCTGTTTCTTCCACTTATAATGCCTTTGTCGGTAATATGCATAAGCATATTTTGTTTCTGAATAGTGTGTATCTTGTTGGTTCTCTTGAAATTTTACTTTATAGGGATGTTGAGATTTCTGTTTCTGTTTCCAAACTTGTTTGATATAGGGTGACCCTGGTTTGAAGGGGAGTTTCGCTACTCGACTTGCTGGATCTGCTGACTTATATAAAGTATGATCCTAATCTTGATCATATTTGGCATGTTCTTTTATGCTGGATGCTTCATATTTCAGTTTCTCCTTTGTTGATAAACAGATGCCTAATTCACTGATAATGGGTTTGTGGTTTACCTGCTAGTCTAATGCTCAACTATCTTGAACACAGCTTGATTTTCATTTTTTTTTTTTTTTTCAATTTTAGCTTGGTTTTCAGTTAAAATGTGATGAAGTGATTCCTTCTAAAAAATAAATTTCAATGCATGACCCCAGAGAACATGAAACGAAGAGTAATATGTGTGTTCAACATCCATTTTTTCCTGTAATTATTGATGTAGCAAGAAGCTAAAGGTACTTTTAGATGAATAAGAACATCTGATTGAACAAACTATCTACTACATAAAATATGTGCAAGTGCAGAAAGAAAAGGACAAAATTTAACTGCTCAGTAACTGACAGTAGGAAACAGAACAAGGAGACCATAACGGTTAAAGAACTGAGAATTGCATGAAGAGAATTTTTGTTACTAGGTACACACCAATTCTTGATTTTGGGCTGAAAGCAAATATGGATCCTTGTATGACTTTTCCCATCTTCTGCAGGTCAATAAGCGCAAGCCCTATCATAGTGTCAATTTTGTCATTGCACACGATGGATTTACGCTGTATGATCTCGTATCATATAACTTCAAGGTAAACAGACGTGAGCTTATTTTCAAATTACACACAAAGCAGCAGTTTCCCATTAATCAGTGATTTTACAGCACAATGATGCAAACGGGGAAGGTGGAAATGATGGAAGCAATGATAATTTCAGTTGGAACTGTGGTTTTGAAGGTGAGACCCAGAAATAAAATTTTTTGCTTCCTCTCTTCCTAATATGCCACCCAAAACTGTCAGGCTAGTTGTACTGCGAAGCTTGAAGGCTTGAGATGTCAAAAGTTGAGAAGTTTGTGATGGTGTCTTTTGGAAATCAACTCGTGTTATTCTTCAAGCTTACAATTTTCCTTCCTTTGTGATGATATTTATGATTGCTATGTAGTTGTTGCCTTGGCTGTGTGTTCTGCTAAATTGCTTTGTTAGAATGTTAAATGCAAGCAGAAAATCTTGCACGGAAGTTCTCATAAAGTATGGTGCATTTTCTGCTCTTCTTTTAATAGGGGAAACCGATGATGTAAAAGTCAAGGCCTTGCGTTCCAGACAAATGAAAAACTTCCATTTGGCACTTATGGTTTCTCAGGTATATACATCTAGCATCCACTTGGCAATGTCTTTTGACAATAAAGTTTCATCTTGGGGGAAAAAATTAGAAAAAAGTTACAAAAAGGTAAAAGAGCAGGTCTTATTTTGGATAATGCCTCTGCCAACTGCTGTCAAGTATTTTTCCGTTTTTGTTTGTCAGTTTTGCACTGGGAATGCGTAGGAAAAAGATTTACTCCTCTCATGTTTGTGTTGGTAAATGAATTCAGGGAGTCCCAATGATGCTAATGGGAGATGAATATGGGCATTCACGCTATGGAAATAACAACAGCTATGGACATGATACTTCTCTTAACCATTTTCAATGGACACAGGTGAGTTTTTACTTGCAGTCTTTTCATGATTATGGCAACGTTACTAATGGGTGGACTGAATTTGTTCTGTGCAGTTGGATGCAAGAAGGAAAAGCCATTTCAGGTTCTTCTCGGAGGTGATCAAATTCCGGCAAGCACATCCTCAGTTTTGTCATGAAGACTTTCTTAGCAAAGTAAATCTCAGTAAATTATTCTCTCCTGCAACTTTTATCCATCGTTTTGTAGTTATTTCTTTCCTGAGTTTCATGAGCTCTTAAATGCTGGCAGAATGATGTGACCTGGCATGAGGACAATTGGGACAATCTGGAAAGCAAGTTTCTTGCATTCACGTAAGAAATTATTCGATTTGGAAGTAGCTTCATATGACTGCTTGTTTGGTATAAGCATTAGGGCAATGCTCAAATTTTTTCAATTGGGCATCAATGCTGCTGTTGTTTGTTAGATCATGATGTCCTGAGAACACTCTTCTCTCCTCTTTCGCATGCACACACGTCACTGCTGTTCTTATCATATCTAGCATATCATGACTTGTAAAGATTGGGTCATCAAGTACTTTTACTTCCTTCCTAGAGAAGTGTAAAATGTGTTTGGACAGTTGAATGGAATTTGTTAATAGATCAGATGCATATAGCCAACTGTGAGGTATATCTGCATTCAGTGTTTAAGTGTATTAACAAGAAAATTAACTTTCTTTTCTTGTTTTGCTTTAAAATCATAGTTGCACTTTCTGATGACTGTTTTACCTATAGGCTTCATGATAAAAATGGAGGAGACATCTATTTAGCCTTTAATGCTCATGACTTTTTCGTCCAAGTTGCAATACCGCCTCCACCAAAGAATAGGGGCTGGTTTCGTGTGGTAAGTTCTCATATTCTCTGCCTCTGTATTATAAACTTTATTTCATGCCCTTTGAGATTAATAGATTCTCTGCCTTGTGTAAACTTACTATCGGGAAAAAAAAAAAAAAATTCATGGGAGTTAGGAGTTGCAGTAGTATATTATTTCGGAGGGAAATGTAGGTCATTAAAAATGAACATTGTAGTATTAATTCGATGAGAATTGCTTCGGTGCAGGTGCTGATCTTTCGGTTTCACTCAAATACTCTTTATTTGATAGAAACTACTCTTTACTTGGAAATGATTTTATACACATGTTGGTGCCCTTTCTATGAAAAATTGCGAAATGAAAAAGGGCAGTCTGTTCACTTTTATGACTATATCAATTGTTAGTACTACACTCGGTGTCATTTGATGCCTGTTGCCTGGAAGAAGTAACCTATCCATATGTTTAGTGTCATAATTAGACAAATCCCACATCTAAACGGTGCAGGTGGACACGAACCTCGAATCGCCTGATGACTTCGTCTCTGAAGGCGTCCCTGGCATAGGAAGAACATATAATGTAGCTCCATATTCGTCTATTCTACTCAAAGCGAAGCCATGATGTGTGAATTTGCTCAAGAATGAGTACATTTGCTTTCTTCTTTTCCCTATGGAGTGAAGCGAGAGGGTTGGAGCATGGAGGTCTGCAATCCTACCGCAAATACCATACGTCTGTCATAACTCAAAGTTCTGTTCGGATTTGTAGAGTACAATGTGATTCAGCCGGTACTTGGTATGAGATACAATGTCAGTTCTGATATGTAGTAATGATGTACGGTGTACACTACTGTACTACTTAGAAGTAAAGCAGAATTCTACTGTCGCGTGTCCAGAAGTTCGGATTCTTTTTTATGCTGGTAATTTGAATAAGAGTTAAAGAGTAAAAATAACTGTTGATTAGACGAAGAAATAAATTGTCCACTTTTTCTTGGGCAACTTATTGGTAACTTTTCAGTACTTGTATGAAATTACCATTCTTCTGTAGTTCGCAATTTAACAATTTTTGTAATAATTTATCAACTTTTAATTGCATAACCTACCGATGTTTCGTATTTACATACTCTTATATGGAGCTACCAATCTACAGTAGAGCGATTTATTAAGTTTTTTCATTTTAAATTATCAACTATTTTTTTTTCATATTGCTCGTTTGAGTTACCAACTGTTAATTCTTTTTTGTTTACCAACTCTTATATTGCATTACGAATTTTATTCATCTTAGTTAACAATCTCGTACATATAATTTCTTTAAGAGATCAACAACCTATACTGGTGTGACTTGTCAAGTTTTCTCCCATTAAATGACAATCTACTATAGGATTAGTAATCCTATTTCAGTTATGTGCTGGCATTTATTCGATTTTTACTGTTTACGATATTTTATATATGCTTGTTCCATCGCCTTAAAGTTACCAACCTGGTTTAGAAATCAATAATCTCGATTAGATTGAATTACCACCTTTATTTTGATGTAGTTACACTTGTCAAGTGTATTTGTCTATTAATTACTAACTTTTATTATCTTTTATTATTCTTCATTAACCTTTTAGTTATGCCTTAACTTACCAAGTATTATTTCCATTTATAATTATAAATTGGGTTTTCGTTACCAACTCTGTTTGAGTCAGTTACTAGTATTTCTCTAGTATTTCTTTTTTACAATTTACCAAATTTTTAATCAGGTTACCTAATTATGAATAAAGTTGGTATCATCAAGTTTAAGTAGGTAAATTAAAGGCACTGATAAGAAAGTTAAAACTTTCGTAAATAAGGCCATGTTTGTTTGTATTTCTATTTTTTGTTTATAAATAACATTTCTGTTTTTATTTTGTTTCGGGGAATAAAAAAAGAACATAAACGCGTTTGTTTGCGTTTTTGTTTCAAATATATTTTTTTGTTTCCATGAACACATTTGGAATAGAAACAAGAAATAAGAAAAACATGTTTCTTATTTCGGAATAATTTTTAGGAATAAATTTTCTCTCTCCTCTCTTTTTTTCTTCTTCTTTTCTTTTTCTTTTTTCTTTGGCCAGTCGTTGGCCTTGGCCATGGCCGGCGACTGGCCGTTAAGGGTTGGCGACGCCGTCGATGGCCGACGACCTCGCCGGAGCGTCACCGGCCCCCGGCGAGGCCGGGCCTCACCGATGGCTGGGTGAGCTCGGCCTCACCGAAGCAAGGCCTAGCCTCGCCTAGCAACGGCGACGCTCGGCCTCGCCGGCCACCGCTAGGTCGGTGTTGCCTAGCGATGGCCCGGCGAGGCCGAGCGTTGCCGTGGCCGGCGAGGCCGAGCCTCGCCGGTGGCCGGGCGAGCTCGGCCTTGCTAGATTTGGGCGAGCTTGAGCTTGTGCAGCCATGGCGAGGCTCAGCCTTGCCCAGCCATGGCGACACTCAGCCTTGCCCCGCCACGGTGACGCTCAGCCTCGCTTGTGGCTGGGCGAGCTTGGCCTTACACAGATTCGGCGAGGCCGATCCTCGTCCAGCCACGCGAGGCTCGCCTCGCCGGGCGGCGAGCCTCGCCGTGGCCGGGCGAGGCCGCGGCCCTTGTCGGCCGGTCGCCGAGGTCGGCGACCGGCCAAAAGGAAGGAAAAAGAAAAAAAAACAAAAAGCAAAAAGAAAAAAGGAAAAAGAAAATAGAAAAAAGGAAAAATGAGAAAAAAAGGAAAAATAAAATTAAAAAATTAAAAAATTAAAATGAACAAAAAAATTATATAAGTTTACCAAACGTGTTTATGTTCTTTTTATAATTCTGAATAGATTTATCAAACGCGTTCTTTTGTTCAAAAATTGTCTCCCGAAACATAAATACTTTTTTTCTATTTTTGTTCCCTGGAACAAATTTTAAACAGAAACAAACACATCCTAACAAAACAAGTTCTCTTTTGCCATGGGCTAATTCTCTTTTGGGGTGGCACTAATTCCACATGTTAAATGGCTTAATTAACATTGGGTAAGAACATTTTACTGGATGAAGAATACGAAGCTCACATCTTTGATTTTGGCGTTGCTAAGGTTCTAGAACCTTGTTGACACCTAAATTTTTGAGGTTGATTTTTGCTAAAAAATAAAAAAAAATAATAAAAAATGCATGGCATATAGTTTAGGTAGATTTGATTTTTTTTCCATTTTGTTATATTTTGTTTTATTTTATTAAGATTTTGATAGATTTAGGTAATATGCACTCGGATGTGTTTTTGCGCAAAAGGGGAATTTTTTGATCGAATATACGAAAAATATTGCGCGAGGTGGAGTGATATATTCAAAGGGTATTTTACACAAGTAAAATTGGCAACAAAATATACCATTGAGATACACTTTTTTTGGTGTATAAAAAGGTTGCGTACGGTCACATTTATGGGGGCTCCTTTTCAAAGAAAAGAAAAGAGAAAGTGAGACAAAGTGAAAAAAAAAGAGGGAGAGAGCCGTCGGTAATTGAGCTGAGAGAGAGAGGGATTTCTTTTTTTTTAAAAAATAATAAAAGGGGGGCCCGAAAACCCCTCTCTTCCCCCCTTCGTGACTGTTCGTCTTCCCCAGGGGGGGAAGATCCTGTCGAGTGCCGTTGCCGCCAACGCCATCGCCGCCGGACGCGACGCCGCCAGCCGCCGTACCGCCTCCTCCTCTGATCTCGCCAGCACTCCTCGCGGCCCCTGTCGCTCCTGCTCGCGACGCCC
This sequence comes from Eucalyptus erythrocorys, assembly GCA_014182555.1. Lineage (NCBI taxonomy): Eukaryota > Viridiplantae > Streptophyta > Magnoliopsida > Myrtales > Myrtaceae > Eucalyptus > Eucalyptus erythrocorys. Next base: position 57,612,582 of record CM024602.1, read on the forward strand.
GACGCCCGAAGGCCCCGCCGAGCGCAGCCGTCGCCCGTCCCTCGCCGTCGCTCGCTCTCTGTGCCCCATCCGATCCGGCTCGCGCGACACCAGCCGCCGGTCCCGCCGAGCCGCCTGACGCCCCTCAACACCGCCCTCGTTGCCCGCGCCAGCCGCCGTCCCGAGCCGCGGCTCCCCCCTGCCGCCGTGCCTCCGATCCGCCGCGCCCGAGGGACCCCGTGCGACGCCCCGCCTCGCAGCCCACCGCGACGCCTCCGACGCCACCCTCGAGCCTCCCTCGCGCCGGGCCGCGGCCCTGCGCCCCTGCGCTCCCGATGATCCAGCCCGTGCCGCCGTCGCGCCATCCCCCGCCGAAACCCTAATCGCGGCCCCCCTTTTTCTTTTTCTTTTTTTTTTTTTTTTCGAAAAAGAAAAGAAAAAAAACAGAAAAGGAAAAAAAACAAAAATCAATTAGGTAGATTTTTTATTTATTTATTTACTTTATTTTCATTGTTTTATTGTTATTGTTTTATTGTTATTCTATTTTTGTTAATAACATTAAGCCTTGATTGGAAAATCCAATTTACCCCCTAATTCGCAACCGCGCCGATTTTTTATTTTGTCTATAAGGCTTTAGACGAGGTAATTAATTATGTGGGAATAAAATTGATATTTTGATCTTTAAGGCTTAAGATCAATTTATCGATTTCACCAAATAAATATTGTCCCCGAGTTTGAATGATGTGTGATATTTTCTGGATAATTTTGGATGGTCTTGATTGCTTTATTTATATTGAAATATGTGCAAGTTGTGATGTTGCTTGTTTAGGGAATTTGCATGTTTAGGCTACCTAATTTAGGTATCATGAATTTTCAAAAAAATAAAAAAAAAAAAAAAATCAAAAATAAAAAAAAATCAATTAGTTTAGATTGCATGTTTAATTATTAGAAATTGTTAAAAAATCAAAAAATCTTAAATTAGGGTTAGCTTTCATTGTCTTGCATATTTAGATTAGGAATTTTAATTAAGTCATGAAAAAATAAGAAAACATAAAAAAAAAAAAAAAAAGCAAAATTCACTTAGGATGTTAGTTGAATTGCATGTTAAATTTTAATTAAAAAAGCGAAAAAAAACAAATAAAAATCATTAGGCATTTTAGAATAGAATTGCATGTTTAATTTTAAGCTTAGATCTTTTTTTTAGATAGATTGCATCTTAGGCTAGTAATTACTAAATTAAAACAATGTCTTAGTTTAAATTAGGATGACCTAATCCCTAGTTTAAATTAGATAGAATTTTAATTTAGTTAGGAATTTCATTCAAATATCCTAGGATAGATTATTTCCACTTTTTAGGGTAAATGGCATTTTTTTAGAAAAATAATAAAAAAATCATAAAATCAAAAAGGAAAAAAAATCAAAAATCTTGCATGAGCATGTAGAATTAGGAATACAGATTTAGTAAATAAGACATTTAGGCTAGCAAATTAGTTTTTTTTTTTTTAAATCACATTTTTAGGATCATTTTTTTTTTTTAGAAATCTTTTTTAAAATAGGTTAGGATTAGATTTAGACAATCTCATTCTTAGAAAACTTGGCATCCTTTTCTTAAAAAAAAAAAAAAAAACAAAAATAACGAAATGATTTTCTAAGTCAAAATAGGGTTAATTTAAATTAATCCCAAACTTGAATTAGAAAATTATTCGTTTTAGGTAGTTCAATTAGGGCTTTTATTAATTCAAAAATTCCAGATAAAAAATAAAAAAAATTAGGTGCATGTTAATCAATTTGCATTCTAGGACCATTTAGGTTAAATTTGCATATTAGGTCATTTAAGTTGCAATTATTGCATTTCATGTCATATAATTTAGATCATTTTGCCATGTCATATTAGGTTATTAGCATGCATTGCATTTGGATTAAATTCCATTAAATAAAGTGAAAACAAAAAAAAAAAAAGAAATTTGCATGTTAATTAGAGACCATATCTAGGATTGTTGATGTGGAATTTAATCTAACGATGCAGATGTTTTCGTTGCTACAAGGTAAGTCCCTTAATCTTATTCATTGTTTTATTGGGTGTTAAATTGGTGGATTGCGCACCCGCATGATCACCTCACATGTTAGGGAGATAAATTAAAATCGATTCAAACTGCCTACTAAACATTTTTCAAAAATAAAAGAATGGTACCGAAAGGGCATTAGAGAAATCTAGTGTAACCAAGTCCTCGTACCCATAATCTCTGGTTCGTAGGAGTAAAGTAATCTCCCATTACTTTACTTGGGTTTCTAATCGACCCACCAAAAACGATTAGTGGCGACTCCTTAATAAAAATCATTTGCATGTTAATAATTCAAACCTAAGTCGCGAATTAGTATGGGCTTGGGAGAGCCCGAGTTAAGTCTAGGCTTAACAATCCATTAGCCAAACCCTAGGTGGTTCACACCCCGAAAAATTTGGTCGCGACAGCTTGGCGACTCCACTGGGGAATTGAGTTAAAACTCTTAGTGGACTTAGGCCAATTTTTCTTTTCTTTCGAAAAATGTTTTTGCTTGGCAGCGAGGATTCCAGGTATGTCCCTAACATTTAAGGTGTTAAATGTTTTTGAAAATTGGGAGGTATAAGGGGAAGTGTTTGCTGACCTTTGTTTTGCAGGGAGGCGTAGGAATGAATGGTTTATTTTTATGTATGAAGTGTTGCTTGATATAAACTGTTGTGCATGCCTTGCATTTAACACTACACTTTTGCACACACAACCTGCCGTCGGACCTGGGCCGCACTAGGATATTTAGGATGGTATTGAGTTGGATACGACTTCGACCGCGAGGCCGCGTAGTAGAGGTTGCCCAACTCAATCCCGAAAGTTTCTTTCTTGGTGTCAAGAATGTTTACCTCTCGCCGCGAGGCTGCGTCGCATTGGGGTATCATTCTTGACTGAGCTGGAGTTAGAAGGGCTTGACTTAGTATGCGAGGCTGCAACTAAGTCATCCCACCCTTTTAGCTCCACCTTGCTTAGCCTTCCTAGTTAGAAATCGAACCTCACATCTCATGCGCATGTCTATGTGATTGCCATTGATTTTCCTTGGTGAAGTAAGTCTTCTATCCCTATACCTTGCAATTTATTTTGTCGTGCTTTTGGTAGGTCCATGATAATCTAGGTTAGTCATTTGATTAAATTCATTTGTCAATTAGGAATGGAATAAAGAAATTGCCATGCAATGAGTCATTTGGAAAATAAAATAAAAAAAGAGAATTTGTTTTCTAGGAAATTTAATCTTGCTAGGGTGTCTATTTTTCTAGCTTTCTTTAGGAAATTCCATTCTTGCACAAGCTTTTCATGAAATCAAAAAATTGATTAGATCATTGTCATGGATTGGTTCTTTATCTGCTCCTCATGCTGACATATCTTCATTCATTCAAATTAGGTGACAACGGACCCTCCACGCTCACCCATTATCACGCGATCAAAGGCCAAAATGGCGGAACAAAATGAGATGCATGATCGTATGTCCAATATGGAAGATCAGCTCCGTCAGTTAGCTGCCTCCATGGAGGTTATGATGACCCAATTCAGAGCATTCCAAGTCAATCCGACTCCTCCACCCGTTCTTCCTCAGGCTGTTATCCTGAAGATAGCAGATAAGCCCCAGTCAAGTAATAATGGCATACATGATTTAGAAGAAGACTCAATCCAGATTAATGTGGAAAAGGGAAAGTTTCTTGACCTCCCCAAGACAGAGCCGGATGAACGCTTCGCGAAACTTGAAGAAAAGGTGAAGCAATTGCAGGAGTCACGAACTCACTCCCTTTTGACTTGTCGGTCTACGAAAAGGTCAAGATGCCGAAGAAGTTCAAAATGCCGTAATTTGAGAAGTACGATGGTACATCTTGCCCAAAGTCTCATTTGCAGATGTATCATGTACGCATGGCCCAGCATGTTAAAAATGAGCCCCTCATGATCCAATCATTCCATGCCAGTTTGACCGGACCTGCATTGAACTGGTATGTGATGAAAAATATAAATCTTCTTGATACTTGGAATGAAGTGGTTGATGCATTCCTCAAGCAGTACAAGTTCAACATGGACATTGCACCTTCCCGAGAAGATCTTGAGAGGATGGAGAAAAAGAGGAGCGAGTCGTTCAAGGAGTATGCCGTGAGATGGCGGAATTTGGCTGCTCAAATCACTCCTGAGCCTACCAACAAGGAGTTGATGAAGCTCTTCATAAAGACCCTCCCATCTGAGTTCCGTAATCGGATGGCAAGCACTTATGTTGAGAGTTTCAACCAACTGATTCTAGTGGGAGAACAAATTGAAATGGGAATAAGGGAAGGATGGTTTGCTGAACCGTCAAGTAAAAGATTCTCTCGCTAAGAAGGAGAAAGAAGGCTCGAAGACGTGAATATGGCTTATGGCCAAGAAAGTACCAATCGTGGCCCGGCTGTCCCGGATCAATGCAAGGCAACAACAAACCACCGGTCGTCAACCATTTGCAAATGATCAAAGGAAGTTCGCTCCTCTCCCCGGATCTCCATCCCGTGTGTTGGCAATCTTAAGAAAGAAATGTTTGCTTACTAGTGAACCAAAGCGCCCTAACCGCGAAACCCTTCGTAGTTATGATCCAACAAAGAAGTGTGATTACCATAGTGGGGAATTGGGGCATTCAACCGATGAGTGTTTCACCCTCAAGCACAAGATCCAAAACCTCCTGGACACGAAGGCCTTTTCATTCCAAACCGCTCAGCCGAATGTCCAGAAGAATCCGCTACCGGAACATGAGGGTATGGTTAATGCTATCCACGGAACCGAGACGATGCATCTCGAGACTCACCACCACCTACTCCTGAAGTTTCAAATGCTGCCTTTATGATGGGAGGGGTCATGGATGGGAATGATTTTGCTCCTGATAGTGGCCTTGGAAGGAATGGTCAGGGTATTCAAAGTCTCAATGAAGCCCTTCGAGAGGTCCCATGCTTTGCCGGAAGAGGGGGACAAAATCACGGAGGACGAAGACGGAAGGACGAGCACAGTACCTAACCAAAGGCAAGAGAGGCAAAACCCATTGTCCCCAAGCATTTATGAGACATTCCCTAGTCCTTCGATAATAATGCAAGATGAGGCGGAAGTGATAGACACCCCAGGGCAACCAAGTGGAAAATTTGACTATCGGTGAAGTATTCGGCCCCTCCAAGCTTCTACATTGATCCCCGGAGCATTGTCCCGGATGGATGGGGTGGTATGGATGATCCGACACCCTCAAAGACCGAGGACCCCGATGATGTGCTTTGGAAGGAGTTACCGGTTTGTTTGATGACGTCGTCATAGGAGCCATCGACAAAGGATCTCCCGATGAAATGGGCCCCGGCCCACAAGAGTAAGTCATTTATCGCTTTCTCACATTCCCCTCGCGTGGGAATTTTTATTGCTTTCCAGAATAATTATCGCTATCTAGCGATTGTCTTTGATTTCTTTTTAGGACTTGGATTTACATTTTCCATTCAATAAATGTAATTGATTGATGAATATCAATAAAATTACAAGTTTTATTTTGAGGGCATGATGAGGTACACCAAACCAGCCCGGTGATGATATCCAAATGATGAAACAAAAGAAAAATCCAAGGAGAATTCGAGGCCCGGGCTTCATCATGCTTCCCTGTGTCAAAATGTTTAAAAAAATCATTTCCAAAAGTCTTTAAAAAAAAATCTTTCAAAAAAAAAAATCTTTCAAAAAATACAGATTACTTTGTTTGTTTTTCTAATTTATCTACTTCCTGTTTCAGGGATAATCTTATAGCATGTAAAGATGTGGAAGAGATCCAATCCAATTCTAAGTCCTAGGGGCAAGTTTACTCCAAATCACAAAGTGGACCATATTTGGTGAATTTTTTGGAAGTGTTTCAATCTCGGCGAACAGATTGTCGTGAGTTTTTCCACTCTAGTTAATTCGCATGCTATCGGAAGTATTACCATGATTGAATTTGCTGTGTCATGTTTTGAATTGCAAGCACTTTTATGATCAATGAATTGCCCCAACAAGTTGCAAATTCAATTATTCAAATCTGTTGCAAATTTTGCATGTTCTCCATGATGAATTGCGTGAGAAAAATTGAATGTGACAAATGGGATACTTTGGAATGATGAAAGGCGAGCCTTATTTCATACACTATCTAATACACTATCCCCGGTGAGTTGTGTGGAAAAATTTTCGTGTCCACAAGGTAAAGGGTAATCTCGCAAAGGGTACGACAACTGAAGTGACGAGAGGCAATTTTTTCTCTTATCCTAAACACTGCAGGTATACCCATTGTTTAGCCCTTTGAGCCCACACACATGAAGAGTTTGTTTAAAATTACCCCTGTCAAGGATCATCCCACATTGGGACAAATTTGAAATCAAGGGTAGGAATTTTCTTATTTACACTTGCTTCACTCTTCGGGTACTGCTTTCGTAGTGTAACTTGTACAATAATTGAAGTACCTTAAGATGATGAAGAGCAGTCATTTCTCTATCCTATACACTTTTATCCACTGCATAGCCCACTTGAGCTTATGAATTTATTTCATATTAAACCCAGTTGGTGATCATCCCCCGCACTGGGGCAAGGCAAAAATTGAGCGACCAGAGGTGGAGACTATGTGAGTCCAAAAAATGCAAGAATGGGGCATGAAAAAGCAGTGTGCTTGGTAAAAGCAAGGCCAATGCCCAAAAAAAAAAAAAAATTTCAAACATGAGTTGAAATTGTATCCCCAACAAGGCGGTACTAAAAGCTCAAAAGCTGAGATGTTACACTCAATGGAGTTTTAATACAAAAAGAGAGGAAAAAGAATTCTCAACAGTTGAGAAGTAAACTGGTGAAATGTCCAGAAGATCACCAACTTTGACCCCTTAAACACTTTTTGAGCTCAATGATCCTTTCTTTTCTCAACCCATAAACCAAGCTTACGTTACGTCCCTTACAAAGTCTCTTCAGATTAGGGCACTTGAATTAACGTAAAGGTTCATATGTTCGAAAGCATCGCTCGAAGAAGTGTGAGTAAGGCAATTTCTGCCTCATTTCTTATGTTTCTTGACTTGTAAACCCCAAGATGATTGTAGAATATTTTTCAAATAAGCCTGACTCAAAAAGTCCCATTTGTTAAGCCATTGACCAAGCCCGCATTATGGTCCCTCTTAAAAGACCTCTCGGATTGGTAAGATCGTACCACTTGCGAGATTGCTTGGACCCTTATCAGTATGATGAAGGTAAGATAGAGTGATTGACAGAATCCTGCATTAAAGATCAGGATAAAATAGCCATTTTAATGAGGATGAGAGAAAAGTCCTCTCAGACCAAAGGATCCCTCATTTGACACATTCATGACACTTATGTATTCAGAATGGAAATTAGATGATGCAAGATTGATGGAAATCATCGTGGACATCCATTAAATTGATACTTGTTTATGATTGCAAACGCATGTTGCCACTCCTATAACCATGTTTTGTAGGAGACATATCCCTGAAGATCAGAGATTTTACCAGGTAAGTATATCTCTTTCTATACCTTGAATACTCGTCATTGCACAGGTATTCCCTTTTTAAATATATTTGACACTCAATTGAGTTGTCCCCCAAAGATTTTTCTCCAGATTCAATCCGATTAAGGCGACCGAAGAATGGTTCGGGTCCTGGTCAGATGATTTCTTCCGCAAGGCTGGGCGACCGAAGAATGGGTCGGGTCCTAGCCAAGCGAAACCTCAGTCTAGGCGATCGTAGAATGGTACGGGTCCCGGACATGTAACACCAACTATCTTCATTGGAGGTAAGATCACTTGACATCTCGGTCGGATCTGGATGTCTTGATTTAAACATTTCACTGGATGTGAATGTTTTTTCATCTTTCTCGTTATACCTTAGTATGGATCTAGGTATTTCGAGTCCAAAACTCTCGACATCTCAGTCAGGATCTGGGTGTCATGATTTAAGTTTTTCATCTTTCTCGTTATACCTTAGTTAGGATCTAGGTATTTCGAGTCCAAAACTCTCGACATCTCAGTCAGGATCTGGATGTCTTGATTTAAGTTTTTCATCTTTCTCGTTATACCTTAGTCAGGATCTAGGTATTTCGAGTCCAAAACTCTTGACATCTCAGTCAGGATCTGGGTGTCTTGATTTAAACTTTTCATCTTTCTCCTTATACTTTAGTCTGGATCTAAGTATTTCGAGCCCAAAAACTCTTAACATCTCAATCTGGATTTGGATGTCTCGATTTAAACATTTCACTATGGATGTGAATGTTTTTAATCCTTCTCGTTATACCTTAGTCAGGATCTAGGTATTTCGAGCCCAAAAACTCTTGACATCTTAGTTTGGACCTGGATGTCTTGATTTGAACATTTCACTTTGGATGTGAATGTTCAATTTATTACCTGTTAGGCTTTTCAAGAAACCTGAATGAGAATTGGGTACTTATGAAGCAAATAGGTATTTATCATGTACCTCAAGATGTTTTACCACACTGATTGGTGAGCAATTATAGGTACGTTATTTTCTTTCGCATCATTCATTTGCATTAGCATTGGCATACATCATATAAATTGCATTAAAAAATGGAATTCATTTTCCAACAAAAAATTATTTATTGCATAAGCATAACCAAAATTTATGTCTCAATTTGTCTTTGAAGGCAACCTCTGCGATCTCACATTCAAAGAGGGGCAGCTGTTGACACCTAAATTTTTGAGGTTGATTTTTGCTAAAAAATAAAAAATAATAATAATAAAAAATGCATGGCATATAGTTTAGGTAGATTTGATTTTTTTTCCATTTTGTTATATTTTGTTTTATTTTATTAAGATTTTCATAGATTTAGGTAATATGCACTCGGATGTGTTTTTGCGCAAAAAGGGGAATTTTTTGATCGAATATACGAAAAATATTGCGCGAGGTGGAGTGATATATTCAAATGGTATTTTACACAAGTAAAATTGGCAACAAAATATACCATTGAGATACACTTTTTTTGGTGTATAAAAAGGTTGCGTACGGTCACATTTATGGGGGCTCCTTTTCAAAGAAAAGAAAAGAGAAAGTGAGACAAAGTGAAAAAAAGAGGGAGAGAGCTGTCGGTAATTGAGCTGAGAGAGAGAGAGGGATTTCTTTTTTTTTTAAAAAATAATAAAAGGGGGGCCCGAAACCCCTCTCTTCCCCCCTTCGTGACTGTTCGTCTTCCCTAGGGGGGGAAGATCCTGCTGAGCGCCGTTGCCGCCAATGCCATCGCCGCCAGACGCGACACCGCCAGCCGCCGTACCGCCTCCTCCTCTGATCTCGCCGGCACTCCTCGCGGCCCCTGTCGCTCCTGCTCGTGACGCCCGACGCCCGAAGGCCCCGCCGAGCGCAGCCGCCGCCCGTCCCTCGCCGTCACTCGCTCTCTGTGTCCCAGATCCGAAGCCCGTGTGACACCAGCCGCCGGTCCCGCCGAGCCGCCTGACGCCCCTCAACGCCGCCCTCGTCGCTCGCGCAGCCGCCGCCCCGAGCCGCGGCTCCCCCCTGCCGCCGTGCCTCCGATCCGTCGCGCCTCAAGGCCCCCGCGAGATGCCCCTGCCTCTTGCAGCCCACCGCGACGCCTCCGACGCCACCCTCGAGCCTCCCTCGCACCAGCTGCCGCCCCTGCGCCCCTGCGCTCCCTCGACGATCCAGCCGTGCCGCCGTCGCGCCATCCCCCTGCCGAAACCCTAATCGCGGCCCCCCCTTTTTCTTTTTCTTTTTTTCTTTTTTCGAAAAAAGAAAAGAAAAAACAGAAAAGGAAAAAAAGCAAAAATCAATTAGGTAGATTTTTTATTTATTTATTTACTTTATTTTCATTTTTTTATTGTTATTTTATTGTTATTGTTTTATTGTTATTCTATTTTTGTTAATAACATTAAGCCTTGATTGGAAAATCCAATTTAGCCCCTAATTCGCAACCGCGCCGATTTTTTATTTTGTCTATAAGGCTTTAGACGAGGTAATTAATTATGTGGGAATAAAATTGATATTTTGATCTTTAAGGCTTAAGATCAATTTATCGATTTCACCAGCGAAATATTGTCCCTGAGTTTGAATGATGTGTGATATTTTCTGGATAATTTTGGATGGTCTTGATTGCTTTATTTATATTGAAATATGTGCAAGTTGTGATGTTGCTTGTTTAGGGGAATTTGCATGTTTAGGCTACCTAATTTAGGTATCATGAATTTTCAAAAAAATAAAAAAAATCAAAAATAAAAAATAAAAAAAATCAATTAGTTTAGATTGCATGTTTAATTATTAGAAATTGTTAAAAAATCAAAAAATCTTAAATTAGGGTTAGCTTTCATTGTCTTGCATATTTAGATTAGCAATTTTAATTAAGTCATGAAAAAATAAGAAAACATAAAAAAAAAAAAGCAAAATTCACTTAGGATGTTAGTTGAATTGCATGTTAAATTTTAATTAAAAAAGCGAAAAAAAAACAAATAAAAATCATTAGGCATTTTAGAATAGAATTGCATGTTTAATTTTAAGCTTAGATCTTTTTTAGATAGATTGCATCTTAGGCTAGAAATTACTAAATTAAAACAATGTCTTAGTTTAAATTAGGATGACCTAATCCCTAGTTTAAATTAGATAGAATTTTAATTTAGTTAGGAATTTCATTCAAATATCCTAGGATAGATTATTTCCACTTTTTAGGGTAAATGGCATTTTTTAGAAAAATAATAAAAAAAATCATAAAATCAAAAAGGAAAAAAATCAAAAATCTTGCATGAGCATGTAGAATTAGGAATACAGATTTAGTAAATAAGACATTTAGGCTAGCAAATTAGTTTTTTTTTTAAATCACATTTTTAGGATCATTTTTTTTTTTTAGAAATCTTTTTTAAAATAGGTTAGGATTAGATTTAGACAATCTCATTCTTAGAAAACTTGGCATCCTTTTCTTAAAAAAAAAAAAAAAAAAAAAATAACGAAATGATTTTCTAAGTCAAAATAGGGTTAATTTAAATTAATCCCAAACTTGAATTAGAAAATTATTCGTTTTAGGTAGTTCAATTAGGGCTTTTATTAATTCAAAAATTCCAGATAAAAAATAAAAAAAAAATTAGGTGCATGTTAATCAATTTGCATTTTAGGACCATTTAGGTTAAATTTGCATATTAGGTCATTTAAGTTGCAATTATTGCATTTCATGTCATATAATTTAGATCATTTTGTCATGTCATATTAGGTTATTAGCATGCATTGCATTTGGATTAAATTCCATTAAATAAAGTGAAAACAAAAAAAGAGAGAAATTTGCATGTTAATTAGAGACCATATCTAGGATTGTTGATGTGGAATTTAATCTAACGATGCAGATGTTTTCGTTGCTACAAGGTAAGTCCCTTAACCTTATTCATTATTTTATTGGGTGTTAAATTGGTGGATTGCGCACCTGCATGATCACCTCACATGTTAGGGAGATAAATTAAAATCGATTCAAGCTGCCTGCTAAACATTTTTCAAAAATAAAAGAATGGTACCGAAAGGGTATTAGAGAAATCTAGTGCAACCAAGTCCCCGTACCCATAATCTCTGGTTCGCAGGAGTAAAGTAATCTCCCATTATTTTACTTGGGTTTCTAATCGACCCACCAAAAACTGATTAGTGGCGACTCCTTAATAAAAATCATTTGCATGTTAAGAATTCAAACCTAAGTCGCGAATTGGTATGGGCTTGGGAGAGCCCGAGTTAAGTCTAGGCTTAACAATCCATTAGCCAAACCCTAGGTGGTTCACACCCCGAAAAATTTGGTCGCGACAAACCTTATTCATCCAATGGGACTTCCTTTGCTGGCACCTTTGATACGCAGCTCTAGGTAAGTTGTTTCTTCATTTAAAATCATCAATTAATTAGAATTATCAAGAATTAGGCCAAACAAATATAGCATTAACAAGAAGCAATATTTTTATTGTTTTCCCTCTTTAGAGCTTGCATACATGATGGAGATAAAGGATAAATGTGATGTTCATAACATTGGAGTGGCGACATTGGAAGTAATTATGGGGATACATTCAAGCAATTTTCATTGTAAATACCGCATTTTCGTGCCTAAGTGCAATACCGGAGCATCATAAGTGTCTCAAGACATAGCAGCACGTGGTTCGATGTTGATGAGTGCGTCGGGGGACACAAAATTGGAAGAATTAGTCGGTCCTGGGTGCTTCCCTTGTTAATATTTTGGTCTTTCTGTTGTAACTTATGTAGCAAGTTCTCTCTTTCGTTTCTCTTAAGCATGATTTGCACTATCTTGCTTAAAGTTCCCTTGAATGTATGTGATTTTGTATAAAACTTTTGTCTCTTGCACATTTGCAGAACTTATAGAGAATTACTCGTTCTTTTAAAATCAACCGGATTGTGCATGTATGAATACACGTGTATTATGCTAAGGTAAAAATACTTCAATTTTATACTTATGTGATGTCTTTTCTTTTGTCAATTAACAACAAAACATATAAAGGATAACAATTCACATTCGCTAGAAAATTATTTTTTTCTTATGAAAAGATAAATGTAATACTCTTGTGATTCTTGTTAAATAACATGAATTTGTAATAACATTCAACTATTAGATATGACATTTCTATAGAATCTTGCACCTTGAATAGTCCTATGATCACATGTAAGCTTTTTGTCTTTCTATATAATGCAATTAACGTATCATTTTATGATTCAATTATAGCAATGTCAAATTTTTTTGACAACTCTTAAGAAGAATGACAATACATATGTATCCGTATTGCGAATTATATATTTTTCATCCCAAAAATTACCAATAGAGGTTCCTTCTAGTGGATTTTTCTTATTACTTGTCTCTATACATTTCGAAACATGAGTTCCTATACGACAATCCAACTATTTCGATCGGCTCGGTTCATATAACTCAAGTGCGACCAAACATTCCTCCCTCGCACAAAGCTTCTTTTTTATTCTTTATGGTAAAAGATTCTCGCGTAAAGGTTGTCGTGCTTAATTTTAGGATCCTCCCTAATCTTGGTAGGCTTTTATAAAGCACCTGGCATTTTCCTAGAGCATCCTTTGGGTTCCACTCAGTAGCTTTGAGCTTTTGACGCACCTAACCCTCCACAAAAGTCGTGGCCACTGAGCATTCGTTTTCAGAATCCAAAGTGCCTTACGAGACTCGGCACATAAAAATATAGCAATAAAAATAAAGCAAATGGACACCCGTTTCTTTCATAATGCACTGGATGCTATTCCTCAAACACCAAACTAAACCAGACCACCACTTACTCTAGTCTAGAAGGAAATAACAAGAATAATTTAGAATAATTTGGAGGGAAAATGGTAGGTCTTCGAAAAGGAAGATCGTAGTGTCGATTGAGGGAGAGAGGGTTCATGGTCTTTTGGGGAGGTATAATTTGGTCTCTCGACTAGTTCGGAAGTAACAGGATGCAAAGCTTTGAAGTGCATGTCAAAGGTGAGGATGTACTTTGATTGTTTTTTCGCTTTGTAATGTGAACTTTCTGGAACAAACAATATTCGAGATCAAATCCATCAAGAAGAATTTATAGAAAGGCTTGAACTGCTCCAGTGAAGTTTATCTTATATTTGTGTGTCTATATGCAAGTGCAAATAGGGTTTTTCATGGTGGACCAGGTCAAAAAGGAGGATAGGCGTTTTTTGGGAAAAAAAAATGTTGGTTTGGTTTACAAAATGTTAAAGTGACGGTAGGTGCAATTAGAGTCATGTAACAAGATCAAGCTGCACATTATAGGTTCGCGAAGTGTAGAATGCAAAATGAAATACACGTTAAAAGTGATTATGCCTTGAAAGTTTCCCCACAAACAATGAGGTCGATTAAATCTTCTTCGATTGGAGGGAATGCACTTGAACAGGCATGCTTCTTTGGTCATTGATATTGGTAGAATCTACTATAGAGTTGCCCTTTTGAACAATTAGAGTTTCACTTTGAGTTTTCCAATAGATGAGCCGAAAACATATGCTTAGAGGAAAAAGCGCGCATCAACCAGAAGATTATGGATGATCGTTAGGGAAAAAAGGGTTAATATCATGAAAAACTCAAAACTGGTATACCCGTATCAAATTGACTCTAAATTATTTTTTTGATTATAAAAACCTCAAACTGGTACATCTATGACAAATTTACCCCGACTGATTATAAAAACCCTAAACTTGTACATTTACAACAAATTTACTCCAAACTAATTTATTCAACTGTAAAAAACCTCAAAACTAGTAAATTTGTGACAAATATACGCTTAACTAAATTGGATTAATACCACAAAAAAATCACAAAAATTGTAAACTATGATAAACGGAGTGTAAAATCCCAAATTAGTATACCAGTAAATTATTACGTGTCATTTAATTTAATAATTTGACAATAAAATTTAACGAAAACTAACATAGGGTAAATTTGTCACAAATATATTAATTTGGAGTAAATTTGTCAAATGTATACTAGTTTGGAGTTTTTGGTGGTAAAAAAGATAATTTGGGGTAAATTTGTTATATGTGTGCAAGTTTGGGGTTTTTCAGGATATAAAAAAAAAAAAAAAGGTCAAAATTGGTGAATGAATAGTTATGGAGACAAATGGAAAGTGCTTAATTGAGTAAAATAAAAATGGCATTTAAAGTTTTCCCTACTCTATTTTTTTTTTTCACTTTTTATTTCACCTGCGTGATTCCTGTGTGGGACGAGATTAATGATTATGGTGGTGACCCGAAGAGAGGTGATGCCTTACCGAGATACATGGTACAACTACAATTCAATTTTCCCATTTCAAACAGTATACTTCTTTTGAAATATGATATTTTGGACAATATCTTAAAGATAGTGTTTACTCCAATCCATTCCAATACCCGTGTGAAAAAGATAGTGGCACGTTCGAGTTGCCAACAGGACACAATTAAACCCATCTCCTAGGGATCAAAAACATAAAAGTAACGTGTTCCATTTCCCAAAAAAGAAAAATGAATTATTTTTTTGTCATTATGAGTCCCGGCAACCTGACAAGTAGTATATTGAAAGGATCATCGATTAACATCTATCCCATTGAAAGAGGCAATAGTAAAATCACTAACTCGAGTTTATTGGCCACGGAAGTCGATTTGATC
Source organism: Eucalyptus erythrocorys (assembly GCA_014182555.1). NCBI lineage: Eukaryota > Viridiplantae > Streptophyta > Magnoliopsida > Myrtales > Myrtaceae > Eucalyptus > Eucalyptus erythrocorys. The sequence goes on from CM024602.1 coordinate 57,627,703, forward strand.
ACTACTTGTCATGACATACAATCACTTGTCATCTCACAACATATTGCCACCTGTCATAATTAAATCACCACCTAGCAATGCCCGACGAGGAAAATAATTCACACTTTTTAATTTGGGAAAATTGTTTTAAAAAAATCCTAAACCTATTGTACGACACTCATTTCAGTTCTAAACCTTTTAACTTTACTAATTTAGTCATAAACCTTTTGAAAACTTGCAAATTCAATTTTAATTTTTTCAAGCCAGCTAGTCCTAAACATTTTGATAACTTGCTAATTTAATCATAAACATTTTAACGAGTTGTCATTTTTAACTAGAAATAACTAACATAGTTGTCTAGTCAATGCTTATTATCCTATGTGGTAAAGTTGACGCAAACATGCATAATTTTTTAAAATTTTTCCAAATTTTTGAATTTTTTCTTTTTCTTTTCTTTCTTTTTTCTTTCCTTCTTCTTATGGTCGATCATTGAACCTCGGCGATGGCCAATGAGGCTCGACCCTCGCTAGTAGTAGGTGAGGTGCAACAACCAACTAAAGGCAGAAATCAAAGGAAAAAAGAAAAGGAAAAAAAATAATAAAAAATTCATAAAAATCATTAAAAAATTATCCACGTCAACACCGTCCGTGTCACACAGAACAACTAGCAATGACTAAACCACAATGACAATGATTTTCAGCCAGAATTGGTCGAAATAACTAAATTGACTATTGTTAAAAAGTTTAAGACTAAATTAACAATTTTTCAAAAGGTTTAGGATTAAATTACCTAGAATTGAATTAATAAATTATCAAAAGATTTAGGATTACATTGACATAATTGGAAAGTTTATGATTAAATTAATCACCGTATAATGGGTCTAAGATTTTTTGAACAATTCTCCCTTTAAAATCTAAGGAAGCAATTTAGGTAAGCTTCTTCTTTCTCCTCTCTTTATATTTCCATAATACCTTCGCCTCTCCAATTAATGACCTAGTATCAAAGGGCCAATACGAGTCAAAGGTTATTTCCACAGTGTCAACAGTTGCCGACATGGTTTTTTCAAGGGAAAATTCCAAATGATGGCTTAAAGTATCTTTTTTTTTTTTTTTTCAAATAAGAGCTCGAAATAGACTTTGCTTTAAATAGGGACATGAATTAGTCATATCAGTTTTAAAAAATGGCCTAACCTCCCAAACTAAAAGGCATTTCGATCTTTTAATTTCTAAAATTATTTTTCTATTAATTTCTTTTTCTTTCCTTTTTTATTTTTTTTATTTTTTTTCTTTTTTCCCTTCCTCCACCGGCCATGGAAGAGGTTGCCGATGTCAAGCGATGGTCACCCTAGCCTAAGTTGGTGAGGGTTGCCCTCGCCTGATTTGGTGAGGGTCACCCTTGCCTGCCTAGCTTAAGCAAGGAAACCTTTACCCGACATTAGTGAGGGCAACCCTCACTTGAGGTGGGCGACCTCCGTTGACCATCAATGGCCATGGCCAAGGGAGGGAAGAGGAAAAAAAAAAAGGAAAAGAAAAAAAAAAAAAATCAAATAATAAAAAAATTAAAAATATATATAGTTACAATTTTTTTTATCAAAATACCCGTTCTTCGATTACTAGAATAGTCACCAAACGGCCAAAGGTCCTTTTATGAGACGATTTGGCCACTTAATATCCTTATTTAAAAAAATAATGACACTTCATAATCTTATTTGAAATTTTTCCTTTTTGCGATGAACAGATAGATTTACCAATCATATAACATTTTCAATACAATCCTTTTGATCTCCACTGTTGACCCCCATTCGTCCGGCCCCTCCATGTCCAATCAATCATTATCATTTTATTCGGATTGGCAGCTCTTGCTCTTGAACTTATCAGTCCTCATTTGTCAATTAATGTACCAATTTTATTCAGCTGGAAGCCCAAGGAAGAATGACAAGAAGACCAATAAATTTTATTATTTTATCAAAACAAAATTTTCATTCATTATGAAAGTGATGCGCGATAGGAAATTTCAGACGTCACAAGGACAAGCCAAGCCTGAGCTCCAAAATCAAAAACCAGAAATTAAGACCTATCATTAGAGCATGATTGGTAGAGACAATCACAGGCTCGTCCTTCAAGAACATATTTTGAAACTACATGCAAGCAAAAAGATCGGCAGTCAATCTCCAAATCACACAATACCATCAGTGATAAGCACATGCTGAGATTTCCATCTATACTTACAACTTTACTTTTTGATGGTGTGCGCCTACATTCGACATCCCCAACACCATCACTAAAAGGAGATAACATTAATATATTAAAAAAACTCACTAACTCATGTGAGAACGAGCCCTTGTAGGCAATGCAAAATGCTAAAGCACCATTGAAATTGGAGGCACAGTACCTTTTTTTTTTTTTTTTTTAACAGCTTTCAACTTTTTCAAAAATCTACCAATGACTAGACCCGTCCAATGGATGGGTCGGGTTAGATTTGAGTCAAGTCAAAAATGAGTCGACCCATATTTGACCTATTGAATTCGTTTTGACCTATATTCATGTAGTGTAAATCCAATGATTCATACCCGACCCATATCTGACTTGACTTGTATTACTAAAACCTATTGATATTCTAAGAAAACCCATGCCCACTTTAAGCTATATGCTAATTGGCTTAAAATTTCAAATTAAATAAAAAGAAAATTTAAAAATTTAAAAATAGTAAATAAAATAAAAATGTTAAAAAAACCTATAAATTGAAATATTTATAAAGAATTAGACCATGCACATGCTTCTCTTGTATGAAGTGAACATATTAATAAGCAATTGAAAACCGTAACGTGAAAAATCTTTAACTAAACCTCAAAAAACATATTTTTATGATATTTTTAAAAAATGATATTGCTAAAACACTTTTATGTAATACAAATTTAATAGATAATTTTTTAAAAATTATTTTCTAGAAAATCAAATTTTTAATTACTTTTTATTTTAAAAATATTATTTTTTATTTTTTATTTTTTTCTTTTTCTTGCTTTCGACCAGCCACCGGTCACAAGCAATGACCGACGACCAGCCACGAGCTCGCTAGATTGGCGAGGCTCGAGCCTCGCTAGTCATCAACGAGATCGAACCTCGCCAAACGTTAATTAAGCTCAGCCTTGCCAGATCTGGTGGGACTCGAGCTCATCAGCATCAGGCGAGCTTAAGTCTCGCTAGATCTAGTGAGGCTCGAGTCTCGTTAATCGTCAGCAAGGCCTTGGCCTTGCCAAATCGACAAGATTGAGCCTTGCCAGGCGTCGGCCGAGCTCGAGTGAGGCCAATGGCGAGCTCAAGCCTCACCTGGTCCATCATCAACCATCGCCGTGCCGGCCACTAGATAAGGAAGGAGAAAGGAAAAAAAAAAAAAGAAAAAAAGAAAAAAAGAAATATAAAAAATAATTTTAATTTTAATTTTTATACAAAATATTTTTATAAAATTAAAGAGGGAAAAAGTGTGTGAGACTTGGATTAGAACTTGGAAATGGGTTGTATTCTAATTCACTTGATATTTTAAATGCGTCGAAAATGGATCACAAATTCTGATCCATTTAAGTCAAACTCACTTTTTGGATCCAGTTTTAGTTAGGTTTTTAGAAGTCATTGACCCATATAAATAAAATATGAGTCTAGAAATGGGTTTATGATCCATTTTGACACCTCTACTTATGTACCATCTCTTCTTAATCATACCCGTCTGAAAGCAGACATAATTAGTGGTCCAAATGAGCTTGCCACATTACGTACGACCTCAAGAAAAGAATAGTAAAGCCATTTCGGAATGCTTCATCAGAAAGTGGAATCGATTGAAGCCGCGTTGCTGGAGAATTTATTTGAGATTGGGACAAGAAAGGGCACTAAATTTACATTCTGAATAGATAGTATTGTAGTTGAAATAAAAAAGAATAGATAGCATTTTTTTTTTGGCATTATTTTCGTGCTTCCTTTATGTCCCTTCAAAGTTCAAGCACTATTCCCAGAATTAAACCTTCTGGACTTGCTCAAACCTTCTCTTGGATGCGGTATTTCATGTGTGGAGAGAATCTTCTCTAAACTACAATATTCACCGTCACCGGGGTAAACCTTCTTGACTATCTCCTATTGTAATTATGCAAACATGACAAAAGTCCAAGCCATTTTAAAAGTAATTGAAGGCTTGGGCAATGAGGAGGCAACGTCACCATGTTTATTGACTCGATGGTTCCGATTTTCTTCTATAACTACGTCTCAGTTGTACTTCTCATGCTTATGCAAGGAACAAAGAAAGGCCTCGAGGAAAAGGAGACCCCATCCAAATAACCTAAACAACCTGTCATGGCCTCATCTCCCAAACGACCCTCATTATTGTTGTTTATTGCTTTTGTCCTTCTCATGGTCGTACAAGAATTGCCTTGTCTTGCTTCACCTGGAAGCTCTTCTCTAGTGGCTTTTGCTGGCGTTGGTAACCAAACTAGAAATGAGGAAGTGGAGGTACTCTTGACATGGAAGTCTACGCTAGACAACCAAAGCCGCTATGCCTTCTCTTCATGGAATGGAAGCAACCCTTGTCTATGGCACAGACTCGATTGTCATCCTCTCGCAGCATCGCGAGCTTGAACCTCTCAGATTCTGCCATACGTGGTACGCCTCATTATCTCAATTTCTCCCGACTGCCTTGGTAACTCTAAAGCTTGTCAAACAACTCACTCTTTGGGAACAACCCTGTGAGCATTGGCAAGCTTGCCAAGCCCATTCATCTGGACTTGTCTCGAAACAACCTTTCAGGAAATATTCCAACTAAAGTTGGGTTGGTGCGATCTTTGCAAATTCTCGATTTGTGGGATAATAATTTCACTGGCTTAATTCCTAGTTAGATAGATAGTTTGACCAACTTGTTAGGGAGAAACAAACAGCCTAAGTACCAAAACTTGGTACGAAGGGACATTTAAGTGCCAAAAATTAGAAAAACGATACTTTAAGTGCCTTTTTTTTTTTTTTTCGAAAAATGGGATACTGGTGCTGCATGAGAACATTCCCTGGCCAAAGAATTTCTATTATTTGGTTCTCGGGAACAAAAAAAAAAAAAATAGAAACCCGTTTGATAACGGCAAGTTGGTTTTGTGCTCCCGGGAATAAAAAGTCAGCCCAGGAATGGTTTTGGAATAGAAATGAGAAGTAAAAAGAAGTTGCTTCTTGTTCTTGGGAACAAGTTTAAGAAATAAGTGAATTTTTTTTCTTTTATTCTTCTTTTGCTGGCCGTCATTGACCACCGCCGGCCGACGGCCGCCGCCGCCGCCGCCGCCGCCGCCGTCGCCAATCGTTGCCGCACGGCCCATCGGCCGTCGTCGACCGCCGGCCGCTAGCCGCCGCGGTCGCCGGCCGTGCGGCGACGATCGGTGGTGGCGATCGCGAGCGGCGGTCGGTCGACGGTGATGTGCGATGGGCGGCGGCGGTGTCCGGCGGCGACGGCGGTCTACCGGCAAAAAAATAAAAAGAAATTATTTTTTACCAAACGCATTTCTATTCTTTTTTTTTATTTCTAGAGAAAAATTTTGTGTAGTTACCAAACCGGTTTTTACACGGAAATTGTTCCCCATAATAGTAATAGAAAAGAACTATTTATGAAAAAAAAAAATTGTTGCCCGGCCAAAAATGTTACCATGCGCAGCCTTGAGTGTCAAGTTCGGCAAGCCCTGTTGGAAATCCTACGTTTCAATTTTTTTTTATTAATATTGCTTGCCTATATAACTTACTGGAGAGCTAACTTAGCTTCGACTCATACAAAACGATGTCATTTCCATAGTTGGACAAAATAAAAACCCTAAATCGGCCAAAACGGTCTCATCTTCCCAGTTGCCCCAAATCTAAAACTTTAAATTGACTAGAATCCCCATGAAGTGCTCGAACTCTAATCTCGAGCTCCAATTTTGATTTGTCCCAAATTCCACTGCCAAATATTGGAAATAAAGAGCATGACTTTCAGCAGCGGCTCAAATTCCTCTCACCAAAGCGAGGGAAAAGATGAGAATTTTTGTTTTTGTGGGTTACCAAGTCTAAGAAGCATATCTTGGACTTGAATAAATCTTGGGAGAAGATTCCATGGATGCACTCGATATAGAGAATGGTCAAAGTGCAAATACTTCAAATGAATTGATGCGAAATTCTCTTATCAAACCTCAAAGGTGATATTGGACCTTGTTGATGGACGACATCAACCTCCATTTATGTTCGGGGACGACTTGGTCGGTGTCCGCAAGCTCAAGCATTTTCGGCTAACCATTTGAAGGATGAAGTTTTGAAGACAAAAATTGAAGGGAAGTGTTACCAATAGTTAATTGTGGTATTGTTTTATTGTTTATCCTACTTTATAATGAAATGTAAAGTACTTAAAGATGAGAATAAGTTTCTTCGGCCACCATAGTTGAAAATGAGTGGACAAAGACAATTATTTTAGATCAAATGTAAGCTATTTTTTGGAAGATGAGAAGAAGTTTATGTTGTCCATAGGATCATTGTGGCTTTGTTATTGTTTGTATTGTCATATGTATTATGACTTACTACTTGTACTTATGGAGATGTCAAGGAAAATGAATGAGTGAATGTGATGCGCCTGTACTATGCTTTTACTTATTTTTTAATATAAACCGGCAATGATGTGTATTGGGTTAGTGTGTTGTAGTGGCTTCTTTACTTGAATTGAATATAAACCATCAGCAAGCATTGAATCGAATGGAGTTGCTCCTCTGGTTTGCTACAGACTAGCATATACATAGGACAGGAACAAATGATTATTTGAGTATCATAAGTTGTATTAGTCGTGATGAAAAAAAGGATCATTTAATTGTTAAGTTATTATCACAAGTGATCACATAAGTGCCACTCATGATTAAAAGGGAACACTCAAATGTTAATTTTTTTAGAATGTGATCAATTAAGTGCTAATTTTTGTAGGTTTTTCCTAAAAATTGTACTAGCCACCAGCCATCACCAGCCACACCATATACTCCAGCCATCACCACTATGCTAGTGGTGTATCGCTGTAGAAGGTGTTAGTGCAAGCTGAGTCTTATATCAGCTTACACTAGCACCACTTGATGCAAGATGTGCATATTGCACACTTGCATTAGGTGCAGCATGAGCCCCAACCCCCATAATAGACCTATCACTAGGAAACACTAGTCACCATCAGCCACTATTAGTACCACCACTAGCCACCACACCAGCACCCCAACCACCGACCATTGTGTTGGTTGTGGGTTTGCTATAGGAAGTATTGGTGCAAGCTGAGCCTTGCATCAACTTGTACCAACATCACTTGGTATAAAATGTACATATTGCATAGCTTTGTACCAAGTGTAACACGAGCCTTCAAACCAACTCTCACAATAGACCCATCACCACCATCCACACCAGCACCCCAGCCACCACCACGGACCCACCGCCAGTAGCAATAAGTGAAAGTAGAATCCCAAAAATGAAAAAAGGCAAAAAAAAAGTTGACAAATAGCAATATCGTTCAATTAATATTGAAATTAAGTCTCACAAACTTAATAATAAACTAAAAAAACCATCTATAACAAGTTATGAACAAAACTGACTCCTAAGCCCCACAAACTCTTTCCTCTCCCATCTCATTAATCAATATGCACAATCCCCTTGCTTATGCTCATTTTGATGGACATTTCACTTTATTCATAATCCTTACACTCTTTCTAATTGAATGTGTAATTTATTCTTCAACTGTCTCTGGACACACTAATTCAAATGGAGCTGCTATTATCCTAGGCTGAACCGATTCATATGGACCTACAAACAAGTTCTTCTTTCTTGTTGGTGCAACTGATGTCTTCTTCTATATTGATGCAACCATTGATTTTTGAGTTGGGCTTTGAGAGATAAGAAATTCTAAACTTCTCATAGGCTACAAATAGACAACTAAATTGTCAACAAAAGTTTGTATCATAAATTAAATTAAATGCAATCAATGAAACTTACATTAAGAATAACTATTCTAATATGCTTACATATGTAAATGTCATAACCATATTGTTTTAACCTCTTTCTAAGAGCCTTTATTGTTCAAAGGGAAGCATCACTTTTAGGAACTTGTGATTTGTTGGCCCTTCTTCTCGCTTATGCTTTCTTAGGCCCTTCTTTTGGCTCTTTAGCAATAGTAGGGGCTTTTTCAGTCAATTCTTTAATAAGGCGTTTTCTAGATGGCTTTCATGTGGCTGGTTCTTGACCTAACCTTCTTCTAGTTGTCCTTCTCTCTAACCCTTCAATTTCAGTGACACCTTCTATTGGCCATTGTGGTAGCCCTTCAATTGGCTCTTTTGTTGGCAGTTGAATTTTAGATTGCATTCTTCAAACTTGAGAAAGAGGGAAAATACATAATAAATATAACATTGGATCACATAATAATGTAAATGAAAACCAAACACAAATTGTTGAACTTACTAAGTATTTTTTTCTCTACTGCTGAAGAATAGTTGACTGAACTGGCCTTCAGTTGCTTCGGCCAATCCTTCAGCTGGTCATCTTCTACTTTGCTTTCTTTGAATAGTCCATTTAGTTTCAGATACAACGAGGGCTTCAGCCAATCATTCATATGCCTTTCTTGTAACTTGACAAAGACATTACATACAAGGCCAATTGAGGCATATACATATTTGTAATAAATCATAAAGCAACATAAATATAAATGTCATGACTTATTGGGTTTCTTGTTGTCGATTGAAGAATAGTCGACTCAGTTGGCCCTTCTGTTTGCCCTTCTCCAATATTCCTGCACTTGGTCCTTTGGTTGGCTGTTCTTGTTGCTTTTTTCATCGACAACCTTTAGTATTGTGTTTTGCTACGTGGCAATAAGAGCACGTTATCTTTGCACATGTTCTACTTATCCTTTGCTAACCCAAAACCTCACCCTCCGCCATTCTTTGTTTTTGTTTTGGCATTTTAATCTTCTTCAGTAGCAAATGTTAAGGCACCTCACGATTTGTTAGCTCTCAAAACTTGCTACTTCTGATTGATTGTATCATGAATTGGAACAAAGTAAGGTATTTCGGTTTCTTGTACCAATCATCAATGTAACCCTCTGCGTTCTGGCCCTTAAACTGGATGGCATATATGGTATGTGCATAAGAAATTTCACTTAGTTACCATACTTTACATGAACACTTCCTTGTATCTAGATAAACAATATATTTATTGGGATCCTTCGTTATCTCATATCTTTCATCCCCACTCCAAATGTGATATCAATACCTACTTGCAATCAAGTTCTCTTCTAATTTCTTAGCAATCCTAGGCCACATTGCCTAGTCTACTTTGCAGCCTCGTCTCTTTGTTTGTGTAGTTGAGTCATGATAATAACTTATATATCTTCAAGCGTCGAAATGATTGGCACCTATTATCCTCCCATTAAATATTTCGCATATGTTATTGTCGATGTTATCGCACCTAAATTCCTCGTTGAAGAATGCCTTGCACTAATGTTTCGGTTCTGTTTAGAATATTGTAGTAGAACATTCCTTTGTCAACTGAAGCAATCATTCTTCGACCATCTTAAAGTCAACTATGTTTGCGCTTTTTGCTAATTGCCAAAATTGCGACTACAACATATCCCTTTTATAGGTCTTTACCTAATTTGCATATTTGTGTGGTGCACACATTTGATATTCCGCATAGGGCAACAACTCAGTTTCTACTGGAGCTAGTTCCTACAATAACTCAAAAAAAGAAATGCAAGCAAATAACATGTTGTAGATATCATAAAGTAAACAATTCACTAGATTTTTTTAAAAAGCAAACATTATCTTTTGTTGGTTACTCATAAACGCTAACCCTTCCCCATTTGTTATCTCTAGGTAAGTCATTAAATTTTTTAGGAATTGAAACCAATTGTTCTTATTCTCTACTCTCACAATAACCTAATTTTGTGAAAAATATTTGGTTATTCGTATCTCTTCCAATCGCGACTAGCAATTATTTCTTGCCTAAGCCTTTAAAAAAAAAAGTCGTCTAATCTTATAATCCATCTATAACTAGATAAAAATCCCCATATGCATGCATTGAAGCACACATAGAATTTATCGGACTTCATCCCACTATCAGGAATTAGACTCTCCACGACCTCTACAAACACTCTACTTAAAGGGGCAGCCTATACTCTCAGGTATAATCTCAAACCTGTCTATATTCCTTAATGTACTCAGTAATGAGTATCCTCATCACATTTTGCTTTGATCTTTTACATTGATTCTTAGATATATTGATGTCTACAAGCTCTTTCATCAGTATCCTAAACTCAATATTCTTTATCTCAGGAATCAACTTAATCAGATCAAAGAAATACTTGGACAACTATACACTTGTTACCCTTTTGTTTTCAAAATTAGTGAAACAAGTATGTTTCTCTCGTGAGGCCCGAATCTAGAAGGGCTTGCTCCTCCTAACGAACACGCTGTAGATCTTTCCTGGATAATTTTACTACAAATACCTAACTCTTATAAAAGTCTTATTGCTTCTAATGAAGTTAATATTCATTTTGCAGCAATGAAGTTCTTTAGTATAACTTCTCTAAATTATTTTGCATCTTGAAATTTTATATTTACTAATAAAGTATGAGAGATAACTGATGGATTATAAGAAGGAAACTTACTTTTCCTTCTACGCAGAGCTCCTTGATTTTCTTCAAGCTCGTTTTAGGAAGTAGCATTCTCGACGCTTTCTTTATGATCTGTGTCTTTGTCACCAACACCAGCATCTGTAACTCCTTTGACCCCATTTGAAATTTCATTAGTTATCTACAAAGCTACAAACCTATCTATCAAAAACTTCATTTGCTTTTTCCTTGATTGTGTAAGCTCTTCGTCATTGTCATCACTTAAAAAAATTTTCAGCAAGCAACCCTTCATCGTTATCGTCACTGGATTTAACTACTTCCTTATCTAATCTAGTGATTGTGACATCACCTATACCATCATTGTTTTGATGAACTACATCTGTACCCCTCTCCTTCTCGTTCAATCTATCCTGCCCTCCTTCATCCCTAACCTTAATACTAACTTGAATACTATCTCCTCATTCTCCTATTTGGGTGCTCTCTTTGTTATCATCTTTGTCTTTATATCACTATTGTATTCAATGTATACTTTCACCTCTTTTCCATGAAGATAATGGTACATGATATCCCGAAAACCATTATCATCTTCTAAACTTTTTAAATCATCTCTCAAATCCTTCCTAGGAACACAATACAACAATTTCTGTACTTTACATGGCAAATATGTTATTATATCCCTAACAAATCTAATATAAGATACATTTTTTATATCAACAAAGATAGTGCCCTTATTTCCACCATACTCCCACTCATCCTTCCTAATCGCAAAATCCTTACCATAGTAAATAATGACAGCAATATAATTCTTATTATAAGCCATTTCTACAATTAAGGAATAAAACAATTAACTTTTGCAACTATATACACAAAGGACAATTTAAAGAAGACATGCATATGTCAAACTATTTACTCGAAAGATGCTCCCCATGACACTTAGGGGTCCCTACACTAACATGATACCCCCACATATCAACCACTTTGATTATCTTGCTTTTCCTTAAAATATTGACCGACAAACAGAGATCACCACGACAAGCGCAAGTCCCCATGATACCCATTTCAACACTTCAATTTAAAAAAAGTGACCAAAGGTCCCCACGACAATCACTTTGAGCCCTAAAATCACACTCACACATCACATTTCCCATGTGATCCCTAAAAATTGCCCTTGCCCATCATAATACCATATGTTAATCCTAAATTACACATCACAGTAGTATAAAAACCTTAATTTTCCTCACGTCGAGCTCTAAATTGCCAATCCAAACTCCCATTAGGGTTTTAGCACAACATTTGAGCTCTAAATCGCACATCAGAGTACCATCAAACCCTTATATTTCCCAATTAACCCCCACATTTCCTTGTTGAGCCCCAAATCTCCCATCGGAGCCCTAATAGACAAGTCCGAGCCCTAATTTTACTATAAGTAAAGGGGAGAAGAGGAAAAACCTAGGTGAGTGATGATGACGAGCAATGACCTCTTAGTTAGGGTGAATGGCGACTGTGAATGATGACGAAAAGAACGACGTCAGTGTTAGCGTAAATGTGAACGGAGAGAAGAATGGTGACGGCTAGATTAGGTGAAATAAAAAAAAATAAGCTGAACGACGTCCCTTAGCACTAAAAAAAATGACATCATTTAGGTTCCTAATCCAACGTGAACAGGGCGACGTCGTTTTGTTGTTCGCATGTATTTTTTCTTTTTTTTTTCTTTTAATTATTTGCCACCTTAGTAAAGCATATCACTAGAAAATGCCACGTATGTAATTTGGCTGGATTTTCTCGCCGTTAGCACTTAACAAATCTATTTTGTTCCGATTTTGATACTTAAGTGTTATTTTCATAATTTTTTACACTTAAGTGTCCTCCTGTGCCAAGCTTTGGCCCTCCAGATATCTGCGACTCACTTGTTAGGTTTATTCCTTTTAAATAATAAGCATTCTAGTTTCATCCCTAAAGAAATAGGAATGCTCAAATCTCTGAATTATCTCTACCTAATAAGTAACCTCATCACTAGTCCAATTCCCTCTTCCATTGGAAATAAGAGTAACCTGAGGAATGTACAACATTTTCATAATGAACTTGTGGGGGCCATTCCAAAGGCAATAAGAATGTTGACATTTCACAGTGAACTTGATTTATCACGAATTATCTCAATGCTTCATCCTTAGAACTCTAGGAAATTTGAGTGATCTAGAATATCTTTACTTGGATTAGAACAACTAACTTTCTGGTCCCAAACCTTCGGAAGTTGGAGGAATGAGATCTCTCATATATTTCCAAATGATCAATGATTTGATGGGTCTTATCCCATCATCCATAGGGACATTGAGCAATCTATATGCTCTTACCCTTGAGAGCAATAAACTTTCTAGTCCTATCCCATCCACCATAGGTAACTTAAACAATCTGGCTACTCTTGGCCTTGATATCAATAAACTTTCTGGTCTTATAACTGATTCAATAAGAAAGTTGGTGAATTTGGCTATGTTACTCCTTAGGAAGAATAATATCTCTAGCTCTATTCCTTCCAGTATAGGAAAGTTAAGTATGCTCATCCAACTGAACTTGTATCAAAATGACTTGTTAGGCTTTATTCCAAAAGAGATTGGAAGACTAAGAGCCCATCACTTGCTTTTACATGAGAATAATCTTAGGGGCTTTCTTCCCACCGAGAGGAATAATCTCACATCTCTCAGAAACCTACAGCTATCTGATAACAACTTTATTGGCCAATTGCCACAAAAAATATGTAGTGGCCAAGTTTTTGTATATTTTGGTGCATTAAACAATCACTTCGCTAGACCCCGTCTTAAGAAGCTTGATAAATTGTTCAAGTTTATATAGAGTTAGACTCCAAAACAAATCGCTCAAAGTAAATATAATCGATGCTCTTGTGTGTGCCCCTACTTGCGTTACCTTGAGTTGAGCAATAATGAATTTTACAATGAGCTACCACCGGCATTGAGTCAATGTAGAAATTTGACCAGCTTGAAAATCTCCATAACTCGAATTTCAGGCATTATACCCCTTGAGATTGGCAAGATGAGCCAATCATAAATACTTGACCTCTCTTCGGATAGTCTTGTTGGGAAAATTCCAAAAAGACTTGGGAAAACTCAAGTCTCTTCTAGAGTTTTTACTCGATGATATCTTGTAGTCTACATATCTCCAGAACTTGGAACGTCCAATATGTCAATAATTAACATTGCCAGAAATAACCTCAGTAGTTCAATTTCTAGACTACTTGGGGAGTCTTTGAAGCTTTAGTTTTTGAATTTCATCAAAAATAATATTGACGGAAGTATTCCCATCGAGATCAACGATCTTCAATCTTTTCAACCTCTCAAATTAAGCCATAATTTGCTCAAGGGAGAAATACCTAGACAACTTGGGCTATTACTGTAACAACCTCAGTTTTGGGCCATGAGAATAGGGTTTCTTGATGAACTAAATCCAAGAACCATCATTGGGATAGTTCACTCACTTGCTTAAGTGTCCCTAGAAGTTTAGGAACATCATTACTCTTAGATAAGTCACACGCCTAAAAGAAAGAAGGGGGGAGAACAACTTGAAGAACAAGTTGTCTTGTAGATAAGCTTCGCCATTAAGTCCTTTGGAAGTTAATCAATAAATGCAAGAAATGACTCATGAACTTATGTGTCCTTAAGGATTTAGAACCATTATTGCCCTAAAGTAAGCCCTGGGAGTGAATCAATTATTACAAGATGAGTCACACACCCAAGGGGAACTCCTTGAAGATTAAGTTGTCTTGAAGACCAAGGTTAGCCTTAATTATTTTTGGAAGCTAGTCATTCCATGCACCACAGTGAATCGCAAGCTTATGTGTCCCTCTAGGCTTAAGTTATAATGGTACTAATATAAGACTTGGAAGATAAGTTTTACCCATGCACAAAGAGAGGGGTTACATGCCTAGTTGAAGGGCAAAGAGATCAAATACCAAGTTGTCTTGAAAATCAAGGTTGGTCTTAAATATTTTTGGAAGCTACTTATTTAATGCCATTTAATGCACTTTGATGAATCATAAGCTTATATGTTTCTCTCGCCTTAGGCCATCATGATTCTAATTTGATACTTGGGAGTTAAGTTTGGCTAAGCTTAGATAACTTAGTGACATATTGTCTCATTTTCATGTTTAACTTATTCTTTAGAAGGGGATAAAAGAGAACACTCTAAAAGACTTGGCTTAACTTGGAGAGCAAGTTAGGGATAAGAACAAATCCAAAGCTCATAATGGCACAAATCTAAGCATTAAATGGGGGAGGGTGAGTCATGCACTTATACGTCACCTAATGGACATAGCCATCATTAGAGTTATATTGAGACTTTGAGGAAGATTTTAGAGAGGTTAAACTTGGAGAATAAGTTTTGTTTAGGCATGTGATGAATATCTTAGCCTAATGATTACACTAAATCTAAGCATTAAATGAAATTGGTTGAGTGTCCTCCAATAAAATAGGCCATTAGTACACCTAAACTAAACCTTGGATAGTGGGTTGGCCATTTCATCATTACGAATGTTTTTCCTAAGAGTCTAGTCTTGCCACCTCTTCCTCCATAGCCTTGTCACCTTCTCAACCTAGATTTGCCACCTAAAGAAATCCTATTGATCTAATTAGAACGGTAATAATAGGAGGTTTTCCTATAAATAAAGATACCCTCCTCATTTCCTCACTATGCACACAGTTCCTTTCCCTCTTTCTCACACCTTCACCCTCATCACTGACCCTTAATCTCTCTCGGCCGCCCATTCTCTCCGCCCGTGCTCTCTCATGGTTGTGCCACTTTTTGCCCGAATCTTGCTGCGCTGCTTGCCCGCACGTCACCATCCTTAAAGTGTAGTAAGTGGAATTCATAACCCTCGGCTAGAGCAATATATTACGTTGTTGAGTTTAGTTGTACGCTTATCCATTGTTTACATGTCATGGGTCCATTTTGTATGGTTTGCTCATGTGTTAGTTGATTTATGCTTGAGACACAAAAAAGTCTTGCTTGGTCTTGAACCGGTGCTAAGATGTGACGGACTAAGGGCCCGTTTGGTTCAGCTTTTGGGGAATGCATTTGCCAAAATGCAAATACCTTTGGATGAAGGGGGTTTTTCGAAATACAAATATCGTTTGGTAAAATTTGCATCGAGATACAACTTTGGCCAAAATACCGTTCGGTAAAATTTGCATTTGTAAATGATTTTTATTAAAACAAAAAAATTTCTATTTTCTTTTTTGAAGATTCGGCCACTAGACCGCCAGATCTGGCGGCCGGATGGCCAGATCAGGCCGCCTGGGGTCGCGCGACCTCAAGTGGCTGCCTGGGTCATGCGATTCAGGTGACGGCCGCCTGGGTCGCGCGACCCAGGCGTCGCCTGAGGTTCGGTGATGGTCGCCGGGGTTTAGCGACCCTTGGCCGGCGGTTGTCGGCGTGCGCGACCCCTTGGCCGGCAGTTGTCGACCTCCGATCGGCTTCTCTCCGGTGGTGATGAACAGTGATGAATAAAGGAAGCTACATTTTGAAAATGCAACTTCCCAGTGGACCTCTCCCCCTCCATTCCCCTAAAGGCCTTTCAACCCCCTTGGAGATGCAATTGCATCTCCCCAAAGTCCTCAAAAAAAGAATCAAACACCACAACATTTGGCCAAACCCCTTTAGAGCCCAAATGAGCATTCCAAATGCTGAACCAAACAGTGCCTAAGTCTTGCTTGGACATGGATTGATATTGAGGTGTATCAATTCAAGCCTCGTTTGGTGAAGGGTCGACATCTAGACGGGTTGGTTCGAGCCATACATTCTGAGTCATGCCTAGTATATTATGTAGTTGTGGCATTGTAATATATGACACACATTTGTATGAGCATGCACTTGGGTCTTGTATGTGTGGGTTAAGATGGAAGATAATAAATTGATTTGTGCAACACATCATATGTGATCACTAAATGAAAGAAGAAGACTATCGTCCAATAATGCTGGTGGTGATGCCTCATTCAAAAGAACATGATATCTCGGTTGAGCCAGAATACTTGAGTTGAGCTTGGATGCCTTGGGTGAACACCAATATGCCTCAATTGAGCCGAGATACCATGGTTGAACCAGGATGTCTAGATTGAAATTAGATACCCTGGTTAAGCTAAGATATATGTTAATGAACCTTTTATGCATGTTGGTATGTTTATTATTATGTGACTTATTATGTTTATAGATAGATCGAAGGTAAGCATGCATGGAAGTTATGCCGAAGGGACACATATATGTAGTCGAGATAAAGCAGTAATATTGCTATCAATCTACAACTGATATTGTAATATGAGTACTATACATGCTAGATTTGATGATGACATGTCGTCCTAGTAAAAGATTAAGAGTTTTTACTTATTGAGTTGGACTTACTCCTTGTTTTTCAGACCTGTAGGCATGGAACCCACAAACAATTTTGGAAGGTATAGTCTCACTAGAGGAGATAGGAATTCCCTTGATCTGCACAGATATATAAGGGATAAGTACATTAATGGTGTTAAAAGTTGTGTACGGCGCTCACTTTGGTGCCAAAAGTTTCCGCCGGATCACTTAAGTGCCAAAAATTTTGAAAAACGATCATTTAAGTGCCAACGCCGATGAACTTGGCCGGAAATCCGACGTGGCCTTTTTTTATTAATTTTTTAAGCCGACATGGCTCGTCGGAAAGTTGAGTCAGCATCCAAACACCAAAACGATGCCGTTTTCCCCCAACTTCGAAACCCTAATCCCCAAATTGAGAGAAAATGACGCCGTCT
Source organism: Eucalyptus erythrocorys (assembly GCA_014182555.1). NCBI lineage: Eukaryota > Viridiplantae > Streptophyta > Magnoliopsida > Myrtales > Myrtaceae > Eucalyptus > Eucalyptus erythrocorys. The sequence goes on from CM024602.1 coordinate 57,645,093, forward strand.
TCATTTTCTTCTTCCTTGAACACCCATACCAGCAACGGCAGCAGCACGGCGGCGGCAGCAGCAGCACCGATAGCACACCAGCAGCGACACCAACAACGCACTAGCAGCAACAACACACCAGCAGCACTTCCGACCCATCTTCTTCTTCCTCCTCCTCCGCCCTCGCCTCCAATTTTTCCTGCAACTTCTTGCTCGAGCAACAATCTAAGTTTCTCTTCGCTCACCTGGTCAAGCAATTACAATGGTGACTGAGCGACAGTGGTCGAGGACGGTGGCCGAGCGACGGTGGCCGAGCAACGGCGGACGAACAATGGTGGACGAACGGCGGAAACCCTAATTTCAACCCCCATTGAGCTAGACGGCGTCGTTTCCGTGAAGCCATCCACGTAGGACAGCAAAACGACGTCATTTTCTTAAGGAGGACCGAAAACGACGTCGTTTAGAGACCCCATCGAATTTTTTTTTTTTAAAAAAAAAGACACGTAATCATTTTGGCCGGAAATTCTCGCCGGTGGCACCAAAGTGAGCGTTTTTTTCTCCGATTTGGCACTTAAGTGATCCGGCGGAAACTTTTGGCACCAAAGTGAGCGTCGTACATAACTTTTGGCACCATTAGTGTACTTATCCCGATATATATAAAGATGATGTGAAAATGAGAGGCCTATAGAAAGGGCTTGTAAAATATACTGATGTAACATAAGAAGTAGTGTGTTTGTAAAGAGTTTTTTTTTAGCTAATTGTTGCTGTGTACAAGTGTTTGATATATGTATGCTTTTGCATGTTCGTAAAAAAAGATAAAAGAAACAGGATGGTGACGCGCTTGGGATGTCACAACAATAACCCCACGACCTAGAGTCGAGTCGTTACAATTACATAGATTGGCAATACTCAATCTCTCAAACAATCGGCTCTCGAGTTTAATTGTGTCGACCTTTGATTACATGATAAGCTTGACATCCATCAACATATCATATGATGAGTTAGACTATCCTTTATCAAACATTCTAGCCTTTTGTAATGTTACCATTGAAGTCGTGAGGGGGCAAAGGTTTGTGTGGAGTTATTGCTAGTCTTAACCCCTGTCTAGGAAAAATGTTGAAAGGCAAGAACGAAAGCAAAAAGTTGCTGCTAATTTTGATTCCTACTTTAGGTTACCTACTTTCTTAGCTTTTTGTTGTGGGAATTTTAAGTATTGTATGTTGAAGATTAAGGAAAGTGGAGGCTACTTCAATTGATGGAAGCAATGGAAACCTAGGGGTAATATTAAGCTTTGACGGAAGAATGGTGTATGAAAGCATTATAGAAGCCACAGAGGAGTTTGATGCCAAATATTGCATTGTTGTGGGAGGAGATGGGAGTGTTTACAAGATCCAGTTGCAAACAGGTGAGATTGTTGTGGTAAAGAAATTTAGCTAAGTAGTGGAAGTCCAAATTGCTAGTTGAAAAGCATTTGAAAGGAAGATTCATTATCTAATGGAAGCTTGGCCTCAAAATATTATCAAGCTATATGGCCTTTGCTCAAGTTCTCGATATTCATTTTTGGTGTACGAGTTCTTGCAATCTGGCGACTTGAAGGATGTATTGAACGATGAAGAGAGGATGATAGCATTTCACTAGAACAAGAGAGTGAATGTTGTTAAATGGATGGCTTATGCTTTGTCTTACATGCACCATGAATGCTCGCTCTCCTATGATAATTTGGTGGGACGTATCAAGCAAGAATGTTTTACTAGATGAAAAATACGAAGCTCATATCTTTAATTTTGGCAAGGCTAAGGTTCTACAACCTTGTTCATCCAATCAAACTTCCTTTGCAGGCACCTTTGGATATACAGCTCTAGGTTAGTCAGTTTCTTCAATAATAAATAATCAATTGAATAGTATTAATAAGATTTTGGCCAACAAAAGATAGCATCTATAAGAAATAGAAAAAAATTGTTGGTTCCTCTCTATAGAGCTCGCATACACGATGAAGATGAAGAAGTGTGATGTTTAAGCTTTGGAGGGGAGACGTTGGAAATAATCATAGGGAGACATCTGGACGATCTCATATCATCACTGGCATCCTCATCTTCATCGTCATCAAGCAAATCAACAACTTCACGTTGGCTACTAAAACAAGTCTTAGATTAAAGAATTCCATTCCCAAAAGGTGATGTGCTAGGGAAAGTGGGCCTTCATTGTGAAGATGGCATTTTCGTGCTTCAGTGCAAAACCAGAGCATCATCCAAGTACGCAACAAGTGTCTCAAGGGATATTGGCACATAGTTCGATCATGATAGACGCATCGGAGGACATAAAATTGGAAGAGCTATTTGATCCCGGGTGCTTCCCTTATCCATATTATGGTCTTTCTCTTGCAGCTTGCGTAGCAAGTTTTCTCTTTTTCTTTTTCTCTTACAAGGATTTTTTGAACGAATTTCTCTTACAAGGATTAGATGTACTATGTCAGTTAACTTCTCTCTTTAATATAGAATTCACGTAAGTATGCCCTTTTCAATAAAATTTCCGTCTCCTGCGGATTTGCTAAACTTACGAAAAATTCTTGATCTTTCAAAGTGAACAGGGTTATACACGCATAAAAGACATGATGTATTATATTTAGGGGAAACTACTTTGTTTGTAAAATTATTTTATATCTTTTATTTAGTCAATTAATGATATAACATGTCGAGAATCATTCATACATTTCAAAATACGATCGTATCTCTTTATCTTTGTGAAAACAAATGTAATATTCCTATGATTTCTCATTAGATAACATGAATTAGTATAAAGTTCAATTATTAGATATGACATTTGTATGAAATCTTATTCTTGTATCAGTCCCATTATAGCATGTAAGTAATTCTCGTGTGTAGATAACACAATCGAGGTAAAATCACAATAGCACCGTTTTACAATTTTATCATGACAACCCCAAATCGTTTCGACATTATTGTAAGACAAAAATGATGATATATACATATCGGTACCCTGAATTATATAATTTCCGTCTCGCATGTTATCGATAGAGGTTCCATCTAGTAGAATTTCGTAACTGTAACTCGGGTACGACATAACGTTCTGTGCTCGTGCAAAGGTTCTTGTGCTTAATTTCATGATCCTCCCTTATCTTGATAGAGGCTTTTGCAAAGCACCATGCATTTTCCCCTGACCATCCTTTGGGTTCCACTTAATAGCTTTCGGACGCACCTAACCAATTTATCTTGTGTAAAACGAGTCCTCAGAGGCACTGTTAGTATTTCACCTACTATTTGTTCGTCAAAAAGAGCTCCGAGCAATCTATCCATTCCACTTTCCCTCCTCACGTCAAATCAGCAGGCCACTATAATTGGATCGCTTAAGTCAAGCTGGCCCTCCGGTAGTACCTCTCTTGAATCATCTATCTTCACTATCTTCACAAATTCTGATAATTTCTTATTTTCAATTGACCACATAATTGATTTCGATATCAATTCTCTATCTATCAAAATGCTCTGCCAATTCAGGAGGAGGCGAGACCCCCTGTCATCTTGCGAAAAGGATCCATTAGGAAAATAAATTCATTTTAAAACCTGGCTCCATAAGATTCTTAATTACGTGCTCATTTTCATTCTTGTTTGCGAGCATAACTTTATCGAAAGATATCAAGTCCTCGAAGCCCATTCCTCCTTTTTTTCTGATTTTAAACATCTTTCATCTTTTTCAATGACGGCTGGACCTCCATTAACTATTTTTTCACTAGATATCTAGCAACCTTCTTTTCCTTCCACTCCTCTTGCTTCATATTCACCCTTGCTAATATCCATGCATATATTTGTTTCTTGAAAGCACCCCAACGATTTTGATTGGCTCAGCTCAAGTAACTTGAGTACGACAAAACATTCTGTTCTCACGCGAAGGTTCTTATGCTTAATTTCATTATCCTCCCTTTACCTTACCAAGGCTCCTGTAAAGCACCATGCATTTTCCCAGAGCATCCTTTGAGTTCCACTCAATAGCTTTTGGACTCACCTAACTCCCCCAACATACGTCGTCGCTATTCTTCAGATTTGGATTTCAAAATTGGCAACTTAAAGACAAGGACCCAAGAAATTGACCTCAAAAGCATTTGCTTTTTTCTTTTTTCTTTCCCTTTTATTCTTATGATATTTTCTTATGAAAAAAAAATAATTCCCTCATCTCAACGTCTTGTTGGGGCGGTACGATTTTCAACAAAACCGTGGAAAGTTCACGTAATTATTAAAATACTAAAGTGGAGCAATCGCTTTCGGAATCCAAAGTGCTCCACATGTCACAGCACATGAGCAAAGCAATAGAAATAAAGCCATTTGGACACATCCCATTTTCTTTATGATCACCACGATAGTCCACTTTCTTTAGTCACCAAAATTACAACAACCCCACAACTTACTCTATAAGTCTAGAAGATTATAAATGGAATAGTTTAGACCGCTAACGTGCCGATCGCAACGGCACCCGACAAAAGACGCGTTTCTGTCGTACAATCTAGGCCTCGGATTCTGTAAACCATAGACATTACTCCACCGTGTTTATGGATAAAATATTTGGCGCTGGAGAGGTAGGACGAACGCGAAAATGATCATCAGCTGCATGCTGAAAAAAAAAAAATATATAAGTGAAGTCAGTCGGATAAATTTAAAAACCCTTTGGATCTCGTATTATGTGTTGGATTGTGCTAGCTAGGAGGATACCGTTTTTCAAAATTGTATTACTAATTTAATTTGGTGATAATATTATCTAGGAGACTGGTCTTGACTTTGCATAACGACTATTTTCGTCAAGTATTGGGTTGATGCCTGACAGGGTGTTTCCCTCTTTTTAGGGCTTTGGGTTCCAACTGCTGCCATGTGCTTTTGAATTAAATTTCGAGCCAAGATGATGTTGTACAGTCACATTATTGGCAACATAAAATTAATGTGGCTTGTTAAGAACAGAGCGTCCTTGGACAGGCTAATAAAAATAACCCTACTGATATTGGAGCGCAAGGGGGTTAAAAAATTTTATGAAAAAACCGATCATGAATAATGAGTGGAGCGTTGAAATATCATAAATCACTTGATGATCGAATTCATATATTTTCTCTATATGTATAGTTTCCCTTCATTTAGTTATTTTTGTTATTGGACTTTCGATATGTCTATAATGACGCTAATATTGGTGCCAATGACAACTATGAGAGCACGCAATTTAATCATTATATTTTGATCTTTTCCATTCCATGAAGGGATAGGAATCAAGTTATGTAAAATTAGCTGGACGAAGAACGCGTTGCGAACGACGAAATTGTAGCACAGCACCAACCTGCGTGCAACGTGCACAACGTGATCGGCAGCAAATCTTCTCGAGCATGATAATGGACGAGGAGTTGAGCACTGCTCAAAGCGGCTCTCGAACAGCCCAAGAACTATAACGTATCATCCGCCGTCCACCAACCCAGACACGCCGAGCGTTCGACGAAATGCGGGAACGTTTTCGCACTCACACTACTCGTAGCATTACACTCCACGACGCCGGAAACCCATTCCGACTTTCATCACGCCAGCGTCGCCCCACATGATACGGACGGTCGAGGCAGGGCCATCCCGTCTGACGAGGCAAAGGCGTCATGGCTGGAAAACCGGGTTCCAGACCGACAGATGTCCCTCTGCTTCATTCGAACGCCGCCGCCGTCTCGAGCCTTTTGCGCGCACGCAACGCCACCCCCTCCCAGCGTTCGCGCCTTCCGCGTGGGTGGGATTAGGTTCGGAGGACCGCCCCCCCACCGTCCATTCCACGCGGCTTCCAACTCCGTCGCGGTGGGTTTGAGAAAGCAAAACTCCAAAACCCTCCTTGAATTTCTCGTCGAGTTGTCGCCCAATAATTAGCCCATCTGCCACCACGTGATCAAGCCCCGCAACGTCTTTCCCCGAAATTTCCCACGCTCGGTCCCTCTACTTGCGTGTTATTCTGCCCGTTGCCTCCTTTAAGGTTCGTGCGCAACTTCTAAATGAGGCCCGATCCGACGTCATTCGAGGACCATCGATAAGGTGATTTGACTTGATCTCAGACCATGCTGAAGTCACACTATGAGTCCAATTTTCACTCTATTTGACTTCCTGCATATTTGGCTGTTGCAACCGAGACTAGATTAGCCGGGTATATCAGGAGATCCGAAAACGCTTGACTTGGAACTTTGACGTGCCGGGTGTCCTAAATTGAAATGAAATTTCCAAATAACGGGGGTTACGAAGAAAAAGAAGATAATGGAGGGACCGGAATGAAAATACACAGAAAAGGGCAAAGGGTCAGGTGGACTTCTCCCTCAGCTTCCGGTCTCTCTCTAGAACTGACTCACCAAAATCCGTACTCTCTCTCTTTCTCTCTCTATATATTTTTGAAGTCCAGTTCAGTTGCTGTCTACCCTACTTTGCCCCGATCATCTCTCTACTTTCTCTCTCTCTCTCTCTCTCTACTTTCTCTCTCTACGCGCGCAGCTGCAACACCACTCGGCGAGCGACAGAACTACTGCGAGCGATGGCGAGCTCGAGCTTCGCGTGCCTCTTGCTCTTCGCCCTCTTGGCCGCCTCCGCCCTCGGTCAGTCCCCGGTGCCTTCCCCGTCGAAGTCCCCGCCGTCGGCCGCCCCGACCAAGTCCCCGCCGTCGGCCGCCCCGGCCCCGTCCCCGGTGGCGACCCCGCCGTCCCCCACGCCGGCCCCCACGCCCTCCCAAGCCTCCACGCCGGCCCCGGCCCCCGCGCCCTCGACCCCGAAGGCCCCGTCTCCGTCCCCGTCCTCCGGCGAGGCCCCGGCGCGTCCCCGCCGGCTCCTCCGACCTCGGTGCCCGGAGCGGCTCCCGGGACTGAACCTGCTGCCTCCACGCCGGGCACGCCTGGCAGCAACGGCCCGGCCTCTCTGGACAGAGTCGCGGTAGCCGGGTCCATGGCCGCCGCGGTGGTGGCCGGCGCGCTGTTGATGTAGACGCAGATTTGGGAGATCGTTTCCGATTTGGAGATAAGTAGGCGTTTTAGGCTCGACTTTAGTTCCTATTGATTTTGTAGCCTTTTCTTTTTAGTAATTTGTTCCTCATTTATTGCCTGTTTTTGCTTTACTTTTGGGGGTGGAGGGCCGACGATTTCATCAGCAGGAGACTTGGGGGATTTGATTGGTTTTTACTGTTTCTATGATTGTTATTATGATCACCTCGGATTGATTTTTTCGCTTGTTTCTTCGGTCACGTGACGATGATGATGATGATTATCTTTACTTAATGCAAATCTTGTATCTGGCGGTGATATCCGTGATTTGCTGTTCGTCGAACTTCAGTCATGATGGATGAGTTGAGTTCGTCAATGATTGATGCGTTTCTACAGCGAAATCTTCATCTTCTTCCCTGTTCGGAAGCTCTGCGACTGATTAAGAGAGCGAGTTCGATGCTGGAAGCTTCCTGATTAAGGAGGACTTGAGGAGCGGAGCGTAGTTGGTGAGGACTTGAGAGGACTGAGTGCGGAAAATCGGTGCGCAATCGAGGGGCGTTTTCGTCTTTTCGTTTGATGTTGAGGACAGCTGTCGGGAGTCTCCTTTTGGAGGAGCGGTGGAGGGGGACGTGGGGGAAAGGGGACGTGCCGCGACGCCGTTTCGGGGGGATTTATTCAGGGGAGGGGGATTCTTCCTTCTTTTCGTTGGGGGCCAGCTAATTTTTCAATTATTTATAGGTTTTTTAGCTTTTGGGGTCTTTTTGTTAAAGTGATGGTGGGGAAAAGGGGCGGGGGTCACGTGATTACCAACTACTGTAAGGACAGCACATGGGTGTCTGCCACGCGGCCCATGTGATGGTGACGTACGGGAGACAGAGAGACACATAAAACGTTTTTTTATTTGTCGGTCGAAAAGGAGAGATTAAGGTTGAAAGGAGGAATCTGTTGACGTGGCAGAGACTCCTGTGTTCAGTTCAGGTCTTTTGCCCTTTGGTGATTATTTAATATCGGACTTACTCACCGTTGAACCATGACTTTTTGTTTCCCCAGGTATCTTTCAATAAATAAGTATTTTGTGAAGGCATTTTTGTGAATATTTTATAAAGTAACTTTTAAGGTAAAAAGAAAAAGGGTAAAAAAGAAAAGAAAGAGAGAGAAGGAGATGCAATTGCCTCCAAAGGGAAAAATCGTGGGGAGGTAGCTCGATAGTGGTGGTGGGGAGGCGGTCGGAGGCAGTGGCTGATGCCCGGGGGCGGGGGGGGGCAGGTCGCCTCAAGTCACCAACCTCAGGCCACACTCGACTTGGATGACGTCGTCGGGGTCGTTTGACCCAGGCGATGCTTGAGGTCGCCTGACCTCAAGTCACCTCGCTTGAGGTTGCACAATCTCAAATGAGGCTTTCTGACGGCCAGATTTGGCCACTCACGGCTGGCCACGGGCTGAGCTTCGCAGTGGAGCAGTAAGTCCAAATTCCAGGAAGCAGTAAGTCCAAATTCCAGGAAGAAGGCGATGAATAGTGTTTTTTTAGGGCAAAAGAGGAAAACATAATTATCAATAAGGGCAATATTGGAAAGAAAAAAAGCTCATTAAATCCTATATTAGCATTTCGAAAATACCGAAAGCTTAAAGTAGGTAGAGACTTACTTTGAACTTTCAGCATTTCAAATATTAGCTATGGAACCTCAAAAATTTGAATCAAACGCCTAAGATTTTTTTCAATGGGCTTTGGGGGCTCAAAGTTCCTTGAGAATACTAAATCAAACAGGGTCTTAATAGATTTTTGCATTCGGAGTACAAGCTCGCCTAATTTCGAATCGAGCTTCAGTCGTTCAACTATCATGTGGAGATGAGCTTGAGCTGATCAAGCTTTTTATCATTTTGGGAGAATACTTGACCATTATAAAAGTAAGTAGTCGTAGTTACCTCTCCACTTTCAATAGTATCCTTACGTCTATAGGAGATTTAGCTCATATACATTAGCAGTGCGGAAGTCCAAGTTGAGTCGAGTTTGAGAGTTTAGGTCTCATTTAGTTGAGCTCGAGAAGAAAATTAAGTTTTAACAATGTATCTAATAGTTTTGGCTTGAGTGTGCCCCCAATTTAAGTAGGAATTATCGCGTAACAGTTTGGGTAGTTTTACGATCCATCATAAGCTTTATCAGGCCGTTAGACAAATTTCACATTGTCCTATACGTTAAACCTGATCGAGGACGAGGTTGGGGGCATGGCAGGTCGTGCGTTGAGCCTAAAAGTCCTCAATTCAAACTTCGCTCGTAAGTAAAATTGCACGCTTTCTTCGTAAAATAAGAAGGATTCTCTCTTTGTACCTGCTCGATTGTGCTTTAATCATTGTGGGCTCGGGCAGGTGGGGCGAGCCGCCCTCTCACGGTCAAGTCATTAGAGGGCCCCAAATCCGGTTTTGCACCCTGCCAAAGCTCGAATTGTTAAGGACGGAATGGATTGATCATTTGATTTAAATTCGCACGCCTTTTATTTTAATTCGAGTTCGAATCATTATGTACTTTGCTCTCTCTTGAAATAATTTTCGAGAGTCCAGATAGGTGTGTCGTGGTCTCCCGTGTTATTAATTGCGCCATTGAAAAAGTGCGGCAGTACTCGATCTCAAGGGGAAAATGATAGTTGAGGAAATTTCCTAGTTATTGCGAACCATCATATCATAATGGAGTGAAGGGCATATTCTTTTTTTTTTTTTTTTACAATTTTGTTTTTTGAGTGAATTGAGGAATCTGATTCTAGATTCCTCATAAGTGCGATCCACGTGGTCCGGTGGTCATCTCTAGAAAGGGCTGAAAAAGTGGCAGTGGGCCAGCAAAATCGCTTTGTGACTCGACGAAAGAGAAGGGGATCCGTCGACGGCCCAAGGCTTCTAAAATAATACCTCCAAAAGGGATAATTCACTGCTGACACATTTATTTCTGGAATCCTTGGATTGGCTCACAGACGAAGTTATGGCATTTTTATTGGTTCTCGATTAATCAACCCTCGAAATTGTTATTTAGAATTTACTTGCTCGAACATAATATGCAAAGATAAAAAAGCAGCTGGGACCCCATGATTAGCATAGCTGATTGGGAGATGTCCGGAAATTTTTAGTTCAAAAAAGTAAATGTCATCTGAATAGATTCGGTCAACTGTATGAAAGCCGCTTTAAATCAGGGTCATTTATATGAGTCAAAAGCATGGACCCGAGCCATTCATGAGACTTGTAGGGTATGTTTGTACCTAGAGATAATCAAATAGATAAAAACTTTGATAATTGAAGTAAGAAGAATGTTTCACATGACATAATAGAAACGATCAACAAAGAGGGATCAATCAATTCGCAAGACACGCAAACGTGCAACACGCCTACAAGTGCCATTACTCTTGTTAGTATTACTATCAAAATTAATGTTCCAATTTGATTAACGATGAAAAGATAATCAATAAATAGTATAATAGCCCTAAGCCAAATACCTAATCGAATAACTCCTAAAAAGATGTAGAAGTATTTCTACCGAATCCTAGGGAAAGTATCTAAAACCCAATCGATTAATTATTGAAAAAAGAAATGGGATCACTTTAAATATTCAAAGAAAGCTAATAAAATTACAAACTTGGATAATTCTCGGGTCCCACGTCAGAAACGAAATGAAATTGCAAATTTGGATGAAATGCCAAAAAAGAAATTAACTACCCCCACAAACTCTACTTTCCACCAAATTTCTAAGTTTCTTGCTGCCATTACTTCCAAATTCGCTTTTAATTTGAAATCAGTTTCTTGTTTGCCACCCAAAAAACGGCTTAGCCGGTCTGGCGGCTGGAAGAGTACCGTTGATCGCACGGCATTTGGTGTCCTGTGTGCCCCTGGCGGCTCTTGAAAATTTAAAGGACCGAGAGCTGTCCGCATCCGTTCATACTTATAACCATATCTAGTCTTCAAGGTGAATAGTCTGTGATCGATAGGCCAATAAAGGTAAGGGAAGTCAGTAAGATGGTTCTGTAACCTCGGGGAAAACTCTATACATTGGCATCTGCTAACATCTAAATCCCAAATTATGTACGGTTCAGCCTTGAATTCTCCGACGAATTTCGGTCTTAACCTTGGAAATCACAATCTAAATTCATTGCAGTCACGTCCGACCATCTGTAAACAGATGTGAACCTGGCAAGACCACCTTGTTCGTCTTCCATATCGTTCGCATGCCTAGGCTAGGCCCATCGTATGCTGCGTGAAGGCCTTAATCCCGTGTTCCAAGGTCCAAGGGCCCAATGCTACAGAAGTGTCCTCAAGGAAACAGTATTGCAATTGCATTGTGCCTTGTGAGACATTTCAAATTAAGTCCTAGGAGCTTGCCTAATTTGGCATTGTCACGACACTTTATAGACGAAATGTTTATAAAAAAGAAACGAGTTACATCAAAATCACGAGACATGGCTTTTCTTAAGTTAGGGAAGGTAAACTGGCTAACTTTAATGCTGCCAAAATAAGTGATTGAACACCACAATGAACAGGGTATCAAAATAAACAATATTTTATATTGACGTGATTTGATTTGTTAGAACTACATTCATCGAGAGAGTGGCAATACGATCAGATTATGAACCCCACTTGAATCTCTCAAATACTCTTGATGTTTCCTAACTCCAAATAACAATAGTAACTTAGTTATTATAATTTTTAGGAAAATAAAAAGTCAATTTTACGAAGAAATATGCAAAATCTTAGCACAGGAATTAATTATCTTTAACACACTTTGGATCTCCAAAGAAATTCTCCAACTGGGTGCGAATTATGTGTCACTGCTGCACGTGCACACAAGGCATATCAAACCCACGAATTCAATTCAGCACATGAAACCGAACTTGCACGTGAATAATCCCAAATGGACATAATAATCTCGTACCTTCACGTGCGAGGCCTCCACACGCCTGATTTCATCTCGTGTTTCATCCAATTGGCGCAAACTGTAGACACGTTCTAATATAAAAAATCTGAAATTTAGCTTGAGTTTGATCCAAGTGACGGTCACTTCTCTGGAAGCTAAACTTGTTGCTACTGTCCTCGCACGACCTTTCATGGACTCCTCAATCATTAGAGACATCTCCCAAGTTCATATCACGCTAAAACTTTGTGATAGATGGGAGCCTGAACAGAATAATAATTCCAGGTGCACCTTTAGCTACTGGACAAAACTTTTTGGACAGAGTCCTCTATTATAAATAAAGCAAAACCAGTGTTAATATCAATAGTGGTCAAACTTAGCAATTACAACAATTATTGGCTTTGCAAAGTAGACCTCATTAGGAGGCCCGCATGTGTTGATTATGGTGTTAACACCCATTGTCTCTAGAATTTGTCATTGCAACTCCATCTTGATTTGAATACTATCCAAGTCAGTATTAACATTACCACAGTTGCTCCTACCTAGAAATAATGGAGACTCATCAAATGAAATTGTCTTGATGTTTGTTACAAGAATTTAGTTTTGAACGTCACAAGCTGTTGTCTTGCTGTCTTGCTTCCCTTGTGCATAATCTAAAAACATGCACTTTCTTGCTCGTCAACATGCACTTGTTTTTGAGCCAGCTCTGACTTTTGTACTACTGAAATTGCCTATGTAACTAGGACAACTTCACATGTGACGTGTAATTCGAGACTATAGACAAGATTTGCAACGCTCGTCAAGTGTTGTTTGTAGTTCGATTTTAGGGTGTATTTTTCTGTTGTGATTTGGCTTGGTGGGCGATTATGATTGGACTAAAGGTCTGGCCGAATTCGCAAAATGATTCAAAATAAAGCTTTTAATGAGACCCTCATGTTGTTTCTGATACCAACTGAATAATTTACAATACTCCCACGCCTTATGTTCTCATCTCGTACGACCAACTACTAAACGATGATTGCAATTACAGTAAAGCAAAGTCAACAAAAAATCAAATCGAAATTCAAAGCAATGGGACCACAAATACTATAACGAGATGACCATGTGCACTGCCCCTATCCTGGCAAATCACGAAAGAAAAGCCAACTCGTACAAACAGACCAGACTAGCCATCACCAATGCCACGACTGGCGACACAATATTTTCGGAGCTGGACTTCGGCGTGACGGAAGAAGTGGTCGTGGTGGTGGTGGGAGTGGAGGGGGTCGTGGTGGTGGTTGAAGGCGGCGATGAGGTGGTGGGGGTGGCCGGGGAGCCCCCGGAGGTCGGAGGCGTGGCGGTTGGCGACGACCCGGCTTTCACGCTGACGGCGAGCTTCATGCCGCTGCTGCAGTGGCCGGCCGCCCCACAGATGAAGTAGTGGGTCCCGGTGGTCTTGAGGGGAATGGTGGTGGCGCCGCTGCTGTCGGTGCTGATGACGTTCGCGGCCGTGCACGCGTCGTAGTCGCTCTTGCTCACCTCGTCCACGGTGTGGCCTCCTCCGTAGTTGAACACTGTCGCGTGAATTCGAGACTGGAGAATTAGCAACGAGAAAGCAAAAAAAATCACCATGTCCTTAGGGATCGGAGAGCACTAACCGAGGCTGTCGCCGACCAAGAAGGTCTTGCCGCTCGTCCAAGTGGTGTAGTCCGTCCCCATCACCCAACCCGACGTGTCACCCACCGTGTAAACCGTCGCCAAACTTGGTAACACCAGCTGCAGCAGCACAGTCGCGCCAAGCATCAAAAGACCAGCTCCTGCCATCTTATGTTTATGTCTTTTGAGAGAGAAAGAGAGAAAAAGAGAGAGGAATTGTTGAGTTTCGATGGAATGCCGTCCGGGTTTTTGATCTTATATAAAACAAGATGGTACGAAGGAATTGGGGCCGGAGTTGGTAATGTTTGGTCTACTTAATCACATCATGATGGCGCAGTATTCGAAAGGGACTCAATGATTTCTCACCTAATGCCCCTAGGCCAAAAAAAACAGATGGGTCTCATCTCTTTCTTTAGCCTCTTTTGTCCGATTGTATGATTATGTCCGGTCCATTTCGATTGGCTAAAAGATTTACCGATAACCATCATAGTCCAGAGAATGATCACAAAGCTTTAAAGTTAACCCTATCACTAATCTTCTTGACGCATAAGAACCAACCCATTCGTCATTGCCATTAGAGCAATTTGACGCTAGTAATGCTCGCCAATTACAATCTAGTCGTTATGTTGTACGAGTACTTAAATTCTACTCAAAGCCTCAAAGTAACATTCAAGGTAAATGAATTGGCGAGCTTTTCTTTGTTTGAATTACCACTATTATTTTTGGGAATGTTGGATTGATTAAACTGGTGAGCTGTTGAGCCCTTGGGAACGGGATTCCTCCCATAAGAGGGATGCGATGTCATTGGCACCATTACTGATCAAGGTTAATGAAAGCGGTGCTAATTATGTCCCAGATATATCAATGCCCATTAAAAGAGAACTATCAATCTCTAAAATAGACACGAATTCCTCATTTTTGGATGCAAACACCTTCGATAATTCCTCATAACTACAGTACTCTTTAACATATCCCGCATCTTATAATGTCGGGGAAACGGCCTTCCTTAACAATAGATCAAATGGTTTAACTGAGATTTTCTCGGCTTATATCTTCGATTAGTGAGCTACAGTAATGACATGCTCGCAGTACTCGCAGGGTTTCAAAGTTCAGGAAGTTGCTTAAATTGTCATCAATTGCTCGGGGAATTACGCGCTACGCTCCAATAAGTTGGAAACTGAAAATCAAAACCAAAGTAGGTAAGTGGCGACAAGCGGATCAATCCTTCTGGAGAGGCATGATAAGCGGGAGACGCACAGGATCTCATCGCTTCAGTTTGAAGCATAGAATTACACGATCTTGACATCAGAGTTCAGCCAAATGGGGGAAGACATTACTACCACATGTCAACAGCAGGATCATGTAGCATGATTTGATCCCACTTTTCCACCAAACCACGATCGCAACCATCCACCTAAAAGGAGATAAAAAGGGGTCGTCACGGACATCGATTCTTACCTGCAATGTGGCGGTGCAGGAATCGAACCGAGACGCGGAATTACGGGACAAAACGGGTAACGCCCACATGGCCAAGCTCTGAGAAAGTGAGAACACGCTGATGAATGGTGATGATCACTTTTCGATCGGATCGGGCGAGGGATGGAGGAGGAGCCCGGGGTTGGTGATGACTTGGGGTTTGGTGGGTCGCATAATTGTGCGAAGGGTCCGGTTGATTTGGCCAACTGCTCGCTCACTCTTTTACGTGGGAATCTGTCTCAAAGGCGTGTATACATACACCACCCATTTGCTTTCTAGAAAGGGCCCATCTGAGGAATGATGAGTGGTGACCCTTCTACATTTTGATTTTTTTCTATAGGGGGAGAGAGAAACTTTGCTGCTTGTACCTTTTCATGGAAGTCTTTTCGTTGGGGGGGATTCTTGTTGGATACGGAACTTGCTACTAAGAAGCAAGGAGACTTTAATCTAGAAGGTTGTGAAGGAAGAAGTGGGGTAACAACACGCAATCGCAATTCGCATTCAAAGAGACTAAAGCTGGGTAGTTCCTTCACCAGTCATGAGACGAATTGCTGTTATTAATGTTCTTTGCGGTGGTTAAACATAGGGACAGCACATCGTGCATGGATGCGCTCGACATGTCTGACCATGAACCATGGACCTCGCCTATTATAATGTCCTGAGCAACAACTGAGCAACCTTGAATTGGTTGTTGGTCTGCCACAGAGCCTGAGCCTCATGAATCGATTCTTTTTTCGTCTGGTCAGACGAAACAATCATTGTTCGTTAACATGCAAGTCTATCACCATCGATCAGACCACAAGTTGTTGGCCCCTTCATTTGTTTATGCTAGCTCTGTATGAAAGCATGCATTTCTCTGAGCAAGAAGAGAACAATTCACGTCCGTTACTATTTGTAATTTGAAGGGTTTGGTTCAGGAGGGCAAAAGTAATTTGCAAATTACGAACGCCAGTGCGAGTTATTCAACTCTCGCTCACCAGACTGAATTTGAACGTGAGAAGTATAAAAAAGACTACCATTTCATGAGAGGATGAATTTTGTGCACCTGACTTATGTGAACCCCATAGAAACGAGCATTTGAATATGGCTGGCCTCTCGCGATGCCACATGATATGGCAAGTCCTACTCAAATGCAAGCAAGGATCGAATCCTTTTACGGCATGCGTCTAAAAAAGAGCTGGTTAAAGGCATTAGATTAAGTTTAGGAAAAGAGAAAAGAAGCATTTAAAATTTAGCAGTATATCAACATAATCCTGGCTTAGTCAGAACAAACAGTGGAAAAGCACATGACAAACCATAAAGCTGAACCCTTCATCTTGGGGTAACCCATCGGTTAGATCTTTCCCATTGACATTAACTATACACAGACTGTACCAGATTCAACTGGTAATGCGTTCAAGAATAATATTCCTGAATTCTGCAGTATTTTCTTGATTCTGCAATATTTGCTTGATGCCATGGTATACTTTAAAAAGCTGAAAGCTGAAAATCACTCGTTGACCAGTATATCAACCCAAGAGACAGCTAAGGTAAGCATTCCGACAAGATTAAGCAGGTGGTTCAAATGATACAGCAACTCTCTCTATTTGCGTATAAGGATATGAGAGCCAATCAAAATCAATGTCCCCTGTTCATAGCTCTTCAAGCTCCTCAGATTAGATGAGCACTCCAACAGCAGGGAGGAATATGCTACTAAATGCCACGGAACTATCAGAGAAAAAAAAGCGTGAAGCCACTGTAGGTTAAATTAGGGTTGCAAATCAGTCTGAGCTTCTCATGAGTTCCTTGAGCTCAACTCACAGGCTATTCGAAGTCAGCTCGATTCTTTTCAAATTCGAGTTGAATTTGAGTAGCTTGAGCACTTACTGAGCTCAAAGTTACATATACTAGACAGAGTCCCCAAAAGAACAAAACATGTTGGACTCCAAGTAGCTTGAGAGCATAGCTGGCAGAGAATTTTTCCCATATTCTAATTGTAATTGAACATTTTTAAATACCAAACTGAAAAAGAAAATCTTATTCAGCTCAAACTTGAACAAAAATTCACCTTTGAGAGTTTGAGCTCGCTTAAGCTCAAATTTAAATCAAATTGAGATCAAATTTGCGCAGTAAAGCTTGTTGCTCTACTGGACTCTGATAATGAATCAGGTCGACCTTTAGTGTGCTTAAGTTCATAAAAATTTTCATCAATTCATGGTCTAGCTTTAGAAATGGAAGAAAAGCTCAATCAAGCTCAATATAAGTACCAAGCCCTTGCACAATTCAAAAGGAGTTGAGCTGGAGTAGTAAACTGTCCTATTGGAATGAACTCGATAGATTCTCCAAGATCACCTTACCCTGAAGCGTGTTTGTATGAAAAAAGGTAGCAACGTAAGTGCCATATAATTGGATGGAAAGTCCAATTTAGTCACAGAAACTTAAAATACTTGGGATGAGCATATAGGACTCATAAAAAAGGGAAAAGGGAAAGAAAGGAGACCTTACAAGCAGAGCATGATTCATTACATCCACGCACGCTAATGCAACATGGAGGTGGGGAAGCCAAAAAATGGGGAAATAAAAAATAGACTCAAAAAGAAATTAATCAGAGTTTGATATAGATTTTCTCAATTGTCACCCATGCTAAAGAACTTATTCTAGTGAAGCATAGTCTTCCAAGGAGCAAACTGCCGGTTAAGCAATAATTAATTCCTGTGGAACATCAAGATGAAGATCAATGCATTGATCAATTCAGTTGGATCAATTCGCTAAGATAGGCTAATGGACAGAAATTAAGCTATCGAATTTAATAATACAAAACCGAGGTAGGAGAGGCAAAAGAGAAGTTCACCTCTATGAAAGCATAAGTTTCTTGTTTAAGATCACCTAAGAAAGAGCAGGGATTGAAAAGAAAACACAAGCTACCTATATCACATATTATGCGATACCAAGTTCTGCTAATAGCAAAAAGTAATCAGATGGTTATCTCATTAGCATTCCCATCCAACATCATACAAACTCACAGACACTAGCGAACAACTTCCAATTGATAGTTCCAAATGGAAAGGAAGGAAGCATAACTATAGAAGAATAAGGAAATTAATTAAAGCTAATTTGATCGATAATGAAAAACATTCATTCACAAATTTGAAAATACAAAATAATAGCATTGAGCACCCCATGAGAAGCATAATTAGCTACAAATTAAATTATGCTCTTCAAAACATTGGTCAAAATTTTCAGATAGACTTACACTTCTTGCCCAAAACCTCAAAGAGGAACTATGAATAAATAATACTTCTGTTCTAACCATGATAAACGTAGATAAAAAAATGAACTGCTACATGCAACGAACATCCGGACAGCCCATTGCTACTTTGGAACCACAAAGAAGCAAAACCAAATATGCAGAGAAGATACCACAGAAAAAAACAAGAGAGAACGCAAGACTGTACAATTGAAGGAAGCAAGAGGTACAATCACCCTTAAGGAGAAAAGTAACCAAAGCTCCTTGATCAGGATATTCATGACCTAAATGTAACTTCCCTGTTCACTTCTAACATTCCCTTTCACACAAAGCTCATAAATGGGGAAAGAATCAATCACTGAATACTTACTTCATATCTAGTACATAAACCATGCAGATCCTAAACAGAGGTAATAAGCTCTGGGCGTGGTTTAAGCAAAGAAATCCGTACAGACAATGACTAATTGGCCACAAAAGCACACTCTCCATACACATTCATCTTTTACTAAGGTGTTAGTTGTATGAAATGCAAAGTTACATATGTATATACATGCTCTCCCTCAATGGTGATACAGATGAAGGATTACACCATCCTCTATAACTGCTTCATTCAGCTTGGGCAATAGTTTCCAACGTTATGACAAAAGCGCACATTACAAAGTTACAAATACCACTGAAAAAAAGACAGCTTGATAAAATGAAAACTGAGTGCCTGTGTTTAAGAGATCTCACTGACTATAACCAAAAACAGGAAGTGTCTCTGTGTTTCCAATTTTGATTCTACTCAGTTTCATCCACCTGCTCAGCATCAGGTATCAACTCTTCTGATGCATCATTGGACTGCAAGCTTTCTTTATTTTGTAGCTTCAAAAATTGCTTACTTCGTGCCACTCTTAACGGTCTCCCCATGAAATCCTGAAGCAATTCGGCCAAAATACATGTCACAATATGATGCTTACACTCCAAGTACAGATCAGCAGCTGATGAATTAAGTGTGTATCAACAAACTGCTCACCTTCCCCTGAAAGGTTGTCAAGGCCGCCTCAGCCTCTTTCTTGGACTTGAAGGAAACAAATCCATATCCAGAAGACCTTCTTGGATTGTCATGAAATATAACTTCCGCAGAGGCAACCTTACCACTCCCAGAGTCGAAAAACTCCCTCAGGTCTTTTGCTCTAGCCTCATACGACAGGTTAGCTACGAACAAGTTGAATGTTGCAATTGGTCTGGGTTGCGCAGGAGGGGGTGATTTCTTCTTTCGCAGTTTTGCATAGTTGACTTTCAACACCCTACCCTCAAATTCCTGCAAAATATTCATAAAAGAATTAAAATCTTAGCCCAGGATAAAACATTTCCACGACGATACACTTGAAACACATCTTGCACCACCTGATTTCATCTTATGAGGGTTCAAGCGTGTAACTCAATGGCAATAAGGAACTGAAAAGCCAGATATACACAAATGAATCACATTGATAGGTTCGACTTATACTTGGTCAGTAGTCAAATTAACTTAACTTCAGATTACTCTTACATTACCATAAAACATCAGGCAACAAAACCATTGATAAAGAAGAAAAATTCAACACCCAATCACCACAACAGGTACATGAACAAGAGAGAAAAACATGCTTACGGACGATTCAAGACTGTTGAGGGCATTGAGAGCCTCCTCAGCTGAACCCATCTCGACGAAAGCTAGACCCCTGTTCCTCATCTTGTTATGCATCGAAAGCTGAAACGGAAATAACGAAATGCACGACCCATCATCACCCGACAAATTCCTTATTCCAAGAAAAAGCGAAATCCATCCACGCAACCACCCAAACAACGAGAAGCGACGGAGCACAAACCTCGACTTCCACGACCGTCCCGTGCTTCTCGAACAACGACCGAACATCCTCCGCAGTACAAGTCCAGGGGACGTTCTGGGCAATCAATCTGGTCCTGAAGAACTCCGCTTCCTCCTCTTCTTTTTCTACTCGGGCGCCATCGTCGTCATCTGCGGACGACTGCGTTTCCACAGATAGAGTCGACGTCGCCGAAGAAGCGCAAGCGAGACGGAAAAGGGGCGACGGCCGTCTCGACTTGGAATTGAGAGAGCGGCAGAGAGGAGAGGAGGATGGGGATTTCGGCAGGGGAAGAGACAGGAAGGCTGGAGAGCGTAATGGGTGGGCGGGAGCGGGAGAGAAAGCGTCGCCGGAGAACGGCGAGGTCGAGGGAAAGCATTGAGGGTGGCGAAGCAGAGAAGCCATCGGTGGTGTTGAAGGTGGTCGCGACTCGCGAGCTGCCCAGAAAACTGAAACATCGCTTCGGATAAGGGGAGAGGGAATTATCTCGATTGAAGAAGACGATGGTTGAAGCCCCTAAGACGCCGTCGTTTGCCCCTAACTTAGGTTTTATTTGAGACCCTGTTTGTTTTGTGGGAAATGTTTTACAGAAAATTATTTTAAAGGAAAATTACAATAAATTTCGTTATTTAACCAAAATTTGAAAAAGAACTAAAAGATATTTTTCATTTTATGAAAAAAAAATCTAATTTAGTTTTTCTAAATAGACATATATTATTTGAGTCTACTAAAGAACTAGGTACATATATTAAGATCCCAAGTCCAGCCTCAATGGACCACGACTTGGGCATGGGAACTTGGGTCCAAGTAAGAGAATGGGCACTAGTCATGGGTCCAGGCCCTAAACGCTAGTGCCCTTGCTTGAGTTCTTAGCTTGGCCTTAATGAACATGGGCCTAAGTGCTAGGGACTTGGGTGCTGGCATTTGAGTCTTGGGCCTAGCTCTGATAGACTAGGGCACAAGCAACGTGATACTAGGGCCCGTCGTAATGGACTCGGGTTTAGGCACTAAGCACCTAGTCTTGTGTGCTGACAAGTAGGCATGGGAACTGGGGTCCCAAGTTCAACTTTGATGAACTCAAGCATAACCGCTAAGGTCCATAGCCTTAGCCTTGTTGGACCTAGGTTTGAGCAAGAGAGATCCAAGCATAAGTGTTGAGATCTTGAGCTCAACCACTATAGACCTAAGCTCGGCCTCAATAGTCGTAGGATTTGATGCAAGGGACCCGAGTAGGGTCTTAAGCTTGACCTTTGTGGACCTGGGCTTAAGTGTTAGGAAATTGTGCATAGGCATCGAGAGCCACACAAGCATTGATGTCCCAAGCTTAGCCTTTATAGACCTATGCCTAGCCTCTTTGGACCCAAGCCAAGGTGTTGTGAAGTCAAGCAAGGGTACCAAGGCCTTAGGCTTGACCTTTGTGGATTGGGCTCAAGCATGACAAGCTATGCATGGGCTTCGAGACCCCCCACACGGGCGTCAATGTCTTGAGCTCAATCTTAATGGAGCTAGGCCCAGTTTTTTTAGACCTAGGCTTGACCTGGATAAACCTCAATGGATCAACCCTAGCCTCTAGACCTGGGTTGGTTACCAAGAGCTTAGGAACGAGCATTAGGGTTTTTACAGCTAATTATAGAATTTCTTATTCAAGTGCCGATATCAAGTCATGTTTTAGATAATGAATTTTGATTTTTTAAAGAGGAAGTCAATTTCTTGAATTTAAATATATGTTTTTTATTGACTAGAAAATATTTTTCATTAACCTATTTTTTAAATGATTTAAATGCTGAAAAATAAGAAAAATATTTTACGCAAAACAAATAGAGCCTATATTTATATTTGGACAAAAGTGCATCAAAAGTCCCATAATCTTTTCGATTTATAAACTGCATATTTATATGTTCAAGTAAGTAGCATAGCATTTAATGCTACTACCTCATACCACTTAGACATTCGAGCACAACTCTATTTCTCTATGGAAGCATCGTTTGTTAATTTTTTAGGATATAGATCTCCATCACCATCATTAATGAAGTGGCTAGTAATATCAACTAGATGGAGATGAATAGATGGTTTAAAACAAACTTAACAAATAAATGTGTAATTAAAAGAGTCAAGTAGATGAAAGTGTGACTATGAGAAAAAAAAAAGTGTTGATATGATATGACTAGAGTTTAGATAATATTCTGCAACGCAAAAACTACTGTCAAATAATAAGTGAATATGAGCAAAAAGATAAACGAATGTGCACACAGAAATGTATAGTGATTTGACTTAGAGTAAGCTTACGTCTACTCTTTCATGTTAACAACCTACTAATTAAATTTCACTAGTAAATTAAAGAAAAATTATAGCAATGAGTGTTGCTTATTCACAACCCGAAGTTGGTACTACTCATGCAAAAGTTGATATGATTCACAATCTCGTACTAACAGTTGTTGATACTCCTTAAATGATTACAAGAGTAAGCTATTTGAAGACAATGAAAAGATTGTGGAGCTCTCTTGAACTTTGGAGTTGTTTTCTCTCTCTCTCTTCAACACTTAGTTTTCTTTTATACTTCTCGATATCCAAAACTTCCTGTTGAACAATCTACACGAGAATCAATTTTCAAACTTGGCCATTAGACAATTGATGAGAAGATTAGAGTAGCCTTTGAGATAGAACAATAAAAGATTCCATCGATTTGGTCACTCATACAATTAAATCTTGATTTTTATAAGTGGAGTTAGTCAACTAAGGAAAGAATTTTGTCTCATGATGATTTCCAATTAGTTAAAATTCCTTGCATGGTTATATGTATTGCGAGAATAATCATAATAAAGAAAGTCCATCAATGTCTATTAATAAAGGAATTCATACCGGATCACAAAATATCAAGGGATAAAATAATGGTCTTGAAATTCGTAATAGGATTGTCATTGTAGGTAGAATAGGTGTTCTGCTGATATTTAGTCATTATATAACTATTATTTTGATAATTTGCTGATATTCAGATGCAATCCTTGATAATACCCATGTAATATAATTGAGCAGCCCCATTGACATTCAAATATAATCTTTGATAATATTTACCTAATGGGTCAGCCAATATTCACTAAGTAGCCTTTTTGGTTTTCGAGCAATACATTTGTTGACATTCACGGAGTTTGTTGCGTCTTGGATATGATCATCCATTATTGTCAATGATAGTGATGTAGATATAAAAGCTTGCAACTTCTAGACTTGTTCATGTAGGACTTTTAGTCATAAAGAATCTTTTCAGCATGAGCATCACCTCTAACATAAACACTAGTATTTATCAAGATTACTATAAACTATTGATAGGTTTGTCAACTTCAAAATATATTACGAAATTTTCTCAATAATTATGATGAGTTTTGACTTGACGAGATCAATGGAAAATTACCAAAAAAGTCTTAAACCTACTGCAATTGTGTTAATTCAGTTCTAAACTTATTTTTTTGACCAATTGAGTCATAATTTTACAATTATTTATAATCAGTCCATCGGCTAAAATTAGCTGGCCGGTATTGATGTGGTAGCCGACTAGCGCTGGTGACCTTTTTTTTAATTAATAGTTTATTAATTTTATTATCTTTTTTTTCCCTTCTCCCTCTTCCTTCTTTCTCCCTCCTCCTTCCTTTGGCTCCGGAGATCGACTAGGCTGGCTGGTTGCTCGACTGAGGCGATCCAGCAAGCTCGCCTCGCCAGTCGACGAGCTTGTGCCCAGCGATGGTTAGGCGAGCCCTTGTCGCATTTGGCAAGGAGGGCCTTGCCAGACGCAACGGCGAGCCCCCCTTGCTGGATCTAGCGAGGACTTGCCTCCTGTGGCAAGGCACAAGCTCACCGACTGGCGAGATAGCCCACCAGATCGCCTCACCATATTTGGTGGGGTTTCGCCCCGCCGTCTCTAGGTGCGAGCTCCCTAACTAGCGAGGGCTTGCCCCACTAGAAGCTGGGCGAGCTAGCTCGGTCACCGTAGTTCGACGACCGGCTGGCCCTCCCCTCTGGTTGATCGCCAGAGCCAAAGGAAGAAGGAGGGAGGAGGAGAGAGAGGTTGAAGGGGGGGGGAAGAGAATAAAGGGAAAAAAATATTTCAAAAAATAAAATATTATAAAAAAGATCGTCGGCGTTGGCCGGTCAATTTTAGTTGGATGGATTGATCGGGAATAATTGTAAAAGGTTTATGATTCAATTGGTCAAAAAAATAAGTTTATGACTGAATTGACACAATTACAAATGTTTAAGACCTTTTTCATAATTTTCCCCTAGCCCGAGGATATGAATCAAAAAGGAGGGTTGGTTGTTGCTCGATTGAATGTCTGTTGGTCCCAATTATGAAAAACATTTCCTGCACGCCCTAATTCTAAGCCATCGGGCCAACCGTGCATTTAATCTACCATTTATAAAGTGCACTTTCAGTTTTGTATTCTATTAGTTAATTTAAAATGTCAAAATTAGCACCTAGAGCAACTTCGCCAAAGACTTAGGCTGCGTTTGGTCGATTGGATAAAAGCTTGGATAAGATATGTTTTATCCTATCCGGTATTTGGTAGCCGGTTAGGATAGGATAAGGTTGGATATAGAGGGGATATAGCTCGGATAAAAAAAATCCAAGGGGGAAGGTGGGATAGACCTAGATAGGATTTCTCTTGTTGATCTATTATTTAAAAAAAAAAAAAAAAAAAACCCTATGCTCTCCTTTTCTTTCTCCTTCTCTCACACGCACAACTCCTCTCACAAAAAACACGTCTTTTTATTGGTATCTCTAATTCGATGAATTCAAGTACCATCTCCAGCGAGGAGCCACAGCGATTTTGCTTTCTCGCAAGATGTCATCTTTCTTTGTGCATTGATATTTGCATGATTTACAAGGTTTGTAATTTCCTTCCTTGGTTTTGCTTTCATAGGTGCAGTCAATTGTGGGTCATCAAAATGCGACTTTTTTTTTTTCCATGAAATCCTACTTTACAGTACGCCTTACTTTTGTTTTTCCACGAATTTCATCACTTGGTTACCGTTTCTTTTCATACCCTATTTTGGTGAGGATGAGCTAATGTTTATTTGGGGCATAAGAACGCTTCAAGTGTCATAATTTTGCACGAAGGGACACTTAAATGCCATAACTTACGAAATGTATACTTAAGTGCCAAAAATCGGAGTAAGAGGGATCACTTGAGTGCCAATCCGGCGAAAGTCCGGCCAAAACGCCCACATGGCATTTTTCCGACGAACCGAGTCGAAAACGACGCCGCTTTGCATGCTGACGTGGCCAAATAATGCAAAAACGGCGTCGTTTTAGGCTGATGTGGTAAAAAAATATAAAAATTAAATTAATGAAATTTAAAATTAAATTTAGTTAAAATATTTAATAATAATAATTTTAAAATTAATTTAGTTAAAATATTAAAAAAATAATAATTTTAAAATTAAAAAATTAAAAAAATTATTAAAAAAGGGGCGGGGGGAGGCGGCTAAGAGATCGGCTCTCGGCCGCCGCCGTCGCCGAGAAGGGCCGGCGACGGCGGGGGAGGGCCGGGGCCCGGTGACCCCGGCCGACCGGCGGCGAGGGCTCACGAGCCCTCGCCCCAATTTGGGGCAAGGGTCGCAGCCCTCGCCTAGCCGGGCCAAGGGCCGTCGCCCACCGGGCGACCCCGGCGGGTGGTGGCCTTTGGCCTAGCGGGGTGAGGGCCGCCGACCCTCGCCGGATTTGGGCGAGGGCGTGATCCGGGGGCGAGGGCCGGTGGCCCTCGTCGGATTTGGACGAGGGCCACGACCCTCGCCCGATCTAGGGAGAGGGCTCGCGAGCCCTCGCCGCGCGGCCGGGGTCACCGGCCCTTGGCCGGGCTCGGCGACCCCGGCCGACCCTCCCCCGCTATCGCCGGCCCTTCCCGGCCGCGGCATCGCCCCTCCCGCCTCCCCCGCCCCTTTTCTTAAAATAATTTTTTTAATTTTTTAATTTTAAAATTATTATTTTTCAATATTTTAACTAAATTAAGTTTAAAATTATTAATTTTAAATATTTTAACTAAATTTAATTTTAAATTAGATTTATTAAATTTATTATTTTTTTATCACGTCGGCCCCAAAACGACGCCGTTTTTGCATTATTTGGCCACGTCGGCGTGCAAAATCACGTCGTTTTGGGCTCGATTCGCCGGAAAAATGTAACATGGATGTTTTGGCCGGACTTTCGTCGGATTGGCACTCAAGTGATCCCTCTTACTTCGATTTTGGCATTTAAGTGTACCTTTCGTAAGTTATGGCACTTAAGTGTCCCTTCGTGCAAAGTTAAGGCACTCCAGAGGTCCGCATGTCGTTTATTTGGAGTGAGATTAGATCAATAATGTTTCTAGCATTAAAGCTATCTATATCTTTTCACGATTATGCTTTGTGAATACTTGATCTCAGTAGGAGATATTCATTGCTTGTGTGGTATCTTTTACAAGTTCAATGTGGGAAAAAAAAAATGAATTAGAAGTAAATATTAGGATTGTGTTGTTGTTGGTTTATGTGTTCTTGTGGTTGTATATTTGCAATTTTATTGGTGTGGTGGATCATAATTGATTTATTGGCGAATACCTGATCTCAGTAGGAGATATTCATTACTTGTGGTATTATTTACAAGTTCTATGTGGGAAAACATATATAAATTAGAAGCAAATGTTAGAATTGCAATGTTGTTTTACCTTGTCAATTTATGTATTCTTGTGGTTGCATATCTGCAATTTTATTTATTTATTTCCTAATTGCGTCCCTCTTGTGAAGAAGAGCATCTTAAATTTCTATTGCTTGGCTTTGGCCAATCTAAAGGACATATGCCTTTTTCTTTGAGTGTTTCTATTCAGGTTGGTCTGAATTGAATATTAGGTTTCCATCATTGACTTTTGTCATGTAGCATGTTTCCTCAATGGACAATGCAAGTAGCAATATAATGATTGAACTTTTAATAAAAAAATTGAAGCTATGGGAGATCTTGGCATCAGAACGTGTGTACGTATTAATTCATTCTGGAAACTATTTTTTGTGAACTGCAGTTGGTATATTGGAATGCATCATCTACACGGGCTTAGACTTTGATTGAATTAACTAACTAAAGTATTATAGAACCTGCCGCAATCAAGGCTAGCTACAGTCAGTTGCTCATCTATTCTAGAGCCAAATTATATACATTAATGTAACACAATGGGAGTTACTCACAGTGGGTATAAGGAAAACAAATTCTCATCAACGGATAATTTGCAATGGTCCAATTCTAACACTCAACATTCTTAATTGACTCATCTCATATTAGCATACGCAATATCACTTTTTAATTCTTTATACATTTCGCATATAATGCATAATCATGAATTGATTTTGTGTGATTTTGTGAGAATCTGTTGACTTAAAAAAAATTTCATTTTAGATGATTTTGCTATAATCCAATATATTAGTTTGTACTTTCCTATTTTTTTTCCAAGAATATAATTGTTCATGAAAATATTCGAATTTAAATCCACAATTCACCAAACAGTGGATAGAATATGATACGAGAATATATGACTTTAAATCCGTAACTCGCCAAACAGTGGATAAGATATGAAAAAATCAATGGATTTCTTATCCTATCCTATTTAGTTCTATTTTGTCTAGAAATCTGAACGACCAAACACAGTCTTATTGTACCTACGCTTCTGCATTACATAACTAGACTTAAAGTTTCATTAGGAGAAGAGTTTCTAAGATGGCATAGAGAATGACCCTTTCCGACTCCAACTTCCCTCATATGGATACCAATATCTTGGTGGTAATGAGGCAAAAGGATGATTGCTTGGTTCTTTTTTTTTTTTTTTTTTTTTGGGGGGGAAGAGATCATATCATATGCTAGCAATCGCTAAGCCCATACATGCCCATTTCGCACTTTCAAAAAGTTAGATTAAGAAGATTATGGTGTTAATCTCCAAAAAAATGTGGTGTGAAGTGTGATTTTGCCCCCATCTCGAATTTCCTAGATTCCTACCAAAAGAAATGAGTGCTTGTTATTTGGAGAGTCGCTAGGACTCGGATATTTCAAAACTTCTACTGACTAGTTAACTTTAAAACAGCTCTAATCTTCTATTTGATCATCTTTCTTGACAGTATCAGAAAAATGTCATTGCAAAATAAAGGAATGATTACTAGTCGAGAAATGAAAAAAGAGTCAAGAAATTTGACATGCGAAATCACCAATACTGGGAGATTTAGGCAATCTCGTACAAACCCTTTTTCTTTATTGTTTTTTTTCTTCTTCTTTCTTCTTTGATTAGATGCGTTCCTACTCGTGTGATGTTGAGGTTTTGGTAAACTATTGGCAGCTGTTTAGTGTGCGTGGGGTAGAAAGCGAAGAGGAAGAAGAGTGGGTGAAAAAGATGGCTTTGGTGGAAGATCAGTTTCACTTCGAAAGGTATTTACCACCTTAAGCATGATGCCGGGCATCCTAAACCTGCCTTTCACGATATTTAAAATTATCATTCTCGTTGTATCTCGATCGAGACGTGGGAGCCGACACGGATGGCTCCTCCAACACCTACACGCGGTAATATGGAATAAGAAAATCGAAAAGATGGAAGAGGAAAGCTCGCTCTCGTCAATGACAGGTGCCTAACTGAGTTAAAGGGAATGAATACAAGCTGATCTGCTCTCTTTCCAAATTTTTTAATCATGCAATTATGCATACAATAGCTCAAATTTTAGTTGGCGCAATGCCCTCGAGGGTTCGTCCATCACCTTTATGAGACGATCCGTCGTCATTCATCAGAGTTATCGTCGCTCTCTTTCGATTCGGTTTAGTTTCTTCTTGTGAGTAAGACGAGTCGATAAAACCTCCCGAGACACGCAAGTCACTTCGATATTTGCGCATCAAGCGAGGTTGAGAATCGCGTGGTTTTTGAGAAGTCGAACCCGGAATTTTGTCTGAGGGGCGATGCACAGCTCTCACCTTCGCTCAAACTTCGCTCAACATGAAAAGAAACCTATTTGCCTCTTCACTCCACCCATTACTTTCCCCAGGCCTCCTCTCTCTCTCTCTCTCTCTCTCTCTCTCTCTTTCTTTCAATTGTTTTCTAGGCTGAGTAACATCTTCACTTAACCTTGAAAGAGACTTTCTTCCTTTTGATTTTCATTGTTTCTTGTCTTCCAATTCAAACAACAAAGAAAACAATTCCGTCCCCACTTTCACACCCCTCCACAATATTCGCACCCTCCTTCTCCTTCTTGGTTGTTCTTGGGTCTTTCTTCCATGGCGATAAGAAACAGGAAGCTCTTCCCAGCTCCCTCCAATACCAATGAGACGATCAACTGTCCCGACTTCTGCGACCCGGCATGCCCCTACAACTGCCCCGACTTCTTCTTCTTCCCGCCGCCCCCGTCGTCGACGCCGCCTCCACCACGGCCCCTGCCAATCTCATCCTCTGATCATCCCAGCCAAGACAGCCGCATCCCTCCATCTTTGATCATCGTAGTTGCATTGCTCTCGGGGTTTTTCCTCCTCATCGGCCTCATCATAGCAAGGTCCAATTCCTGGTGGCCGTCCAGGAGAAATCCACCGACCCCTGCAGCCCCGGCTGATGGCGATGACGATGAAGATTTCCTCGACGAGAACCGCATCGACCACCCCATATGGTTCATCACCACCGTGGGCCTGCAGCAGTCGATCATAAACGCGATAACGGTTTGCAGGTACAGGAAGGGCGAGGGGTTGATAGAAGGTAGTGATTGCTCTGTGTGCTTGAACGAGTTCCAAGAAGGCGAAACTTTGAGGCTGTTGCCCAAGTGCAGCCATGCTTTCCATATACACTGCATTGATACCTGGTTGAGGTCTCACACGAATTGTCCACTCTGCCGCGCCAGCATCATCTCCGCCCCAGCAAATCTCAATCCCCCCGGGCCAACTTTGGAGATGATGGGAGTCAACGAAGACGCCCGGGTAGAGAATTCTGCACAGGGTGCGGAGTTGGGAGGCGGCCACGACAGACACGGTGCTCCTGAAACCAGAACAGAAACAGAGGATGAAGATGAAGTAGCAGCTGCTGATGGTCAAGTGATCTTGAAGGTCGACGCAGAAGTCAACAGAGACCCTGCTAGTGATCAAGCGGCAGCTGATTCGACCGATTCTCTAGGAACTCTGTCACCCTTGTTTGTCCTGAGGAAGTCCCGCAGCGAGAAAGATCAAACAGTTGGTCCGCAAGGGATGGTTGATCAACATCAGAAGGTGTTTGATGGAACAATGAGTGGTCCTTCAATTGAGCAGTTCCTGAGCAATCCAAGTTCGACGACCATGACGAGATCGCATTCGTGCACCGAAGGGTTCCTCCTATCAAGAGACAGTCGGAGCTGCTGTGATTCAGCTCAACCTTGCTAACACACTCGCAAGAAATTTTTCCGTTTCTGATCAAACGGGCATAAGATCAAGGTGTTTTCAAGTATGGATTTCTGCTCGGGAAGCAGGCTCAAATGGCTTGTGCAGCGGAAATCCAGAAACGGAGTCGCAAAAGAGGAAAGCTGTCGACTGCAATGATCATAGAGTCATCCTGAAGGTAACATCAAGCGCACAATAAGTACGATCAAGTAGAACTCTGTTTCTCTTGATTCCTAGAGTACATGTAGCTTGTATCTCGTTCCATGTGTGAAAATTATCGAAGTGAATTCTTGACTAAAAAACTCCTAATGCAAGTGATTAACGGCGATTCTGCGAAAGATCATCGCCATGTGAAACTGCTGGTTTTTGAGATGAAAGGGCCTTCAAGCCAAGAGTGGAACTTATCCCGGGAGAACGAATTGTACATAAGAGTCGAGGGATGTGATTATAGGAATTGCGCAGGAACTTGCGTTCTTCAATAAAACCCGATGTGCGTTTCATAGATTCTTACAGCGTCACTGGCTTAATAGAATCAAGCGAATCTACGCAATACCTTGTGAGGACGTGCCAATTTGTGCCTTGAGTATGTGCCTACATCACGAATTGCGATGACGGTATCATATACTTACGGTCGAGTAGTTCTGCCCTGGGCCGAATATTTGGTAACATGTGTAAAGATCCTTAGGGTAGCGCCCATACGAAGTAGCTAAACTGAGTATTTTCCTGCATCACGAATTGCGACGATGGAATTGTAGATGTGCGGGAGAACTGAGCAGTTCGGTTTGAACTGGATATTTAGTAGTGTACGCGCGTGCGTGTGTGGATCCTTATGGTATTAGCCCAAAACGAAGTAGCTGTGCTGGTTGCCTCTCCCCACCTTTTAATCACAATAATAAACAAAAGTCGAGGCATCAATCATTCTGAATTTCTTTACATTAGACGCATGTTAGTCCACGCACGCGAACAAGAAAACCATCATCTATTAATTAAGGAGGCAATTCATGATGTGCTTAATGTCCACTATTAATGAGTTTGTTGTAGCTATGATGATTTTTTAACTCGGTTCTATATGATCGAAATTTCTTTGTTTTAAAAAAAGTAGGAAAAAAGAAACATATATAGGGTCATCTTAGTTTCAAATTTACTAGTATTAGTGTCATCTAAATTGAATAAATAAGAAATGCCACGTGGACACATAGATTACATTGTCCAATTTTGAGGGTAGAACGAGGAGCATACTTGCCCCATCCAATTCTCGGATAATTGAATCAACAACTAAACCAACGGATTTGATAAGTTAGTTCAATAGATTGTTCTTAGCTCAACCTTGCAATATGGATTTAGGGCCCGTTTGGTTCAACTTTGCGGAAATGACTTTGAAAAAATGCAAATATCATTGAGGTAAAGGGGTTTTCCGAAATGCTACACCGTTTGGTAAATTGCAATCTCAAATAGTATTGAAAAATAATTTTAGCATAAACACCGTTTGACAAAACTTACATTTGTAATTGGCTTTTGCTATTTTTTTTTTTAAAAGTCTGAAAATCAAATCCAGTGGCCGACTAACTGCCAGCCAACTTCTAGACGGTCAGATTTGGCTGCCAAAAAGCCAAATCTGGTCTCCCGACATCCAGATCTGGCCGCTGAGGTCGTGACCTCAGGTGGCGTTGCCTGGGTCGCGTGAGCTAGGCAACGTTGCTTGAGGTTGCATGAACCCAGGCCACATCACCTGGCGCACGCGAACCAGGCGACACCGCCTGGGTCGCGAGTCGTGCCACCCCAGGCTGTGGTCACTGGGGACGCGCAATCCCTAGGCGGCAGTGGTGACTGCCGAAGAAGCTCGACTCTTAGGCGGGGAAGACGAAAATGAACAGGGAAGGAGATGAACAGTAACGGTGATGAACAATGGACTTGCATTTCCAAAATGCCTGATGTTCAAAGCTGATCCGGACTTGCATTGAGCTGTCAGCATTGAGAATGCTGATATTTGGCCAATGAACTTTTAAAAATATTTGCCAAATACAAAATATTTTTCCCAAAGGGCTTCGGGGGCTTAAAGTCCCTTGGGAAAGCTAAACCAAATAGGGCCTCAGCTCTCCCTCATACGTAATTCGACCTTTACATGTCCCGTGTGGGTTAGGGTCCCGGTGGACCGTTGCCCATGCCTAGCCCACCCCTAAGTGGCCATCCAACGTGTGCTGAGAAGATGGGCAAAGGGGGATAGAGTCCCAGATGAAATTAGGGTACTGGCCCAGGTCATTTTGGGCCCACTAAAAGATAGTGAGCTAATCTATCGTTTCGAAGACTTTCGGCTCTCCTCTATCGTTTCTAGCCCAAGACCGGCGTGTTTCCAGTTTTAATTTCCAAGTATAGGTTGTATTGAGTTTTCAATAACAAACATGGATATAATATCTATAAGAAACTAAATAAATACGTATCTTTTGCATGTACAAATAATAGTAAAATAAAAACATCCGGCGAGGCGGATTGGCAGGGAGGGGCAAAATCTATTCTGGCCCTGCCAGTTCTGCCGCTTTTGGCCCACTCCACGTTCAGGGTTCGGCACCGCGGATTGGCGAAGCGCCGTGTCCCATACCCAAGCTATATAAGATGGAAATAAAGGGCCATATTTTCCTCCGATCTGGATTTTGGAGGTATTAGGCTAAGCATTTCCAATCAAGTGGACCACCAATGTCACGTTCTTTTTGCTGCGCAAACTCCTACTGCATTATATCGTAATTATAAGTTAGGCGCTCAGTGAACAACACATTTGCAAATCGCATTGCACTTGTCCAAAACAATCTTACTAGAAATTTGTTGGACTTGGTTAACATTTGTCCGGCGCCTATAAGGGGTGAAACACATAGCTTATCGAGCAAGATGATTTTTATATGATTTTGAGTCTGGATTAGTGATGGAGTTTAAGGAGATACAAAGCTCTATCTCATCTCAATTTGCTTCCTAACATCCTCAACAATCTTATCTCTGACTTGATATCTTAGTTGTTGAGAATGCCATGGAAGATAAATATTTATATCAAGATTGTGCACAAGTGAGCGCCTGAGAAAAAGCCATTCTAGAGTGTCATTTTAACCGTTTTTATGCAAAAACATGAGATCTTAGAGGTTGTGATATGTGGGTGTAGTTCCTTTCTATGATTATATTCCAACCATGGGTTCGAAACAGTGTAAAAGGGGATTGTCAATTAACCATGTTCGTGAACCCTTGAGTTTCAAATTAGATCAACTTATGAAAGTTATTCCAGGTTGAGGTAGAGACACGATGAACTCATAATTACTCATGAATGTGAACGTAATATTTGCACTTCCATAAAATGACTATGTTATGTGCAAATTGTTATACCCCATTAAAATCCACAAATTCTTCTTCTTCTTCTTCTTTTTCAATTTCTATGTAATTCCAAGTTTGAAAAAGCTGAGATATCTATGAAGCAGTGTGTCCAAACCAATAATCATTTCCCAAGTATCAATTCCTAATGTCGTTGTAGTGACACAGAAATAGCTTGAGCAACATCACGTGATGATTGCAATCAAATATTAATAAATGACCAAAAAGAAACCAACCGAACACTTTTTTTC
The DNA here is from genome assembly GCA_014182555.1 of Eucalyptus erythrocorys. Taxonomy (NCBI): domain Eukaryota; kingdom Viridiplantae; phylum Streptophyta; class Magnoliopsida; order Myrtales; family Myrtaceae; genus Eucalyptus; species Eucalyptus erythrocorys. The sequence goes on from CM024602.1 coordinate 57,679,100, forward strand.
CCCCTCAATTAACATCTAATGCAAAAAAAAAAAAAAAAAAAACAAATTTATTTTAGGTCCCCAACTCAAAATAAATCCTATTGGCCGAGCAATGTTCCAATCAACAAAGTTGAAAAGCCTTTCATGCACGCCAAAACATTTTTTTCTTTGTTTGTATTAAGGTGGCAGCAAACGGTTGCGCTTCCAAAAAGGGGAAAAAGGAGAAAGGCTTTTAGGTTTTTGCCTTTTTCTGAAAAGCGGCCACCATGCGGTAAAAGATAAAAGCGCTTTTTCGAGAGTCATCTTAGTAAGGTTTCTCGTATCCAGGAAGATGAAAAGGAGAGTGAAAAGGCCATCCCGCTTAATATATATGAATATCTGATGTAAACGACAACTCTCTGGACCACCATGGGTAGCAGGTTCGATGGCTTTTCTTTTCTGGAATCATCTTATTCGCTTTCTCGGACCAAGGAAGATGAAAAGAAATTGAAAGAGCGATCCCGCTCAATATATTAATGTTATTGATTAAACAAAAATATATGTGCTCTTCTTCTTTTTTCTGATGTGGAACTTGCGGATTTGATTTCATAATTAAATTATACTTTTGAGTACATTAATGCATTCCTTTATGAAGCATTATTGTCGAGAACTGTATGTAAGTTGTGTTAAAAAAAATCTCATATCAAGACATTGGTGTAGCGTGGGTTAGTTAACGTATTCTAATTGGCATATAACTCATTAGCATAAGTTTTTAGGTAAAAGCATGTTTAATCGGATATAATGAATAACTTAGTCCTGGGATCCTTTGGTCAAAATCTATCACACAACAAAGTTTTTGGACAGTTTTCATAATTCGCTCACATGTGAGAAGGAGATTATTAAGATGTAGGTATGAGGTGTGCTAGAAAAATCCCACATTCAGATAATTTGTGTGGTGTGGACCAACTACTTTATCTTAATTGACTCATTAATCTTAGCCTTAATCTTTTGAATGAATGTGGTTCAACTAGATATGTTAACGAACTTGGACTCGAACTCCCTCTTAACGATTTCCCCAAGTAAAGGTATAGGAGTGTATTAATGTTTGGTGAATATATCATGAAAGAAAGCAAAGTCTTTCATTAGCAAATTTGTGTGGTTTGGAATAATTAATATATCTTAGTTGGCGTAAACTCATTGGCTTAAACCTTTCAACTAAGGTTTGTCTAACCTGATATGTTGACGGACTCAAATCGAGGTCTCTCCCCAACTGAAAGTATAAGGTTTTTGTTGTGTGTTCCTAACAAGTATATCGTAAATCTAGTTTTTGCATTGAAATTGTTTGCACCTTTGTGAAGAAACACTCAAGATGAAGATTTTGTATTCGAGAAAGAAAAAAGATCTTAAAGGGAAGTAACCATGGAGAAAATAGTAATGACCATTCTAGGAAATTGAGATTTTGTTAGACCAAAAAAGTTTTGGGCCAATATGTTCAAATGATATTGGTAATGATTTTTAAAGGTATTAACCCTTGAACAAATGACATGCATCTATAATGCTAGACGGCACTTATTACAACTAATTGTGAAATCGGATAGAACGGCATAAAAAAAGTTTTGGGTACATGTGTCTAAGCATAAAATTCCCATATCTTTTTTTTTTTTTTTTTAATGCAATGAGCCACAACAATTTAGGATTTTTTTATGGCATTAATCGACCTTAGTTCTTACAACTCTCAAATTTGAAATTCAACAATCAAACGACTAATCCTTGACGTTTCTAGTTGTCATTACCTGTCGATGCATGTTTCAAATTCAATTGGCAATGGCCAACTGTCAATACCTACTCAAAGCGTCTGTTCACTACATATGGCACCGAGATTTCTTGAACATATCTTCTCATTCCATTCTTATTCATTACTTTTCAGGAAGTTTGAGAGGAGTTGGATGTATCCTTAAGGTGAATACATGGTTCAAGTCCAAGTCAAGGTGATGATTCAGGTCCAAGATCTGAATACCTCCGTGTCAAGGCGATGGTATTAGGTCTAAAGCTCTCTTGATCTTATTGATTTTTGTCAAAAAGATATGAGATTTTTCATGTTTCTCAGTGGTACGTACCTTTTTCTTTTCGGTCAATGAGTACCTTAGACAACGTAATTGAGACCATAACTGAGACAACTTTTAATGTGGCACGTCCTTCAGAAAAAAAGGACCATAATTTCACATATACTTTCAACTGATAACAAGAGTTTCAACCCCGCTCATGTTGTTCAAAACGAGCTATACTTCGTTTATTTATATGTTTCATGTAAGTGGCCCCTCTAATTAATTATCTATAGTATATAAGAATGAATCCCAGCTAACATAATTGAGACTATAGTTCCACAGAACATCCTAAAAGAAAATGAAAAATATGAGAGAGAGAGAGAGAGAGAGAGAGAGAGAGAGAGAGAGAGAGAGAGAGAGAGAGAGGAGGTAATTACAGAACGTTTGAATATATTAAAAGGTCGAATTAAGCAAGATAAAAGAAGGCAAAAGGAAAAGAAAGGAAAAAGGCGCTTGTGAACACAGTTACAGAAGAGAAAGAAGGGGGGAGGGGGGTTGGTTAATTAGGGTTCCAAATCAAGTTTAGGTGAAAGCGCCAGCTCCTTCCTCGATTCTACGTAGCAATTCATGAACAGCGGCCGCGATTTCATCCACCGTGTTCAAGTGGCACCCTTCCTCCACCTGTCTCATTTTACCATGATATAGAAAAAAGGAAACACGTTAGCTGATTGGAAATGAATAAAGAAAATAAATTAAATTGCATTCTTAAAAGGGAAATAAAGAAAAGATCAGAAGAAGAGCACAAGAAAAAATTTTCAACTAGGAAATTATGCATGCACATTCTTGGTGGACCTAACCAATTGGCTCATTATACAATTAAAACACCTGAATCTACGACCGCACTCAAAGCAACGACAAGGTGCGATTGACAATTGACATTTTTAATTTTACTTTAAAGATCGAAAAGTGATTTTTATTATATTTAACGGTAAGTATACCTTAGAGTCTACTAAAGAACACTGAGATTAATATAAAAAGTTGTTTTGAACACTTTCATTTTGTTTAAGTATAATAACAGTACATTCTCTTCCCGGTGCTTAGATTATTGCTTAGAGGACTTTAAGCCCGACCCAAACGGTCCCTCATATTCGAGCCAAAAAATTCATCATGCTGCAGCGGAAAACCAGCAGGAAAAGAACAAAAGAAAGTAACAGAGAACATGTGAAATTTTTTATTTTCCTATGAATCTCAACTTATCTCGCAGTGCGCCACAAATTCTGTATTTGTCATTCAGACTACGATATCGAACCCTAGACTACATGCATATGAGACTCGTTATGATCTCGTACTAAAGTGACGGGGATTTACACTTTACACTCCTAAATACAAGTAAATTCAATTTGCGACGATATCATCGGACCAAAACGTCTCGGAATATATTATGATTATAGCTGAGACAGGGAGCATATTGCATGAGCAGTAAACGACATGCCTACCTAATAATCAACACGTGGGCGTATCATTTCATGGCAAAGGAAACGGAGAAAAAACAAGCGAGAAAGACAAGTGGGTGTATGGTGATGAAACGTGAGAATGTACTATACCTTGACGCTGACCGAGTAGAGGACCAAGTCGTCGACGGTGGTGACGTTGAGGTGGAGCACGGTGAGCCGGAGGCCCTGCAGCCCGGCCACCAGCTGGAGCAGCTGCCTCGGCCTCTTCTTGGAGAGGATCTTCATGTTGGCATGGCTCTCCACCATCGTCACCTCAATGTCCGCCACCACCCACTGGGGGTGGGGGCCGCCGCCGCGGTCCTCCAGAGCCGTGGCCGGCTCAGTCGGCCTGCCGCATGGAGCAGAGGCCAGCCGAGTCGAGTACTGCGGGAAGCTGAAGAACTCGGCGAAAGGCAAGGCAACGTCATTGTTACTGTTGTCATTGTTGTTGTTGGCGGCGGCGGCGGCAGCGGCGGCGGGGGCGGCGAGGTCTTGCAGTGGTTTCGGTTTCGACTTGTGGGTCTGCATGGACTGAAGGAGCTGCTCTAGCTCCTTCACGAAATTGATGGCCCCTCCTATGATCGACGCTTGATCACCCTGAGAAAATAAAAATAACAAAACACAGAGACGAAAGTGTCGAGTTATATACTAATATATATTCAGAATGCATGTAGATTTGTGAATTCTCGAGCTCGGATATTGAGGGAATTCGTCCCCGGATCTCAAAACGAACGAATGAATAAAAAACAAACGAGGCGCAGGTCGTTGCAAATTTCAAAATCGGATGCGGAATTAGCGAATTTCGCAAGCCATTTTTCAAGAAAAGAGGAAATGAGGGGAAAGCCGAAAACACCAAGGCAATCGCGAAAAAGGCAGTCACGAGAAAGGAGGGGGGAAAAGGTTGGATAGCGGGCGGCGTTCAAGATGATTTGACCTCACCCTGTCGGAAAAGGTTGTCGTCATCAACTTCGTTAAAAAAAGAAGAAGGAGAAGGAGAAATAGGAGATCTTGACTCGCTCCGACGTCCCCGTTTATCGAAAGAGAAAAGAGGAGAGGCGAGCGTTAGCTATGGACTGACCCGCTGGCTGTAAGAAGGGGGCATGAGGGAGCGGAGGACGGCGAGGTACTCGTTCATCTGCTTGCGGCGGTTGCGCTCCACCGCAATGTGGGTCATCCTCTGGTTCTCTATCTCCTCCTTGTTCTTGCTGCTCCTGCTCCTCCTCCTCTTCCTCCTCCCGCCGCCGCCGCCTCCTCCCCCTCCGCCGGCCCCCGCCGCAGACGGGGAGGGCTGGCCGCTGCCGGCCTCGGCGGCGGCGGCGGCGGCGGCGGTGGCGCAAGTGGTCTCCGGCGACGAGGAGTTGGGGTCCAGGGCCGGCCACTGGGCGCTGCTGATGCTGACGCCGTGCATGGCCGAGGTGTTGGCCGAGGAAGAGGAGTAGTAGTCCCAGCAGCATGCGTTGTTGGCGGTGGGGTCGTCGTTGAAAGCGTCCAGGAGGGCCTTCTCGTCGGCCAATTCCGGGAGCCCGCCGGCCAGGGCGTAGTACTGATCCCGACTGTAGCCAAAAGGGTCTTGTGGGTACACCACCGCTTCGAGCGCCATTTTCTCTCTTTTTTTTAATGAACTACTCTCTCTCTCTCTCTTCTTGCAGAGCGAACGGAGGAGAGAGAGAGAGAGAGAGGGGGGAGGAGGGTTTGGAGAAGAAGGAGAAGAAGCCAAGGCGCAAGGTTGCTCGGAAAGAGCAAACAAAGACGCCTTTTTTCGGTGGTGAGCTTCGAGATGGAGGAAAAGGCAGTGCGGGGAGAGGGGGTTTTAAATTGGGGTTCATCAAAGTGGGGGAAGGGGTAAGGAGGAGGGGGAGGGAGAGGAGACTGCTACAGGATGTTGCACGTGAGATTGGAAGAGTGGAGACCGGTCATTGCCCACTCGTCTTAGAGAGAGATAAAGAGAGATTCTCTTACGCATGAGCATCTTGGTAAATAATTTACAAATTCCTCTAAATTAGTTGTTTAGACAGAGAATTTTCCCAAATGCTTAGATATCTTTTATGTATAACCCCACTTCTTATCTCTCTCATTTCACATGCGAAAAAACTTGAAATGAACATAAACAAAAAGATTGAAACATATAGAAACACAAAAAAAAAAAAAAAAAAGAGAGAGAGAGAGAGAGAGAGAGAGAGAGAGAGAGAGAGAGAACTAGGTGTGACCTAACTTGGATAACTGAGACATGCTACTGATCGAACTCATGACCTTTATTTTGTTGTTATGTTAGCTAGACAAATCATTTTCCCTTAATACTCGCTCTTCATAGGTAATTTGGACCTTACACCCGAATATACGCGCAGGGAGGTGGGATGCGCTCGCGTTGGCAAGAAGATCGACAAATAGGATAAACGAAAAGCAACTAGGGTGAAATTACGCAATAATGGCTAGATCGAAGTGTCAATTTGTTTGAACACTGGATCAAAATTAAACGGTTTTCTCTAAAAGTTTAACTTATCGAGAAACAGGCAAAAAAGAAAAGAAAAAAGAAACAGGCAAACGCAGCATTTACACGTGTATAACAAAGGTGGAAGTGAATACCTATACGCATGTCCGATTAGTTTCTCCCACTCGGACAGGAGCCACGTATGGATGGTACGATTAACAAAGAGTGAGGGACCAAGAACAACCTCGAAATCGATTGGGGCCAAGACGTTTGGTTGCTTAGGACCCTACTCCTCTACCAATGTTTGGTTGCGTAGAGATCAAATGCATATCCCGCAACTTGAGCAGACCCCCATAATTTAATCGATTATTTAACATGCTCGATCGTGCAATTAGTGACAAATCATGTCTACCCGCAAGTCATCTCCAACTATTTTTGTTTTCTTTGTAGAAAATATTTTAGTAGTTGGCACCGCAAAATGGAAGTGAAGTTCAATAGAACCAAAAAAAAAAAAAAAAAACCAACATAAAGCCATCTCAAGACGAAGTCAAAGGCCATTTGAAGCCAGCCGAAAAGCATTGAAATCTAGGGTTTCCCCTCTAATTTGTGCATTGCGTGGTTAGAGCAGGATCTGCGCTTTCTTTCTCTCATTTCGACTCGATCCGACCGACCTCTCATAGCTATGCCCGATCTAAGTTGAGTCGGACAGAACGTCGTCGTTCCCTCTCTCGGATTCAAGGCCAATCATGGTCATTAAAGGCCGGAGGGCAACAATGATGTGGAGGGAAGACCGAGCTTCGCGCAGAGAACGAAACTTCGTGACCCGGACAGAAGAGGGGGAATAAACTAAATTTCTTCCTCCATATCGGAAATGGAGAGAGGGTCGCTTAACCCTTCCCGGATGCGACATACGGTTTCATTTGGTAATAATGCGGTCGGACACTTGGACGTGGAAAAAGAGAGATGACGAAAAGCTGATGATGCCCCCGCCCCCAGAGATTCTGTCTACGAGATCTATAATAATAATAATAATAGTAATAATAATAATAATAATAATTATAGAGAGAGAGAGAGAGAGAGAGAGAGAGACCGTGACAGAGGGAAATCATAAACATTGGAAATTTTTTTCGAAGAAATCAACGAAGAAATGAACGCAAAAAAAAGGAACAGAACAGAGACTTACTTCAGTTCAGACGTCGGACATGCACAGAGGAATCCATGTGACCACACAAACCGCCACTCTGTAATCATCTCCGATGTAAACTTCCCCTCTTCCCAAGACTTTTCACTATTTTCGCTTTTCACCTATTTTTCTTTTTAAACGATTTCTCCTCTTCTCGAATTTCGATCTTTCACCCAATTTCATTCATGCCCATTTCAATATTCTGAGGCCCCTCACGGTATGAAATTCGTACATCCCCCCCCCCCCCCGGCTTAAAATAGGAAGACATTCCTTCTAGGGTTTCTTGCCGTGCCCCTTCGTTTCTCGGGCTCTACCTTGGAGGGAATATTACACCGCGAATTTACGATTCACAGCAGGGTATTATAATAATGATAAGCTTTGATGTTGTGTCATTCCGGTCGTAGCGGGGCTCCCCATGTTGTGATTCTTTTTCGCGCGTTTATTATACTATGTAATTGTGATTAAAGAAGTCGGCCGAAATCCGAAGACCCAACTGGCATTCTATCAGTCGCATCGCCCCAGGAAATCATTAGATTATGCGATTCGATGGCCGATTAAGTCTTCGAGGACAATAGCCCCCAACTTGCCCCCTAGCTTCATTTGTTTACACTTGTCCGATCGAGTTAGCTTGCTCCGTGGGATTTTTGTTTGAATTATGCGTACATAACTCGAATTAGAGTATGGTCAACTTCCACCAAACCATAGGAAATTTTATTTTATTTTATTTATATTCACTGGCTTTAGCCGTAGTCACTGTAGGTTGTATCGCGTTACGATAGCACATCCTCTAGTTTGGCACTTCCTCTCCGGAGCTTGTTATCGCGTGGAATTTGATGGTATGTTCTGTCTTTTTTATAATCGATTGTACGTTACTAAAGCATGATCATCAGAAATGTTCCTTTCCTACTGTCCAATTGCCTTGGTTTGGAAGTACTCGTTGATGTGACGCAAAAAGCAATTATCGGGCTCGATCATTTCCCTACCAAGTCGCTAATAATTCACTTGTGAATTGACGTACACTAGTGTGGACGTAATCAAGTGTCGCTAGTATTTTTGTTTTTATTATATCATTTTGTCTGATTGTAATTTGAGTAATCGAGTGCTTGCTTCTCCATTTAATATTTGGTCGGGCAGAATTTCTAGTGCTTTAAGTTCTTCCTTACACTCGATTGGTTTTTTTGGTTCTCTGAAAAAGCATGACATGAAGTTTACATAATAATCACCGGTAGATGCGCGTCCATAAGGGTATATTGTCACATGACAAGATCGGATTCCCACATGCACATCACCTATTCAATGATGATAGTGTAGATTTTCTTTCATATGCTAACACGTGTCCTGATAAAACTAGTTGTTCGAAAACTTCACTGCCCAACATGTATTATACAAAAAATAGCATGCTTTATTAGAAATGCTTCCATTTCAAATTAATGATTACACAAAAAAATAGCATGAGAAAGACAAAATATCGAAAACCCTAAAATTTACATAATCCCTACCTTAATAAGTACACTGAAGTTACTCATTAACATAATTTATTGGATTTCATCATTCTATTAGTTTGAGGTGTGATGTAAATTAACTTGCATGACAACGTATGTTAAGACATGAAATACAAGTGTTATAGTTCTCTAATGATTAGAAGTTTGGAATAACTCCATGTACAAGTCTTCTCTAGGAAATTTGTTCAAAAAGTTCTCAACCTAATGCGTTTTTACCAATTCAATTCTATATTTTTTTAATTATATAAATTGAATCATAAACGTTTTCATGTTTTACCAATTAAGTTCATTTCGCCAATTGATCTGGGCAAGGGCCCAATGCCCTTGCTTGTGGGTGGTGAGAATCGCCACCTAGAGTTGTTAAAAAAAAAAAAAAACAAAGAAAAGAAAAGAAAAGAAAGAAAACATAAAAGAAAAATTTAATAAAAAATTTTCAAAAAAAATTCTATCAAAATTATCTACATTAGTGCTAGTCATGCTACATGAAATAGATGGCGTCCACGTCAACTATTTCTAGCTAAAATTAACTAGATTGACTCAATTGACAAAATATGAAAAGATATAGAACTCAATTGAAAATATTTAAAATTAAATTGGTAAAAGTGCAATAGTTTAAGATTTTTTGGACAATTTTCCCTATCTTTCATTAATGTTGTTAGAAATATTTTTGGGAGATTCTCCATATCATTCTTGATTCTCTATATCTCTTAGAACTACGCATATCTTTAACGGATTCTAATTGATCGTAATTAGTAATGTAATGAATTGTTACCTTTCCTTTTTGTCGTCAGTAAATACATTGTTTCCTTAGTAATCTTGTGAAAACTGTAAATGCCTTATGTACTCTCCATTGTGGAAAACACATAAATTATATAGTTCTCTTCCATATATTTCTTATGATGTAATCACAGCAATAAATGTTTAGTTATACCTTTTGGGAGGATGACGGGCCACGTTTCAGGCATTCAGATATGCGTCAGGTGTGGATACAAATTGGAATACAACATCAGATGTTTGGAGAGAAACTGAGTCAAATTTTGGTATATTTCGTTGGCGCATAAATGACTTCACCATTTTTGAGAAGAATCAGTTCAAAGGCTATATATGTATAATATATATCTCATTCTGAAGGCATTGCAGTTTTGTTGTGCAATCTAACGAGGGATATCAGACGTCACATGGATATAAGGCCACTTCCTTTCGCCCTTTCAATTTTCTGGGCATCTTGATCCCGACGACAGGCTGACAACTCGCTTTATGCATGGTTGAGACGGCTCAAGACTTCTGCAATCTCGTACTATCCGACCCGTGTATGGGGCTAGCTAGTCGATGCACTTTACTCCTTAATGAATTATGTCGAATAGATTTTCTGTTTAAGGAAATGATCTCTTAAGACTGTAAATGAGTTCTTGAACCAGCGGATTATATCTAAGTAGGAGTATTGCATAGCATGGCTTCCGGAATGAATTTTGCAAACTAGTCTTTCCTTTTAGTCGCTAACATTTTCATTTCAATTTGGGTCATTGGCCATTTGGAATTTGGACTGTTAGAGATATATCAAGAGAGATACTAGTAGGAATATGCAGAATAGCGAATTGAATTTAACAGTGCATGACTATATAAGCTAGCAAGATATTGAAATATAGATTATTAATAATCAAGGATGAGCACAATCAAAGTATATATGTGTATGAGAGCTCACGCATGCACAGTCTTGAGAGATATGGGGAATCTCCTAAATGTTACTAACATCCTCTTATTAGACTTATTAAAATAGGTCATATACCCATTTCTTAACCCATAAATAATGGCGAGCTGTTATATGAGTTAGATATATCTAATAAATGGGTTTAGAATAATCAAACCTAACATAATATGGGTCATAAATAGGTTTACAACTTACTTAAACTTAACTCACCTTTATGGCTCATCTCTTCAATTTCTCTTGTGCTCACTCACTTCCCACTCTTTTCTTAGTTTGCATATGAGTTTTCCTAAATTTGGCTAAATATGAAAGTATTTTACTGATATGGGTCGAGCCAAGTATAGATTACTAGATTTGCATTACATAAAAATGAGTTTATTTGGGTCAACTCATTTTCGACTCAATCCGACCTATTAGGTTGACAAGAGAAAAAGTACCAAAAAAGTCATGAACTTATTGCATTAATATTAATTTAGTCATAAACTTTTCAATCAAACCAATTTATTCAATCCAGCCAATTTTGGTTGGCCGGCACTGTTGGCCGGCACTGACGTAGACGTCAACCGGTGACTGGACATTGACATGGTAGTTTTTTATTTTTTAAATTTTCTATTAATTTTTTTCTTTTTTCTTTTCTTTTTCCTTTTCTTTTCTCTCTCTTCTTCCTCCTTCAAATGTCCCACCTTAGTGTCGGTCGGCCAAAATTGGCTGAATGAACTGAATTAATATCAATGTGAAAAGGTTTATAACTGAATTAGTTTAATTGAAAAGTTTATGACTGAATTTGTACTCATACAATATGTTTATGATTTTTTTCGTACTTTTCCTATTTGACAAGTCTTCCCTCTACGTAGAAAAAGCCAATTGGAATGAAAATGTTTAGAATAATTATCCTGCGGACACTTTTTTGCTTTGTACGTTTAGCCGATGCGGACACTAAACTCCCATCCCCTTTTCTCGTCAATATGATTGCTTAGAGGAACGAAATCCAGAACCAGTCACTTTTATAGATACACACCAAAGACTTTAAATCCGCGGCTTAAAGATAAGCAGGATATCTAATCAAACTTGTCGTGTTGCTATCCAGGCAAACTACGAAGGAAGCCCGCGGCGTATGAATGAGATCTGAACTGAATTAATTAAGCCCCGTTTGTTCACCAACGTGGGAACACCAGCTAGTGCCCTAATCTCTCTCGCGCGACCCCGCCCTCGTTCGTCTCATGTGGAATCCAGTTTGCACCTAAAGAGGGTCCATGCTCGACCCAACTCATCGACCCAGAAAAGGCCAAAACCAGGTCCATGATTAAGATATTAATTAAGCAAGGATAAATCAAGATCAATCGGACTCTCTTTCTTCATAAGCATGTGCATGCTTAGAGCGCAAAGTACGGTACCAGAAACCCTAACACCTACCCACTCATGGTGGCCCCCAAGAGCAGGTTGGTCCGTAAATTAATGGCAAATTGGAAGGGGTTGAGATTAGGAACTCCAAAACCTAGACCATCCGAATATAATCACAGGTTCTTGGATTAGGGGTTGCTCCTTGTGTGCTAAAACGCCGTATTTTGAAACTTTTTAAAGTATGCGAATAATTATATCACGGGGCGATCTCACGTTCTCAACCTTATATTAGGATGATAAGCGGAACATCATGCTCAGGTGGAAACCCTATTGCAAAAAAGTAAAGTTGTGATGAGTTGAACTCAGGATGAGGAATAGGAACGAGCTTAAGTACCATTTCAGATACCATTTCAGATGGCACGAGCATGGTGGAGCTCGACCAGAAAGTACGTCTGAAATGAGAAAAATGAATCCATGAGAAAGCTCGAACTTACTAGTAATCCTTGAAGCCTTAAGTGAGGATCAATAACATTTATTACCACCAAATCTTGGGATTGTTCCCTTTTAGCTTAATTTACGGTTGAATGTCTGCCTGAAATAAAGAAAAGGAAACGCAGGATTTTGTTGACCTCGTTCAGGATACGAGGGATTGTTGGACCTCTAGTTCTGGGGGAGCCATCCTCTTGTGAAGTCCTTTTGTATTTTACTTGCAGTTGAGATTCGCTGGTCGGTTCCCAATTCCAACGGGGTCACTGTTCAATTTTGGCACAATCTTTCCAGTCGGGCCCTTCGACTAATTCGAGCGCTCGGGCACATTTTAAAGTTAAAAAGAGTTCACCTTCCCTGCATGGAAAGTCTCGATCGTCATGATGGAGGGGTCCAATTGAGTCGTGCCGATGACAGGGCGGACATAAAACATGCTGAATTGGAAAATTATTGATTCTCTAAAGTAAGGCCTGTCTGATTCCTCGGCGTAAATTAGTTTAAGGGAAGGACTTTAGGATTTGGAGCTATTTTAGGTTATGGAAAGGACTACCCATCTAGATGTTCGACTTGAAAGACGATCCGAACTCTGTTGTTGCGCTGGATGTGATCTATACGCGACTACACGCTAAGGGAATTATCATAGTCAAAGGATTCTTGAATATGTATATGGACATGATCTTGGAGAAATTTTTAGATGCTCTCAGAGCATAAAATAATTGCATCCAAAGAAATTCACCTCAATTATTGCGGACTCCCGTGTTTCCGTCCGAAACGGTCATCCTTCGCGCACGATGGCTGACTTAACGAGAGGACCAGGACATGGTACACCATCACAAGCACCTCTATATCCTCTCGATGCGGCATGCAAGACAAACATATCATGCGCTGATCATCGAACCCCTCATGCATCCGCTAAAAGTTTAGCCTCTCGAGACAAGGTGATCTCGGGAAAAGCCATTGTACTGCGCCATTGTACTGCTGCACAAACAGTCTCGAATCGTGACAGGTCATTGTCCTGCGTAAACAGTCTCGAACGTAAGGTGGAAAGGGCAGGACCAGTGACGCTTTTAGGGTTTTCTGTTAAGAGCCCTTCGGAAGTAGATGGACTTTTAATGGGATGAAAGCGGTAAAGCTAAACCTCGACAAGACCGGTCTCTTCTGCGGCCCCGTGTCTGCGTAGGGTTGAGGGATACCTTCGAGTCTTCACGTAACAAGCGAGGTCATACAACGTACTAAAAGCTGAAGTTCCTTTGCTTATGCGTGAGAGAGAGAGAGAGAGAGAGAGAGAGAGAGAGAGAGAGAGAGAGAGAGAGAGCAAAGGTACGTAATAACAGAGAAACGATGGCGTGGGACTCTCAGAACTTGCGATGAAGAATGAGCGAAGCATGCACGGCGATTCTTCGAAACGGCTTTCCTTGTGTAAGGGAGAAATGCGAATTAGCAGCTTCCACGCCATGGAAAGGTGTTTCGTCTTTGGATGCAAGAAGGGTCCGTGTGGTGATCTTATCGGGGGAGGTGAGGTCATTTACTTGAGGTAAATAGATCGAAAGTCTATAGTTTTACGACCTCTTTTTTTATTTTCTAAAAGCAAAATCAGATTCTCTGTATGATAAAGTGTAGTTCTTAGCCATAACTCCTCTATCCTGTGGTATAAGCACATTCATCGAGAGTAAATTTCTGTTCGTACAAATTATTTGTTCATAGTAAATCTTTTTTTTTTTTCGGGTAATAATTAAAATACTGAAGAACACTTGATAATAAACTTCAAAAAAAAAAAAAAAAAAAAAAAAAAAAAAACAGAAGGACGTCGGCCGAAATATGGCACAGCCACAACCCTCCAACGTCAATGGCTCCCACGGGGACCCTCGCTCGAGCAATGTCCACAATCACTGAACCTCGCCCGCCCATAGGAGAGGTCGGCGCAACCCTCTCCAGTTGCAGGCAAGGTCACAGTCGAACCTTGCCATAAACCAGGTGAGCGTCATGTGATTTTTATTCATCGCTTGTCACTTGCTTTTTAGGTTTTTAATATTCGATCTTAAACCTTCTCTTCTTTCTGATTTCTTTAAACAACATTTTCTTTTTTAAAATTTATTTATCTTGTTTTTTAGCTCTCTTTTAATTTATTAGTTACCCATTATCCAGTTCAGTTGATTAATTTTTGTTTCTATTACTCTGCTGGAAAGGAGATATTACTAGACACTAGACACAATATATTCTACCATGAATAAGTGTTTTTACCGCAAATGAAATATTTTACTACAAATTAGAATAGTTTTGTAGATATGTTTACTAGGTATGAGTGGCTTTCGTTAAAAATAATGGGCAACTTGATCAGCAAGTTAAAAAATGAACGGTCCAAATTGACTGTAACATTTTTAACGGCGAGGAATGTAACCTTTTGATCAGTTCACTTGACCATAGAAGCCCCCATAAAAGAAATCCCACCATCTTTTTTCAATGTTCATCGTCCTTTTTAAATTGCGCCTCATATAGTGCATTCCCGACTCATCCTAACTTAGAACATACAACCAATATCACATGCAATAAATGCAGTGAAACCAATTTTACAGTCCAAGAATATAGTGTGAGCGCCGTTAATTTTGTGCTTATGGAGAGTGTATTTTCTAGAGCTCTCCACATTTTCTGCAATTTTATAGGAGAACGTATCAAAAATCTCAACTGGACTCTTTTTTCATCCTCATCAAGCATAGTGTCCGATAGTTCATTTGCCCTGCACAAGTTTCAAGTTTTTGAAATCCGAAAGCTATCCCATCAGCTCTTTTAGGGATAACTACTCCTGTCGGTGTGCCTCGATAAATCACAACCCCTAATAACATTCACATTTCTATAAATAAATGGTTGAGATTTATTGAGGAGCACTAAGCAGGATAGAGAATCCATGTCAATCTTGAAAATAAAGATCATTTGGGGTAGGCCCGAGCCGGGCTTGAACATCAAGTAAAATTTTGCCCAAGCTCACCCACCATAAATACTCTACATTCAACTCTTCAACCCAGGCCAGGTTGGCCATTTAACACTATATGCCCTTATCCTATATCATCAAAAAAATTGTCTTCTAGAGTTTGTGACTTGGGAGAGACGTGACTATTCATTGGCCACTAAACCCATGATCAGATCTATTATGTCTTCGAGAACCACTATAGAATTGAAACCTGTTGGTTCTACAAGTTCTGGGGATCTTATATTACCTGATACTTTTTAATTTTTTTTTTTGTTAAACCAAAAGCCACTTTTCTAAATTCAGCATTCAACTTAAAACACAAATGGAGTACATAGAAAAATACTGGTTTATGGCTCACAGTAACATAATTCTAAGACACAATAACATGAAAAGTTAAGTACAAATAAAAATCTGCTTCTTCCCATCATTTCACAAATTAAAATGTGAAATATCACAAAGAAAAGGAAAGAATGATTAAAGCTTAGAACCCTTAGAACCTATCATGTATTCACCGGCTCTAAAATTTTGAAACCCGACATCTATCTTTCGACTTCTAATAGCTAAGTTGAAACTTGCCCAACTATGCCTATTTTCTAAGTTACACATGTTCTTGTAAGATTTTGTAGGACCACTATCGATTGTTTGAAAAATTTAAGCTATTAGATGTAGGTGTGGCTTATTATTTAAATGTTCTAACACTTCTCTTCACACTTAGCTTGGTCTTTTGTCTAGTACTAAGCATGGAAATTCAATTGGAGAGGCGAATGGGGCTTGACCTCTAACTCTGATACCAAGTTAAGAAGAATGCGGAAGAGAGAAATAGAGAATATATATATATATATATATATATATATTTTTTTTTTTTGATTATTCATAATGAAGATTATCAACCTATTTTTAGGCTTTATGAATGACTAAATAAGATAACATATCAATCAAATACACAAATCATAGAGGATATTCACATAATTTTGGTACAAAAGCCACCATAATTTTCCTAAATAACTCTAACATCCCCTCAAACTCAAGTTGTATTGAAGATGTCTTCTTGAGTTTGAACGCAAGTCTGAACAATGTCCAACTAATGAGACATGGTGGACGAGGTGGTGTCCGGCAGCTATTAATGATGAAAGTTCCAAATTTAGTCGGTTTGAGAGCAGTGAGTCTAGTGATGGTGTAGCTTCTCAAAATGATATGCAAAACATCGAGGATCGGAGGTATTGAAGCCGAGCAGCATGCATCCTTTGCAATCGACTTTGCTGTTGAGATAGTAACTTTAACATGGCTGATACGATTGGCGTGGTTACAGCAAGCGGATAAGCCAGGCACTGGAAAAGTTACTGTGCAAAGATGTGTTTTAACGATGTCGAAAAATACCTCCGTGGAAAAGAAAAGCTTGACTTTGCGATGCATTAGAGACGTCCTAAAACAACCATGTGGCGCTTACTCGGATGGGAATGATGCACTTGGTTGAATATTGTTGGGTGGCAAGGATGGATTTATTTGCTTGGGATGCATGGTTGCACCGTTGAGAATGATAAAGCAGAAAGCACCCGATGCAGTAGGTTTGCAAAAAACGCTATGGTACCAACTTACGAAGAATACGGAAGAGAGAAATAGAGAATTTTCTATATTTTTTGATATCATGTAGGATTTTGTGAGACTATTGCTAACTATCTAAAAATTTAAACTGTTAGATGAATGCATGATTTAATATTTAATTACTTTAACAGTTCTTTTGCAATTTTTTTTTTTGACCATTATAAAATGTGATCATCTATAACGCTTCCTGATATCAGTAATATCATAAGCCTCCACTGAGTTTGATTTACGTGGAGTTTGAGATGTTTTCAAGACAAGTTAGTAGGAACTTTTAAAAAAGGAAATTACATATTTATCCTAGCTCCGTGAAAATTTTGCAATTTCTTTAAATTCAAAAGTTTAAGCAAATGCTAATAGGAACTTTTAACAAAAAAAAAAAAAGAAAAAGAAAAAAATCCTTCCAATTTAAGGGCTATATTTTACAACAATCATTCTTCTAATTGTGAAAAATTGGGAATTATAAGTTATGATGTCCAAACTTGAGCAACAATGCTCTCATGTAGATGGAATGATTGAATTTTACTATTAGGTTTATCTCTATTTTGGTAATATTTACGCACTATCGGCAAATTATGAGAGATTCTTTAGAAAGTATTATAATATATCAATAACTTAAAAGTCGAGAACCAGTGATGTAAGGGGAAAAAAAAACTGAGAAATATTGTCCTTTTTCAAAAGATTATTAGGGTGGCGAGAATTTTATTAAAAAATTTAAATATCGTATTTTTTTTTAATGTTCTGGAAATACATCATCTTTTTAAAATGTAAAAAAATAAATTTTCTTACATGATACATGTTAATGATTGAAAAGAATGGACCTCAATTTTGCCAACAACATGCAATATCACACGTTTGCCGAATTAATTATTTAATTGGGGACAATATTTGGCCCGCAAAAACAATCTGACCTTTGGAGAACGATGGAACCAACAAATCTATCTGCTTTTATACGCACGCGAAGGTATCGAATTTTCGTAGCGCATCATAACGGGTAATATTAGAGCCTGTGAGCCCATTTTTAATATGTATAAATACTTCTGGAATTTTTTAAGAAATAATTTTCTTGAACAACGTGTTTTCTAAGAATCCTTCATGGTTTGGCTGGGTGGGAGAGACTAAGAGCGAAGGTGGGAGTTGTGGTGTGGTCACATGGCCTGAAGGGAAGCTTTCCAGAAGTCATTCTATTAGAAGAGGTCAGGGGAGATGATGGGGATTGTGGTCGTGTTACTTTTGACACGATAAGATGGAGATTCAAGTTGACACGTGTCACGCACAAGAATGCCCGATAAATGGAGCACACCCACATTAGATGCCCGGTAAAGGGAGCATATCCACATTAGAAGCTCATACGTGTAAGGATATTGTCGATCATCATGCGTGAGTTGCATCAGAGGAATCGGCCCGAATTGGAGATTTCTCATGGGGTGGAGCAAGTATCACATGCCTATTGCCCTGTCCTTATTAGCTTTAAACTTGTGAGCGAAGGACGTCCGATAAAACATTTCATCCACCAATCTTTTGGCCTCTTTCATGCGAAGATGAAGGCGCATCTAGTAGGGAGTCGGCGAAATATCAGGTAATAATGCAATGCGGGGTTCATTTCGGACCGGCAAGAAAAAGGGGGATTACGATGCCTCGCCAAATGCGAAACATCTTTTAGTGCGATGCACTGCATGCGGTGAGAATCAGCATCCCAGAGAGAGAGAGAGGAGGGAACACAGGCTCGAACGGACATGGCGGGCCTTCGTCGGAATCGAACGGAACAAGCAACAGGTTGGAAGGCCTCGTTCATCAGGTGCTGTGCGCCTTTGTACTTTTGCGCCCGGGTGACGACGCCCGGTCGCCAAAACCAGGTTTTCCTGCCTGGGAAAAGAAAAAAAAACCAGGGGCTTCAGCTCGAGCAAAGTTTTCCTGTTCCTTTTTCCCTTCTACGGTTTTAGAAATAAGTAGATGCGTGAATAAAATAATTCTTGGCTTAATGCGCACCTGAAGAAAGGAGAGGAGAAAAACGCCACTGTCGAAACAAATGATGTCACGTCCTTATTAGGACAAGTGGCCGCGAAATTCTGCCGAATAGGACCAAAATCATGTTTTCATGAATTAGATTTTCAGATTTGAACGGCTTTGAGGCATGATCTACGTAATAACTCTTGCGGTGGATGTGGGGGCAATTTGAAGAACTAAGAAGTTAGGTGCGCTTCATTACAAGCCTCGGTGACCCCGTGAACTGTGTGCTTCTTCTTTTGATATTCGGTGGAGGAAATACATTTTTTGGTTTGATGAAATTGAAGTAAGAAAGTTGGGGAAAAGATTTACGTTGTTCATCAGGCAGTACGATCGTATAATTTAATGATTGAAAGTTATTACTAAAAAAAAAAAAAAAATCTAGGGTGTTACCTTATGTTCCGAAAACGATCCCTAATTATGAATTGGAGCCCGCCTAACTCAAGCCTCGTATAAATATGAATATTAATGATGGAATGTCTTTATGATACTTATAAAGTAATTAAATAAAATGATTTTTTTGTTGTTTTTCTCACTTGATTGTATTGAAAATTGAAACATTGTTCATCATCACTCTAAACAAGTGTTTTCGAGACATTTATGAACCAAATTTCCTTATGAATTAGGGATTATTTTTATTGGGGAGCATTGGAATGTTAAACCTATAAATGGAGGAATAATTATGGCATGAGGACAACTAATTCAAAGATTATATAACATGATAGTGGGCTCTTTTTCCTTTTCTTTCTCTTTCTTATTTAGCAAGTTGTGGAATAATCTTTTATTATACACGACGGGTGATGCAAATGACTAGGGGTGTTAAAACGGGTCCATGATCCATTTTTTGATTCATATTTTTTTTATAAGAGGGTCATATGATATAAGATTGAAATTACATGGAATGTCTATATTCCCACGAAGACATTAACAAACACCTAATTAATAAAGAATCTAATAATGGAGACAAATAGTGAAGCATCAAGGCATTAAAACAGGTCCAAAACTTATCCAAGAAAAAGAGCTGCATACAGAAATAATTTCTCTTGAATTCGCCCACTGTAATGATTCTGCATCCATGAGCGGTTTTGGTCCTGTTTAGTACCTAAACTTTTTTTTTTTTTTTGGTCGGAATAGTACCTAAACTTTGATGAGTCTCACTTTAACTCGCCGAGACTTCCATATCACACGTGTCCCCTCGACCCAAAGATCATCGGCGGTTCGCGGTTGGTACGGGAACGACGGCACATCGCGCAGCCCGTGTACCCAATCAAGACCGTCGAGAGTAAATGAACAGTGCGATGGGCCCTTGTCCGCCCAAAAGTGATCTGCTCTCCGGTCCGGTCCAGTCCGGTCCGGTCCATGCTCAAAAAAGGAGCAAGCGGCGGAAGCCCATTCCCGGGTCACGGAGCTCAGGCCTTCGGGGCCCGGCCCATCAGGTGGATAGTGGGCCCCTTTGTCACGTCCGGTCCCACAATCCCCACGGTCGACGATTGATCCCGATTCCCGACAAGAAAAGCCAACGTTAAAGAAGCTTTGGGTCCGAAAAGAGGGCCCGCGAGCAACTAGCCGTTGGTTGGCGAGATGGAGTGCCCCCACCCATTGCCACCGCAAAAGTTAGGAATCCGATAAATTAAAAGTTGTGGTCCTCCTCCGCCTCCTCCACTTTTCCCGTTCGTTAACTTTTACGAATTGCGAGAATGGCCGCCGACGCGCCGTAGATTGCGGGCTCTCAAAAAGTACGAGATATTTTCCGGCGATTGATTTACGAGATTGAGCATTTTTTTTTTTTTTTTCCCGAGGAGAGCAAGGTGCTTGCCATGATCTTGACCGGAGACATGTAACCAAATCATGAATAGCTTGTGCACAAAACAAATTCCTTCCGAAAAACTCTATAAGGCTCAGTACTTTTATGGCAATTTCTTTTTTTTAATGATAATAGATATGATCCTTAAATTTTGATTTAATATGTAATAGAAATTTTGAACTTTTGATTTGTGCAACGTGGCTCTTGAAACTTTGTTCAATTTAAAATATAATTCCTACACTTTAATTTATTTAATGCAATCATTGAGCTTAGCTTTATTAAGATAGGATGCCTCATAAAGTCAATGATACAGTTCCTAAATTATATGAAAATGTCGAAAAGTTTTACGGACTACAAAAACGACATTGCATAAAGAACCAAAACTTAAGGACGATTTTAGTCATTTTTCCAATTTCTTGTTTTAAAAAATACTTTATGGTAAATTGAGTGAGTGCTAGTATTGAATTTTTAGCAGGCCCACTGTCAATAGTGATTGTGTCATTAATCTAATAATGATGCTCATCATTTTGTTGTTTAGCCAAGTCAACGGTAGTTATGGAAATGATATGGTGTAAAATCTCTTTCTTCTAGAATATACTATATAGGGAGTAAAACAATATGAACCTATAATTTACTTATATTAGCCACCGTACCGACAGTGGGAGAAATGTAGTTGTTGATAGTTGTAAACAAAAAATTGGAGGGGGCTATTTTCACCCCTATGAGACTAGATCCACCCCATTTTCATTAGATATATATAATAACCTTTAATTGTTGTCATATCTACCTTGTTTGATAGTTTCCTTCGTTAAGCTAATGTCCTGTTTATGGATTTCCTTGGAATTCAAATTTATTGTTGTTAAGAAAATAAAAATTAACCTCTTTTTCATCACTGCTCTTATCGCAAATTCGTTTCTGAAAAATTTATCAAGTCACTTTATTCACAATTCCAAATTGTTGGTGAAATTTTATTGTACAAAACATATGGGAAATCGTAGGAGTATCTAAAAATGCATTAAAATATTAAATAAAAAAATGATGCACATTGAACCACTTTGATATTATTTTTGTAGAACTATCAGTATAATATTGTCTTTACCAATAAAAAATGAATGAAATTTATATTTCATTTTAAATTTTATCCATAATTTATGCAAAGCTTTGATTTAATTACATTTCTTATCTTAAAGTTTCTCATTGGAGAATGCACTTGCAGCTTTATTTTGGCAAATCTAAAAGATGGAATTTCTTTTTAATCAAGTCATTGCATTAATTCAAAAGAGAGTAGACAAGAGAGAATTTGGTGGGGACATGCACAACAAAGTTTTGTTAAGAAGCTGTTTATGTTCAGATTTTTAGGATTATACTGGATAGTTGATTTGTAAGTTTGTTCAAGAACTAGGTTTCTTTGAAATTTTTCTCGTAAAAATACTAAAAGAAGACATAATGCTTTTAATACCCTTGGTAACACTGACTAAAAAATTAGCGAAAGCAAGCACATACGATATTTTTAATTATGGCAACTATATCCTATAGAACTAGAAAAACTGAAAAAGAAGTAAAGTGAACAAATTTAGGCTCTCTAATTTAAAATTCAATCGGATGATTAAGGCGAAACCTCGTCTCTTTGACGAGCATGAGGTGGATTAAATCACAAGGGGCAAAAATGGTCCCACCCAAAAGAATAATTGAGACATCTAGAAGATAAAATCATGAATTAGTTTGAATATATCTGTCCAATTGCAATTTGGTGAATTTCCATCGAACCAATCGAGGAAAAAACGGAACAACAAGATCTTACTCGACAAGGAATCAATAAACATCTGGGGACAGAAAATTGATAAGACAGGGTTGAACTTACCAAAGAAGCAATTTCGCATTTTTAAATGCACGTTCCCTAAAATTAGCAAAAAAAGCTTCGGCTCCGTTGTTTCTTTCTATTTTCATAAGTCCTACCATAAAATGAATAGTAAATTCTAGAAAAAGACATATCAAAAATTAAAAAAAAGAGAAAAAAAAAAAAAAAACCATATCTGAAAAATCCCCGTATTTCCGGCCTCCCTCCGGGATCCGGCGGCCAAACGAGAAATGGCAAAAATTGGTCGGAGAGTACGCACCGCACACGTGTGTCGCTCTGTTCTGCGTGCGCTTCCGTCCTGAATATTTTCCCTTTCTCTTTTGCCGTATTTCTTTTCTTTTCTTTTTTTTTCTTTTTTTTTGCCGACCAAAAAAATAAAAATAAAAGCATTCGCCCTCCTCTCTTCAACGTCTCTTTCCCTCCCTCTTCTCCATCCATGGCGCAGAAGCGAAAGCTCCGAGTCCTCATGAGCATCCTCCGGGACAAGGTCGCCATCATCAAGGCCACCCTCTCCCTCCGCCGCACCGCCGCCTCCTCCGTCCGCCTCTCCGTCCTCCGCGCCACCCCCGCCTCCGCCTCCGACGCCGCCCCCCCGCCGGAGGACCGCCTCGCCGCCGTCCTCCTGCTCGGCCGCGGGTCCCTCCTCACCGCGCGCACCTGCGTCGCGGCCCTCGTGGACCGCCTCCACGGCGCCGCCGACGCCGGCGTCGCCCTCAGGTGCCTCGTCGCGCTCCACCGCGTCCTCGAGCAGGGCACCTCCGTCCTGCGCGACCAGCCGTCCTTCTTCCCCGGCAACGGCGGCCGCAATTACCTGAACCTCTCCAAGTTCCGGGACGACTCGGGCCCGGAGGCCTGGGAATTGTCGTCGTGGGCTCGATGGTACGCGGCGTTCCTGGAGCAGACCCTGATCGCCTCGCGGCGGGTCGGGTTCTACCTGTGCGGCTCGGCTCGCCCCGGCTCGTCGACCAGGGACCGGGGCGAGAAGGTCTCGGCGTCGTCGACCTCGGAGCAGTTGATTGAACTCGACGTGCTGTCCAGCGTTCTCGAGCGGGTCGTCGAGGCACCCAGGAACTCGGAGCAGCTCCGGGCGAACGATCTCGTGCACGAGGTGGTCAGGCTGGTGCGCGAGGACTACGGCGCGACCCGGTCCGAGATCTCGCTCCGGCTCGCGGGGCTCGGGGAGAGGGTGGACGGCATGAGCTCCGCCGAGTTGGCCCAGCTCGCGGGCGTGCTGACCCGGCTGGACGGTTGCGAGGATAGGCTGATATCGCTGTTCGGGAACAGGAAGAACAACGACGGGCTGTGGGATTCCGTCGCGGAGCTGAAGACCAAGGCGGCGGCGGAGGAGAAGAGGAGAGAAGGGTGGCAGTTGGTGAAGAAGGAGACCAAGGTGGACGCGGCGGAGTTGGCTCGGCTCGTCGGACGATTCACCGAGTCGAGAAAGCTCTACGCGGCGGCGGGGAGCGGCGCCGGATTCAGGGGGCTGGACTTGGTTCCTGTGACGGTCCCGACCGTAGGGTGATGACGTGTATGCCATGGAGGAAAAGTGGATGCTGAGCTGGAGATTTGCCCATTTGGACATTTGGTAATTCTTTTATTACATAAAAAGACCGAAAGTGTTGTATAGCAAAAGTACCGAGGGAGCTAATTTTTGTAGTTAAATACAATTTTACAGGTAATTTCTCGAGATCAAACTTAGATTTGTTTTTCCAACAGCAACTGTAATTTTGCCGTTTCTTTATGCTCTTTTTGGATTGGGTCCTTCATAGTTCCTATGTGGAATCGTTGTGTACCTTATTCATTAGCTTAATTTGTAATATGATGTGTTGTGAAATTTCGATTCCTAGACTTTACTAATAGAGGAATATGTCTCCCGACCCGAAAAGTCCGGCCGGGCCACGGCAGTTTAGGTGTTTTCAAGCTTTCGGCCCAATCTTGATCAACCTAATGGTTGTAGGCGCCACTGAACTGCTGATTCACCTTTATCAACATGGGGACTTTGACCACTTCCTTGCTCGCACGTTAGCTTTCCTTTGCCTGCATTATTGTCATCAATCATAAAATAAGGAAAATTGTCATAATTGTGAACTTGATTTATCGATATTCAAGCGCATTTGCCTAATCAGAAAATAATTACTATGAAAGTCCTAAATATTTAGTCGTTGCATAATTGAGCCCTTATGATATTAATTTCAATCAACTGAATTGTATGCCCAAAATGTTTGGGACTCGGGCCCGAATTCGACGTTTAGGACTAAATTGCACAATGTGTAAACGTTAATAAAGGAATTTCAATGTACTTATTTGCTATTATAATAAGGACGCGCACCGCATCATTATTATGGCAAATATTATCGTTTGAGCAACGGTCTTGCTAATCACTCCACTCCAGATATACTGTTACCAAATCCAAATTCAATAATCATTTATAAAAATCAAGAGCTTATATCATCCATTATGCATGAAAATTTGGAATAGCAGTGGTATGATGCTCATACGTAGCTCATTATTTGAACTTCAATCATCTTAACTTTCAATCGTTATTTTGACCAATAACTTTAGTGACTCGAGCAAAATTAAGGGTTTTTTTTTTTTTTTTTTTTGTGAAAAACATTTTCTTATTTTTCGATGCTTGGTTCACTTAAGGAAATGAGTTAATAGATAATAATTTTTAGTTAACAAAAAATGATTTCCTCTTTGAAAGAACTAGAAAACATATCATTTTTCATAACATGACTAGGAATTGGCATTTAAACTCGAAACTTTATCATGGCATTCAAGACTAAGTTTCCCATAGTTGGGCCTAAGACCGCAATGCTTGGGCCTAGGCCCCAAAAGCATGCCCAAGTCCATCAAGGTTGGCCTCGAACTCTTGGTGCCCATACCCAATGCTTCGCCACTTGAGCTCGGGTCCATAAAGGCTATGCTTGGGTTCCTAATACACGAGCTTTAGTCCCATCCTCGGTAGGGGTGTCAAAAACCGAAAACCAAAAACCGAAAATTGAACAAAACCGAACTGAAAAATTCGATTTTTTTGGGTTTGGTTCTTATTCACTTCGGTTTTCATTAAAAATCGAAACTTTTTTTAATCGGTTCGGTTTTTATTGGTTTAGTTAACCGAACTAAACCGATAAATCTAAAAATTTTCATTTCATTTTATTTTATTTTTCTTCTTCTTCTTCATTGGCCAGCAACTGGCCAATGAAGAAGGAGGAGAAGAAGAAAGAAAAAGAAAAAAAGAAAAGGAAAATAAGAAAAGAAAAAGAATATAAAAATAATTAAAAAATCGATTTTAAAAAAAAATTAAAAAGATTTATAGAAAGGGATGTATGTAGGGAAAAATACAAATACAAAAGTAAAAACTCAAAAACCAAATTGAATCAATATTTTGGTTCGGATTGGATTTGGTTTGGTTCAATAAATTTCCTTATTGGTTTGGTTCGGTTCGATTCGATTTTTTAAAGAACCGAACAAAACCGAACCATTTACATCCCTAATTCTCGGGGCCAGTCCACAAAGGCTGTGCATGGGGCCTTGTTGCTTAGGCTTGGGTCCCCGATTACTGAAATGTTTGTTCTTACAAAAATATTTTAAAAATCAAAATTTTAAGTATTTTATATATATATATATATATATATATATATTATTTTTTGTTTCTTTTTGCTTTTTCCTTGGCCGATTAGGGGCCACGGCGATGCCAAACATGTGAGCTTGAGTCTTGTCAGATCGACGAGCTTTGAGCTTGCCTCATGCCGTTACAAAAGGAGGTCGTTTACTATCTATAATACAAGCATTGGGTGATTTCTCTCTTGTTTTTTTTTTTTTTTATTCGTTTCGACCATCTCTCTCTATTGCCTTATCTACGTATTTACTTCTAGTGATATAGGTATCTAATCTTAAGACTTAACTAATTCAAAATACACATCCTATGTCTAAGGCTCCGTCTATAAGATGGCAGCCATAGTCCGTAAAGATTGATCAGAATAAGAGATGCTGTGAATACGATTTGAATACATCATCCATCCTGTTTGAACCAAGCGTTTGACAAATCTATAGCATTTTGTTCGTAATTTACTTGAAGAGAGGTGCCATGCATGACCAATGATAGCGACTCGACTTCATCGACTTGACTATGGGGGAAAAAGAACCTTTTGTCTTGATTGCTCCTGCTTCAAATTGGAGCTGCACGGAGAGATTTATCTGAATAACTGCAGCCAAGTTTAGGAGTAGATTTAAATGCATTAGAAAACTCAACTGCGCATACAAATTAGAGGCTGATCCGACATTGAAGATGAGAGTCCTAGCCATCGGCCGAAGCAAGCGGCTCAGGATCTGGAGTAGACCACTTTGCCACCCGTGCCTTAGCTTTCTCAAACTGCATTGCATTGAGTAAGCCGATTAGATTCATAGACACACCGCCAAAGCCGATAACCTATACTATGTGAAAAATTTAGCTATGTACCGGATCATCCTTCTAGTTCTTATTCATTTGGATTTTCTATGATCGATACGATTGAATGTATAAAGCCCACACACGTATCCAGAGAAGCTCACAAACTAGGGAAGAAAGAACTAATTTCGGGCATCTGGTTACTAAAGACCGGTTCTCTTTGGCTGCATAGGTATGGCGGGCGATGACGGGCAACCGGCGATTGGCCATCCCTATTGATCATTAGGGACAGGCTTTTGGGCTTCTAGGGTTGGATATGCCTCCTGCTATCAAATTTTTATATTTATTTATTTTTGTGACAGTTGATAGGAAAGAAGCATTATAGAGTTCGAATATGCCGAATAGGAAATTCTTGACGACAACCTGCTATGCGGAGCCATAGTGACGCTGCGCACACCGAGCTGATTTAGGAATTTAGACTTTGTCATTTATACCTCTGGGCTTTATGTGCTTAGTCTTACCAATGATTCAAAGAAAATATTTTCCATGAAAATTATTATTAAAGAAAATTCTTTTGTGGTTTAAGGAAAATGTTTCGCTTTTCATTTAAGAGGAAGTCATTTCTCCCAATCTAAATTTGTTGTTCATAATTTATGGAAAACATTTTTTGATAGTTAATACAAAAATCACATTTGGACATTTGGTAATTCTTTTATTTGCATAAAAAGACCGAAAGTGTTGTGTAGCAAAAATACCAAGGGAGCTAATTTTTATATTTAAAACAATTTTACAGGTAATTTCTCAAGATCAGACTTAGATTTGTGTTGACAACAGCAACTGTAACCCTGCCGTTTCCTTATGCTCTTTTTGGATTGGGTCCTTTACGGTTCCTATGTGGAATGATTGTGTACCTTATTCATTAGGCTAATTTGCAATATGATGTATTGTGAAATTTCATTTCCTATATTTCTTTGATAGAGGATTTTGTCTTCTATAATTCATTGCAGAAAATTTTGCAGGGACGAAAGAAAATGTGGCCTTTTTTTCATTTATTTATGGTCATTCAAGAATTTATTGTATAAAGGGAAAGTATAAAAAAAATCCTAAACCTATTGCATTAACATCAATTTAGGCATAAATTAGGTCTTAAATCTTTTTATACCGGTACCAATTCAGTTTATCTCGCCAATTTAGATTGGAAATTGCTCATATGAATATTATTAATAATATACTAGTACTTTTTAAATTTTTTCTTTTTTTTTTTTTTCCTTTCATTTTGGCCAACGAGGGTCGCGGTCATTGCCCAGACCCTTGTCAAATTTAGACGAGGGTTGCCGATCTTTGCGGCCTTGCTCATAGTTGGTGAGGCCATGGGCGAGGGGCCTTACTAGCCCTTGCTAACCAAGCTAAAGGAAAAAAAAGAAAATAAAGAAAAAAAGAAAAACAAATTTTAAAAAAATTCAAAAAATCATAGAAAAATGTTTATGTAAAAGTTAGACATGCCACATAGGATGACTAGCATCCACATATGCAATTTCCAGCTTAAATTATCATAAAAATAAAAAAAAAGTTTAGAATTAGATTAGTCCAATTAAAAGATTTATGATCAAATTGGTATAAATGTAATAGTTTTAGGATTTTTTTTTTTGGATACTTTTTCCCTAATTGATAAATTGTAAATGGGGCCAAATGGCCAAAATCAGTCGATCAACATGACAAAATTTGACATAGCACAAGTAATTTAAATTGAACAAAGAATAGAGAAGAAGAAATTAGATTATTCTTTGTGCAAAATGTTTGATGCACATCCATCAAACTCGTTAAATGAGTGGGTTGGATAGGGTATGGGTCAAGTTGAAAATGGGTTGACCCATATTTGACTCATTTAATTTGTTTTGACTTATATTCCTATAGTGTAGATCTAGTGACTCATACTTGACCCTACTCATGGCCGACTCGACCCGACCTGTCTTACTAAAACCCATTAATATTCTAGAAAAATCCATGCCCATTTTAAGCTATATGCTAATTGGATAGAAACCTCAAATTAAATTAAAAGATAGTAAATAAAATAAAATAAAAGTTTAAAAAAACCTATAAATTGAAATATTTATAAAGAATTAGACTATGCACATGCTTCTCTTATCTAGAGTGAGCATACTATTGAACAATTGAAAACTGCAACATGAAACTAAGTGTTCGCTACTTGAACACTATTTAATGAAACATCCACGAAGGCAAGAATGAACATGGTCTTTCGCAAGTTGAATTTACGCAAGCTTCATCAAATTTGGAATTAGATGTTCCTTTGAGCAGTAAAAGTAAATGCATCAAGAGACTCCACAATAGCCTCACAATTGAAGAGGGCCAAAGTAATGCTTTCCAGAATGCCTTTACATTCAATGAAGACCACGTTAATCTCAACAGTCGCTCCTTGTACAATTTTTAGTCTATCTAAATCAGCTTCATCATAGCAAAGCCCGCATAAGACAAGCATACGTGAAGTTATCCGGTCTTATCTCGCTCCTAAGCATCTGCCTGATTGAAAACGCCTCATCAAAGTCGTTCGCGCATGCATAAGCATAGATGATGGAGTTCCATAAAAAGACACTTCTCTGAGGAGTTTCATCGAATACCTTACGATGGAGTTATAAAGTCGATGGAACCAAGTGTGCCTTCAAATTTTTGCCATCTCCACTTCCTTCCTATAACGAAACAGACTAAGAACAGAGACAAGGAAAGAATCGCATGCATCAATAGCAAAAATTGAGGAACTCAATGTGTCGAAAATTTATAAAGACATTTCTCTAAGAACAAGCATTGCTGTCCCAACCAGTCCGAACCCTAGACCCGAGTAAAATCAACTAGAAGAATAAGATATACGCCAAGAACTAATTCAGCTGGAACAAAGTTGTGATTTTGGCCCATTTAAGCTGCAAAGCGGCAGAGCCCAACCCTAATCAAACAATCTCTTCTGCTAAAAACCCCTCGGTTTGAACACGGAAGCTGAGGAAACATCACTTCTCCTATGCAAATTCTTCATCATCTTTCACCACCAGAAAATAAACTAAGAACAGAGATAAGAAAAAGAATCATTCGCATCGATAGCAATTGAGGAAACTAAACGAAGTACGCGCCACCCAGCATATATAAAAAGGACAAGGCGATGGGCTAAGAGAAAGACGGGGAACTTCAAGGAAGGGTTGGAGGGATCGAAAGGCCTGAAATGGCTCAAGTTGTGCTATTGAGGCATCGACACCTGCGAGCTGGATTTTCATGGTGTGAGGCTGAAGCTCGTCGACCTTCGAGGTAGCGGCGGAGGCGAGCCTCAGAGGTGGGTGGCGGAGGTGACTCGGAGGCGAGCCGCAAGCAGCTCGGAGGCAAGCGGCGGAGGTGGCTCGGAGGTGAGCGGTAGAGTTGGGTGATGAAGCTCGTTGACCTTTGAGGAAGCGGCGGAGGCGAGTCTTAGAGGCGGGTGGCGGAGGCGACTCGGAGGCGAGTCGCGACGGAGAGTGGCAAAGGTGACTCAAAGGCGAGCCGCAGAGGCGAGGGAGGAGATGACTTGGAGGCGAGCGGCGGACGGGGGGTGATGAAAGGCAGCTGTGCTGTCGTTGAGGAAATTCTGTGTTCTTAAGGTTTTAAAAATGAGTCAAAAATGGATCAGAATGTGTGATTCAATTCATATGAATTGAATTTAAAACATTTTGGACCCATTTTAATTGGACCATCATATCTTCATAACCCATATACAACCTATTAGTGAAAAATATGAATCCAAAAATGGGCTCATGACCCACTTTGTCACCTCTAGCATCCGTGTATGACACTTTTTTGGGCAAGCATAGCACTAGTGAAGGATGAATTCGTCCAACACAAAAATCGAAATAGGCACGATAGCCCAGCCCAGTCAATTCCCCGGCCCTAAAAGTCCGTCTGGGCCGTGGTGGTTTAGGTATTCTCAAGCTTTTGGCCCAATCTTGATCAACCCAACGGTTGTGAGTGCTCCTGAACCGCTGATTCACCATCATCAACATTGGGACTTGACCACTTCCTCACCGGCACTTTAGCTTTCCTTTGCCTACATTATTGTTACCAAGTTACCAACCATAAAATGAGGCAAGTTGTCATAATTGTGAACTCGATCTGTCGATATGCAAGTGCATCTCCCTAATCAGAAAATAATTACAATGAAAGTCCTAAACATTTAGTCGTTGCACATTGACCCCTTACGAGATTAATTTCGGCTAATTGAATCATATGCCCAAAATGTTTGGGATTGGGACCTGACTTTGACGTACGGGATTAAATTGCAGAATGCGTAATCGTTGAAGGACTTTCAATGTACTTATTTGCTCTTATATTAAGGACACGCAACGCATGTTTGTTAAGGCAAGAATTGTCGTTTGAACAACGGTCCTGCATTCCAACCTAGATATCCTATTATCAAATCCAAACTCAATTATCATTGACAAAAATAAAGAGCTTGTCATCCATTATGCACGAAAATTTGGAATAGCAGTGATATGATGTCCATGCGTAGCTCATTATTCAAACTTCAATCATCTTAACCTGTTATTTTTGATCGGCACGTTAGTGACTCAAGTTAAGGCTCTATTTGTTTCACGGAAAACATTTTTCAAGAAAGCATTCTCCTCATTTTTCGACATTTGGTTCGCTCAGTAAAACAAATCAACGGAACATATTTTTTTAGTTGACATAAAAGATTTTCCTAACAAAACTAAAAGTCACAAAAATGATTTGTTATTTAAAAGAATCGAAAAACATTTCCCAAAATGTGACTAGATATTGGTGTTTGGACTTGAAACTTTGCTTGAGCATGAAAACTCCAACTTTGGTTCTTGACATTTCCCAAAATGTGACTAGGTATTAGTACTTGGACTCGAAATATCACTTAGGTACGAAAACTCCAAGGTGGTTCTCGCGTCATGGCATTCAAGACCAAGCTTCCCATAGCTGGGCTTGAGTCTATTGAGGCCTAATCTAGGACCTCAATGCTTGGGCTTGGGCCCCATAAGCCATGCCCAAGTCCATCAAGGCCAGGCTTGAACCCCTAGTGCTTGTACTCGATGCTCTGACACCTAAACTTGGGTCCATAAAGGTTGTGCTTGGGTCCCCATTGCTCGAGCTTTCATCCCACCCACAAAGGCCATTTTCAGCACTAGGGCTTGGGTCCTTAATTAATGAAATGTTTGTTATTACAAAAATACTTAAAAAATTGAATTCTTATTTTCTTTTTTTTTTTCCTTCTTCCTTGACCGGTTGAGGGCCATGATGATGGTTGGTGATCGGCCACATACAAGGTCGAGCTCGCTAGATTTGCGAACTTCGAACTCACCACATGCCCTTATAAGGGAGGTCGTTTATCATTGATAATACTAGAATTGGGCAATCTCTCTCTCTCTCTCTCTCTCTCTCTCGTCTTAATTTTTTATTTTCCCTTGTCGACTACGCTGCCTTATCTATGTCTTAACTTCTCATGCTATAGGTATCTAACCTTAGACTACACTAATTCAAAATACACGTCCTATGTCTAAGGCTCCATCTATAAGATGGCAGTCGTAGTTTATAGAGATTGATAAGAATAAGAGATGCTGTGAGTACAATCTGAATACATCATCCATCGTGTTTGAACCAAGTGTTTGAGCAATTAAAAATCTATAGCACTTTGTTCGTAATTTACATGAAGAGAGGCGGCATGCACGACAATTGCTGGCGGCTTGACTTCATCGACTCGACTGCGGGAAAAAAGAGAACCCTTTCTCTTGATTGCTCCTGCTTCAAAGTTGACCTGCTCAGAATGATTTATCTGAATTACTGCAGTCAATTCATCAGCACTTTCGCCTCCAAGTTTAGGAACATATTTATGTGTATCAGAAAAGTCATCTGGCCGTAGGAAAGAGAGGGTGATCCGATACCGAAGACGCAAATTCTAGCCATTGGCCAAAGCTAGCGACTCAGGATCTGGAGTAGACAACTTCGCTATCTGTGCCCTAGCTTTCTCAGCCTACATTGCATTGATTAAGTCCAATAGATTCGTAGAGATACACCATTAAACCGGGCCGATTTGGGACTTTAGACTTTGTCATCGATACCTTTGGGCTTTATGTGCTTACTCTTACCAATCATATTTTTTTTTATGCGTTCATTTCACTACAAATTTAAATATTAAAATAAAATTTTTTCTATGAAGTCATTTTAAAGGAAAGTAGTTAGTGCAATCTACACTACTTGTTTATAAAATAAAATAATCGGACCATTTGCGGAGCTTTATCTGGGGTTAGAGTCACGTACCTCCTTTGCACAATCACACTTGATTGTTATTATGGCAAGTATCACTGTTTGAATCGCAGTCCGACCAAATACCATGCCACCCCATAAGCCCTACCAATTTCCAAACTGCGATTAATACAATTGACAAAGAAGTCAATATCGAATTGGAAAGCAAATGATCGGCGGCTTAGGATACGTACCATGACTCCAAAGTGAAACACCCATCCCATGAGCAATCCAAGAGGAAGCCCGACGATATAATAGCATCCCAAATTTATGTACGCAACATACGCTTGCCATCCTGATCCAACAGCAACTCTGGAGAAAGGCGTTTTGAATTCTTGTTATGTATATTCACTCAATTCCCTCTCGAACTTGACTCTTTTAAGCCATTAAGGTGATTGATCATTAGGATGAACATAGATATTGCAATGCGACATGCGCTAAGTTGCCACAACCGTTTGCCCCGAAACATTTGTTAACAAGATCCATATACAAACTCACCTGACAAAATTGGTTGAATGCTATTGAGGATGATCGTAACACCTAAAAGATAAGATAGCCTGTCCACTTCTTTGAGAACATCTGTGGATGATGTGTGACATCTTAGATTTTTCACTTCTGCTTTCAATTAAATTAATTAGACATTTCATCGACGCACCTATAGAGCTGTTCTCAAAGCTGATCACTCTTGAGATAACTAGACTATTTAGGGAAGCTAATAAGGATTTTAAGGCAAATAGACTTAAGGATTCGACCAGGAATCGGCTGCTCAACCGTGTTCATCTGCCGAGATCATTACGACACAGATGTAAATTGATTAGAGATCAGAGATAGGTCAGTTTGACTGAGATGTGTGGTTAAACATGGGTGATCCCACTAAATTGCAAAATTCTCATCGATCGGCACTTGTTTGATTTTTCTATCGTTTTGGTACCCTATGCCCGTATTTGAAATCTCGAGACTTTGACAACCACCAAAAGTTGCCAATGTGTCGAAGGGGTTCATTGTGGTTTGAAGAAAATTGACCATGGGTCATTTGCACTAAAAAAGTTTTGAAAGCTACTCGATAGCCTATATTACGCTAAAAACACACTGGATTGAAATTAACCGCGAATTTGAATTTGATTTTAGAAATTGAAGGTTCTGTCATGTCACAATAAATTTTAGGAATGTTGACTCAGTCTTAAAAGATTTTTCTGCAACTTGAGACTTTTTGGGAAAAAGTCGACCTAGGGCCGTTTTTGTTCAAAAAATGCCGGGGATCGTTTTTGATTGTCAAATTGGAAAGCAAGTGGGATCAATTGGTGAGGAAAAATATCAATTTGATCATTGAGGTGCTAAATGAAATTATGAGGGCCAAATTGGATTGCATTGAGAAGCAATTAGTGCCCATTTGATGCCAAAACCCATGAAATTCGTATGTCCCCCACCCCCACAACTTTTGGACCATTTCAAGCTTCTAGATGGGGAGCATGGGTGGCTGGATTATGGCCAAGGAAGCCAGACATGGTTGTGGTTGAGTCAAGGGGACAATTTGGTGGAAAAACAAGCCAAGTGGCCCTCCTCTTGCAGCAGCCTTCTTCTTCCTCAATCCACTTGCTTTCTCCATTGTTGAGGGTGTTTAGAAGCTTGAGAAAACCAAAGAAACAAGCCCCCTTGCCGTTCGACCAAGCCGCACGCCCATTGGACCATTTCCCCCCTCTGTTTTCCTTTATTCCAATTTTTGCTTCAGCTGACATTTCGCCAAAGATTCGAGTTGAAAGTGGTCTTCTCGGACGTATTAGCCAACGATCCATCCATCATCGTGACTAGCACATTTAGACCGTTCCAAGGAGCCCGACCTCGCCTTGGACGGAGCCGCCGGCTGTCCTGTACGGCCGCCGCAAGCCGCCAGTCGCCGGTCCGTTGGTCCGCCTACTGGTCCTCCTGTTTTGCATTTTTCTTCATTTTTCTCTCATTCTAGCCCTTCTTTTGCCCATCCCAACCTCCAACAAGATCCCCTAGACCCCCGGGAGCCACTGGTTGCCGACCACCCACTCGCCGGAGCTCCGATTGGCTTGTTTCTTCACCGTTCAGCCTTGGTTCTCCTCTGTCCAGCAAGAGCATAAGCAAAAATTGAACCAGCAAGGGTTTTTAGACTCAGTGGCCCGTTTCCAAGCCCTTCCCGGCCTCCGTCGGTGTCACCACTTGGAGGATTGTTGCTCGCCTCCGCATCGTGGTTGCCGTGGACTCATTGACTCGCAAATTCAATGAGTTTAACTCAGTAATCCTCGCTTAGTAGGTTAATTGTGCTTTGGGGTTGATTAGTTTATGTTAAGATATATTAGGTGGTTAGATTAGATTAGTAAATTTAATTACTTGCCGATGCATGTTAGGTGGTTAGTTAATATAATTAGAGCCCAAACAAGCTCTAGTATTTAACTAGAGTGGTTTGGAAATTTTCCGGGCTCATTTCGGCTTCTAATTATGCTATAACGAGCCTAAGTTGGATTTATTGCATTTATTTAATATTTTTCATATTTATTTAATTACTTGCCAATGCATGTTAGGTGGTTAGTTAGTGTAATTAGAGCCTAGGCAAGCTCTAGTAATTAACTAGAGTGATTCGGAAATTTTCCGGGCTCGTTTCGGCTTCCAATTATGCTATAATGGGCCTAATGTATTTATTTTTCGAATTTTCCGGGCTCGTTTGGGCTTCCAATTTATTTATTTATTTATTTTCAGCTTCCAATCGGGATGGGTAGTGACTGGAATT
The DNA here is from genome assembly GCA_014182555.1 of Eucalyptus erythrocorys. NCBI lineage: Eukaryota > Viridiplantae > Streptophyta > Magnoliopsida > Myrtales > Myrtaceae > Eucalyptus > Eucalyptus erythrocorys. The sequence goes on from CM024602.1 coordinate 57,714,913, forward strand.
TTATGCTAAGTTCAGTGGTGCTTTCTATTTATTTAATTGAGCACTGGATTGTGATAATTTAGTGAAATTGGTGATTATGAGGATTTATCCCAAAAATTGGATAATGTGGGTATAAATAAAAAATTTGCCGAGTGGGGCTGTGATACTACTAAATTTCACCAAATCTAAGAATTGTTAAGTGGGGCTGTGATGCCACTAAATATTGAAAATTACCAAGTGAGGCCGTGATGCCACCAAATATAGAAAATTACCGAGTCGGGTCGTGATGCCACTAAATATAGAAAATTGCTCCGTGGGGTCGTGATTATCACTAAACCTAGAAAATTGCTAGGTGGGGCGGTGATGACCACCAATTATAGAAAAGATGCTAGTGGGGCCATGATTACCACTTAATCTAGGTTGTGCCTGTTAGGCCATGTCTAAGAGCTGAGAATAACTAATCGAAATGACCATGTGATGGTCTCAATAACATGTAATCGACTGAGTCGATTGATCGATGAGTCGATGTGATTGATTGGATGATGTGATTTTCAGTATTTATGAATTGAATTTACTTGCAGGAAGGAATTGAGGTTGAGGTAAGTTATTTGACGCCTGATTGTGCTAGGCAGCCCTTAAGGCATAATTTTCTTCCTAATCGGGTCTTAGGGGGTTGAACTTGCTGAGACGTAGTGTCACCCCATTGTAGGATAACATTTTCAGGTCCCTAGGTGATGGCGGTGGAGAGCCGGAAGTCCCGAAGTTTGGGAAGGTGGAAGAAGCATAATTGGCGAACCTGTATGACTAGTTAGTCATAGGACAGTTCCTTTTGATGAGCCAAGATTTTTGTAACCAGTCTAGTATTGTATATAAACCCGGTTGTTTATAAAATACTTGTTGTGATTAAGGAATTTTATGGCCCCACTTTCCTATCCCATTGTTTTATTGTCTAGGGATTTATTTATATGCTTCTGCATGCGCATATTAAAATGAATGGGTCGGCGATGCGTCCTGGGACATTGCTATTATATCGACCAAGTAGGGATGGGCACGTGTTCGAAGGGTCAGGACGTGATATCCCAGCTTAGTGGTATCAGAGTGTGGTCGTGAGAAATTAGAGTGATAAGGTGTAATGGATATGAGATAATAAGTAGGAAAGGCCTTTAAATACATGACTAGCACATGTCGGTGATAGTTGTTTGTAAAATTGTTTGTTGTGTGCGAATCGCTCATCTTCTAATCCAGTGTGGATTTGGAAGACAGGTTTCAGTATAAAGACTAAGCCACGAGTGAGCAGGAGCAGAGAAGTCTTAGTAAGCGAATAGTTAGACTTACAGTTCGGGTTAGGACGCTGACTAGGGTTGGTACCCAAGGAGGCTGCAGTAAAGTGCCAGCACAGGCTAGTGCTAGTGGCTAAACACCAACTTCTGTTGGTGCTGGGGTAGCAACCCCTGGTAATCCCAGAATTGAAGGGATTATGCGCGTGCTAGAGGTTATGGGTAATTGAATGGATTAGTAGACGTAGAATCAAGCTGCCGCTATTGAAGCCGCCACACAGGCCACCGCTACTGCTGTTGTTGCCGCCGCCGCACAGGCCGCTGCCGCTGCAGCACCTATCGCTGCACCTGCTGTCACCCCTGCTAAAGTTCCACTTGGGAATGTGGCTGCTGGGAGGCCGATTCACAAGTTAGTGGAACGGTTCTTAGTTCTTGAAGCTGAACCCTCCAAGGTTCATTGCTAAAGGAGACCTTGAAATTGCATCGCTTTGGATTCAAGATTTAGAAAAAGCGTTTACACTGCTATTGCGACCTAATTTTTCAGGGGGCGCACCACCTAAAGTTTTAGGCTAATGGACTGTTAAGCCTAGGCTTAGCTCGGGCTCTCCCAAGCCCATACCAATTCGCGACTTAAAAGGTTTAAATATTTAGCATGCAAATGATTACTATCTAGGAGTCGCCACTAATCGGTTTACGGTAGGTCGGTTAGACATCTAAGTAAAATAATGGAAGAATTATTCTACTTCTACGAACCAGAGACTAAGGGTACGGGGACTTAGTTACACTAGATTGCTCTAATGCCCTTTCGATACCATTTCTTTTTTAAGTTTTCAAAAAAAAATATTTTTGCAGGCAGTTTTGATTTATTTTAACTCACTTCCCTAACATATTAGGTGATCATGTGGGTACGCAAACCACCAATTTAACACTCAGATTAAAGCAATGAATAAATTACAAATTTACTTCAAAGCAACAAAAGTATCTGTAATGTTAAATCAGAATTCATATTGACAGTCCTAAATATGATTTTCCAATTAACACGCAATTTTTTTTTTTTTTTGTTTTCACTTAATTAATGAAAATCATGCAATATGCAATGCATGTTACTAATTTAATATGAAATGATATGACGTGACAGTATAGCCTAAGCTATATGACATGAGTAAAAAAAATGCAATAATTAAATTTGCAATTTAAATTAATCTAATGATTTAACTCTAGTGAAGAGTAATTTCTAATTACATAGACCTAGTCACCTAGCAATAATCACTAAATGACATGCACTCTCACGATCCTAATTCTATGTGACATGGGCATTTTTATTTTTCTAGAAAAAACATGGAATCTATCTAAGGGAAATTATCTAAACCCTTAATTAATAAACATGCAATCCTAATATGCAATGACATGCAAAGAATATCCTAATTCTACATGACGTACATGCGAGCTAATATGCATATTATATATCATGCAATACTTAGCAAATGACCTAATCTACTGACGGGAAAGGGTTAATGTCATTATGCTAATATGATATGCATTACCCTAAATATGATTTTTTAAATGACATGATATCTAATTTTTCTTTTAATTAATATTGATTAAATTTAATCTTAATTTAACTCAATGTGCATGAATTTATTTTATTGACGTGCAAGATGCAATTCATATGTCATAACTTGAACTATCACTATATGTATGCAATCTAATTCATATAATCCTAAGTATGCATGTGTTACATGATATGGGATGAATGACATGGTATTTCTATATGCATGTTCTTTTATGATTTTTAACGATGATTCATTTTTTAATGCATATATGCAACCTATGCTAAATAATGATGATATGAAATGAGATGAATTATGAATTAACCTAGTGATTAACTAAGTAAATGGCTTTTGTATTTTTATTCTTTTTCCAAAATGACTTAATATTTTTTATTAAAAAGAAAGCAACCTAATGATGCAATTTTAAAAATGTAATCCTAAAAATCTAATTTACTAATCATGCATGTCTAATTTAAGTCTATATATCTAATTTACTAAACCTATATGCTCATACAAGATTTTAATTTTTAAATTTTTAAATTTTTTATGATTTTATGATTTTTTAATTTTCTGATTTTTACTCTTTTTTAAGGATAAGTAATTATTAAATCTACACTATCAACAAAATGGAGGATTAAAATAATAAAAAAAATAGCCAGTTGTCTCACAGGTCAAATTAACGATTATTATAACCCTAATTATCACGACAAAGAGTTTAAAATAATTAAAAATCTGATCCGAAGTCTTACGGATCAAATTAATAATTATAATGATTTAACCATTAGAATTCTAATAAAATACCCAAAAATTAATATAATTAAAAAATGATCCGATGTCTTACGGATCAAATTAATAATTATAATAATTTTGGATAAAACCCTATGGATAATGTCTAAGATATTTGTAAAATGAACCTATTCTGATTTGATCAATAATAGCAAAATAAGATAACATAAGATAAGTGAAAAATAAGAAATTAAAAAAAAATAAATAAACTACCTAATCTTTCCTCTTTTTTTCTTCTCTTGCTTTTTTTTTTTTTTTTTCACCCATGATTCGGCAACTTCATGGTGGGTCATCGGAGGTGATGGGTCACAAAGGAGTTGGTCGCCGGCGTTTCGGCGAGGGGCGGCGGCGCGCGTCCAAACTCCGGCGGGGACTGACTGGCATGCAACGAAAAAGAAAAGAAACAACAGTGAACAGGGGCTGTTGCTTGGGTCGAAGGATCGCTGCAAAAAAAAAAAAAAAAAAAAAAAAAGAAAACTGCTGTAGGAGCGTCGCTTGGAGGAAGGGCATTAAACGCCGAGTGGGGGGAGCAACTCGGCAGCAACGTCGAGTCACCGGGACGGTGATCACGGTGGTCGAATCTAACTGCAGGAGCGGCAGAGATCGGCACAGGGGTGCGGTGGCGTGGCTGTGTTGCGGGTAGAGCGCAACCAAAACATGGGATCCGGACAGACAGGCCGGCGGCGCAGTGGGCTGCAGCAAAGGGCAAACTGACTTGGTGGAGAGCTGGTGCGGACGGGATCTGGTGGTGAGCGAGTTGCAGAATCGTGGAAGTGCTTGCGGTTGTGGAGGCGCGGTCACTAGACACCGAGCGCGGAGATGAGTCGGCGAATAGGGGCGCGATCTCATGGGCTAGGGCTCCGGTCGACAGTACGCGAGAGGAAGCAGTGTCGGCATTCGGGCAGAACTTGGATCAGCAGTCGCGGAGGCGAGGGGGAAGTAGGATCGGCAACGAACGCTCGGTGGAGATTGGCGCTCGGTTGCAGCGACGTCGCGGGAGTCTCGGGCGCAGTTACTGGTGTCGCGGGAAGGAGATAGTGGCTTCACTGGACTCCGGGCTGGGCAGGTTAGGATCAAATTAGAGCGGCTGCTAGTGGCTCGAGCACGGTGCTGGTCATGCGGTGTCGGAGCAGAAGCGCTGTGGGTGGAGGGTGGAGCGCAGGCAAGCGCGGTGGGCCAGTCGACCTACTGGAGAAGAGGAACAGTTTCAACCCCTTTTTTTAATTTCTTTCTATTTGTTTTACTTCTCCCCTCTCTCCTCACGTCCCTTTCACTTTGCCCTCTGTACTTTTCTTTCTTACTTTTGACTTTTTTTTTCTTTTTGCTGTGTTCTTTTCTTCATTCGGCCGAAGAGAACTCCCCATTGAAAAGAAACACTCGGCTCCTTTTATAAGTAAAAACCATATCTTGCTAGAATATTTCAGCTTTCCTTCAATATATACTATAACCTCTCGATCACCAAGATCTTTCTTCTTCTTATCTCTTAATATTTTCAACAGATTTTATCTATTACTAAAGATAAGATTGCAAATCCAATTTTTTAAATCCCAAAAACCACCGTAATATCGCCTAAAATCTCAATTTCTCATAAGTTAATTAATTAATAAAAAAATAACGGGCTTGGGCTAATTTGCTCCTTCCGTGGGCCTAGCCTGGCCTGCTGAACTGGAGCTCAAAAATATAAATTTGAACCCTTCCACCACCGACCTAATAAAATACAAAAAAGTTAAATTAAAATAAATGCACCTGAATCTACAAGCTATGCAATTAATATATATTTTTTTTCAGGGATAAAATTAACCCCTAATTTTTTTATGCAATAAATAAATGACTGGATCACCAAAATTTAGGTGTCAACAACTGCTCCTTTTTGAAGGTGAGCTCATAGAGGTTGCCTTCAAAGACAAATTGAGATCTAAATTTTGACCATACGCATGCATTGAATGTTTTTTGATTTTTGATTTTTGATTTTTATTTTTTTATGAATTCCATTTTAAAATGCAATTTACATGATACATGGAAATGCCAATGCAAATGCGTGATGCAAAAGGAAAGAACGTATCTACAATTACTTACCAATCATTGCGATAGAGCATGTTGAGGTACATGATAAATCTTCCATTACTAAGAAGAACACTCACATCTAGAGTGAAATGCTCAACAAAAGAATTAAGACATCCTGATCCGGACTGAGATGTCAAGATTTTGAACTCGATATACCTAGATCTAGACTAGGTATAACGAGAGAGGTCGAGAGACATTCACATCTAAAGTGAAATGTTTAATGAAAATAATTAAGACATCCAAATCCAAACTGAGATGTGAAAATGAATCTACCTGGAATAACATACCTTCAATGAGGGTGGAGTAATTCGAGATAGTTGGTGTTACATGTCCAGGACCCGTACCATCTTACAGTCACTTAAACTACAAAAGATTTTCCAGGACCCGTACCATTCTACGGTCGCCTGAATGCTGTCTAGGACTCGTATCATTCTATGGTTGCCTGAATGGGGAAATAGGTGATGTCTAGGACCCGTACCATTTTACGATCGCCTAAATTGGGATTCATTTTCTAGGACCCGTCCATTCTACGGTTGCCTAAACGAAGAGAGATTTTCCAAGACCCGTACCATTCTACAGTTGCCTGAATATTGTCTAGGACCCGTACCATTCTATGGTCGCCTAAACTAAGATTCATCTTCAGAACTCGTACCATTCTACGGTCGCCTGAATGAGGAAATAAGTGTTGTCTAGGACCTGTACCATTCTATGGTCGCCTAAACTGGGATTTTGCTTGGCTAGGACCCGTACCATTCTATGGTCGCCCGGCCTTGCAAGAGAGATCAGTTGACCAGGACCCGAACCATTCTTCGGTCGCCTTAATCTAACTGAATCTGGAGAAAAATCTTTGGAGGATAATTCAATCGAGTGTCGGTATACTCATAAGGGAATACTTGTGCAATGACAAGTATTTAAATTATGGATAGAGATATACTTACCTGGTAACATCTCTGATCTTCGAGGATATGTCTCATGCAAAACATGGTCATAGAAGAGGTAACATGCATTCACTGACATGCATTAATTCAAGTGAGGTTCATGCGTGATGATTTCCATCATTCTTGCATCACCTAATCCCCATTGGGAATGATTCCAATTTGAACACATGAGTGTCATGGATGTGTCAAATGAGAGACTCCTCAGTCCGAAAGGACTTTTCACTCATCCTCATCCAAAATGGCCATTTCATCCTGACCTTTGATGCATGATTTTTAATAGTCACTCTATCTCATTGTCATCATGCCAAACAAGGGTTTGAGCAATCTCGCAAATTGTATGACTTTACCAATTTGAGAGGTCTTTAACAAGAACTGTAATGTGGGCCTGGTGAATGGCTTAACAAAGGGGACTCTTTGAGTCAAGGTTATTGAAAAAATGACATTTCGCAATTGTCTTGGAGTTTACAAGTCAAGAATCATACGAAATGAGGCAGAAGCTATCTTACTTGCACTTCTTCAGACGATGCTTTCAAAGATATGAACTTTTACGTTAATTGAAGTGCCCTAATTTGAAGAGACTTTGCAAGGGACGTAACATAAGGTTGGTTCATGGGTTGAGAAACGAAAGGATTTTTGAGCTCAAAAAGTGTTTAGGGGGTCAAAGTTGGTGATCATCTTGACATTTCTACCAATTTTCTTCTTCACCGTCGAAGATTCTCTTCATGTCACAACTCCATTTATTATTACATTTTAGCATCTAAGCTTTTTAGCACCATCCCGTTGGGGATACGACTTCAACCAATGTTTGATTTGAATTTTTTTTCCTTTTTTTTTTGTGGCGTCAGCCTTGCTTTTACCAGGCACACTCTTTTTTCATGCCTTTTTTTTTTTTGCACTTACTTTCTTTGGACTCTCACAGCCTTCATTTTTCATCAGCATCGTAAGCCATGCTTCTTGAATGGTTTTTTTTTTTTCTTTTTTTTGCTTTTTCTTGCCTTGCCTCAGTGTGGGGGATGATCACCAACTGGCTTTGATATGAAACGAATTCATAGGCTCAAATGGGCTATGCAATGGATAAAAGTGTATAGGATAAAGAAAGAGCCGCTCTTCATCATCCTAAGGCACTTAAATTACCACATGAGTTACACTGCGAAAGCAATATTCAAAGATTGATGCAAGTATGAGTAAGAAAATTCCTATCATTCACTTCAAATTTGGTCCTAGTGTGGGATGATTTTTGACAGGGGCAATTTTAAAATAATCTCCATAAGTGTATGGGGCTTAAAGGGGTTAAGCAATGAATTACCTGTAGTGTTTGGGATAGAGAAAAGGAATGCCTCTCATCACCTTGGTTGACGTACCCTTTGCGAGAAAGCCCTTTTTCCTTGCAGACATGGAATTCCTCACACAACTTTCCGGAGATTAGTGTATAACATAGTGTATGGAATAAGGCTCACCTTTCGTCATTCCAAAGTATATCATTTGATACATTCAATTAATCTCACATAGTTCATCGGGAAAGACATGCAAGATTGATGCAACTCATTGAGGCAATTTATTCATTCATAAAAATGCTTGCAGTTCCAAAACATGACACAGCAAATTCAATCATGGATAATACTTTTGATTGCATCAGAATTTATTGGAGTAAAAAAATCACGACCATTCATTTATGCTAGGATGGCACCTCCAGAAAGTACCTTCCTTACCACATATGGGCTATAATTTGGAGCAAACTTGCCCTAGAATCTTCTACCGGAGAATGATGGCCTTCTTTTACTTGCCCCAATTTTATTTTTTTCATTGCAAGCGTGCTCTAAGCCTGTTGATTGCAATTCAAGTTTATGATCATTGAATCTTGATATGCTCTTTTTCAGATTTCTCTTGTCATAACAAGTTAAAATTATGCTTTGAGACAAGAAGTAAACAAGTTAGACAAACAAAAAGGTTTAATCTGCTACAAGTTTTGGGAAAATTTTTAGCAATGAAATGCCTTTGTTTTCGAAAAAAAACTTTTGGGAGGAAGCATGAAAGTCCAATCCTCAGGATTTCTCCATGGATGATATTTTTTCATGGTCGGATATCGTCATTGGACCAGTTTGGTATACCCCGTCATACCCTCAAAATTGGAAATAAAATTTGTAATTTCATTGAATAAAATCAAATGAATTACATTATTGAAATTGAAATTGTGATTCCTAATCCCTAAAAAGAGAGTAAAAGAAGAAATCGAAAACAACTCCTAGAAAGCAAAAACGATTCCTAAAAAGTAATAAGAAATCCTAGAAAGCGATGAAAATTCCCGCGTGGGGGAATGTGCAAAAGTAACAAATTACTCTTGCGGGCTAACACCTATGTCTTCCGAAGGTCCTTCGTCAATAGTTCCAATGAAGGTGTCATTAAACAAGCTTGTGATTCCTTCCAATGCATCATCAGGGTTCTCTCTCCAGGGGTATCGGATCATTCATACCACCCCATCCATTTGGGACTATGTTACAAGGGTCGTTGTAAAAGCTAGGAGGAGCTGAATACTTCACCAGATAGTCGAGTTTGCCACTTGGCTGCCCCAGGATGTCTATCACTAGTGTCGGATCATCCATGCCACCCCATCCATCTAGGACTATGTTGCAAGGGTTGGTGTAAAAGCAGGGAGGAGCTGAATACTTCACAAGATAGTAGAATTTGCCACTTGGCTACCCCAAGGTGTCTATCACTTCCGCCTCATCCTGCAACCTCATCGGAGGACTAGGGAATGTCTCACGCATGCTTGGGGGTAGTAAGTCTTGCCTCCCTTGTCTTTGATTAGGTGTCAGACAATGTAAGAACCAATTATAAGATTGGAAAATGGCCCATGACAATGGTCTAAACGCCTTATTTTATTCAAAATTCATTTGAATTTGAACCAGACTTCCTAATAGTGAACTGAAAACTGAAATTCAAGTCCCTAAACATTGCACTAAAAATTAAAAATACTGAATTAAAATCAAGATTCCTAAACATTGAGCTAAGAAACCAAAACATCTTAATTTATATGCTTTCGGGAACCCAACGCCTTGCAAAGCTTCTTATTTTCAGCTTCGAGCATTTCCACTTTCCGCTTAAGATGTTCACTTTGTGCTCGTTGGGTGGGCTTCTCGGCCACATCAAGAACAACTGGTCGCAAGGCGGCAGGAATCTGGTGTTGTTGGATGTAGAATGCCGATGCATGATGAATCTCTTCCTCGCCTTTCAGTCTCTTGGGCACCAAAATCTTCTCTAGGTGGCATTCACTCCACGTAGTAATGACCATCTAGATCTCGTTAAAGTAATCATAATCCGTATGAACAAAACGAACTTGGAACAATTCCGTCTTGAGGGGCGGAGGAATTTCTTGAAGAGCTCTGTACTAACGGGCCATCCTATATGGGTAATAAGAAGTGGCACTAGAAAGGCCCAGCAAAGGAATCGGCCCATCATAATTGTGAGAGAAGCAAGCCTTCTCAACATGGAGCCATTTAGTATGCCATAGGAATGCCTTAGGATTAGGGTTTTTCAAAAAATTAATCCAACGGGCGTACTTGAAATAGGCTAGTGAATCAACCTAGAGGGGGGTTGAATAGGTGATTATGATAAACCTTGGCAAATATATGCGGAATAAAATAAACTTTAAGCAAAATAAAGGAGTTAAGGGAAAGGAATAAGAACACAAGGTTTATAGTGGTTCGGCTTAATCCAAGCCTATGTCCACTCTCCCACGCTAACATCCTTCCGCTGGATTCCACTATGCAATCAACAAGAGATTACAACTTTGAGTGCAAACACTTAGTAGTAGATCACACTATCTCACTAAGTCACTCTTTTGGTATTTCTCTCAAGATCACAAACGTTTAAGCTAACGAGAGACAAGTGTATAATCGAAGTTGGCTCAGACTTTGGAATTATAAATTCTACGCTCCGTCTCTTACTTGCTCATCGGTCCTTCATCTCCTTAAATACTCCTCCACTTCCAAACTAGCCGTTGGACAGTATCTTGAGGATTGTCTTCCAATCAACCCATTGGACAGATCTCGTATCTAGAAGATTTGGTAGCCGTTGAGTGACAAAAGTAGAATCCCAAATTGATTCCGATCGCCCATACAAACAGAATCTTGGTTTCCATAAGTAGAGCTTCTTCGTATAGAAAGTTCTTGTCTTCATGATCCAATCGTCAATCAATTAGATTGAGTTAATCAAATCAATATTGATGTAGAATCCAAATCAGATCACTAGCTGTTATTCATCCTAGAATAAACCAAGGCTTTGAAGAATTGAAGATAAACTTGAATCTGTCTTCGTCTTCATTCTTCATCGCGTTCGGTCTGGAAATCTTCAGACCATAACTCTGGGTCTGACTGTCTTCAGACTTTGATTTGGGTCTTGACGGTCTTCAGACTGAAACTGAGTCTTGACAGTCTTCAGACTGAAACTGAGTCTTGATAGTCTTTAGACGGAAACTGAGTCTTGACATCCTTCAGACCGAACTTTGGGTTTGAACCTTTTTTGTGCGATAGACTTTACAATCTGATTCTTCCAAGCATAAACTTTGATAATATCATTTACATGTTCCATCAGCTGCATAGTCTATTACTCAATAATCAAACACGTTAGTAGCCTTTGATTTATTTTGTCATCTTCAAAACATCATAAGGGATTTCCCTAACAGTACTGTTTATGTGGGGAAAAACGCACCAGGACAGCAAATTTTTGTATGGGGTGCCAATCATCAATCTTAAATTGTTTCATGAGATGCCCAAACCCTCTTATGTGTGAGAAAAACCATATTTGTAAGAGTTCAGGGAGGGCTCGCATGGTCCTTTCTTCATTTTGTTTAAAACGGGTTAATGACAAGAAAGTTTTAGCTAAAACCATATTAATATAGTTTAACTCGTCGCAAACACGATTAACCACCCGTGAAATTGCAGGATTAATGGCGTTTCTTCGATAAGGAAAGACAATTAGCCCGAAAATTGCTAACATGAAGATCCTAGCTTTTGAAATCATTGATTGATTTTCAAAACATTCTTCCAAAAATGAAAATGGGCATGCCAAATAGTTGGCTTTGACCACTCTCCTTACTCTTTCGGCTTTGATTTTTAAAAATTGTGACAACTCAGAAATAGAATCTATACCAATAGGCAGCCTAACAAGTTCCTTTTCCAGGGGCATTCCAATGGCAACACTATACTCTTTTAGTGTCAGAGTAAACTCAAACTTACCAAAGATAAATGTAGAAGTCTGTGGACACCAAAAGTGAGGGAGTCCCTGTATCACACCACAATGGACGTTGATCTCTAACAGTGGGAGAAGTCGAGCGATTCTGGCTTTCACATATCTTTGGCCATCCTGATCCAACTGGTCTAGCCACATTTTGAGCTCTTTTTTGGGAGTGAAAATGAATTGTACGTCGGTTTTTCCCATCGCATATAAAATAAGACTGACGACGAAACCTAATTGTCATGGACCAGCAAAATTATAAGTAAGTAGATTGCAAAGAATTTAGACAACTTACTTTCACCAGAAAGAGATGACAATTACATAGACACACACATGAAATGTGTGTCTCGATTCCTATCTGAAATGAGCTAGTGAATCAACCTAGAGGGGGGGTGAATAGGTTGTTGCAGAATTCTTTTGGAATCTTTTTCAATGCAATACGTTAATATCAAGGATATATCAATAATAAACAGATTACGTATTCACAAAGTAAATAGAGTAGAGTGAGAAAATTGACACAAGGATTATAGTGGTTCGGTTTAGACCAAGCCTACGTCCACTCTCCACGCTGGCAGCCAAATGGCTGTAATCACTATGTAGCAAAAGAGTGCCTTTACGAGACGGATTAGACTTCTTCAATTGACAGTCTCTCCTACAGCCTTTTGCTGTCTTTGCTCTATATCTCACTCTCTTTGTTACACAGTGTAAACATGAAAGATTTTAGAGAACAAGTGATTTTGGAGATTCTAACATCAAGATTTCTCTGCCGGTCTCTCCTTGTTTCCAAGCAACGTTGATCCAACTTAAATAATTTCCGTGCCATCATACCCGTTGGCACATTTCAAAAATTCATCCAATCAACCCGTTGGACTGAATCAATTTAAGTGATCTCCTTGTCCCGAAAACGTAAGTAGACAGTAGCTCGTCAATCCTGTTCGCCCATACAATCAGGATCTTCAACGGATAGAATCCGAAGAATCAAATCTTCCAAGCTCTTGATCACAGCCAGAGATATTCCATGGTTAGGATTAGGAAATACGAAATCCAATATTTGTAGCCATAAGAATAACCTGTAGCCAGCCTGTAAAAAAAATCGCGAACTATCTTCGACTTAGATTTGGGTCTCGAGGGTCGTCGATCGAAACCGAGTCTTGAAGGTCTTCGACGGAAACCGAGTCTTGACCGACTTCGGATGGAAAAACTTCAGACCGAAATTCTGGTCCGACTGTCTTTGAAAACCTTTAGACCTTGACAACTTCAGACGTAGCCGACTGAGTCTTGGAATCCTTAGATCACACTGTTGAGGCTGTTTTGTCAACTTCAAAACTCCAAGGGATTTTTCTTCAACACTATCTAGATGGCTTAACAAAGTGGAGCTAGAAGGATGATTTGACCGTTGCAGTCTCGCATTAACGTGTCAGGTTCTCCTAACCCTGGCTCAGTTGAATGAAATGCCCAATAATCACGCAGTCTCGCGGATATGGACAAATACATTCGACACCATGAAAGAAATTTCGGAGAAGAGAAAGTCAACCTCTACATAGCACTCTCGCTTTGGAGGAAGTATCCTTCTCACCACCATCCTAGAAATCCTATCGTAGCCCAGGTCCAACCGTAGGTTGTGTGTGTAATAATGTAGTGCTAAAAACAATACAACATGCATAACAGTTTAATTACAAACAACACTTCTATAGTTTAAGCTCAAACATTCATCCTTAACTCCAACCTACAAGATAAGGGTTAGCAAAGACTACTCCCCTTATATCTCCCACCTGCAACAACATTTAACACTTAAATTAGGGGTGTACCTGGTATCCTCGCTGCCAATCAAAAACATTTTAAAAGAAAAAGAAAAATCGGCCTAAGTCCACTAAGTATTTTAATACACAGTCCCCAGCAGAGTCGCCAAGCTGTCACGACCTAATTTTTCAGGGGGTGCACCACCTAAAGTTTTAGGCTAATGGACTATTAAGCTTAGGCTTAGCTCGAGCTCTCCCAAGCCTATACCAATTCACGACTTAAAGATTTAAATATTTAGCATGCAAATGATTACTATCTAGGAGTCGCCACTAATCGGTTTACGATAGGTCGATTAGACACCTAGGTAAAATAATGGGAGAATTATTCTACTCCTACGAACCAGAGACTAAGGGTACGGGGACTTGGTTACACTAGATTGCTCTAATGCCTTTTCGGTACCATTTCTTTTTTAAGCAAAAAAAAAAAAAAAAAGTTTTTGCAGGCAGCTTTGATTTATTTTAACTCACTTCTCTAACATATTAGGTGATCATGCGGGTGCGCAAACCACCAATTTGACACTCAGATTAAAGCGATGAATAAATTACAAATTTACTTCAAAGCAACAAAAGCATCTGTAATGTTGAATCAGAATTCACATTGACAGTCCTAAATATGATTTTCCAATTAACACGTAATTTTTTTTTGTTTTCACTTAATTAATGAAAATCATGTAATATGCAATGCATGTTACTAATTTAATATGAAATGATATGACGTGGCAGTATAGCCTAAACTATATGACATGATAAAAAAAATGCAATAATTAAATATGCAATTTAAATTAATCTAATGATTTAGCTCTAATGAAGAGTAATTTCTAATTAATAGACCTAGCAATAATCACCAAATGACATGCACTCTCACGATCCTAATTCTATGTGACATGGGCATTTTTATTTTTCTAGCAAAAACATGGAATCTATCTAAGGGAAATTATCTAAACCCTTAATTAATAAACATGCAATCCTAATATGCAATGATGTGCAAAGAATATCCTAATTCTACATGACGTACAACATGCGAGCTAATATGTATATTATATATCATGCAATACTTAGCGAATGACCTAATCTACTGACTGGAAATGGTTAATGTCATTATGCTAATATGATATGCATTACCCTAAATGTGATTTTTTAAATGACATGATATCTAATTTTTCTTTTAATTAATATTGATTAAATCTAATCTTAATTTAACTCAATGTGCATGAATTTATTTTAATGACGTGCAAGATGCAATTCATATGTCATAACTTGAACTATCACTATATGTATGCAATCTAATTCATATAATCCTAAGTATTCATGTGTTACATGATATGGGATGAATGACATGGTATTTCTATATGCATGTTCTTTTATGATTTTTAACGACGATTCATTTTTTAATGCATATATGCAACCTATGCTAAATAATGATGATATGAAATGAGATGAATTATGAATTAACCTAGTGATTAACTAAGTAAATGGCTTTTGTATTTTTTATTCTTTTTCCAAAATGACTTAATATTTTTTATTAAAAAGAAAGCAACCTAATGATGCAATTTTAAAAATGTAATCCTAAAAAATCTAATTTACTAATCATGCATGTCTAATTTAAGTCTATATATCTAATTTACTAAACCTATATGCTCATGCAAGATTTTAATTTTTTTTTAATTTTTTTATGATTTTATGATTTTTTATTTTTCTGATTTTTACTCTTTTTTAAGGATAAGTAATTATTAAATCTACACTATCAACAAAATGGAGGATTAAAATAATAAAAAAATAACCTGTTTTCTCACAGTCAAATTAACAATTATTATAACCCTAATTATCACGACAAAGAGTTTAAAATAATTAAAAATCTGATCCGAAGTCTTACGGATCAAATTAATAATTATAATGATTTAACCATTAGAATTCTACTAAAATACCCAAAATTAATATAATTAAAAAATGATCCGATGTCTTTTGAATCAAATTAATAATTATAATAATTTTGGATAAAACCCTATGGATAATGTCTAAGATATTTGTAAAATGAGCCTATTCTGATTTGATCAATAATAGCAAAATAAGATAACATAAGATAAGTGAAAAATAAGAAATAAAAAAAAATAAATAAACTACCTAATCTTTCCTCTTTTTTTCTTCTCTTGCTTTTTTTTTTTTTTTTTTTTTTCACCCATGATTCGGCAACTTCGTGGTGGGTCACTTGAGGTGATGGGTCACCAAGGAGTTGGTCGCCGACGTTTCGGCGAGGGGCAGCGGCGGGCGTCCAAACTTCGACGGGGACCGACGGCATGCAACGAAAAAAAAAAACAACAACGAACATGGGCTGTTGCCTGGGTCAAAGGATTGCTGCAAAAAAAAAAAAAAAAAAAAAAGAAAACTATTGTACGCGAGAGGAAGTAGCGTCGGCATTCGGGCGAAACCTGGATCGGCAGTCGCGGAGGCAAGGGAGAAGTAGGATCGGCAATGAACGCTCAGCGGAGATTGGCGCTCGGTTGCAGCGACGTCGCGGGAGTCTTGGGTGCAGTTGCTGGTGTTGCGGGAAGGAGAAAGTGGCTTCGCCAGACTCTAGGTTGGGCAGGTCAGGATCAAATCAGAGCGGCTGCTAGCGGCTCGAGCATGGTGCTGGTTGTGCGGTGTCGAAGCAGAAGCGCCGCGGGTGGAGGGCGGAGCGCAGGCAGGCGCGGTGGGCCAGTCGACCCACTGGAGAAGAGGAACAGTTTCGGCCCCTTTTTTTAATTTCTTTCTATTTGTTTTACTTCTCCCCTCTCTCCTCACGTCCCTTTCACTTTGCCTTTTGTACTTTTCTTTCTCACTTTTGACTTTTTTCTTTTTGCTGTGTTTTTTTCTTCCTTCGACCGAAGAGAACTCCCCCATTGAGAAGAAACACTCGGCTCCTTTTATAAGTAAAAACCATATTTTCCTAGAATATTTCAGCTTTCCTTCAATATATCCTATAACCTCTCGATCACCAAGATCTTTCTTCTTCTTATCTCTTAATATTTTCAACAGATTTTATCTATTACTAAAGATAAGATTGCAAATCCGTTTTTTTATATCCCAAAAACCACCGTAATATCGCCTCAAATCTCAATTTCTCATAAGTTAATTAATTAATAAAAAAACAACGGGCTCGGGCTAATTTGCTCCTTCCATGGGCCTAGCTCGGCCTGCCGAACTGGAGCTCAAAAATATAAATTTGAACCCTTCCACCACCGGCCCAATAAAATATAAAAAAGTTAAATTAAAATAAATGCACCTAAATCTACAAGCTATGCAATTAATATATATTTTCAGGGATAAAATTAACCCCTAATTTTTTATGCAATAGATAAATGATCGGATCGCTAAAATTTAGGTGTCAACAGCTGCTGATGTGCAACGAAGAGGAGAAGGTGGTACTGGTTGTGTACCAACTTCAAGGCAATGCGAACATTTGGTGGAGAGCCGCCAAGGATATGGTATTCCCGTAAGGTGTGGTCGAGGTGTGGGAAACCTTCCTTAGAGCATTTAATGATCAATACTTCTCGGGTACTGCTCGGGAACAAAAGATGGAAGAGTTCCAACGTCTCCACCAAGGGAGCATGATAGTTGACCAATATGGTGTCAAGTTCGCGGAGTTGTCATAGTATGCTCCGAGGTTGGTAGAAGACCCTGAAGAGAAAGCCCGAAGATTCAGAAATGGTCTTCGTTCTGAGTTGTAACAACCCTTGCTGCCATTAGATTTGACTGATTATCGAGAAGTCTATTATCGAGCTCAAATGATAGAGAGAGGATTGAACGAGCGAGCTACCTCGTCTGGGCCGAGGTTTAACTTCCACAGAGAAGGAATCCATCAAGGAAAGAAGCCTGTGACAGGAGGTAGATTCCAGATCCTGCCTAATAGGAAAGGTGGAGTCGGCAAGTCTGGGTCTAACCAGAATGGTTTATGTTGCTCGTGTGGAAGGCGACACGAATTTGCCCCATGCCAATTAAGGCCGGGCACTTGTTTTAAATGTGGCTAGTTGGGTCACATAGCCAGGAATTGTCCGAGAAGGATAAGAGGACAACTGCAGTTGCCTCCATTGCCACCGATGGGACAAATCAGAGGGTTTGCGCCTCAGAATGTACCGCAAGGAGGACAGTTTAGACCTCTAGTTCAAGGCATGGTGTATGCCATTACTCAAGGTCAGGTAGATGTTGCGCCTGAGATGATCACAAGTACGGTTTCATTGAATAACCATCCTGCCTATGCTTTATTCAATCTAGGAGCAACACATTCCTTTATTGCCGAACAATTTGTTAAGTTGATAGGATTGAATCTTGAATTATTGGAATCTGTTGTTAGCATATCTACACCATTGAAGGATAATGTGTTATCTGCTTTGGGTTGTTTTGGTTGCAAGTTAGAGATTGGTGTGCGAGAGGGGAAAATGGACTTGTTAGTCCTAGCCATGTATGACTTTGATTTGATAATTGGCATGGACCGGCTCACCAAGTAACGAGCTAAAATGGACTGTTATCGCAAGTCGATTTAGTTTTAACCATTAAAGGGTGAGAGCTTTGAGTTTGTAGGGAACCGAGGAGGACCCTCGATTTCCCTAATCTCGTTGCAAGAGGGAACCCGTTTGTTAGACGGGAGTTGTCAAGGTTATCTGACAACTATCGTGGAGATGACAGTTGATGAACCGAAAATTGAGGATATTTCAATTGTGCAAGAATTTCCCAATGTATTTCCGAAGGAGTTTCCAGGATTACCGCCAGAGAGAGATTGAATTTGTGATTGAGTTAGCCTCAAGGACAAAGCTAATCTCTAAGGCTCCTTACCAGATGGCGCTATCATAATTGAAAGAATTGAAGGTGCAGATGCAAGAATTATTGGATAATGGATTTATACGTCCTAGTGCATCACCTTGAGGAGCATTAGTTCTTTTTGTCAAAAAGAAAGTGGTTCGTTGCGTTTGTGCATCGACTATCGCCAACTTAATCAGGTAATGATCAAGAACAAGTATCCATTGCCGAGGATCGATGACTTGTTTGATCAGTTACAAGGAGCATCGATATTTTCGAAAATCGACTTAAAGACGGGATATCATCAACTAAGGATTAGGAATGAGGACATTCCAAAGTTAGCATTTCGTGCTTGGTATGGTCATTACGAGTTCACTCTAATGCCATTCAGGTTAATGAATGCTCCAGCTGTTTTCATGGATTTGATGAATCGAGTATTCTAGGAATACCTGGATTAGTTCATGATCGTGTTCATCGATGATATCCTAGTGTATCCAAGGAGTGCTGAGGAGCATGAGGATCATCTAAGATTAGTGCTCCAGACTTTGAGAATTCATCAGTTGTATGCTAAGTTTAGCAAATGCAAGTTTTCGTTGACTCGTGTGGTGTTCTTAGGTCATGTGATTTCTAGAGAAGGAATCTCCGTGGACCTGAGTAAGATTGAAGCCGTGATTAATTAGCTGAGACCGACTACAGTGACAGAAATCCGAAGTTTTCTGGGTTTGGCAAGCTACTACATAAGGTTTGTTGAGGGATTCTCAGCTCTGGCGTCGCTTTTGACAAGACTCCTGAAGAAAGACGAGAAATTTGTGTGGTTAGATAAGTGCAAGTGTAGTTTCCAAGAGTTGAAGCAAAAGCTAACTACCACACCTGTGCTGACGATTCCATCTGGTCCTAGAGGGTACGAGATCTATAGTGATGTATTGTTTAGAGGATTGGGTTGCGTGTTGATGCAATATGGTAAGGTTGTTGCATACGCCTCCCGCCAATTAAGACCTCATGAGCTGAACTAGCCGATGCATGACTTAGAACTTGCAGCAATTATTTTTGCGTTGAAGATTTGGAGACATTACTTGTGTGGGGAGAAATTACAGATCTTCACAGACCATCAGAGTCTCAAGTACCTATTCTCTCAGAAGGAGTTGAATATGAGACAACGCCGATGGATAGAATTGCTAAAAGATTATGATTGCGATATTCTATACACCCAAGAAAGGCGAATAAGGTCATCGATGCTTTGAGCCGAAAGTCTTCAATTACTCACTTATTAGTGAAGGAGTGGAATCTAATCGAGCGAGCTCAAGATTCGGTATTTAAGTTTGAGGTAGACCACCTTTCAAGTCTCATGGCTACCTTTAGAATTGAACCGGATATGCAAATCGGAATCAAGCTACTTCAGTCGACAGACCCAGATGTTCAGAAAATTTTGCAAAAGGATATAGAAGAAAGAAAAGTTGATTTTCAGGTTTCTGATGATGGAACACTAAGGTTCTGAGGACGATTGGTTATACCTAACGATGCGAAGCTTAGAGTGCATATTTTATCTGAAGCTCATCATAGTAGTCACAATATTCATCTTGGAAGTATCAAGATGTATAAGAATCTGCGTCAACACTATTGATGGTTTGGTATGAAGGCGGACATCGCCAGACATATCGCTAGGTGTCAACAAGTTAAAGCTCAGCATTGCAAGCCAGGAGGACTTTTGCAATCTCTTAAGATTCTAGAGTGGAAATGGGAGCATATCACGATGGATTTCGTGATCGGGTTACCAAGGAGTCAGAGAGGTAATGATTCGATTTGGGTAATAGTCGACATGTTGACAAAGTTGGCTCACTTTATTGTAGTACGAAAGGATCTTGACATGAATAGGCACGCTGAGTTGTTCGTGCGTCATGTAGTTTGATTGCATGGAGTGCTGATTACTATAACGTCAGATCAGGACCCAAGATTTACCGCCACTTTTTAGAAGAGCTTGTAAGGTGCTTTAGGTACAAATCTTCAATATAGTACGGTATACCATCCTCAGATAAATGGTCAGTCTGAGAGGACAATTCAGACTCTTGAGAATATGCTGAGAGCTTGTGTATTGGACTTTAAAGGAAGTTGTGAGGAACAACTTCATCTCGCGGAATTCATCTACAACAACAGTTATCAACAGAGCATCTAGATGGCTCCATTTGAAGCGTTGTATGGCCGATCGTTCAGAACACCGATGTGTTGGGATGAAGTTAGGGAAATAAAGATTATAGGTTTAGAGTTAGTTCAGCAATCAGTGGATGCTGTGACAGTGATCAGAAATAGATTAAAGACCACTCAGAGTCGTCAGAAAAATTACGTAGATAAGTGTCGAAGGTTTTTGGAATTCCAAGTTGGTGATCACGCTTTTCTAAAGGTGTCACCAATGAGGGAAATTCGCGCTTTGGCAAGAAAGGAAAACTATGTCCGAGGTACATAGGTCCGTTTGAGATTCTTGAGAGAATCGGGACCTTGGTGTATAGTCTTGCGTTGTTGCCAAAATTGGCATAAGTGCACAACATTTTTCACGTGTCGATGTTAAGAAAGTATGAGCCTGACTCGACCTACGTGCTCAATTTCGAGAATTGGACGTGGATGACCGTGTGTAACACGTTGAAAGCCCGGTTCAGATTGTGGACAGAAAAGAGCAAGTTCTATGTACAAAGACCATCCCGATAGACCATCTCGATAGTCAAAGTGGTCAAGTAACACCATGGTATTAAAGGAGCAACCTAGGAGACTAAAGAGTTGATGAGACGTTTGTACCCCCACCTTTTTGCTTAAGTATGTTAAGGTTTAAATTTCGAGGACAAAATTTTTATAAGAGGGGAAGAGTTGTGATATCCTAGATTTTTCACTTCTGCTTTCAATTAAATTAATCAGGTATTTTATCGATGCGCCTATAGGGCTGTTCTCAGAGATGATCACTCTCGAGATAAGTAGACTATCTAGGGAGGTTATTAAGGATTTTAAGGCAAATAGACTTGAGGATTCGACTGGGAATCAGTTGCTTGATCATGTTCATTTGCTGAGATCATTATGGTACAAATGTAAATTGATTAGAGATCAGAGATAGGTCGGTTTGACTGAGATGAGTGGTTAAACGTGGGCGATCCCATTAAATTGCAAATTTCTCATCGATCGACACTAGTTTGATTTTTCTATTGTTTTGGTACCTTATACCAGTATTTGAAGCCTTTATACTTTCACGACCACCGAGAGTCACTAATGTGTCGAAGAGGTTCATTGTGGCTCGAAGAAAATCGACTACGGGTCATTTGCACTAAAAAAGTTCTGAAAGCTACTCGGTAGCCTAGGTTATGCTAAAAACGCGTTGGATTGAAATTAACCGCAAATCTGAATCCGATTTCAAAAATTGAAGGTTCTGTCATGTCGCAATAAACTTTAGGTACGTCGACTCAGTCTCAGAAGATTATTCTGCAACTCGATATTTTTTAGGAAAAAAGTCGTCTTAGGGTCGTTTTTGTCCAGAAAATGCCAGGGATCATTTTTGATTGTGAAATTGGGAAGCAAGTGGGATCAATTGGTGTGGCAAAATATTGATTTGATCATTGAGGTTCTAATTGAAATTATGAGGGCCAAATCGGATTGAATTGAGAAGCAATTAGTGCCCATTTGATGCCAAAATCCATGAAATTCGTTTGTCCCCCACCCCCACAACTTTTGGGCCATTTCAAGCTTCTAGATGGGGAGCATGGGTGGTTGGATTATGGCCAAGGAAGCTAGACATGGCTATGGTTGAGTCAAGGGGACAATTTGGTGGAAAAACAAGCCAAGTGGCCCCCCTCTTGCAATAGCCTTCTTCTTCCTCAATCCACTTTCTTTCTCCATTGTTGAGGGTGCTTAGAAGCTTGAGAAAACCAGAGAAGCAAGCCCCCTTGCCGTTCGACCAAGCCGCACGACCACTGGACCGTTTTCCTCCTCTATTTTCCTTTATTCCAGTTTCTGCTCCAGCTAACCTTTTGTCAAAGATCCGAGTTGAAAGTGGTCTTCCCGAACGAATTAGCCAATGATCCACCCATCACCGTGACTAGCATCCAGACTGTTCCAAAGAGTTCGACCTCACCTTGAACGAAGCCGCCGGCCATCCTGTATCGTTACCGCAAGCCGCCGATCGTCGATCCATCGGTCCACACATTGGTCGGCTTGTTTCGCGTTTTTCTTCATTTTTCTCTCATTCCAGCCTTTCCTTTGCCCATCCTAACCTCCAACAAGATCCCTTAGACTCTCGGGAGCCACCGGTTGCCGACCACCCACTCGCCGGAGCTCCAATTGGCCTATTTCTTCGTCGTTCAGCCTTGGTTCTCCTTTGTCTAGCAAGACCAGAAGCAAAAACCGAACCAGCAAGGGTTTTTAGACTTCATGGCCCATCTCCGAGCCTTTCTCGACCTCCATTGGTGTCGCCGCTTGGAAAATTGTCGCTTGCCTCCGCATCGTGGTCGCCGTGGACTCATTGGCTCACAAATCCGGTGAGTTTAACTCACTAATCTTCGCTTAGTAGGTGAATTGTGCTTAGGGTTTGATTAGTTTAGGTTAAGATGGATTAGGTGGTTAGGTTATATTAGATTAGTAAATTTAATTTCTTACCAATACATGTTAGGTGGTTAGTTAATATAATTAGAGCCCGAACAAGCTCAAGTATTTAACTAGAGTGGTTCGGGAATTTTCCGGGCTCGTTTCGGCTTTCAATTAGGCTATAACGGGCCTAAGTTGGATTTATTGCGTTTATTTAATATTTTTTGTATTTATTTATTTATTTATTTTTTGGAAATTCAATCGGAATGGCCGATGATCGGAATTTTATGTTGAGTTCAGTGGTGCTTTATGTTTATTTAATTAAGCCATTGATTGTGATAATTGAGTGAAATTGGTGATTATGAGGATTTATCCCAAAAATTGGATAATGTGCGTATAAATAAAAAATTTGCTGAGTGAGGCCGTGATACCACTAAATCTCACAAAATCTAAGAATTGCCAAGTGGGGCCGTGATGCCACTAAATATCGAAAATGACTAAGTGGGGCTGTGATGCCACTAAATGTAGAAAATTACCGAGTGGGGCCGTGATTACAACTAAACCTAGAAAATTGCTAGGTGGGGTTGTGATGACCACCAAATATAGAAAAGATGCTAGTGGGGCCGTGATTACTACTTACTCTAGGTTGTGCCTGTTAGGTCGTGTCTAAGAGCTGAGAATAACTAATCGAAATGACTGTGTGATGGTTTCGATGACATGTAATCAACTGAGGCGATTGATCGATGAGTCGATTTGATTGATTAGACGATGTGATTGTCAGTAATTATGAATTGAACTGACTTATAGGAAAGAACTGAGGCCAAGATAAGTCATTTGACGCCTGATTTTGCTTAGGCAGCCCTTAGGACATAATTTTCTTCCTAATCGAGTCTTAGGGGGTTGAACTTGCTGGGACGTAGTCTCACCCCGTTGTGGGATAATATTTTCAAGTCCCTAGGTGACTGCCGTGGAGAGCTGGAAGTCTCGAAGTTTGGGAAGGTGGAAGAAGCATAATCGGCGAACCTGTATGACTAGTTAGTAATAGCACAGTTCCTTTTGATGAGCCGAGATTTTTGTAACTAGTCTAGTCTTGTGTATAAACCTGGTTGTTTATTAAAGACTTGTTGTGATTAAGGAATTTTATGGCTTTGCTTTCCTATCTCATTTTTTATTATCTGGGGATTTATTTATATGCTTCTACATGCGCATTTTTAAAATGAATGGGTCGACAATGTGTCCTGGGACATCGCTATTATATCGACCAAGCAGGGATGGACAAGTGCTCGGAGGGCGGGGATGTGACATGATGTGAAAATGTAGACAAATATGTCGTGCAAGTTCATTATGGGCGCATAGAAGAAGAGCCAATCATAGTCGATTGAACCATCGACACGATGGTGGTGAACTTCGTAAGGAAAAAGTACCGAAAAAGTCCTAAATTTATGACATCAGTACTAATTCAGTCTGAAACTATTCAATTGGACCAATTTAGTCTTAAACCTTTTTACATTGATACTAATTCATTCTTTCTGGCAAACTTTGGCTAGCCGGCGCTGATGTGGCAATTTTTAAATAATAATTATTTTTTTTGAAAACTTTAAATTAATTTTTACCTATTTTTTTTCTTTTTCCTCTTCTTTCTCTTACCTTCTTCTCTTGTAGTGGCTGGTGAGCCTTCAGCGGCTCGCTGGCCATTAGGTAAGGACTGCAAAGCCCTCATTGCCTGACGACAAGGGTTGTGGCCCTTGCACACTGCCAACAAGGGCTTAATGGGCCTTGCCTTGCCTTGCCTAGGGCCGCGAGCGAGGCGGCTTCACCTAGATTTGGGTGAGGCTAGCCTCGCCGTGGCCTAGCCATGTGAAGGCTGCTGTGGCCTCACCAGCCACGAGCTAGGCTATCTTTGCCAACGGCTAGGCCATGATGAGGCTAGCCTTGCCCAAATCTGGGCGAAGCCCCTTCTCCCACGACCATGGGCGAGGGCCGCAAAGCCCTTGCCAGTGGTGGGCAAGGGTCGCAATCCTCGCTGTCGGATGGTGAAAGCTTTGCGGCCCTTGCCCAATGGCTAGTGAGCTGTCGAAGGCTTGCCGACCATTGTAGGAGAAGAAGGCAAGAAGAAGAAAAGGAAAAGGAAAAAAAAAAAAGGGAAATAAAGAAAAAAAAAGGAAAAAATTAATATAAAATTCGAAAAAATAAAAATTATTTAAAAATTGCTATGTTAGCATTCGCCGCCGGCCGGCATCCACCTTAGTGCTGGCCAACCAAAATTAGTTGGAAGGATTGAATTAATACTAATGTGAAAAATGTTCAGGACTAAATTAGTTAAATTAAAAAGTTAAGGACTGAATTGGTATTAATGCAATAGGATTAGGACTTTTTGGATATTTTTTCCAACTTCCCAGCCTCGATGTTTCCAGCTCCGAGTTCATTCGCCACCCTCACTTTGCAAAAATCATAGTGCGATGAAAACACATTGCTAGCCAAATTGTAAGGTGAGATATGATTCAAAATGGTTGAAAAGCCTTGTATTAGAGAGATAGAACCCGATGGCAGCAAGGAAGGCGAAAGGGATCATCATCTCCCATCCATTGATGCTCATGCTACAACGAGAATGAAGTAAATACAACATCAGAAGTCTCAAACAAGAAAGAAACATTCGCAATGTAATAAGCAGGCAATGCTCATAAAATCGCCTACGTTCGAGGGAAAATTGCAGGTACCAGATTGACAAGGTGTCCACCGCAACTGTAGCGTTCCGCAGGTGACCGGTCAGAAGTATCATTATCTTATACTACCAAACTCTAGGCTGATCGCGTGCATCGTCAACCTTCGTTTGCATACATAGAAACATCTCAACTTGTTCTAGGTAACTTTCCTTCTACGACTTCCTCATAGGTTATTCGTTCGTGGGAGTTCAAAAACATTCTGCTCTTTTAGAAGTTGTATCGTTAGTTGTATCCGGTATGCACAGCATCGGATTATGAAAGTTTGAAGCAACTAATATATATATATATATTTTTATATAAAGTAACTCCAGAAAACATATCACGTGTTGTTGTGGAAAATAATATGACGTACTATTTTTCATGAATTATATATTCTATGACTCAAATGCATATAAAAGATAGAAGCTTTGTGTGCTAACTAACATAGGGAAAAAACTATTATGTTATTATGTTAAAATCATTGAATATAAATAAGTCACAATCACTAGTAAATAGTAAAATAATGAAGAGAAAGAGGATGGAGGAGGGGCAATAAATAAGTGGCTTTATGGGGGTAGAGGAGCTTTCACGTTTCCAACTAAGCAAAATTAATAAAAGAATGACAACTAAGCTCTAAGGTGTCGATCTATTTGCAATTGCTTGCATATCATGTACGAGTCAACAGGCAGACAGAGTTGCATGCGTGCAAAAAATTGCCATTCTAAAGATTAGGTTTGTCACATAAAATACGTATCGTTAGATATTGAAGAAAAGTTATTGATAAAATACACAATACAAATAAATTGTGCTTATGGAAGGATGAAATCTTTTAACAAAAGTTATTAATTACAGGATGGAAAATACGCAAATTCTAATATAGAAAACTTGATAAAATAATGAATTCACAAATTTGTCCATGGACGCAATATTTATAAAAGGGATAAATGTACTAGAAATTCTAAAAATTTGTCACAAAAATGTAATTGAGTTTTAAAACTTTCAAAAAATGTAATCAAGTCTTAAAATTTATCATGAAAGTGCAATTGTGTCCTAATACTTTCAAAAAGTGCATTTACCTATTAAGGTGTTGACATCTCTCATGATTATCAAAGAAGGAAGATATGTACCAAAGCATGACTCCAGAAGAAAGAGATAGTTTTGAAGAACTCCCACGAGCTCGAGAACGCCTCCACAGACCAACTAGTCCATGTCGTTGGTCAACCCCCATAGGCTAAGTACAAGTAAATCCCATAAACATGAGCCACCAAGAGAGATCCAACATGATGCATAGGCCCACCACGCCAAAGCCGAAGAGGTATAGGCATAGCCAACTCCTGATCGTGTAAGGATCCGGGTCTTCACTGTACACATATTGTCCGCTTTGGACACTAAGTCCTTACGGTTTTGTTTTTTTTCAGGGTAGTATCGCAG
Organism: Eucalyptus erythrocorys; assembly: GCA_014182555.1. Classification (NCBI taxonomy): domain Eukaryota; kingdom Viridiplantae; phylum Streptophyta; class Magnoliopsida; order Myrtales; family Myrtaceae; genus Eucalyptus; species Eucalyptus erythrocorys. The sequence continues at coordinate 57,741,998 of CM024602.1, forward strand.
CCCATACTACCCCAAGAAAACGCGTATTGTAGGGGCAGAGGCGCGGACGCACCGTCATCCCTCTCCCAAGCCAATATATGGTCCTCTATGGGTACATACGCCTCCATCAGAGTCACGCAGCCTCCCTCAAGGTTTTGTTTTCCTCCGCTCGCAGGTTCAGCATGCGTATGTACAGTTAGAAGGACTCAAGCTTTATAAGCTAGCTCAGGACTCTCCCTTTAAGCGATGTGGGATAGGAGACATGTCTTTAGCCTCACTCACGTACTGCCGAGGCGATCTTAGTCCGTCCCTCCGTACTACCCTAGGTCTGGGTCATTACATTCTCCACCCCTTAAGGCACAACGCCCTCGTTGTGGCCCCACATGTTGCGGGAGTTGGCTCTGATACCACTTGTTAGGACCCGGGTCTCCACTGTACATATATTGTCCGCTTTACATACTAAGTCCTCATGGTTTTGTTCTTCTTAGGGCAACTCATATTACCCCAAGAAAATGTGTATTGCAGGGGTAGAGGCGCGGGTGGACGCACCGCCATCTTTCTCTCAAACCAATATATTGTCCTCTATGGGTACATACGCCTCCATCAGAGTCGTGCAGCCTCCCTCAAGGTTTTGTTTTCCTCCGCCCGCAGGCTTAGAACGCGTATGTACAATTAGAGGGACCCAAGCCTTATAAGCTAGCCCAAGACTTCCCCCTAAGCGATGTGGGATAGGAACATGCCCTTAGCCTTGCCCACGTACTACCGAGGCGATCTTAGTCTGTTTCTCCGTACTGCCTTGGGTCTGGATCGTTACATTCTCTACTCTTTAAGGCATAGTGCCCTTGCTATGGCCCCACATGCTATGCGAGTCGGCTTTGATACCACCTGTAAGGACCCGGGTCTCCATTGTACACATATTGTCCGCTTTGGACACTAGATTCTCATTGTTTTGTTCTTCTCGGGGTAGCCCATACTACTCCAAAAAAACGCGTATTGCCGGGGCAGAGGTGCAGGCGGACGCACCACCATCCCTCTCCTAAGCCAATATATTGTCCTCTATGGGTACATACGCCTCCATCAGAGTCGCGCAGCCTCCCTCAAGGTTTTGTTTCCCTTCGCTCGCAGGCTTAGAACACGTATGTACAGTTAGAGGACCAAAGCCTTATAAGCTAGCCCAAGACTCCCCCCTAAGCGATGTGGGACAGGAGACATGCTCTTAGCCTCGCCCACGTACTACTTAGGCGATCTTAGTTAATTCCTCCGTATTGCCCCGGGTCTGGGTCGTTACATCTCCATCTTTTAAGGCACAGCGCCCTCGCTGTGGCCCCACATGCTGTGCGAGTCGGCTCTGATACCACTTGTAGGGACCCGAGTTTCCACTGTACACATATTGTCCACTTTGGACACTAAGTCCTCACTGTTTTGTTCTTCTCAGGGTAGCCCATACTACCCCAAGAAAACGCGTATCGTAGGGGCAGAGGCATGGGCGGACGCATCGCTACCCCTCTCCCAAGCCAATATATTGTCCTCTATGGGTACATATGCCTCCATCAGAGTCGCGCAGCCTCCCTCAAAGTTTTGTTTTCCTTCGCTTGTAGTCTCAGAACACGTATGTATAGTTAGAGGGACCAAAGTCTTATAAACTAGCTCAGGACTCCCCCTAAGCGATGTGGGACAGGAGACATGCCATTAACCTTGCCCGTGCACTGTCGAGGCAATTTTCGTCCTTCCCCTTGTACTGTCCCGGGTCTGGCTCGTTACAAACTGCATTCACAATGAGGCCCGCCAGTGAGACCCAAGCTGTGACCGCGATTTTTAGCTGGCTTTGTAAGAAATCGTCCAGCGGGAGCGCGAGGGCAAAGTTGAAGCAAAAAGGGATGAATCATGGGGCCAACAAGCCTGACATCTCGGTGACCTCGTCGGCTTGGCCTAGGATCTTTAGGAGCGGTGTGGTGAAAATGTAGACGGGCGGCAGCAAGAAGCAACACAGGAAGATCATGATCCATGACCTCTGCATGTAGATGCTGAGCTTGTGGTATCTCTTCGCGCCGAAGGCGTGACTGCAGAGTGTCTTTAGCTTGCCCACCATGCCTAGCTAATTAATCTTCACCATGCCCACTGATGAAGTCCGTTAACAAGGTTACAGCAAAAACATTGCCACTAATAGGGGTGATCGCAGTTCCCAATTCCAAAGGGACCGGTTCCGGTTCCCGGTTCCCTTTTTCTGGGAACCGGCAGTTCCTGGTTCCGGCGTCAGAACCAACACTGGAACCGGAATTGGGAACCGGAATCGGTCAGGTTAGGGCTAAAAGAAAGCCCCTATTTGATTTTCATGACACTTTTAGTCTTAGAAACTCGTGTCCTCTCTTCACCATATGCTACTTGTGTTCTCTCTTTGCCCTCTGCTGAGTCTGCTCGACGCCAGCTGAGATTCCCTCGGCGCATCCCTGCTCCGCACTTCTGCCGGCCGCCACGTCTCTGAGTGATCCTTGCTTGCTCGCACTGACACCAGAAGCCCTCTACAGCAGATCCCAAGCCCCGCCGCGCCTCGCCTACAGCCCGCACCGACTTGCGATGACCCGACGTCGCTCCTGCTCCGTCCGCTGCTGCTGCTCAACGCCGTTGCTCACCCTTGTTGCTGTGATCTCGTGATGCTGCTGCTTTTCCTTCGCCGTGCCCCGAAGGCCACGTCGCAGTTGCTCTACCTTCGCTGTGCCCCGAAGCCCGCGCACCGCTACTCTGCCTTCGCCGTGCCCCGAAGCCCGCGACCTGCAGCGCCCTCGCCCAGCTTCGAGCTTTGGTTATAATCTTCATTATAATTTCTTGTCTCTGCAGAATTTGGGGAAACTCAACACTACTAGTGGAAGGCTTGGTTATTGTTCTCAACTTATCCCATGAGCGAGGGAGACAGTTCTTTGTTGATTGGCAATAAGTAATATAAGATCCGCGATATGTTGATAGTCAAGTTAGTTTAATGCATCAGGAAAAGATCTTAGGCTGTGATATATGATGAAATCTCTCCTTTTAGTCTTCAAAAACCTGAGAAGCCAACCAGCACCGAGGCTAGATCTGTGTGTGTAGTGAAAGTGATATATATGTTCAATTTGTTAGATGCACATTCGTGTTGGCTGGTCTGCTTTGTCAATCTTTGGATGTTCAACATTTAAGCATCTTATTAAACCTGCACTTTTCCCATTTATGCTAGAAACCAGACGTTTAGAGATTAAATTTTGTCTGCCACCCTAAATTGCCAAGTGATTTATCTTCATCTAGGACTATGCTCCGCTTTACAGAATATGATACTATAATTACCTATTCAACATATATATCCAAGTACTGCAATAGGCTTATGAAAAGTTACAGAAGTAAATTAACTAAGAAAGGTGTAAGACCAGCTTTTGAAGATGCTAATATGAACTTCAAGATCTTAACTGGATTGGTCACTGAGGGATGGAATTACTATTGACGTGTTATTCACGTCAAGCTATATATGATGGAGATTGAGCTATGGTACTTAGGAAGTGTTTTTTCATGAGATTTTGATTTTTCTCAACAGTTAAAATATTGGTTGGGATTGGGCAGACAGGTGAAAATTAAATAAAGGATGAAGAAGGTCAAGTTTCTAAGAAACTTTTTGAATTTGTAATACAGAGTAACCTCTGAGCCAGGTTTACTGATTTTCTTTGGACAAGTTACCAGATGCACAAGTTTATCGACTTTTTCTATCCTATGAAGTAATATATCTTTCTACAGGTGAAATGTTCACTCATGTGGTGGGGAGCCCTTATTGTGTGGCTCCGGAAGTATTGCGGAAGCATTATGGCCCAGAATGTGATGTTTGGAGTGCGGGGTGATCATCTATATATTACTAAGTGGTGTTCCCCGCTTTTGGGATGGTGTGCATCTCTTATCTATCTTCCAATGCTTTCTACTTTGTTCCCTTAAATGATATGCATATGTAGACCCTTAAAACTAAGACTTTGAAATTATGTGTTGCCTTCTTGTTCAGAAACGGAGCAAGGGATATTTGAGCAGGTTTTAAAAGAACTTGACTTCATATTTTGAACCATGGCCCAACATATCTGAGAGCGAGCTGGTGCAGCGAATGCTCATAAGGGACCCAAAAAAGAGGCTTACAGCCCATGAAGTTCTTTGTAAATAACAATTCTTATTACTTTTGATATTTTGGAAATTACACCTATGTATTTCGCCTCTCTTAGTTCTTTCAAAGCCACAATTTGTTGCACCCCTGCTGTTGTCACCTGTTGCTGTTTGTTGTAAAGAAGTATCATGATGCATGTCCATAGCATCAATAAGAGTGTAAAAGCACAATGTGGCAGCATAGGAAATTCTCAGAAGGTGCAAAGCATTTGCCTCACCCTTCCTATTTGAAATTTTCTAAGTTACTTCTAGCTTCTTTACATTTGGGACTTCGTGGGACTGCTTCCTATTTGCCAATTCTCTTGGTCCTTATCACTGGAAATACTAGAGCTTCACTGTCCTGACTTCAGACAGACTCAATTGAGAGTCTTGTTGCGTCCTTCCATGATTCTCACAACAAATACATAAACAAACATGCTTTTGCCTTGTGCAGGTCATGCTTGGGTTCAGGTTGATGGCGTTTCTCCTGACAAACCCCTCGATTCTGCAGTTTTGACTCGTTTGAAATAGTTCTCTACCATGGACAAGCTCAAGAAGATAGCAATCAGAGTACGCAATTTTAGTCCAATTCTGACAGAAATAAGGCTTTATGTTAGAAACTGATCGTTAGTCTACAGTTTTATGTATCATACACAATGTCTCTCTATACTGTCACCACTTGAAATTATTAAAAAGTAGACTTCTCTGAATTACTTGGAATTTTTACACCGGAAAAACTTGCATCTGTAATGCATTTCTCTTTGGCTTTTCACATTTTCCAGAGTGTTCCACTGATGAATGCATCTTATACAGGTCATGGCTGAGATCCTTTCAGAAGAAGAAATTGCCGGTCTGAAAGAAATGTTCAAGATGATTGACACAGATAATAGACACAGATAATAGTGGGAACATAACTGTGGAGGAACTCAAGGTTGGTTTGGAAAAAGTTGGCGCAAATTTGAAGGATTCAAAAATTCATGGTCTAATGCAAGCAGTAAGTTCTAGTCCAGACTCAACATGGAGGCTATGTTTCATATTTTTAATCTATTTTATCATGTAGAGAAACATCAGTTCAAAATCTACAGCCTCTATCATGAAACTGATCCCCTTTTGGTACTTGTGAAATATGGGAGATTGAAGCTATTTTCCCAGACATCTCTCTTTGGTGACTTCAAATAAATCCGTCTTCTCCTCATGAACTTAGGTGGACACAAACAAGAAAAAAAAAAGAAAAAAGAACCTGTTGGAACCTATAACCGACCTTGGAACCTGTGACAGGATAGGTTCCAGGTTCTTGGTTTTGACGGGTAGGTTCCAAGTTCCAGAAAATGAGGAACCTGTACCTGAGGATAGGTTCTAGGTTTTAAGCGGAACCTGTAAGAATCGGGAACTGCTCACCCCTAGCCACTGAGACAAAGCTATTCTCGTCAAGAAAGACAAGCATGCAAATTAAAGAGTTCTGATGGCTTTTTATTGTTAAAGAAAATAACCGTTGAGGCAGTTATTTTGAGCGTTGCTTCTTTACAAGAGAGAAGAACATGTTGTTTCTCTAAGTGTGGAAATATATAATTGTGTATTCTAAAAAGAAAAGAAGAAGAACGAAAAGGCCCTCTTCCCATGATGTTTCCACTCAATCTCTCTCACAATGTTGCATTAGGTGCATTTAATCCGTGGAAAACAAGGTACGTTTCGTTACGTGATGTACTTTGTGATTAGTGATACAAGGTATTTCTAGGCCCGTTTTCATAAGCGTTTTATGTTACTTGTTATGTTACTTGATAGTTCGAGTTTAGAAATTTGGAATTAGTTTTCTTTATTGGTACCAAAGCATGTGCTCTTGTTTCCTGATTGTTTAAAATATTTAATAAACAAATTGTTGATTGGAAATCGCGAAATGGCGCTGACGAACTCTTGGATACAAAAACCTAACACTTGACCGTGTTGTTTAGGGTTGTTTCTAGATGTTTCGTGCATTAAAAATCGTTTTTGGAAATGTAGGGTTGTAGTTCTCATTGAGATGAGAAAAACAAGTGGCAGCACATTGCCGAAAGAGGCCTGACGTGCCTCCACTCGCGGTCGGAAGGGACGGTGGTTGTCGGCGCATGCACGGCACATGTGAGAGACTCTCCAAGCGGGTACTTGGCATGTGCGTGCGGTAACCACACACGCACCTGCTTTGCCCCCTACTTTCCGAAAATTTGTGGTTTGCCCCTCCGCCAACTTGACCCGACTGACTCATTGACCCAACCCAGTCATCCGTTAATCGTTGATTGACATTGACCATCGACCATTGACTAGTATTGATTGACGTTGACCATTAAGCATAACTTGGCGTAGAATGAATGCGCCATGAATGAGTTATAAGGGATCTATGAGGGTCTTTTTATGATTGCCCAATGTGACATTAGAACTTTTAGAGGAATTTTTTAAGAAATTTGAAAATTTTTTCCATGTTTATGAGATAATTGAATATTGTTAAATTTCTTTATTTATTATTTTTCTTAAGTTGGTTTTAGATATCTTAGGTGTAAATATTTCTTTCCATGTTGATCTTGATATCTTTCTACTGGACATGTTATTTTGTATAAAATGGCATGTTTAGTTAGTGAAAGTTCAATATTATTTGCTGTTGTAATTTTTTTTTTAAATTTACAATTATTTATGGGAAGTTCAAGAAAGTTTTAGTGACTTTAGAAAACTTATTTTACATAAATGATTATATTAATGATAATTTCAAGTTAGGAATTTTAAATGATAATTGGAAACAAAGTGACATTTCAACTTTAAAGTCTTATTTGATCTTATTCATTAATTCGTTTAGTTTATGCAAAATAGATGCATAAATGTTAGGTATTGATAATTCGTGCAAATGTGTCTTGAAAGATTAGATACAATGGCTTCAGCTTCTAAGAATATAGTGACTAAATTGAAAAAAATGAGAGAAATTGAATGAGGAGAATAATGAGATATGGACTATGAAAATTCAATATATGCTAGAAGAGCAAGAAGCGCTAGAAACTTTTAACCAAGTTATGAAAGAACTTGAAGATGGAAATACTGCACAACATAAGAGAGATAATAATGCATTTGCTGCTTGGAATAAGAACTCAATTGCTCGTATCACATTGCTGAGTGGCATGATGTTATGCGATGGTTACTCAGATTTTTGAACTGTCTTGGTCGACTGAAACCTCTTCTCTTTCCACTACCATCAATACGACTATCTTGGGAATTTGTGAGCTTACACCACTTAGGCTGAGGCGCTCTTGTGTGCCGTACTTCAGAGTGATGGGTTTGTTCTACACGGAGGAATTCTACAATTGACAGTTGATCATGTTATTTGTGCGGGCAACAAGGGCACCTATCACACAATTGTTCCATGCGAAGGAATGCCCCTTAGTTGGTAAGCCTTAAGAGAACCAACAAAGATAGAGGATAAGTAGGAAAAAGAGCAAAACATTGTGAGAAGATATTAGCAAATTTGCAAACATTGTTAGTAGCAAATGTTATGAGTATATAGGCAATTTGCAAACATCATCAGTAGCAAATGTTATGAGTATATAATATTTCACATCAAGTAAATCTATCCCTTTTTTGTCATCAAGCAAAAAGATAAAAAGATTAGCTTCATTCATGGCAAATGAAGTCGATACAAGAGAGTGGACCTAAGTAGCGAACAATTAGGATTGAAACAACAAGAGCAAAACACGAGCAGATAAAGTTTTGAGCATGTTTAGGTGCGAGGGCATTTGCGTTATTGTGATGAGTGGGTAGTTCGAGCTCGGCGATCTCTAGGTTTGGGCATACTGGGTTGTAGCAATGCAAGCTAAGGAGAGTACTGTGACATCCTGAATTTCAACCCATTTCAATAAAATGAAATGAGCTTTTCACCGACGCGCCTATGGTCATTTTTCTCTTAGTTGATCACTCACGAGTTAGCTAACTTATTATGTGAAGCAATTAAGGGATTTTATCCGGTAGGTTAGATTGGTATAAAATCGCGTCTGGTTGATTTTAACCATGAAATTGAACTTGGTTTTGGGAATCCAAATTTCGAGCGTCTCACGATTCATTTTCATGATATCGTCTCATCTTTTGAAGAAATTCCATCGAGCTAGGAATTTTTGCGGAAAATTGGGACTTGGCAAATTAAATTCAAGAAATTCGGATGGGCACTTTGGTGTGGATTTTTAGCCTTCAAAATGGATTGTTTGGTGAAAGAAATGCATGGAATTCGTATAGGCTGAGTGGGTGTGGTTTTTGACCACCAAATTGAATTGTTTTTGTGAAGAATTGAGAGAAAATAAATAGGAAATTCGTAGGGCTGCTGCATGGACCTTTCTTGGCCTTCAATTTGGCTTGTTGGTGAAGTTTTAGGAGTGAAAATGACTTGTGGCTGTAGCTTGGACTTTAAGGGCTTGTCAATCATCATTTTGATATTTAGAAAGTCTTAAGATTGGCTCAAACCTTGACCTTGTCCCCTCTTGTCCCCTTGTCCCCCTCTCTCTTTTCTCTTTCCCTTTTACCCCCATGTTTGTGCGACCAACTTCAGCAGAAGGGAAGCCAACCTTTTCTTCTTCCTTTCTTCCTCTTCATCTCTTCCTCCATTGTTGTTTCTGCATCTCTAAACCTCCACCAGCCTTTACACCACCCAAACCAGCCACTAGAGTAGCCATCGAGCCCGGACCAGCCTTGACTCCAGCTGCCCGCGAGCCCACGTCTGCCTCTGGCTGTTCCCGAGTTCAACCAGCTCCTTTGCCGATCCACTAGCAGCTCCGCTTTTTCATCTAGCCGTCGTCCCACTGAGCCAAGACAGCCAAGCCGCGCCAACAGCCACTCGACTAGCAGCTCAAGTAGAAGCAGAATAGAGTAGAAGCGGAACCGAGTATAACCAAAAACTCTAGCTCGAGCAGTGGGTTTGTTGGCTGTTTTCAACCTCTTCTAGGCCTCCCTTGGGGCTGCTGTAGTCACGGGATCTCACTGCCGTCATGCCGTCGTCACCATGAACCTGTTTGCTCGCTAATATGGTGATTTAACTCCCTAATCCTTGATGAGGTTGTTAATTGCACTTAGGAGGTTAGTTTAGTGGTAATTAGCTTGATTAGATTAGTACTAAGTGAGATTAGTCTTAAGATTGATTAGTTCTAATATAATATAGTTAGATTAGCCTTAATATGGATTAGTGTTATTCTAATTGATGAGATTAATACTAATGAAGGTAGTTTAACCTAATTTGGTGAATTTCTCTCGGATTAGTTCACTGGACCCTCGCCATTTGCCATTTTTGTGGACCGAAATGTGTTAAGATTTTGAGGTTGATTCATTCTTGAGAAATGTTTTAGACATCCTTATCTATGACATATATTTTACTCAAGATTTTTAGAGATTTAAAAGAATGAGATTTCAGCTTCGTCATTTGTAAACAGTATCTTTGATTGTGCTGGAATCTGTGACCTTTTGGGATTCAAGGGATTTTTATCAACTCTTATGATTCGAATTTCGAAATGGTTTCTTCACAAAAGTTGTTTTTCACATATTGTAGTTTAATATAATCAAATTTCAAATCAAACGGACAAGTTTTGGGTCTCGAACCAAACTAGTTTTGGAAAACGTGATTTCTGGAAATGGACCCAATTTTTGGTACTGGATTGAGCGATTTACTAGGCCAAATCTAGAAAGATTCGGGTTAAGGTGTCTTCATGAAAAATGTTCATTTGTGTCCTTTACAACATATTCAAATTTGAGAATTTTTTGAACTCGTTTGAATACGTTTCTTGATTTAAACTCGGAGACGCGCGAGTGGACCATTTCTGCCGGTTAGGGACGGTTATGATTTTGTGGTGTTCTTGATGCAATGCTTGCTGCTTTATGAATATTTGGCGATGTGGTTAGCTTGTGACATATTTGGGATTTATGCGTAATGATATGTGAATAATTGTGCTTGGGTAATGGTTTGTTGTCATGGCAAGACGACTATTGAAAGATGAGGTGATGTGTTAAGGCAATCACATGTGTTGTGAGCAGGTAAAGGACTAAGTGCTACATGGTGAACTGAGTCACATGGGAGCCACCTCTAGAATCTTGTACCGTTGCTTATTGTAGTCAAGAGCTAAGTGTTACATGGTGAACTGAGTCACGTGAGAGCCACTTCTAGAACTTTGCACTGTTGTCTTGCATAGTTGAGGGCTAAGTGCTGCACAATAGCATAACTTCGTAGGAGTCACCTCTAGAACCTTATACTGTTGCTATATGTGGAAAATGATTAAGTGTTACATGATAAAGAAACTTCGTGTGAGTCACCTCTAGAACCTTGAGCTATTGCTTATTGTGGTCAGGAACTAAGTGCTACACGGTAGCGTAAAGTCATGGGAGCCATCTCTAGAACCTTGTACTATTGTTGATTGTGGTCAGGGACTAAGTGCCACATGATAATGGAATTTCGTGGGGATCACCTTTAGAATCTTGAGTTTGAGTATTGAGTTGGAATGTGGAGTTTGGATATTAGAGTGAATATCGAGTGTGGATTGAACCACCGATATGAGTTATCCAAGTCTGATTATGGGACGAAATTGTGTGGCATAAAATGGGACGTGTCATAACGATTTGGCCCTATAATTGGGACTTCTGTGAATATTCGATGAGTGTTATGAAGTGTTCCAATTGCTGATTATGTTGCATTTATGAGTGCATATGAGATGTACTAATGTGCAGGACGTGCCCAAGCGAGGTAAGTTCTAGATGGTGCATGTTTAGGACCCCTTTGAGTGAATTCTCGCCCTAGTCGGGGCTTAGGGTTTAACTCGCTGAGATTTTTTATCTCACCCCATTGTGGGTTACCATTTTTGGGGCTGTGGCATGGAGGATCCAGAGCCCGAGGCTGAAGGGTCCAGAGTGTAGATGGCTTAGTGGTTTCTTTTTGAGTCAGACCTTTGTATATGAACCTGTAGGTTTAACTCGGTCTGTTTATAAAGTGTGTTTTGAGAAAAATTGGTTGTCTTAATTTTACCATCCCATGTTTAATTGTTGTCTGGGGTTTGTTTAATTTCCCTTCCGCATGTGCATAATATAAAAGGGTCGGTGACACATGCTGAGACGTCGCAATTTAGTTGACCGTTGAGGGATATGTGGGTGTCCGGGGTTCGGGGCGTGACAAGTACGCTCAATTTTCACCATGTATCAAGTCAAAGACAGCAAATTGGTCTTAATTTCCTTAACATCTGCTTAAAGTTAATTAAGGTTGGCGGGAGAGGCAACTACAGCCATAGCAAGTGAAAGTGATTTTTCTAGTTTAGGTGGACGAGAGGCCTTGGGTGGTGCCAGCATCTTAGCATGCTTCGTCTTTTTTGATTCGGTCAGTTTAGTGATTCTTTCTTGGAGCTTTGCCACAGTTCTATCATGATCTTCATGACCAGTGGGAACGATTTCTCCTTAATGATTGAGGTATTCTTCTGGTATCATTCTGAGCGTCATTTTGTCCAAAGTTTTCTCCTCGATCTCCACATTTGGCATGACAAGTGTGTTAGGGCTAAAAATACAACCTAGAGGGGGGGTGAATAAGCTGTTTTCAAACTTCAATGGTTTTTTTGTAGAACTTAGCTAATTGCTAAGTAAAGATCACCTTAGTCTAATGTTTACATAAACACTCACTAGTTGTGTGCCAATGTATATAAGGAGATGAAAAATAGTGGGACATAGAGAGTTATTGTGGTTTGACTTTTTCCTTAAGCCTACGTCCACTCTTTAGACTAATAGCCTCAAGATGGGCTATATTCCACTAACAATTTCCTTGGAAAGTTTCAAACAGCTAGCATTGATCCTTTATACAATAGATCCCACTATTTGAACTCAGTTGCTACACTTACACATGTATACTTAATCCTTAGGACAATTGTTGGACAGCATGAATATCAAAATAGTAAGAGTTTTTAGTTAAGAACAACTGTACATAACCTACTTGATCTTTTATGTGTCACACCCTCCTTTGGTTCCTCAAGGTCTTCTCTTTTATACTCTTCCTCAATCTATTCGCTGAGGATGGTTTATAGAAGTAGGTGACCCTTGGAGAATTTTTGGTTGAGCTGCTATCCAGGAAGGTACTCAGTTGCTACACTTACACATGTATACTTAATCCTTAGCACAATTGTTGGACAGCATGAATATCAAAATAGTAAGACAGAGTTTTTAGTTAAGAACAATTGTACATAACCTACTTGATCTTTTATGTGTCACACCCTCCTTTGGTTCCTCAAGGTCTTCTCTTTTATACTCTTTCTCAATCTATTCGTTGAGGATGGTTTATAGAAGTAGGTGACCCTTGGAGAATTTTTAGTTGAGCTGCTATCCAGAAAGGTATTGCTCATATAGCTTCTTTCTTGGGACTTCTACAGGCTAACCAAAAATAGTAACTACTGCTGTCTTCTCACTACAGTTTCTAATTGACCTATTAGACAACCTAGCCACTCTGCTACATACTTTATTCTGATTTTGTTGCTGTGCAAATCCATATATTTCAACGGCTCTTTAGCTGACCAAATGAATATCATCTTATCTACTTGGTTGTTACATTACCATCAACTTGACTTTAGCTTCGACATAAACATCATCGATAGCTAATCTTTTTGGTTGACTGGTGCTGTTTGTCATAATAGGACATTTGCGAACTTCTTTCTAGTGGATCAAACCATGGATATTGCATAGTCCTTTGGTCCAAACATCTGCATATAATATAGTAACTAATATATTAAGGATAGTTTGGGCATCATCAAAATCACTTGAAGATGTTTTCTCCAACAATCTTCCCATTTTTAATGATGACAAAACAATCCCGCGGATGTGAAAGAATGATAAAGATTGTTTGAAGTAATTTGCGGAATTTAAAATATGATATCCTTAGGATGTTTTGCTATAATGCTTTGGAGATATGAATTTAGATGATCTTTAATAAAATAAGGCATGATTGCACAAAAGATCTTCTACCCATAGTGTGTCGTCATCCATTTTGGGGTTCATAATATAGCAGCTGGTTGCTCCCCTTGTCTTGATGATGCACTTGTATGCTCTTCCCGTCTTGATGAATAGTTCGATTTTAAAAGACAGTAATTTGTGTGCAAACATTATGATAAAATACTTAGCAAATTATCAGTACTAGATGCTATGAGTATATTCACAATTCTCAAACATTGTTAGTAGCAATTGTTCTGAGTTATGAGCAAATGTTTATGAGCATATTCACATGTTAATGGAAAATATCCAAAAACTCAAGTGCAAGGCCCTAGCAGCCCTCAACCTCATCCAGCAGCCCTTTTCTCTCCAAATCTTCCCCAACAAGCCAAGCTTTGGGGTCCAAAATGTTGCAGCCCCTATGGCCTACGAATTTCATGTGTCTCCTTCCCAATTTCAACTTAATTTCACACTAATTGACCTCAAATTGATGGCCAAATTACCAAGGAGGAAGCCTACACCACTTTCCATAATTTTCTTCATCAAATGATCCAACTTGAAGGCCAAAAATGCGCCTAATTTGGCCCCTCTGAATTTCTTGAACCAATTTCGTCGAATTCCGATTTTTTGCCAAAAATCCCGGGTTTGCCAAAAATTCTTCGAAGAATGAGTCGACATTCCTTAAATAAATCATGTCACGTTACAACTTTCAATTTCTAAAACTGAGTTCAATTTCGTGATTAATTTCAACCGGATGCAATTTTAGCATAATCTAACCTACCAGGTAGCTTTTAGGAATTTTTAGTGCATTTGACTCATGGTTGATTATTTTCAATCCACATTGTGCATCTTCAATACATTGACGACTCTTAGCCGTTATAAAAATCTCAAGGTTTCAAATATGGACACATGGTATAAAAACGACAGAAAAATCGGTGTAGTGCTGTTCGACATGATTTTTGCAATCAGGTGGAATCACCCACTATTTAATTACATGCCTTTGTTGAATTGACCTATTTCTGGTTTCTAATCGATTTTAATGGTGTCATATTGACCCTTGTAGATTAGCATGGTCGAGCAGTTGATTTTTGGTTGAATTCTCAAGTCGTTCGCGTTTAGATTCTTTAATGGCTTCACCTGATAGATTAGTTGTCTCGTGAGTGATCAGCTTAGAGAAAAAGACTACAGGCGCGTCGATGAAAAGCTCATTTCATTTAATTGAAAGTAGGGTCGAAAATAAGGATGTTTCAGTCTTATTTTTCAAAAAAATTGGCACTTTAGTGTCACTTTCCTAGCTTTTGACACTTAAGTATCACATTCCTGATTTTTGACACTTAAGTGTCTCATTGTGCCAAGTTTTGGCACTTGGGGTGTTCTTTTTCCCTAAATCTTCACAAAACACTTTGAAATTTTAATATGTTATAAGAATGGATGTCCTCTAAAACTTTTATGAAGGAAGCATGTCCAAATTTAAGAGTAAAAATTTTATAAAAATTCGAGAAGACAACCTGGTCACCGTTTCTATTACCACGAGTTGATTCTAGACAGTAAATGATTGGGCCTTTGTCCTAGCCATTTTACTTCAGAAAAATATGAAATTTAAATATATTGTAGGCCAAGATGTTTTGAATGACTTACATGAGGGAAGTTTTACAAGATTCAAGCCACCAAAAGCTCTAAAAAATTGGAAAGTAGCAAAGGTCCAAGTAGTTTTGAGAAAATATTGGAAATCAAAGTCAAAACCTAGGAGCCCAAAGGTGGAAAATCTATGGAGGAGAGGTGGCGCACTACAAGATTACTTGCCATCATTTCTTTAGGTCATGTGTCACCCTCCCTTCATTAATTACTTGGGATACATAAGCCTCCACACTCATTATCCTCATTTAATTGCGTTCACACTTGTTCACACTCATTCACACTTATTTTCTAGGAAGATTTGGCTAATCCAAGGCTCAGGCGTCTCATTTATTAATGGTTCCAAGTCCAAGTCTAAACTTATCTTCTAAGGCAAGTGTCCATGCTTAGTCCACACTTCTTAAATTACTACATGATGAAGGCATTAAATGCAACTTGGAAAATATCTAGGTTAGAAGGCCATCTCATTGGGCGGGAGTTAATCGAGTCTAACCATGATTGACTACCTTATTTGGCCCGAGGTTTGTGCCTAAGCCATGTTCGTATGGAGCCACATACAATCGGGCTTGATCAGCTAAACCAAGTTCAAGCTCCCCTTTATCGAGAAGTGGGGCTTGTGATTGGGTCCTAGGGCCAGGCCTTGGTCCAATTTGTCGATCCTCTGACTGGTTGTTGGGCCAGTCGATGGGCTAGTTTCTTTTGGCTAGGCTTGTGGCCAATCCTTGGACTAGTCGATCGGTTCTATGGCCAATCCTGTGGCCGGTTCAAGGTCCTACATACAAGTCATGTTCAATTTGAAAGTGAATCTTGTTGAGTACATTCAATCCATGGTCGATTATTAGTTATCATGTAATCGTATGGGATCAACTGATTTGTTTTGGTTCACGATCGTCTTGGATCGACTCATGGTTGTCCATGGCTCGTATAATGACTGGACCGAATCACTTGCGATCGATGCATCAATCGGGAGGAATCGAGCCATGACCATCCGTCAATCCATGATGATACATGATCATCCCATGACCAATCCTTATGGTCGAATAATCATTCCATGGTCGAATACTTTATAATTGGACCTTGGGTTACTGATCACTGAATGATCACTTAAGTCATGATCGGTCTACGGGCCGACTCATAGCCAAGTATCGCCATTAGCGTACCGGGCTTTTGGCTTACTGGTCGGGCCAAATAAGGGTTAAAATCGAGGATGTTACACCGACGCACTTTATTTTATCATGCACCAACCTAATAAGGGGGAAAGAGCGGTTTTAGAAAAAGTGAGTCCAATTTGTGTGCGCAAAGGTGGTCGTTATTCTACTTTTTATTTCATCCATTCAAGTGCAAGTCAAGTCTCCTCCATTATTTATAAGCAAGACATCTTGGCAAGTCTCCATACATATGTTGTTCTTCTTGGTTGTCGTTTGTCATACGTTGTGCAAGTCGCATTGCCACCAGCAGAGAAGGGAAAAATTTACCAAATTAATTATGAACCTATTGTATGGGTGCCAACTCAGTCATAAATTTTTCAACTTTATCAATCAAGTCATAATCCTTTAAGCAAATTTCAATGCAAGTCATTCCGGACAATTTGTATAGATTTTTCCATGGAAAAAGTATTATTCGACACATTTTATTTTGTTGTACGACAACGTAATAAGAGGCAGAAAAAACGGCTTTGGAAAAAGTGAGTCCAATTTGTACGCACAACGGTGGTTGTTGTTCTACTTTTTGCTTTGTCAATCCAACTGCAATTCAAGTCTCCTCCACTATTTATAAGCAAGACATCTTGACAAGTCTCCATGCATACAATAATCTTCTTAATTGTTGTAGGTCATACGTTGTGCAAGTCCCATTGCCATTAGTAGAGAAGGGAAAAATTTACCAAATTAATTATGAACCTCTTGCATGGATGCCAACTAAGTAGCATTGGCACCAACACGTGACACGATACGACATGTTACGCCAACATGTCATTTCTTAAAAAATAGAGAATTCCGATACATTAGGACACATTGTATATTAAATATATATTTTTACATATTTATCATTTTTATCATTATTTTAATCAAATTAATTTGATTCAAATTCACAAATAAATAAATAATGAAAAAGTCTAGAATGAATTTACACTAAAAATATCAATCCACCATTTATTAATATAATTTAGTGTTTCAATTTGACAAATTCAATTCAATCCAATAATCCATAAAGCTTGGAGGGGAAAAAGGGCAATTTACATTCTGGACCAACATGTCATATTTGTTGAAAGAGAAGGGAAAAAAAATCTTGGGGTGAATTGTGTATCATGAGAAGTGAAAGTAAGAGGAGAAGAAAAAACTAGACTTTTCTTTTTTCTCCATTTATTGTTTTTTAATTTTTTCACATATATACATTTTGACCTCACATTCATTGAAAGTTTTTAAAATTGACCTTGCGTGTCGAAATCACACGTGGAAACTCGCATATTGGAATTCCAATTCGAGTGTCGAAAGTGACGGGAAAGTTGACCAAGTGTTGGATTTTCCAACATATGTTGACCGAGTGTCGGAGAGTATTTTGAGAGTGTCAAACACGTGTTGGAGTGTCGGACATGACACGGAGGCTCTTGGAGAGTGTTGATGCTTCCTAGGATGCCAACCTCAGTCATAAATTTTCCAACTTATCAATCAAGTTATAATCCTCTACGCGAAATTTCAATGTAAGTCATTCAGGATAATAGGTGCAGATTTCCATGGCCAACGTATTATCCAACACACTTTATTTTATCTTACAACAACCTAATAAAGGGAAAAAATGCAGCTTTAGAAAAAGTGAGCCCAAGTTGTATGCACAAATGTGGTTGTTTTACTTTTTGTTTCGTCCATCCAAGTGAAAGTCAAGTCTCCTCCATCATTTATAAGTAAAACATCTTGTCAAGTCTCCATGCATAAATTGTTCTTCTTGGTTGTTGTACGTCGTATGTTATGCAAGTCGCATTGCCATTAGCAAAGAAGGGAACAAACCTATTGAATAGATGCCAACTCAATCATAACTTTTCCAACTTTATCAATCAAGTCAAAATCCTCTACGTGAAATTTCAATGGGAGCCATTCCGAATAATTTGTGCGCATTTTTCCATTGTTATTCAACACACTTTATTTTAGCATACAACAACCTAATAAGGGGGAAAAGTGGATTTAGAAAAAGCAAATACAATTTGTATGCACAAGGGTGGTTGCTGTTCTACTTTTTGTTTCCTCCATCCAAGTGCAAGTCAACTCTCCTCCATTACTTATAAACAAAACATCATGGCAAGTCTCCATGCATATGATGTTCTTCTTGGTTGTATGTTGTGCAAGTCAAGTTGCCATAAGTAGAGAAGGAAAAAATTTACCAAATTGATTATGAACCTATTGTATGGATGCCAACTTAGTCATAAATTTTCCGACTTTATCAATTGAGTCATAGTCCTCTACGCAAAATTTCAATGTAAATCATTCCGGATAATTTGCGCAAATTTTTCCATGGTCAAAGTATCATCCGACACACTTTATTTTTATCATACGTCAACCTAATAAGGGGGAAATAGCAGCTCTAGAAAAGCCGAGCCCAATTTGTATGCACAAAGGTGGTTGTTGTTCTACTTTTTTTTTCCTCCATCCAAGTGCAAGTCAAGTCTCCTCCATTATTTATAAGTAAAATATCTAGTCAAGTCTCCATGCATACATTGTGCTTCTTGGTTGTAGTACGTCGTAAGTTGTGCAAGTCGTGTTGCCATCAGTAGAGAAAGGCGAAATTTACGAAATTGATTATGAACCTATTGTATGGATGCCAACTCAGTCATAAATTTTCCAACTTTATAAGTCGAGTCATAATCCTCCATGCGTAATTTTAATGTAAGTCATTCTGGATGAATTGTGCAGATTTTTCAACGGTGAAAGTATCATTCGACACACTTTATTTTATCGTACGACAAACCTATTATGGCGGAAAAAGCAGTTTTAGAAAAAGTGAATCCAATTTGTATGCACAAAGGTGGTCGTTGTTCTACTTTTTGTTTCCTCCATCCAAGTGCAAGTCAAGTCTCCTCCATTACTTATAAACAAAACATCTTGGCAAGTCTCCATGCATATGATGTTCTTCTTGGTTGTACGTTGTGCAAGTCAAGTTGCCATTAGTAGAGAAGGAAAAAATTTACCAAATTGATTATGAACCTATTGTATGGATGCCAACTTAGTCATAAATTTCCCAACTTTATCAATCGAGTCATAGTCCTCTACGCAAAATTTCAAAGTAAATCATTCCGGATAATTTGTGCAAATTTTTCCATGGTCAAAGTATTATTTGACACACTTTATTTTATCGTACGATGAACCTATTAGGGCGGAAAAAGCAGTTTTAGAAAAAGTGAATCCAATTTGTATGCACAAAAGTGGTCGTTGTTCTACTTTTTGTTTCCTCCATCCAAGTGCAAGTCAAGTCTCCTCCGTTACTCTTTAGCAAAAAAAAAAGTCTCCTCCGTTACTTATACACAAAACATCTTGGCAAGTCTCCATGCATATGATGTTCTTCTTGGTTGTACGTTCTGCAAGTCAAGTTGCCATTAGTAGAGAAGGAAAAATTTACCAAATTGATTATGAATCTATTGTATGGATGCCAACTTAGTCATAAATTTTCCAACTTTATCAATCGAGTCATAGTCCTCTACGCAAAATTTCAATGTAAATCATTCCGGATAATTTGTGCAAACTTTTCCATGGTCAAAGTATCATCCGACACACTTTATTTTTATCATACGTCAACCTAATAAGGGGGAAATAGCGGCTTTAGAAAAAGCGAGCCCAATTTGTATGCACAAAGGTGGTTGTTGTTCTACTTTTTGTTTCCTCCATTCAAGTGCAAGTCAAGTCTCCACCATTATTTATAAGTAAATATCTAGTCAAGTCTCCATGCATACATTGTTCTTCTTGGTTGTCGTACGTCGTAAGTTGTGCAAGTCGCGTTGCCATCAGCCGAGAAAGGTGAAATTTGCCAAATTGATTAGGAACCTATTGTATGGATGCCAATTTAGTCATAAATTTTCCAACTTTATAAGTCGAGTCATAATCCTCTATGCATAATTTTAATGTAAGTCATTCTGGATGATTTGTGCAGATTTTTTCATGGTGAAAGTATTATTGAACCCACTTTATTTTGTCGTACGACAAACCTATTAGGGCGGAAAAAGAAGTTTTAGAAAAAGTGAATCCAATTTGTATGCACAAAGGTGGTCGTTGTTCTACTTTTTGTTTCCTCCATCCAAGTGCAAGTCAAGTCTCCTCCATTACTTATAAACAAAACATCTTGGCAAGTCTCCATGCATATGATGTTCTTCTTGGTTGTAAGTTGTGCAAGTCAAGTTGCCATTAGTAGAGAAGGAAAAAATTTGCCACATTGATTATGAAGCTATTGTATGGATGCCAACTTAGTCATAAATTTTCCAACTTTATCAATCGAGTCATAGTTTCAATGTAAATCGTTCCGGATAATTTGTGCAAAATTTTCCATGGTCAAACTATCATCCGACACACTTTATTTTTATCATACGTCAACCTAATAAGGGGGAAATAGCGGCTTTAGAAAAAGCGAGCCCAATTTGTATGCACAAAGGTGGTTGTTGTTCTACTTTTTGTTTCTTCCATCCAAGTGCAAGTCAAGTCTCCTCCATTATTTATAAGTAAAATATCTAGTCAAGTCTCCATGCATACATTGTTCTTCTTGGTTGTCGTACGTCATAAGTTGTGCTAGTCGCGTTGCCATCAGCAGAGAAGGGCGGAATTTACCAAATTGATTATGAACCTATTGTATGGATGCCAACTCAGTCATAAATTTTCCAACTTTATAAGTCGAGTCATAATCCTCTATGCGTAATTTTAATGTAAGTCATTATGGATGATTTGTGCAGATTTTTCCATGGTGAAAGTATTATTCGACACACTTTATTTTATCGTACGACAAACCTATTAGGGCGGAAAAAGCAGTTTTAGAAAAAGTGAATCCAATTTGTATGCACAAAGGTGGTCGTTGTTCTACTTTTTGTTTCCTCCATCCAAGTGCAAGTCAACTCTCCTCCATTACTTATAAACAAACATCTTGGCAAGTCTCCATGCATCTGATGTTCTTCTTGGTTGTACGTTGTGCAAGTCAAGTTGCCATTAGTAGAGAAGGAAAAAATTTACCAAATTGATTATGAAGCTATTGTATGGATGCCAACTTAGTCATAAATTTTCCAGCTTTATCAATCGAGTCATAGTCCTCTACGCAAAATTTCAATTTAAATCATTCCGGATAATTTGTGTAAATTTTTCCATGGTCAAAGTATCATCCGACACACTTTATTTTTATCATACATCAACCTAATAAGGGGGAAATAGCGGCTTTAGAAAAAGCGAGCCCAATTTGTATGCACAAAGGTGGTTGTTGTTCTACTTTTTGTTTCCTCCATCCAAGTGCAAGTCAAGTCTCCTCCATTATTTATAAGTAAAATATCTAGTCAAGTCTCCATGCATACATTGTGCTTCTTGGTTGTAGTACGTCGTAAGTTGTGCAAGTCGTGTTGCCATCAGTAGAGAAAGGCGAAATTTACGAAATTGATTATGAACCTATTGTATGGATGCCAACTCAGTCATAAATTTTCCAACTTTATAAGTCGAGTCATAATCCTCCATGCGTAATTTTAATGTAAGTCATTCTGGATGAATTGTGCAGATTTTTCAACGGTGAAAGTATCGTTCGACACACTTTATTTTATCGTACGACAAACCTATTATGGCGGAAAAAGCAGTTTTAGAAAAAGTGAATCCAATTTGTATGCACAAAGGTGGTCGTTGTTCTACTTTTTGTTTCCTCCATCCAAGTGCAAGTCAAGTCTCCTCCATTACTTATAAACAAAACATCTTGGCAAGTCTCCATGCATATGATGTTCTTCTTGGTTGTACGTTGTGCAAGTCAAGTTGCCATTAGTAGAGAAGGAAAAAATTTACCAAATTGATTATGAACCTATTGTATGGATGCCAACTTAGTCATAAATTTCCCAACTTTATCAATCGAGTCATAGTCCTCTACGCAAAATTTCAAAGTAAATCATTCCGGATAATTTGTGCAAATTTTTCCATGGTCAAAGTATTATTTGACACACTTTATTTTATCGTACGATGAACCTATTAGGGCGGAAAAAGCAGTTTTAGAAAAAGTGAATCCAATTTGTATGCACAAAAGTGGTCGTTGTTCTACTTTTTGTTTCCTCCATCCAAGTGCAAGTCAAGTCTCCTCCGTTACTCTTTACCAAAAAAAAAATCTCCTCCGTTACTTATACACAAAACATCTTGGCAAGTCTCCATGCATATGATGTTCTTCTTGGTTGTACGTTCTGCAAGTCAAGTTGCCATTAGTAGAGAAGGAAAAAATTTACCAAATTGATTATGAATCTATTGTATGGATGCCAACTTAGTCATAAATTTTCCAACTTTATCAATCGAGTCATAGTCCTCTACGCAAAATTTCAATGTAAATCATTCCGGATAATTTGTGCAAACTTTTCCATGGTCAAAGTATCATCCGACACACTTTATTTTTATCATACGTCAACCTAATAAGGGGGAAATAGCGGCTTTAGAAAAAGCGAGCCCAATTTGTATGCACAAAGGTGGTTGTTGTTCTACTTTTTGTTTCCTCCATTCAAGTGCAAGTCAAGTCTCCACCATTATTTATAAGTAAATATCTAGTCAAGTCTCCATGCATACATTGTTCTTCTTGGTTGTCGTACGTCGTAAGTTGTGCAAGTCGCGTTGCCATCAGCCGAGAAAGGTGAAATTTGCCAAATTGATTAGGAACCTATTGTATGGATGCCAATTTAGTCATAAATTTTCCAACTTTATAAGTCGAGTCATAATCCTCTATGCATAATTTTAATGTAAGTCATTCTGGATGATTTGTGCAGATTTTTTCATGGTGAAAGTATTATTGAACCCACTTTATTTTGTCGTACGACAAACCTATTAGGGCGGAAAAAGAAGTTTTAGAAAAAGTGAATCCAATTTGTATGCACAAAGGTGGTCGTTGTTCTACTTTTTGTTTCCTCCATCCAAGTGCAAGTCAAGTCTCCTCCATTACTTATAAACAAAACATCTTGGCAAGTCTCCATGCATATGATGTTCTTCTTGGTTGTAAGTTGTGCAAGTCAAGTTGCCATTAGTAGAGAAGGAAAAAATTTGCCACATTGATTATGAAGCTATTGTATGGATGCCAACTTAGTCATAAATTTTCCAACTTTATCAATCGAGTCATAGTTTCAATGTAAATCGTTCCGGATAATTTGTGCAAAATTTTCCATGGTCAAACTATCATCCGACACACTTTATTTTTATCATACGTCAACCTAATAAGGGGGAAATAGAGGCTTTAGAAAAAGCGAGCCCAATTTGTATGCACAAAGGTGGTTGTTGTTCTACTTTTTGTTTCTTCCATCCAAGTGCAAGTCAAGTCTCCTCCATTATTTATAAGTAAAATATCTAGTCAAGTCTCCATGCATACATTGTTCTTCTTGGTTGTCGTACGTCATAAGTTGTGCTAGTCGCGTTGCCATCAGCAGAGAAGGGCGGAATTTACCAAATTGATTATGAACCTATTGTATGGATGCCAACTCAGTCATAAATTTTCCAACTTTATAAGTCGAGTCATAATCCTCTATGCGTAATTTTAATGTAAGTCATTATGGATGATTTGTGCAGATTTTTCCATGGTGAAAGTATTATTCGACACACTTTATTTTATCGTACGACAAACCTATTAGGGCGGAAAAAGCAGTTTTAGAAAAAGTGAATCCAATTTGTATGCACAAAGGTGGTCGTTGTTCTACTTTTTGTTTCCTCCATCCAAGTGCAAGTCAACTCTCCTCCATTACTTATAAACAAACATCTTGGCAAGTCTCCATGCATCTGATGTTCTTCTTGGTTGTACGTTGTGCAAGTCAAGTTGCCATTAGTAGAGAAGGAAAAAATTTACCAAATTGATTATGAAGCTATTGTATGGATGCCAACTTAGTCATAAATTTTCCAGCTTTATCAATCGAGTCATAGTCCTCTACGCAAAATTTCAATTTAAATCATTCCGGATAATTTGTGTAAATTTTTCCATGGTCAAAGTATCATCCGACACACTTTATTTTTATCATACATCAACCTAATAAGGGGGAAATAGCGGCTTTAGAAAAAGCGAGCCCAATTTGTATGCACAAAGGTGGTTGTTGTTCTACTTTTTGTTTCCTCCATCCAAGTGCAAGTCAAGTCTCCTCCATTATTTATAAGTAAAATATCTAGTCAAGTCTCCATGCATACATTGTTCTTCTTGGTTGTCGTACGTCGTAAGTTGTGCAAGTCGCGTTGCCATCAGCAGAGAAGGGCGAAATTTACCAAATTGATTATGAACCTATTGTATGGATGCCAACTCAGTCATAAATTTTCCAACTTTATAAGTCGAGTCATAATCCTCTATGCGTAATTTTAATGTAAGTCATTCTGGATGATTTGTGTAGATTTTTCCATGGTGAAAGTATTATTCGACACACTTTATTTTATCGTACAACCAACCTATTAGGGCAGAAAAAGCAGTTTTAGAAAAAATGAATCCAATTTGTATGCACAAAGGTGGTCGTTGTTCTACTTTTTGTTTCCTCCATCCAAGTGCAAGTCAAGTCTCCTCCATTACTTATAAACAAAACATCTTGGCAAGTCTCCATGCATATGATGTTCTTCTTGATTTTACCTTGTGCAAGTCAAGTTGCCATTAGTAGAGAAGGAAAAAATTTACCAAATTGATTATGAACTTATTGTATGGATGCCAACTTAGTCATAAATTTTCCAACTTTATCAATCGAGTCATAGTCGTCTACGCAAAATTTTAATGTAAATCGTTCCGGATAATTTGTGTAAATTTTTCCATGGTCAAAGTATCATCCGACACACTTTATTTTTATCATATGTCAACCTAATAAGGGGGAAATAGCGGCTTTAGAAAAAGCGAGCCCAATTTGTATGCACAAAGGTGGTTGTTGTTCTACTTTTTGTTTCCTCCATCCAATTGCAAGTCAAGTTTCCTCCATTATTTGTAAGTAAAATATCTAGTCAAGTCTCCATGCATACATTGTTCTTCTTGGTTGTCGTACGTGGTGAGTTGTGCAAGTCGCGTTGCCATCAGCAGAGAAAGGTGAAATTTACCAAATTGATTATGAACCTATTGTATGGATGCCAACTCAGTCATAAATTTTCCAACTTTATAAGTCGAGTTATAATCCTCTATGTGTAATTTTAATGTAAGTCATTCTGGATGATTTGTGCAGATTTTTCCATGGTGAAAGTATGATTCGACACACTTTATTTTATCGTACGACAAACCTATTATGGCGGAAAAAGCAGTTTTAGAAAAAGTGAATCCAATTTGTATGCACAAAGGTGGTCGTTGTTCTACTTTTTGTTTCCTGCATCCAAGTGCAAGTCAAGTCTCCTCCATTACTTATAAACAAAACATCTTGGCAAGTCTCCATGCATACACTGTTCTTTTAGGCTGTTGTATGTCGTACGTTGTGCAAGTCGCATTGCCCTCAACAGAGAAGGGAAAAATTTACCAAAATTAATCATGAACCTATTGTATGGATGCCAACTCAGTCATAAATTTTCCAACTTTATCAATCAAGTCATAATCCTCTACGCAAAATTTCTATGTAAGTCATT
This sequence comes from Eucalyptus erythrocorys, assembly GCA_014182555.1. Classification (NCBI taxonomy): domain Eukaryota; kingdom Viridiplantae; phylum Streptophyta; class Magnoliopsida; order Myrtales; family Myrtaceae; genus Eucalyptus; species Eucalyptus erythrocorys. The sequence continues at coordinate 57,767,437 of CM024602.1, forward strand.
CTAGATAATTTGTGCATATATTTCCATGGTCAAAGTATTATGAGACACACTTTACTTTATCATACGACAACCTAATAAGGGGAAAAAGTGGCTTTAGAAAAAGTGAGTCCAATTTGTACGCACAAAGGTGGTTGTTGTTCTACTTTTTGTTTCGTCCATCAAGTGCAAGTCAAGTCTCCTCCATTATTTATAATCAAAACATCTTGGCAAGTCTCCATGCAAACGTTGTTTGTGTTGGTTGTTATACATCATACGTTGTACAAGTCGTGTTGCCATCAGCAGAGAAGGAAAAAATTCACCAAATTAATTATGAACCTATTATATGAATGTCAACCTAGTCATAAATTTTCCAACTTTATAAATTGAGTCGCAATCCTCTACTAGAGATTTCTATGTAAGTCATTCCGAATAATTTGTGCGGATTTCGCAATATAGCATACACATCATTTGGGATTTCATGTTAGTTCATGAATGCTTGCTAAACTAGAATTCATGTGGTCATAGCATTTAAGTTACACATACATCAAATGGTTGCTTGTTCTGTAGTTAATATTTTGCGAAACATTCGTTGGAAGCTTTGCTTAGCACATCAAGGTTTTTTTGTCTACCCAAGTAATTTAACTATTGCTTAAACTATTGAGTGTTGAATTCTTGTCTGCGAGCCCGCACGATCATCTCTCACATGCTAGTGGTTAGGCTTAAAATTAACTCAAATTGCTTGCAAAATATATATATATTTTTTAAATAAGGAGAAAAAGTACCAAAATAGCGTTATATTTACCTAGCGTAATCAAATCCTCGTATGCATGAATATCTAGTTTACAAACTGTTTGAGTTTTTAATCGACCCATAATAGATTAATGACTACTCCAAATTGAATTGATTTGGTTAGATGATTAGATTAAAAAACGGGATAAGTACATTAGAAGTGCCAAAAGTTGTGTACGACACTCACTTTAGTGCCAAAAGTTTTCGCCGGCTCACTTAGGTGCTAAATCAGAGGAAAAACGATCACTTTAGTGTCAACGACGAGAAATTCCAGCCAAGCTGATTATGTGTCATTTATAATTAAAAATTTTCAAAAATCCAGTCCACGTGGCATTTTCACATGGCATGCTTGGCACTGAAGTGATTGTTTTTTAACGACCGGTATTGAAATGATCACTTTAAATAAAATTTGGTACTCAAATGATCACTTTTAATAAAATTTGGCACTTAAATGATCACTATTTACAACTTTTGGACGGCATCGTTTTGGGGTTCTATGCTGACTAGGCACGCCGGTGAGCCACGTAGAATTGAGAAATTAATAAAATATAGCCACATCGGATTTCCGGCAATCCGGACCGAAGTTGACACTTAAATGATCATTTATTTTTAAAGAAGTAGCACTTAAATGATCCGAAAATTTTTTTTAGCACTAAAGTGAGCGTCGTACACAACTTTTGGCACTTCTAGTGTATTTACTCCATTAAAAAACCCTAAAATTGCAATTGGTATGACCTTGGGAGTGTCCATGCTAAGTATAAGCATAGCAATCCATTAGCTTTCCCTAATGGTTCTTCTCTAGGAAAGTCGAAATAGGAAAAAATTAAAAAGGAGAAAGAAGAAAACTGCTCCAAAGCCCCGACCCTTAAAAAGTAGCATGTTAGATGCACGTCCTCATCGCATGGTGAGGATTTGATCAACTAGTGCCTTTATTTGAGATTCAATTAGTTATTTCAAGCCTGAGATAAGATTCATTTGAAGTTCTTTTTTGAGAAAACAATTGTGCTTCACACTTCTATTTAAGCATTTTGTAATTTTGAAAGACTCCATCCTCATATTCTTTTTCTTTCTTCTTTTTCTGAAAAGAGAATTTTTCCATGACAAAAATATCTTTTTGAATAGAAAAAGCACTCATACTACGACAACCAACATAATGGGTTTTGGCATCTTTTCAATCTGTAAATGCGAAAGCAAAACTCATTTTTCCAAAAGCAAAGGTTGCTACTTTTTAATTTCTTTAATGTGCATTATTGGAGCAAAAATCATTTTTACAATGGCAAATTGTACAAATTGCCCAATGTTTTTCTTGCTCAGGCTATCAGTAAAAGCACTAGGGAATATTACCCCAGAAAAATTTGAGAAGACAACCTGGTCACCATTTCTATTACTACAAATTGATTCCAGACGGTAAATGATTGGGCCCTTGTCCCAGCTATTTTATCTCAGAAAAATATGAAATTTAATATGTTGTAGGCCGAGATGTTTTGAACGACTTACATGAGGGAAGTTTTGCGAGATTCAAGCCACAAAAAGCTCTAAAAAATTGGAAAGTAGCAAAGGTCCAAGTAGTTTTGAGAAAATATTGGAAATCAAAGTCAAAACCTAGGGAGCCCAAAGGTGGCAAATCTATGGAGGAGAGGTGGTGCCCCACGAGATTACTCGCCATCATTCCCTTACATTCCCTTAGGTCATGTGTCATCCTCCCTTCATTAATTACTTGGAACACATAAGCCTCCACACTCATCATCCTCATTTAATTGCGTTCATACTTGTTTACATTCGTTCACACTTGTTCACACTCATTTTCTAGGAAGATTTGGCTAATCCAAGGCTCAGTCATAAATGTGAACAAGTGTTGATGCTTTTGAGAACGTGATATTTTCCGTGAAATGAACGGACCCTAAATGTGATTTTCGCTTCAAAACAGTCTAACTAATTCTGTTAATCACGCTGTAAAAAATTGTGCATTGTCATCATGATTCATGAGTAGTCTTCCCCACAAGGAAAGATATTATCAATGGGGGTATCGCGTGTGCATATCTAATCAGAGTTATTATCAGAGATTTCTTTTTCTGATGATTGAACTTCATTCATAAGAGAATTTGACCGATATTAGTTATGCTGATGAACAGGGAATATGACAAATGCGTAGAAAGAAATATTTATAATTGTGCGTAAATGAAATAGAATTTAAAATCTCCTCTTTATATTTTGTTAAAATCCAATATGATTCAAGTTGCCCGTACTTGTTGCGAGGAATAGTTACTGAATGAATCACTTTTAGCAGGGATAATTTATAATGTGAGCATAGAAGCTTTCAAGTGCACTCCAAAGTACGTTATCCCCTAAATTTCAAAATAAGTACTTGTCTCACCTAATTAATTAGACTTTATTTCTTTCAAAGACTTAACTTAATTATATCTTGGGTAAACAAATATAAATCGACAGGCAATTTGATTTGATTACGATAACATGGAAATATTGCATATAAAAAAATTGTGGAATCAAGGTTAACTTTTTAAAAACTTTTTAACTGTTGTTGTAAGACATTGTTTAATATTTAAATATTGCAACAGGAGTCACACCATATATGAAGCTAGTGGAACAACAAGGGATGGCCCAAAGTCTAAACCTGTCATTTATACTTAACCAGATCAAATTTAACTGGAGTCAATTTTGATGTATTACTGTATGTCCACTGTGGATTTTTCCTATTCCCAGCACCTCATAGCTTTTATTAATATGGGTTGCACGTAATATCTTCACTTATGTATATTGGCAAGAGACCTTTCTCTGTCTTCTGGACACCGAAAATGGGAAGATTCATGTTGCTCCTCCTCTGGTGTGCTTCCATTGCTTCTTCATCAGCTCCGGGATTGAAGCTGCTGGCTCTAGCCCAAAAAAATCCAGGTCTCTATCTCTCTCCCTCTGAGATTATTTAGTTACTTGTAAAACATCCCGGAATATGCGAACATGGAATTTTATGTGGAGAAAGCCATCAGATAAAAACAAAAGAGAGAGAAGCAAAATGATGAACATGAGAAAGTTATAATTTGCAATTTTGATGGTAATAGGTTTGATCTGTCGATCAAATTGATATTTGAACTAGTCCATCTAGGAGCTTAATTTCTTTTGTTTTCTTCTTTTAAAGTTGATCGCAAGATCACGCAATGGTGAATAGTAGGTTTTATTTACCCAATGACAGAATAAGCAATAGATAAAAGAAAGAGAAGAAGCAAGGGAAAGTATAAGATTAAAAGGGTGACCACAGGCATGGATATGAACTATGTTGATGCGTCGTTCATTCACTTATGAATTATATATATGTCAATATCAGTCACGCCTGATCAATTACAACGGTCGAGGTCCAATATAAGGTGACCGCTTTTGAATTCTTGAACTGCAATGCGAAAGTTTGAAAATAAATTGACTATTTGGTTCTAATTTATCTTAATTGCAAGGTTTCATAAGCATTGACTGTGGGGCAACTTATCCGTATCTTGACGCCAGCTACAAGATATATTATGAGACGGATGAAGGATTTACAGATTCAGGAAAAAACAATCCAGTTTCCGCGGGATACAGCTCTGAAAATCATCCACAAATATCCAAAAACTTAAGGAGCTTTCCGATTGGAATGAGGAACTGTTACACGCTAAAACCTGATCTAGGCAAGAACAGCCTTTACTTGATCAGGGCCTACTTTTGGTATGGCAACTATGATGGAAAAAACGAAGCACCCACATTCGACCTATATATTGATGTTAATTATTGGGGCACTGTCAACTACGCTTCGGATAGATACGAGGAAATTATATATGTGCCTCAAGCAGATTATTTACAAGCGTGTGTTGTGAATACGGGAAGTGGAATACCTTACATTTCAGCCCTGGAATTAAGAGCTGTGGACATTACCACCTATCGAATTGAATCTGGATTCTTGCAGCTACTTTGGCGGTACGACATGGGAACAAGCTCTTCGTCGTATCTAAGGTGAGTCGTTCTGGAGAACACAACTTTCATGGGAGCGATTCTTTTGAGATGGATAATTGTTCCAAAAATACTAAACATATCATAGGCTAATTCCAGTTTTAAACTTTTCTATTTGAGTAATTTAGTCCTAAACATCACCATTTGTTAATATAATAGTTTTGGCTAATTTTGACTGGAAATTGGTGACATGCACACTGGCCATCCCACGTGACATGGGAGCACTAAAATGGACGATTTTTTCAATTTGTTTTAAAATTTTGAATTTTTTCCTTTCTTTTCCTTTCATCTTTTGTTTTTTCCTATTTCACTCTACTGGTTTGGGGCCTTGGCGATGATTGGCGAAGGTTGTCAGCCATAGGCATGGGTCACAATGCCCACATTGAGGCCCTGGTGATTGGCAGAGGGATATAAGGAAAAAAGGAAACGAAAAAAAGAAGAAAAAAATATTCAGTAAATTTAAAAGAATATTTGAAAAAACCTTCTAAGTCAGTGTTGATTGTGCTACATAAGACAATTGGTGCTAACTAGACCACTATATTAGCTATTTTTGGCCAAAATTGATTAGAAGAATTGCATTGCAAAATTGTCAAAAGATTTTATGAGTAACCAAATTAAAATGTTTAGGATTGAATTGGCTGTCGTACAATAAGTTTGTGACTTTTAAGGCAATTTTCCCCTTTTTAGACATTTGTGATAGTTCTGTCGAACGTTCAAAGCTATTTTAAAAAAGAATTATATATTTTATGTAAGTTTTCTCTTCGATGGCTTTAGAATTTTTGTCTTTGATTTGTCCAAAAAAAATAAAAATTGCGATGATCATCTGTATATGGTAAGAAGTCTACATAGACAAACAATGAAAGCGAACATTTATTTCAATTAATAACAATTAATGTATCCCTATTGTTTTACGAGTCATCCCCAAGAAATTGTTTTTACCGTACACATCATTGAAGCATTATAGTTGCAATATAATTGAATCCACAAAAATTTGATGAACTCTACTTATAGTACTCGTCTACAATAAAATACGTCATAGGAACGTCTCAAGTACCAAAACTTGGCTTAAAAAGACACTTAAGTATAAAAAGTTAAGAAAGTGACATTCAAGTGCCTTTTTTTTTTTTTTTTTTTTAAATGAGACATTTGAGTGCCATATCCAACAAACCCCGTTGAAAATTTTATGTGACAATTTTTTTATTAATTTTACTCTCTTATGTGGCTCACCGAAAGGCTCACTCAGTAAAGAAACACAAAAACGACGTTGTTTTGGCACAATTCAAATTTTAATATAAAAATTAATTTAATTAAATTTAAAACCAAATAAAAGAAAAAGGATGAAGATGAACAGCAGCTGGTGGTTGAGGGCTTAGCCCTCGTTGTCGCCATCGCTCCGCCGTTAGGGGAGGGTCGGTCAAGGTCATCGAGCCTTGGCCACAGGCTAGCAACCCCAGCCGTCCGACAGCGAGAGCCTGCGAGCCCTTGCCTAGATTTGGGGCAAGGGTGGTTTTAAATTTAATTTAATTAATTTTTATAATTATTTACCCACGTCAACAGCAAAATGATATCATTTTGCACTTGGCTTTTTGGAAAATCGCAATGTCAACGTTTTGGTCGGATTTTCTTCCTAGTAGCACTTAACTAATCCATTTTGCTCTGATTTTGATACGTAAATGTCACTTTCCTAACCTTTGGCACTTAAGTGTCTCATCGTGTCAAGTTTTGTCACTCTAGATGTCCTGGACTCAAGAAAATACTAATGGTACCATGAATTGCTTCACTTTTTTTTTTTTTTTTTTTTTTGATAGGATTGTTTCTATGCATTATGCAATAATGAAGATGATCAAGAATTCACGAATAATTTAATTGTTGGTGCACAATAATTTTATGCGTAACACTCAATTTTCTATGGGAATCTTATAAGAATATACTCATTCATGATTGAAAATGTTTGCATCTAATAATTCAGTTAATTCATATATGAGTTTCAAATATACGATGTGATAATTTCTTATATAACATTTTATCAGACTAAACAACTCTCTTCGTTAACAGCCACTATCTTCAATATAGGTAAAATGTCATTCAAATAACCACTTTTTATATCTTCCAACACTTGTTAAACATGCTCTATAGTAATAACTCAAAATTTAAAATATTGATCACTAAAAACACGAGTGGATTGAACCAAGAGTTGCTAATTAAAGATCCACCCAATATGAGGTACTAGTTCAATTCTTAGAATTACTGATTATAAAAAACACGAGTGAAATTAAGGAAAAGTTACTAATAAAAAAAATCCGCTTGATATTTCAATAAGTGGTCCACCTGATGACTCTACACAAGCGCCCGACAACTTGAATCATGCACATGATGTCCAGTTTTTATCAAGTACAAGAATCTAAACATTAGTGGGATAATGACACCACAAATGCCATACCTTTCATATGTTACTTGAGTGTCTTAACTTTTTTTTTTCCAACCACTTAAGATCCATAACTTTTAAAAAATGATTATTTGAGTGCCATAACTTTCAATGGATCACTTAAGTGATTTTTTTTTTTTTTAAATGATCACCTAAGTGTCGAAAGTCCGACATGGCATAATACTTTTGGTGAACATTTTTAAAAAGTTATGGTAGTCAAGTGATTAATTGAAAAGTTATGTGATACTCAAGTGGGAAATTGTCCAAAAAGTCTTGAATTTATAGTACTTTTGCCAATTTAGTCTTAGACATTTTAATTTTGCCAATTGAGTTTTAAACATGTTCACATTTACTTAATTGAATTCATCCAACCAATTTGGCCCGAAATTGCTGATGTGGATACAAGCCATGCTACATGGCACAAATGACATTAATGAGAACAATTTTTGATAATATTTTTTTGAATTTTTTCTTTTTCTTTTTTTCCCCTCCCTTCTTCTTCCTCCGACCAATTGCTGGTCGGGCTTACGTGATGGCCAGTGACCAGACAAAGGAAACAAGTGACAAGGATCACCCTCGTCGGGATTTGGCAAAGGCAAGCCTCACTGGAGGCCAGCGAAGTTGAGATTCGCCTAAAGTCGGTGAGGCCCCAGGAGAGGGTCACCTTTACCGGAGGTCGGTGAGGGCTATTTCACTAGCTTCAAGCGAGGTCAAGCCCTCGTTGGCCTTTGGCAAGGGCAACCTCTTTGGCCTCTACAAGGGCGACCCTCATCATAGGCCTATGAGGGTGGCCTAGCTGGCCTTTGGTGGGGTCGCCCTTTGCTTGAGATGGGTGAGGGCAACTCTTGCTAGTGGTGGCCTTTGGCCGATTGCCAACCGTCGCCCAAGCTCGGCTACTGGTTCAAGAAGTAAGAAGGGAGGAAAAACAAAAGAAACTAAAATAAATAAACAAAACATTCAAAAAATATTAAAATGTCCATGTTAGTGTTAATCGTCTTGCCAGCCATGCTACATAGAATGACCAACGTCTGTATCAACAATTTCTAGCAAAATTAGCAAGATAAACTTAATTGGCTAAACATGAAAATATTTGGGACTAAAAGATTTAAGACTGAATTAATAAAAGTACATTAGGTTTAAGACTCTTTGAACAATTTTCCTAGCACTCAAGTGATCGGAAAAGAAAATTATGGCACTTAAATGAGCACCGTACATGAGTTATAGCACCCAACTGATTGGAGAAAAAAAGTTATGACACTCAAATAAATGCCTTATGATGATTAAAAGACTTGTGATGTCCTTTTCCCGACTGTTGGTACTAATACAATAATTAAAGACGTTGTCACTTCAAAATTTGCAAGTTCATTTATTTCTCAATGGCTGAGTGGATAAACTCTTTGTAAAAATGCCTCAACCAGATACCCGATGGATGTTTATGATCGCACCTGGAGAGGCCGATTCGAAAACTACCGGCTTGTGCCTAGCACCGCAGCATCGGCTACGTCCTTGGACAACAACAACGACATGTACAAGGTTCCAGGGGAAGTTCTTAGGACCGCTGAAACCGTGAGGAATGTTGGTTTCTCCTTGAGTTATAATTGGATGCCATTCATTCCTATTAGTAAATGGATCTTGTACTTCCATTTTGCCGAAACCCAGAGTTTGCCGAGTGGCCAAACAAGGGAGATCACAGTTTCCATCAATGGTAATCAATTCACGAAGAGTGTGACGCTCGAGTACTTAAAGCCAGTGACTATAATCTCCACTCCGGTTACTGGGTCCCAGATCAGCTTCTCGATCAGTTCCACATCAAACGAATCTACATATCCGCCAATCCTAAATGCCATCGAGGCCTATAACATTGTTGGACTCCCCAATGTACAAACAGCCGAAGATGATGGTATTTCCCCTACCTCCACATGTTTTTCTAGTGCAAATTCGAATGTTGTGCTACCAGAAGTCTTCTAAAGTGGACGTGAAAAACAAAATGGTTAAAAAGGTTGAATTCAGTAAAAAGCATTGCCACATAAACTGGTCAACCTCCACTACGTGTGGTCTCATATTCTTAAAGGGGTCGACACATATGCTAGAAGCTTTTAGCAATTAACTGTTGCATTGATTTCTGTTCATCTAACTCAATTTTAGGAGATGCTTCTTGCATGTTCTAACTTGACCAGTTTCGTTCCACACGGCTAATGAAAGTGAAGCATAATAAAAGTATAAGGATTTGTTGATCAGATTGATGTCTTCGTTGGAGAAAGAGTAGTCTCTCAGTAATCTAGGAGATCTTAATGCTTACTCCTCCTAAATACCTCATTACCTCTTACAAGGCAATAACTTAGATTCAGTTGCCTTGGTTGCTCCATCAGAAGAGAATTGATGTTGGATTTGCTGAGTAATTATTGGTGGAGAGGTTTGGTAGGTAAAGATTGTGGTGACGGAAAGGTCATAAGCTAAGTTTTGTAAGGTGAAATTGAGCTTCAAGAATCTTGTTGTGAAAGATCTACGAAGAATAAAATAAGACTTTTCTTCAATGAGCTCTAGAAGATGCAATTTTAATGGTTAAGAGGCTACTCTTAAGCTAGGTTTATCCTGAAAGTAAAAGGCTACATTTTGCTTGGCATACTTCATTGCTGGAAATCACTTCAAAATTGAACATATAGTGTTTTCTCTATTTTCATAACATTACAATTCTTGAAAAAGAAATGATATTATTGTGGTATAAACTACAGTGAAAGCTATCAATGATACCAAGGCAATGTATCAAGTGAACAAAGAGAGCTGGCAAGGTGATCCATGCATCCCAAGCATATATACATGGGATGGTCTGAATTGTAGTTATGTTAAACCTCCAAGAATTATTTCACTGTGAGTGCCTTTGAACTATTTCTTGAAGTATCATATAGCATTGAAACTCTAAAAGAACTCTCCCTCTCTCTCCCCCACTTCCTCCCTCCCCCTCCCCCTCTCTATGAAGAAGCGAAGTCTTGTTCTCATTCTGCTTGAAAAGTTGAAAGTTTGCTCCCCAGCATGACCACATTATCTTTGCAAAAGAAGCCTACATTTCTGAAGTCCATAAGTAGGATGCCTAAGACTGCATCCATATGGTCACATGCACCAAAAAGTTTCTTTTTTGTACCAATGAAGCAGCCTTTGGTTGATCATGGCCAGGAATCTGAGCTCCAGCAATCTGGTGGGGAGGATAGCATCCTCGTTTTCAAAACTGTCCGCTTTGGAGTCCCTGTGAGTATCTTTCAACCGACGCCCTTTTGAAGGCGATGCTGCATTACATCTCATGATTTCCGTTCTTGTTGGGTTAATATTCGTGAATATATTTGTGCACGATAAAAGCTAGCAAAGTGTCACCACTTGTGAGTGCCTCGGAAGAACATTGACAAGCTACATTATCCTCTGACCCTTGCATTAACCATATTTTGGTAATGGTTACTCATTTTGGCATTTAGAGATGGGATCATAGCACAAATGGTCCATAAACTTTGGTTCAATATGTAATGTCATCCCTGAACTTTTAATTTATACAATGTGATCCGTGAACTTTGATCCAATGTACAATGTTGTCCCTTGATTTCAATGTGGTCTTTGAACTATTATAAATATTTAGTGTAGTCTATAAACAATAAAAAAAAAATTTAATAGTTTAGGATCATATTAAATATTGTACCAAAATTTAGGGATCTATATTAAATAAATTAAAAGTTTAGGGACGACATTACACATTAGGTCAAAGTTTAGGGACCATTTTGAACAAACTAGAAATTCAAGAACGACATTGCACATATGACCAAAGTTAGGGATCATTTATATCATTTTCCCATAGACTATGTAATGACAGGTTGAGCAGGGGCAACTAATTATTAATAGGGTTAAGTATTTTACACTGACATTGTTTCAAAGATTTGTCCAATAATCAACTATCATGAGAAATACCAGAAACCCTGGCGAAACTGCCAAAGCTAAGAAATGTCGGGCAACTAATTAATTTTCCTAAATTTTGACTAGATCTATTGAAGGATTAAGCATTTACATCGGCCTTGTTTCAGAGATTTGTCCAATAATCAACTGTCAGGAGAAATACCAGAAACCTTGGCGAAATTGCCAAAGCTGAGAAATCTGTAAGTTAATATGTCTTAGTGGCGTCCAAAGAATTTAAAAGAACGCGAACCTTTACACATTGTTATATTTTTGCAGATGTCTAAGTGGAAACAACCTTACTGGTTTAGTTCCCAGGGCTCTTAAAAGGAGGACTGAAGACAAGACATTATACTTGAGGCTTGTTCCTTCTCTCACATTCGCAGATTTATTTAGAGTGGAAAGACTATTAACATGGTTTATTCTGATTCGAAGCAAATAAAGGACACTTGTCATCAACATGTTGGCAAAGCAACTAGAACATTTTCTTCCGTTGACACTGAAGTTCAGCTACTTACCTTTTGTTGCAGCTTGAATGGAAACACAGATCTTTGTTTGGCAAGACTTTGCCCACAGAATAAGAAACCCCATCTTGGTCCTAGTTGTTGCATCCCTTTTAGTCTTCTTTGTAGTTCTATCGTGTTACGTTGGCCACTATTGGTTAATCAAAACGAAACATGTTGGCAAAAAGCTACCAGAACATTTAACTCTAGCCAGTTTCCTTCTTTTTTTTTTTTTTTTTTTTTTTTTTTTTTTTTTGTAGCTTGGATGGCAACCCAAATCTTTGCCACGCAGATCCCTGCCCGCAGAAGAATAATGAAAAATCCATCTCTGTCCTAGTCGCTGCATCAGTTTCGGCCTTCTTTGTAGTTCTCTTGTGTGCTTTGGCTACAATTTGTTTAATCAAAAGGAAAAATGTCAGAGGTAACTTTTTCTTCTACTTCTCATCCACAGTTTTTTTACTGTTGCTCCCACACTTCGCTTGTTTTGAACTTCTCTCGTCATGCTATGATATTCGGGAAAAGGGGATGGTTGATCTAGATCACTTTCAAGGCAAATCACCACCTTGGTTGTTCTGACTTTGTAGTTTCGGAATGGTTTGCTTCACTAGTTGCTAATGAAATGTCTAATAGCAAGTCATGAACGAAGAAAAGAATAATCAAGAACGGACAACATTGGCATGTTCTCCCAAATTAAGTCATTGGCCTACAAGCGTATGAATCTGATGTTCCAACGAACTCAACTAGACAAGAAGCAAGTGGTAGAAATGTGTCAATTGGGGAACTCTATTTTCTCTATTTAGTCTAATGGTCCCTTGGGAAAGAATTTGATTGTGCAACTGCTGCCTAGATCTTTCACTTTTTCATCCTACTCCTATCCGTTAATATATTTTCTAATGGTCCCTAAAATGAAAGTTTGATTGTGCAATCTCAGACTTGTCTACATGTACTGAGCAAAGAAAAATTATCTATTTATTAGCATATTGTAGGCAGGTGACAGAGAATCCTTGTGCAGATCTTTTGATTTTTGTCCTCTTCTTTACTAATTTAGCTCTTAAAACGGGATCGGGAAAACCTTTCATACCGCTTTTAATTGTTGAAGCGCAAATGGAGTTATTTGCCTTGAAAGTCTACTCTCCAAAGTGGTAGTCGCAATACTGATAGGAACCTTTTTGGTACAGAATCTAGTAAAACGACACTGAGATTAAAGAATCGACCTTTTACATATGGTGAGGTTTCGAGAATCACTGGAAATTTTGGACGAGTAATTGGTGAAGGTGGATTTGGAAAGGTATATCTTGGTACACTAGATGACGACACCATGGTTGCAGTGAAGATACTCTCTGAATCATCAGAACAAGGGTACAAGGAATTTCAAGGAGAGGTCAGAGAGCATGATGCAATCACTTTTCCGTTTAAATTCAACTTATGCTCACTTCACATATCCAAGTTCAAAAACTTCCTCTTAGAATATTCTTATTATTTGTTATATAATGCACACTCTTTCTGCTGCAGACGCAACTCTTAAAGATTGTTCATCACAAAAACTTGGTTTCTCTATTTGGATATTGCAATGAGTCCAGGCACATGGCATTAATATATGAATACATGGCTAATGGAAATTTAAGGCAACATTTATCAGGTGCTTTTTTATGTCCTGTTGTATTGTTCCTTCTCTAAAACGAACTTATAAAATTCTATTTCTTACTCATAGGTAACGTTAAAATCCATCCAACAGAAGACCATCCGAAGGTCATTACATGGATTAAGAGATTAGATATAGCTAAAGATGCAGCACAAGGTACCCGAATGATATATCCTCAGTTATAGCTTTTTCTCCCATCACTGCTTTGGAATTATTTACAAGTTTTTCGCGAGGATTTCAGGTTTGGATTATTTGCATAATGGTTGCAAGCAACCCATCATCCATAGAGACTTGAAGACTACAAACATCTTGTTAAGCGAAGAGTTCCAAGCCAAAATAGCTGATTTTGGCCTTTCAAGAGCTTTTGCAACTGAAAATGACTCTCATGTGTCAACTTGTCCCGCAGGCACTCCCGGCTACCTCGATCCCGAGTAATGGCTAGAACTCAATATTATCAATCTAGTTCAGTTCAGGATCTCCAATTGCATAGAAATATTGACATTGCCTAATATTTCATCTTTGATTTAAAAATCTGATATTTGCTTCTTCTTTTTTTCCACCCAGGTTTCATTCTTCCGGAAACTTAAACAAGAAGAGTGATGTTTATAGTTTTGGAATTGTACTCTTTGAGTTGATCACAGGTCGACCTGCAATAATGAGAAGTCGGGATGGTAGCACCAGCATGCACATACTTGAATGGTTGATTCCTTTCGTTGAAAGTGGTGATATACATAGCATTATGGATCCAAGGTTACAGGGGGAATTTGACATCAACTCGGCTTGGAAGCTGGTGGAGATTGCTACATCTTGTACACGACCAATGGCAATTCAAAGGCCGGACATAAATAACGTATTGACAGAGTTAAAGGAGTTTTTGGTGAGCAAATCAAGTGCTTCTTTTGAAATGACCTCCATGGAGCTCCATTCCGACACTTTCCCTATGGCTAGGTAGCTGAACTTTTTCAATCCAGAAAGACTATAGTCTTTTTAGGTAAAAATTGACTTTCGTTCGCAAATTTGCACTATTTTTTTTATTGCGTAAACCATCTTCCTTTTCTTTTCTGTGATTGAATCTTCGAAACTCGCTTTATAACAATGATAGCGTCGTCTTTTGTTGCTCCTTTCTCTGTTCACGATGTCAATTTATGGCATTCCTAGCACGGCGAAAGTGGGAATTCCATGTTGAGTTTGGGGGGAGGTGATTTTGAGGTTGGGGTTATCCATGGATGGGGTAATTGGGTTAGCAGGCCCCCGCAGCACATTCTTGGGGTTCAACTAAGATTTCAGTTGGAATCCACACCATTGATTAAGAAGCAGCAGTTTCGTAATTTTGAGGGGGTAGATTGAGCAAATTTAAAGATGAGGGATATATTTGTACCTTGGTGGTCCTAATGTAGTACTTCTCACAAGCAACCTGGGATATACACACAAGCATCGTTAAAAAGCCATTGACACCAAACATGAGCTTGACTTTTGATAATGCACACATTTGTAACATGTTTATATCTCAATCGAAGGCAATCCCTATCTCGTCTAATTATTAGAATTTGGGATGGCCCTACTGTCTTGGGGCTCCAATGCAACAACAAGTATCATTGACGAGAAGGGAGAAACTTGGCCAGAGAAGATGCGCACGACCAGGATAACATTGCCATTGCCTGATTCATCAAAAAAGGATCGACCGACCCACCATAAAATAGTCCCGTCTATAGCGATCAATGGCAAGATTCAGAAAAAAATGAAGGCTCATCCTTAGCGAGCAAACCCAAAAAATGAACTTATTAATAATCTTAGACCAGCAGGAATTTGTGCATACCATGACTTGAATATGTGATGTCCCTTCTGAGTTTGGGGAACTATGATCAAGCACCAGATGCAACAATAGAACCACAAAGTCAAAACACTTGTGACGTAGAAAGTGTGTCCTCAACTTGAGTGCCTTATCCTCAACTCTCTTATGACTCAGTTGGTCTACCATGAGAATGGACAAAAGCTTTACTGATCTATTTAAAAGACAAAGGGAGAGTCAACTCACTTTTTGTCACGCCTCGATCCTCGGTCACGTGCCCATCCTTCACCTTTGGTCGATTGCTAGTGATATCTCAGGACGTATCGCCGACCCATTTATTTTTGATAGCACATGTGGAAGCAATTATAAATCTCTAGACAATGAAATAATGGGATAAAAAAGTTGGGCTCCAAATTCTGAACTTACAAAAACAACCACACTTATATACATTGCAAACCATAGCGCAAATATATACAAGACGAATGGTCAAGTCAGGTTTTAAATAACAAGTTCGTAAAACCAAGTCTGTAACAAATACTTGACTACCATCAAAAGAGAATTGCCCTATGACTAACTAGTCCAATAGGGTCGTCAACTCTTCAGGCTTCCTCTCCTTTTGTGACATCTAGATTTTCGGGCCCTAATTTCGACTAGATAAATGGAGCCGTCTTCGTTCAATGGAAGTCGGGGATTATGAAATTGAGGAATATGAGGGATTTTTGGATAAAGAAAATAATCAATTTGATAAGCGAGATATGAATTGATTTTATGGGAGTCAATGTAATTTGAATCAAGAGGGATTAAGGTCCGCCTTTGATCGCACAATTGAGACTCAAAAGGTTTTATGGACAAGCCAAGACGTGAATTAAAGTGTGGTGACATTGGATTATTTTTATGGACTTTAATTGGACTTAATTGAAAGAAGAATTAAAGAAATTGAGATGTACAAGGTTTGGACCCCGGCGGAAAAATTAAATGGACTTATTGGAGAAAGGTTGTGGGAGAATAGGGATAGTGGAGTGTGACATCGGCGGATGATGTCATGTGGTGGGCTATAGTTGGTTTAAAAGAAAAAGAGAAAAAGGAAAAGGAAAAAGGAGGAGAGAGAGAGGGGTCTTCTTCCTCCTTTCCCCCCTTCTCCCGTCGACGCCCCCCCACCTCCATCTTCTTCTTCTTCTTCTTCTTCTTCTTGGACGCAACCAGTAGCAAGGGGGGGAGAAGACGCCGAGCAAGCCGCCGCAGCCAGCCCGCCGCACGCTGCCCGTGCCACCCGCCTGCGTGACGCCTCGCGCGCGCGCGTCTCCACCCCGCTCCTCCGTCCTTGCGCGCCTCAGCCCGCGATTCAGCCCCCCTCCGGTCGCCGAAACCGCCGCCGAGCCGAGCCGCCCGTTCCCCGCCATCTCCGTGCCCGAACCGCCGCCGTAGATCCTCTCCGTCGCTCCTTTTCCGGCCGTGCAACAGCAGCAACCGAATATGGAAATTTGTGGGTATGGCAGCGAGCTTTGGGCCCGTTTCGGCCTCCTTCCCGACCCCGGACGCGAGACCGCCTTTGGGGAAAGTCGATCCCGGTGTCGCCCTCGTCGTTTTGAGCTAAGCGGCGTCCAAATCTGTGAGTTTATCTCACTAATCCTTGATTAGACGGTTAATTATGCCCTAAGTATGTTTAGTTTGAATTAAGCATGTTTAGGTGGATAGATTAGATGATTTTATTATAAATTGGATTAAGAAATTTGTTTAAGTTTAATTGTGTTTAATTAAAGTTAAAAAGGGTTTAATTAAAGTTAAGTGGTGATGTGACTTAATTGGATTTTAATTTAGATTTATTTAAATATTCCGAAATTAATTAAATATTATTATTTATAAAAAAACGAAAAATTTATTTTTAGCCCCAATTGCTCGAATTTCGTGCCGATCGCCTCTGTGATGTTAGAATTTAAATTTGATGCTTGATTTGTGACGAATTGAGTGTGATTACGTTAATTAGGGGTTATGTGTAGAAATTCCAAGTGTAGGAATTGGTGGGGTTTTGGCCGTGATTGATCGCCTATTAGAGGCCGTGCCTAGTGAGGCTGTGATGAACCATCTTTCCGAAGGTCGTGTTGAGTGGGGCCGTGATGCCACTAGTTGTTGAACCACCTTTTCGAAGGTCGTGCCGAGTGGGGCCGTGATGCCACTAGTTATTGAACCACCTTTTTGAAGGTCGTGCTGAGTGGGGACGTGATGCCACTAGTTGTTGAACCACCTTTCCGAAGGTCGTGGCGAGTGGGGCCGTGATGCCACTAGTTGTTTGAACCACTTTTTCGAAGGTCGTGCCGAGTGGGGTCGTGATGCCACTAGTTGATGAACCACCTTATCGAAGGTCGTGCCACGTGGGGCCGTGATTACCACTGATGGTTGAGTTTACCCTTAGGGTCGTGGTTGGGAGCATTGATTGATTTCATAGAATGACATGTAATCGGCCGAGCCGATTGATCGCTGAGACGATCCAAGTGGTTGATTGTTTGATGATGTGATTGTGCCTTGGTTTATTTAACTGTCATATTTGCACGTGATTGAATGATATTAACTGTACTAACCTGCAGGCGCGGACTGTTGCGAGGTAAGTCTTCTCGATGTGTAGCTTGGTCATGCTGGGGTGTATTTTCTTTCTAATAGGGGCTTAGGAGGGGTGAACTTGCTGAGACAATGTCTCACCCTGTTGTGGGAAAAATATTTCAGGGCCGTAGATGACGATTCCAGTGGAGTAAGGTGGACTGCCAGTGCAGTTGGGCAAGGAGTCGCAGAGCCAAGAAGATGAAGGGTCGACGATCGAATCTGACTAGTAGTCTTGGGATTGTTCTATCTTTTAGTGGGCCGATCCCTAGTGTTGAGACTCCGACCCATTTTGGTTGCATGTAAACCTTGGGTGATTTTATGATTGTATGTTGGCTTGTATTAAATTGATTTTTGGTTCTTGCTGTTCTATCCCGCTTTTAAATTGTCAGGGGATTCTTAATACGTTCCGCATGCGCTTAATAAAATTAAATCGGGTCGATGACACTACCTGGGAATGTCGCAATATCACGACCATGGCGGGTTGTTCACGTGTCTCGGGGTTAGGGGCGTGACAACCCCGCTTAAGTGGTGTCAGAGCATGGTCAGTGAATGAAGTGATAAGGTGCGATGAGTCACGAGATAGTTAGTAGGAAAGGCTTTTAATATTCTAATGCATGTGATTGTTAGTTGCTTGGTAGCTTGCTTGTGTGGTCGCTCAGTGTTGGCTTTGGAAGCGGGCGTCTGTGTTGAGCCTGTTGCGTGAGTGACCGTGTGTCGAGGGCCGCCCAGTGAGGGTAGTAGGCCCTGTGTTTCGGGGCAGGCCGCTGTTGAAAGTTGGTGCCATGGTGCTCCGGGTAGTAAGCAAGTTGGGGCCAGTGTGAGTGGTGAAGCATTATCTCTAGTCAATGCTGGGGTGGTAGCCCCCGAAGGTTCAAAGTTTGCTTGGTTTTTGTGAATGCTTGAGAGGTTGGGAGACAGAATGGTCAGTAGGCCGCCGCTTTAGTCACCGTTACCGCCGTCGCCGTCAGTGCCGCCAAGGTCATAACCACCGTTGTTGCCGTTGTTCCTACCTTTGCCAGTGTTGTGACCGTTGTTGTTGCCATGCCTGTTGAGGCCCAATCTGGAATTGTGATCGAGGATCAAGCCATCGTATATGAATCGAGCTTCAGTTTAGATAGAAATGAGAATCGATTGGGGAGAAAAGTCGATGTCAAAGGAAAGGTGCCATGTTTCACCCAACTGGGAGAGTAGAATTGGAAAGTCAGTGCTTAGCTTGATCGTGTGTGTCGTGTCTGTAAGAAAGGACATGGATCTGTCCCGTGCTGTAAGAGGGAAGAGACTTGTTACAGATGTCGCCAGTAAGGCTGTTTGATCAAAGATTGTCTGTATAGGCAGATGGAATCACAGCTGTTTCTGTCATCGCCATTGATAAGATAGAGCAGAGGGATTATGCTTCGAGATATTTAGTGAGGTACTTGGAACGGATATCAATGAAAGGAAGGGTGTACGATGTTCCTTGATGGGAGGTAGATGACACACTGATTGTGTGCCGAGTTTGTGGAAAGGAGGCATGAGTTAGCCCAAGGACAGAGTGAAAAAGGGAAAACGGTTTGAACGTGGCCGGCATGGCCATTGGGTTAAGAATTGTCCGTGTAAGCTCAGGAGAGCGTAAGCGCCGTTATTGCAGATATGACGCCACTAAGACGGCTAGAAGAGCATGAAGGGATTGACCATGCATCGATCAAGGGAAGAATGCTTTTGAGATGCTCTTACCGAGTGGTACGGCGAGAATTGTCGAAGGTTGAGGGATCTTCATTGTGGTAATAAAGTGATGGAAAGATGAATCTCTGACGACAGTTGTGCTTGAAGGGTTTGCTTAAGTATGACTTGGAAGTCATTTATAAAAAGGTTTGGCTCAAGGAGCCTTCTGTTAGTTTGAATCGTGACGGTCATATAATTCAGTTTGCTTAGTTAGCGTACGGAAGTTTTGAATCATTGAAAGTCAAAGAGGGGCTTCAATCCTTGTGATTCGTCATTGAAGATGACCTGGTTCAGTTCGACGATTATCAAATCTACCTAGCAATTGTAATGGATGCGTCAGTTGAGGGGTCAAATATGGAAAACACAATTGTGGCATAGGAGTTTTCTAAAGTATGTTATGGAGAATTGTCAGGTTAGTTGTCAGGGTTGTTGTCAAGAAGGGAAATAGAGTGGTGATTGAATAAGTACCAGGAACAGAGCCGGTCCCTAAGGCTCCTTATCGGATGGTGTTACCTGAGTTAGAAAGACTGAAGGTGCAGATGCAGGAATTTTTGGATAGGGGATTCATGTGTTCCAGTGCATCACCTTGGGAAGCACCTGTTCTATTCGTGAAGGAGAAAGTTGGTTCATTGTGGTTGTACATTGATATTCCTTAGGACCGACTGGAGGTCAGAGTGTCATTAGTTGAGAATCAAGAAGAAAGGCATACCAGAGTTGGCATCTCGCAATCAATATGGCAATTATGAGTTCACTGTAATGCTGTGTGGTTTGACGAGTACCTTAATGGTTTGTTTGGGTCATATGAGCGGAATGTGTAAGGGTACTTAAATCAGTTGTGATCGTGTTCAGTGCAGTTATCCTGGTGTGTTCAAAGAGTGCCAAGAGGCACGAGGGACAGTTAAAGATGATACTTCAGACCTTGAGGACTCTTGAATTTCATGCTGAGTTTAGTTAGTGCAAGTTTTGGATGATGTATATGTCGCTGGTAAGTCACGAGATTTCAAGCGAAGAAATCTTCGTGGACCCCGTCAAGATTAAAGCAATGAACAGTTGGCCAAGATTGACTACAGTGACAGAGATCAGAAGTTTTTGGGTTAGTAGAGTGTTACAGACAGTACGTATATGGGATCTCTTTCAGTGTTAGCATCGCCGTTGATAAGACTACTGAGGAAGGAAGAAAAGTTCATGTGGATAAATGAGTGAGGATGTAGTTTTCAAGAGCCTAAGAAGAGGCTGACTACTGCACCTGTGTGGGCCATTCCGTCTGGTCCTAGAGGGTGTGAGATTTTCAGTGATGCATCATTTAAAGGATTGAATTGCTTAATGATGCAGTATGATAGGGTTATTGCATGTGTGTCCCGTCAGTTGAGACCTTATGAACCGAATTACCTGACAGACGACTTGGAACTCACAGCAACAACTTCCGCTCCGAAGATCTAGAGATATCATTGGTGTAAAGGGAGACTCTAGATCTTTATCGACTGTCAAAGCCTCAAAGTGTTTGTTCTCCTAGGAGGAATTGACTGAGATGGCACTATGAACCAGATCTTCTGAAGGACTTAGATAGTGGTATCTGGTATCACCCGGAAGGATGAAAGAAGTCACTGATACTTTGAGTCGAGAGCCTCCAATTGTGCATAGACTGGCTAAAGTATAGATTTTACTTAAAGAGGGTTCAAAATTTGGTTTTCAAATTTGAGGTAGGCTACCCTTTGAATTTTATAGCCGCCCTCAAAATTGAACCAGATGCTCAAGTTTTAATCGGCGCCTAGTTTACAAATAGAGATGTTTAGAAAGTTTGATAAGAGGATACTAGTAAGAAAGAGATTGACCTTGAGATTTCTGAGGATGGAAAGTTCAGGTTCTATGAGTGATTGAATACACTTGACAGTGTAGCACTCAGGGAAAAGATTTTGTCAGAAGTTCATTACGGTATTGCGGTTGGACCAGATGGTACAAGTAAGTCAGAATCGGCATCAGTAAATTGGTAGACTGAGATGAGGATAGATATCACCAAGCAGGTTGCAAGTGCCAGAGTTGTCAGTAAATGGAAATTCAGTAATGCAGACTCGGAGGATTTTACCATCACTTAAGAGTCCCCAGTGGGAATGAAATTATATCACAATGGGACATTGCGATGAGCTTACTAAGGATTCAGGAGATTACTGATACCATTTGAGGATAGTGGTCGATTGATAGATGGAGTTGGTCCGCTTTGGTATGATACGAATGGATCTTGTTTTGGGTGTGCAACATCCAGGTTTATGGATTCTGACTTTGATTGGATAAGTTGGGAATTTCATCGGCGTGACTTTAGTGCTTTTCTCTGAGTTGGCCACTCACGAGATAACTAGACTAGCTGGGTAAGTTATTAAGGACTTTAAGGCAAATAGACTTGACGATTCGACCAGGAATCGACTTCTCGACCGTGTCCATCTTTAGAGATCATTGCGGCACAGTATAAAATCGAATTAAGATCAAAGATAGGTCAGTTCGACTGAGATGAATGACCAATCGTGGGTGACCCTACTAAATTGGAAAACTCTCATCGACTAGCACTAATTTGATTTTACTATCGTTTTGGTACCCTGTGTCCGTATTTGAATCCTCGAGATTTTCACGACAATCGAGAATCGACACTGTGTCGAGTGGGTTCATTGTGGCTCGAAGGAAATCGACCACGGGTCATTTGTCCTAAAAAGTTTTGAGAACTACCTAGTAGCCTAGGTCACACCAAAAGCGCGTCAGAGTGAAATTAACCGTCAATCTAAGTTTGATTTCAGAAATTGAAGATTTTGTCATGTCACGGAGTGGGTATATCGAAGTGTGTGTGCATCGGATAATCCACCGGCATGGAGTGTCGGGGGTGAATTATATTTCGAATCTAGATTAGAGATTTCAGGTTTGGCAGAGTTTTCAGATGGATTCTTTCTTAAGCAGTGCATAACAGAGGGTACAGAATTTAGTGGTAAAAAGAAAGTGAAGAAAGATCACAGACTGGAGTCAGCTCAGAAATCAGTGTTTCAGTGGTCAAATCAGTGTTAGAGTGAATGCTAGACAGAACTGTTAGAAATTTTCAATCATTGAGTTTCAAGAGTTCATTAGGGAGTTGAGAAGAATAGATCAGATGTGAATGACAGAGTGTCATATATGAGAAGTTCAGTTCAGTTATCGGATCAGAAAGGGTAGATTTGGTATACCAAGATGGTATCCTGGATCAAAATGGTCGGACAACACCATGAGACCGAAGGATTAGCTTGGAATAGTGAGACTCAATGAAGCGAAAATACCCCACCTTTTGTATAAGGATTGGTAAATGTTTAAATTTCGAGGATGAAATTTTTATAAGAGGGGAAGAGTTGTGACATCCAGATTTTCGGGCCCTAACTTCGACTGGATAAATGGAGCCGTCTTCGTTCAGTGGAAGTCAGGAATTATGAAATTGAGGAATATGAGAGATTTTTGGATAAAGAAAATAATCAATTTGATAAGCGAGATATCAATTGATTTTATGGGAGTCAATGTAATTTGAATCAAGAGGGATTAAGGTCCGCCTTTGATCGCACAATTGAGACTCAAAAAGGTTTTATGGACAAGCCAAGATGTGAATTAAAGTGTGGTGACATTGGATTATTTTTATGGACTTTAATTGGACTTAATTGAAAGAAGAATTAAAGAAATTGAGATGTACAAGGTTTGGACCCCGGCGGAAAAATTAAATGGACTTATTGGAGAAAGGTTGTGGGAGAATAGGGATAGTAGAGTGTGACATCGGCGGATGATGTCATGTGGTGGGCCATAGTTGGTTTAAAAGAAAAAGAGAAAAAGGAAAAGGAAAAAGGAGGAGAGAGAAAGGGGTCTTCTTCCTCCTTTCCCCCCTTCTCCTGTTGACACCCCCCACCTCCATCTTCTTCTTCATCTTCTTCTTCTTCTTCTTGGACGCAACCAGCAGCAAGGGGGAGAAGACGCCGAGCAAGCCGCCGTAGCCGGCCTGCCGCACGCCGCCCGTGCCGCCCGCCCGCGCGACGCCCCGCGCGCGCGCACGTCTCCGCCCCGCTCCTCCGTCCCCGCGCGCCTCAGCCCGCGATTCAGCCCCCTCCGGTCGCCAAAACCGCCGTCGAGCTGAGCCGCCCGTTCCCCGCCATCTCCGTGCCCGAACCGCCGCCGTAGATCCTCTCCGTCGCTCCTCTTCCGGCCGTGCAACAGCAGCAACCGAATATGGAAATTTGTGGGTATGGCAGCGAGCTTTGGGCCCGTTTCGGCCTCCTTCCCGGCCCCGGACGCGAGACCGCCTTTGGGGAAAGTCGATCCCGATGTCGCCCTCATCATTTTGAGCTAAGCGGCGTCCAAATCCGTGAGTTTATCTCACTAATCCTTGATTAGACGGTTAATTATGCTCTAAGTATGTTTAGTTTGAATTAAGCATGTTTAGGTGGATAGATTAGATTATTTTATTATAAGTTGGATTAAGAAATTTGTTTAAGTTTAATTGTGTTTAATTAAAGTTAAAAAGGGTTTAATTAAAGTTAAATGGTGATGTGACTTAATTGGATTTTAATTTAGATTTATTTAAATATTCGAAATTCGGATGATTAAAATAATATTGAAATATTCCGAAATTAATTAAATATTATTATTTATAAAAAAAAAGGAAAATTTTATTTTTAGCCCGGGTTGCTCAGAATTTCATGCTGATCGCTGCTGTGATGTTAGAATTTAAATTTGATGCTTGATTTGTGACGAATTGAGTGTGATTACGTTAATTAGGGGTTATGTGTAGAAATTCCAAGTGTAGGAATTGGTGGGGTTTTGGCCGTGATTGACCGCCTATTAGAGGCCGTGATGAACCACCTTTTCGAAGGTCGTGCCGAGTAGGGCCGTGATGCCACTAGTTGTTGAACCACCTTTTCGAAGGTCGTGCCGAGTGGGGCCGTGATGCCACTAGTTGTTGAACCACCTTTCTGAAAGTCGTGCCGAGTGGGGCCGTGATGCCACTAGTTGTTTGAACCACCTTTTCGAAGGTCGTGCCGAGTGGAGTCGTGATGCCACTAGTTGATGAACCACCTTATCGAAGGTCATGCCACGTGGGGCCGTGATTATCACCGATGGTTGAGTTTACCCTTAGGGTCGTGGTTGGGAGCATTGATTGATTTCATAGAATGACATGTAATCGGCCGAGCCGATTGATCGCTGAGACGATCCAAGTGGTTGATTGGTTGATGATGTGATTGTGCCTTGGTTTATTTAACTGTCATATTTGCACGTGATTGAATGATATTAACTGTACTAACCTGCAGGCGCGGACTGTTGCGAGGTAAGTCTTCTCGATGTGTAGCTAGGTCATGCTGGGGTGTATTTTCTTTCTAATAGGGGCTTAGGAGGAGTGAACTTGCTGAGACAATGTCTGACCCCGTTGTGGGAAAAATATTTCAAGGCCGTAGATGACGATTCCAGCAGAGTAAGGTGGACTGCCAGTGCAGTTGGGCAAGGAGTCGCAGGGCCAAGAAGATGAAGGGTCGACGATCGAATCTACTCAGTCTTAGGATTGTTTTATCTTTTAGTAGGCCGATCCCTAGTATTTAGACTCCGACCCTTTTTGGCTGCATGTAAACCTTGGGTGATTTTATAATTGTATGTTGGTTTGTATTAAATTGATTTTTGGTTCCTTCTGGTCTATCCCGCTTTTAAATTGTCAGGGGATTCTTAATACGTTCCGCATGCGCTTAATAAAATTAAATCGGGTCGGCGACACTACCTGGGAATGTCGCAATATCACGACCATGGTGGGTTGTTCACGTGTCTCGGGGTTCGAGGCGTGACACCTTCACCTCGGGTCTCTAGTCCTTCACCAATGCTATTTAAGGACCTGAAAATGGTTATTCAATAACTAGTGAGATAACGTCTCAACAAGTTCTACTCCCTAAGACTTGATTAGGAAACCAATACGCCAAAAGAATTGCCTTTGCACAACACGAGTCAGAGGACTTACCTTAGCCTCAGATTCTGTAACGACTCAAGTCCCATTATGTAATATTGTCCGCTTTGGACACTGAGTCCTCACGGCTTTAAAATGTATCACATAGATTAAAAAGACCCAAGCCTTTATAAACTAGCCCGGGATTCCCCACTAAACGATGTGGGATGGGAGACATGCCCTTAGCCTCACCCGCATACTACCAAGGTGATCTCAGTCCATCCCTTCGTATTGTCTCGGGTCTAAGTTGTCACATTCTCCCCCCTTAAGGCATAGCACCCTCGCTATGGCCCCACATGCAGTCGGAAGTCGGCTCTGATACCATTTATAACGACCCGAGTCCCACTGTGTAATATTGTCCACTTTGGACACTAAGTCCTCACGGCTTTAAAATGCGTCACATAGATTAAAGGAACTTAAGCCTTTATAAACTAGCCGAGGACTCCCCCCAAGCGATATGGGACAAGAGACATGCCCTTAGCCTCATCCGCGTACTGCCAAGGCGATCTCAGTTCATCCTTTCATACTGCCCTAGGTTTGGGTCGTCACAGATTCCACCTACACATCAGTACAGTTCGATAGGCACCCAAACAATTACAACAGATCGAAACATTGATCAAATCGACATAGTCGATTATATGTCAATCAAATCATTTCCTGGTCATATCAATTCAATCAATCAATTCATAACATCATATCAAAATAATGATCAATTGACTTAGTCGATTATATGTCAGTCGGACCATTTCTAGGTCGTTTCACTCCACACCATATAACCTCCAATAGTACTTAGTTACAAAGCCACATTAATGCTCTCAGGCATTGTTTTTGCCAAGGTGACGTATGTAATGGACAGCACTCGTGCGTTCTTTAAGGCGCTGTTTTCGCCAGTGATGCCCTTAATCACCGAACCACGTATATCCATACTGATGCATGTAATAGACAGCACTCGTGCGTTCTTCAAGGCGCCGTTTTCGCCAGTGATATCCTTAATCACCGAACCACGTATATCCATACTGATGCATGTAATAGACAGCACTCGTGCGTTCTTTAAGGTGCCGTTTTCGCCAGTGATATCCTTAATCACTGAACCACGTATGTCCATACTGATGCATGTAATAGACAGCACTCGTGCGTTCTTTAAGGTGCCGTTTTCGCTAGTGATATCCTTAATCATCGAACCACGTATGTCCATATTGATGCATGTAATAGACAACACTCGTGCGTTCTTTAAGGCGCCGTTTTCGCCAGTGATATCCTTAATCACCAAACCACGTATGTCTAATTACATCGTACCTTATTAGTTTCAGCTAAGAATTTCCCCAATTCACTCTTCTTTACAGTTCATTAAAGCATCATCAATACTAAATAATCACACTCGGCCGTAAACCAATCCATCACTCAATTTCAATCAATTTGGGATAAATTCCTAAAATATCACAATCAATTAAATTCCATGTAACGTAGAGCTCAATTAAATAAACGGACTGCACCACGACAATCAGTATGAAATTTCGATCGTTGGCTATCCCTGCCTTATTTCTGAAAAATAAATAAATAAATAAACAAATAAATAATAAAAATTAATAAATAAATACTAATAAATCCAACTTAGGACAATATCGCCTCATTGGAACCTGAAATGGTTCGGGAAAAATACGAGATGCATTCAATAATTAATAGGACTTGTCTACTTGCTAATGCACAATCAATTTAACTAACATGCATCACAATTAACTAATCTACTCTAATCTAACCACATAATCCTAATTAATTAACACTAATCAACCCTTAGGCATCATTAGTCTACTAAGTAAGGATTAGTGAGTGAAACACACTTGTTAAAAGCGACAGCGAACACTCGGGCTGGGCTCAAAAACCTCACAAGCCCACAACAAATTGCTGGGCTTGATTGATGGGCTTGGGCCTGATTCTTGGGCTTAACTTGCTGGGCTTCAAAGCATGGGCTTGTCTTTGGATGAGCTGACTTTTGCAAGTTGGGCCGAACTTGTTAGATCTGTGGGCTTCGCTGGAAAATGGAGGCAGTGAACTGGGCTGAGCTGAATTCTGGCCTGACTTATGGCCCAAACAGGCTGAACTAATAGGCCCCAAAAGGCCTTGGTTGGCGTTGGAAAAGAAGGTTGCTGGACTGCTCGGTGGAATCGTGGGTTGAAGAAAATGCTTTGTTGGGCCGTTGATGGAGCTACTGGGCTTCGAGACTTCAACTGGCCGAAGACATGCGGGTTGATGACGCACGAACGAAAGCAGCTGCTGGTGAAGACATCCGTGGAGATGCAGCTGGCGTCGTTGCTAAGAGATGGAGCGGACGGGCCGGCTTCACTCGGTGGTCAACAAAATGGTAAAAAATCCGCTGCTGTTGACCATGAAGGAGCAAGCCGTGGATGCGTGGAGAGGTAGGCGTGCTAGCCGAAGATGGGGTCTTCGCTGGACGCACGAAGGGGCTGCAACACTTCACAAGACAAAGAAGTGGAGGAGAAGAATGTGGATTGGCTGTCAGAGGTTTCTTTGGGCGGTCAACTGCTGGCTTTCGGTGGAAAGGAAACGCTGTACGTTGCAGGGAAATCCAGTGGAGTGGGCGGCGGTTTCGTAGCAGCTGAAGGGGGAAATGAAAGAGAAAAAGACAGCAGGTTTGGTGAGGATGAACGCTTAAAGAAGACCGAAAGGAAAAGAAATCGAGCAGCTGGCTTGGAAGACTTTGACCAAGTGGGACAATTAAAGGGAGAGAGAAAAGAAGATAAGGCCGCAAGAAGTGTCGGCCAAGAAGAGAAAGCACGTGCGAAAATAAAAGAGAGCCATTCATTTTCCACATTGTCCGACCCAGTTTTCCGTAAAAATCCTGAACTCGTCGGAATTTCCTCAAAAGTTGAGTCGACTTCCCTGGATTGACTCATGACATGACAGGACTTCCAATTTCTGAAATCGAATTCAAATTCGCGGTTATTTTCAATCAAACGTGAATTTAGTTTGACTTTACCTACCGGATAACTTTTAGGAATTTTTGGTGCAACCGACCTATAGTCGATTTTCTTTGAATCACAATGAACCCATCCGACACATTGACGACTCTCGGTGGTCGTGAAAATATCAAGATTTCAAATATGGACACATGGTACCCAAAACGACTGAAAATCGGTTTAGTGCCGATCGACGAGAATTTTGCAATCATGTGAAATCACCCATACGTCGATCACCATATCAATCGAATCGACCTATCTCTAGTCTCTGATCAATTTTTAATTGTGCCGTAATGACCCTTGCAAATTAGCACGGTCGAGCAGTCGATTCCTAGTCGAATTCTCAAGTCTATTGCATTTAAAATCCCTTAACGGCTTCACCTGATAGGTCAGTTATCTTATGAGTGACCATCTTAGAGAAAAACACTATAGTCACGTTGATAAAAGGCCCAACTTATCCAATTGAAATCAGAACCTGAAAATCAAAATGTCACACTTTTGATGACTATGGATTCATCGCTTGTGAAAGAATAATTAAGACTGTAAAGAAGAGAGAAGCCTATCGCGACCTGACCTCGGATGTTAGGGGAAAGGTCGGGTTTAGAGATACTTGACCATGGGAGTTCCCTTACTGTATGTGTCTCAAAAGCACTTTATCTTTCGGGATTGACCATGTGAGTTCGCTTGATTACAGTCATTAACTCTCCTAAGCTTATACCTTGTGTGATAGCAAAAAGTGTTGTTATCTGCATCCACAGAAATGATACACCTTGAATAAGATATTAGATGTGAATAACGAATTTGGAGGTATCTTTTCATAGTAGCCCTCACAATAGTACTCTCATCTATAAAGATGACATCACTTCATCTTTTAGGAGATTTCTTTAGTAGGTATGCTAAACTATGGTGAGTCTTGTCAAGACCCATACCCCTTATGACGGATTCATTTATTATCTATGAATTGTTTAAGACAACCTAAATTAGAGTCAAGAGTCGCTACTAGCCTCATTTTTTAGAGTCGTCTCTCGATATCTATGCAACTAGAGATTCTAGAATTGGAGGACTTGAGTTACGCTAACATTTCTATTAGCACTTTTTTTAGTACCTAACAATTTGTCATGCTTCTTAAGGTGTCCATACATGTTTTTTTTTTCTTTTTTTTTTTTTTTAATTTTTAATTTTTCATGTCAATGAGTCTAACTAGGTGATCATACTAGGTGATTATGCATGGATAGTCAATTTCATGCAATTCTATTTCTATCAAAAGAGAAAAAGAAAGAAAACAATCAATTTGGAATTTAAAAGCGATACAGTAAGTAAACACCCAAGAAAACAATTTAAGGAAATCAGTAAATAAGGAAATCAGTAAATCTAACATGCAATCTTAAACTAAAAGTAAATTGAAAGGAAGAAACCTGCAACTCATCGAGTATTTATACAACATGAGACAATTAATGTGACATCCTGGATTTTTCACTTATGCTTTCAATCAAATTAATTGGGCATTTCATCGACGCGCCTATAGGGTTGTTCTTAGAGCTGATTACTCTTAAGATAACTAGACTATCTACGGAAGCCATTAAGGAATTTTAAGGCAATAGACTTGAAAATTCAACCATGAATCGGCTACTCGACCGTGCTCATCTTTAGAGGCCATTATAGCACATTCAAAAATCAATTTGAGATCAGAGATAGGTCGGTACGACATAGATGTGTGGCTGATCGTGGGTGACTCCACTAAATTGGAAAATTCTCGTCGACCAGTACTAGTTTGATTTTTCTATCGTTTTGGTACCCTGTGTCCGTATTTGAATCCTCGAGATTTTCATGATAATTGAGAGTTGCCAATGTGTCGAGTGGGTTCATTGTGGCTCGAAGAAAATCAACCACAGGTCATTTACATTGAAAAATTTCTGAAAGTTGCCCGATAGCCTAGGTTACACTAAAAACACACCAGAGTGAAATTAACCGTGAATTTGTGTCTAATTTCAGAAATTGAAGATCCTGTCATGTCACAATAAATTGTAGAAACGTCAACTCAGTCTCAGAAGATTTTTCTGCAATCCAAGACCTTTTGGGAAAAAGTCGGCATATGACTGTTTTTGTTCAGAAAATGCGAGGGATTGTTTTTAGTCGCAAAGTTGGGATGCAAGATGGATCCATAGGTAAGGGAAAATATCAATTGGAGCTTTGAGGTGTCAATTGAATTTGTAAGGGCCAAATGGGATTGAATTGAACAAGATTAAGTGTCCAGTTGAAGCCAAGATTGTTGAAATTCGTATGCCCCCCCTAGGCCATTGATTTTGGACCATTTCAAGGTTGTAGGATGGGCATGTGTGGCTGAATGAGAGCCAACGGACCAGCTATGGCTAAGGTGAAGTCAAGGGAAGAAGCTTGTGGAAGATCAAGGCTTGTGGTCCCCTCCAACCTCATCCCTCTCCCTCTCACCCCCTTAACTGGTTGGCAGCCCCATTTCCTCCCTCTTCCTTGCCTTGCTCGACACCCCAGCTAGCAGAGAACAACCAGCAACCCGTCGGACCGCCTAGAACACCACTCGTCGCCGTTGCACAGCGTCCTCCCACGAGAGTCACCTGCGCGCCGTTCGCCTTGTCGCATCTAGCCCCCGCTGTTCCAGCCTTTGCCCATGTGTCCCAGCCCCTAGCTGAGCTTAGCCAAAGATGTCCTTCGCCGTTCCTTCGCCGGTAAGCCCCCACCAAGGCCCGGTCTGGCCCTTTCACTCTTTCCCGATCAATTCCAACCTAAATCGAGCTTGTTTCCTCTTTGTTTCAGCACCAAATAGAGAGCACAAGTTGTGGGTTTCTAGCAACTTCTAGGGCCGTTTTGAGGTGGTCCCAAGCCTCGGTTGCTTGGCCCGCCTTGAGGAAAGTTGAGCCCCGCGACGTTCCCGTCATTTTGCACCGAATCATTTATTAAGTGGGTGAGTTTTGCTCACTAAGCCTTAATTAGTAGGTTAATGACACTTAGTGGATAATTAGTTTAAGTTAAGTATGTTTAGGTGGATAGTTAGTTGTAATTAGCAAAATTAGATTAGTTAATGATGCATGTTAGGTGGTTAGTCATTATAGTTATCAAGTAAATAGACCCGAGTAATTATTGAATGAATCTCGAAATTTTTCTGGGTTCGTTTAGGCATCCAATCCAACCATAATAGGCCTAAGTTGGATTTATTGCAATTATTGGCATTTATTTAATATTTTATGTAATTATTTATTTATTTATTTATTTTCCGGAAATTCAATAGAGATGGCCGGTGACCGGAATTTCGTGTTGATTGTAGTGGTACTCTTTGTTTATTTAATTGAGTGCCTGAGTGTGCAAATTGAATGAAATTAGTGTGAGTGAGTATTTATTCCAGAAATTGGATAATTTTGGGTGATTGAGTGGAAAATTACCGGGCATCGGTCTATAGCGCCAAAAATGATGAGAAAGAAAATTATATTACGTGGCTCGGAGACCTAGAGTGTCGTCCCGGAGAATGCACATGACTCATTGATTAAATACATCACCTTTGAAAGGCACGTGACTTGGTGATTAGTACGTCACCTTAGAGAATGCACGTGGCTTGGTGATTTGGTATATCGCCTTAGAAAATCCACATGGCTCAGAGATTAAGTACGTCGCCTTAGAGAATGCACAAGGCTTGGTGATTAGACATGTCGCCTTAGAGAATGCACAAGGCTTGGTGACTAAATGGATAGTACGAATTGAAATGACCGGGAAATGGTCTGATTGACATCTAATCGACTAGATCGATGATTCGATCTGATTTGATTGGGTGTTATATCTGTCAGTATTTATGAATTGAACTGACTTGCAAGAAGAGACTGAGGCCAAGGTAAGTCTACTAACTTGTGTTGTGCTTAGGTCGCCTTAGTACGTATTGGCTTCTTAATCGAGCCTTAGAGAGTAGAACTTGCTGAGACGTAGTCTCACCCCGTTGTGGGATAACATTTTAGAGTACGTTTTGGTGAAGTCCATTGTATAGGTTGATGTAGGTAAACCCACCCATGTGCTTCACGAGTACAAGTCTTGGTGTCGTTACTGCCAAGACGGACGAAGGGATGGTCCTATACCCGAGTCTACTGTACCTTTGTACATTTTAGAGAAAGCTTTTGGTAAGGGTACAGTAGACCCTGAAGGTGGAGCTATAGAGGATGCTAAGGATCCAGGATTGGCGAGTGATTCTGACTCCCCAGTGTACTTGGTGGACAGTTCCAATGAAGGCGAAGAGGTGCCAAAGTCGGAGCAGTTTAGTGATGAGGAGATAGAGTAGGAGGAGATTGGGAGTGATGAGGAGCCATAGCTATTTGGCCCTCACACCTGTTTGTTTAAATCTCGTGCATTTGGTTAAGCTAAGTTTGGGTCGACTTGTAATATATATATATATATATGACTGATTATGTTGTATATGTATATAAGTGTGGTTTTGGAATTTTTATGACCTTGTTTTCCTATCCCATTGTTTTATTGTCTGGGGATTATTTATATCATTCCGCATGCGCATATTAAAACAGAATGGGTTGGCGATGCGTCCTGGGACATCGTTATTATATCGACCACGTAAAGATAAGTACGTGCTCGCCAGGTCGGGACATGACAACTAATAGCATATATCGGGGAACAAATGGCACAAAAACAAGGTTAGATTGGATATCGACCATTCATCATTTTCATGCCCTTCTTGTTCGATGCATAGTTCGGTTCATTCATGCCCCCTTCACCATCCTAAAAGGTTGCTAGGAGCCACTCCTTGCTCAGGCCCTCTAGCCTTAGCAACCACTCCTTGCCCTCATCAGACCAGGTTGATACAGGCCAATCAGCTTTCACTTGGTTTGTCCCCAAGCTACACATCTACTCTAGGGGTCCCGATTCAATAGGGAATAACTCACAGAGATATTGTCCGCTTTGGCCTATCCCATACTAGGCCTCACGGTTTTATCCTTTGGTGCATAGGTAGGCATGTTCTCAGGAGGTCACCCATCCTAGTAGTGCTCTAGCCTAAGCTTGCTTATCCTTCAAGTTTAGGGGCACCAACTGGCTTCCAATGTTCAGTCTTAAACCATCCTAAAAGCTGTTTGTCCTATCCATGAAAACCTCTTGTGTCCTTTCTCTTGGTATCCTTGGGTTATTCATCTAACATGTTCACCACAATTCATCTAACATCTCGTTGCTACTTCCGAGGATCGAACCCCGGCTGTTCTCGGACCCGTTCATTTAGATTCCTATCAACCAACTAGGCCCTCTTGTACAACTCATCATAGTCCTTGAGATTTAGCGGTACTAACGGGTCCTTGATCTCTGACCTTAGACCAACTCTGAATCTCCTTACCTTATCCATTGGGTCCTCGATCAGTCTCAATGCATACTTGGACAGCTTAGCAAACTTTGCCTTATATTGGTCCACGGACATCTAATTCTGGACGGAGATGTTGGAACTCGACCAATTTTTGTTTCCCTAGAGTCTCTAGCACCTGCACGATCCTATTTAACCTAGGATCACCTGGTGCTCCTCTTCCAGCACCAGCTTAAGGTGATAATCTTTCCTCGGTACCTATCAAAGCTATCAAAGCTACTACAGCCTGTCTCCGAGGGGCTCTCTGCTCAAGATCACTCATCTTGTAGGATCCCTACAGAAGCTTGCTTTCCAATTCTAACATGGAATTAGAAATATGAGCAACCCGTACAAAACAATCAATCAATCACATGCATCAGCATAAGGAAAATGTCTTTCCTAGCTAACTATCCTATGACCTATCATACCTTATCACTCTAGACATTGACCAACTCATATACCATTTCGGGTGGGGATGTCACACCCCGAACCCTGGGCACGCACACATCCCTCAACGGTCGACTGAAAATGTGACATCCCAGGATGCGTTGCCGACCCATTCTTTTTTATCTTTCAATTAAGCACATGTGGAAGCAAATTGATTACAACACCCAGTCAACACACAAACACAGGGATAGTAAAAACTCATAACAACAGTTGCCGAAAACAACTTATTTATTTATCCACTATTGTCCCTAGGAAGTTTAATGATTTACAAGTCCTTACACTTGCAACTTCCCATCAACCCTCTCAAAAACCTTCCGGGATTAGGGCAACCTAAACTTCACTAGCGACAGGGTCCGCCAAAAGGTGTCGCATCTCGCGCCCATCAAATTTGAACTTAGCAGGTCTCCATGCTACAGCTTTGAAAAATGTTAACCACAAACGGGTAAGATAAATCTCAGTGAGTCAAAACCCTAAACCTTAGTTAGGACGCAAATTCAACTCAAATGCGGTTCTAAACACGCTAAACAATCAAACTCACCTCGTCTTGGCGCATCCCTGCATATTAGTACATCACATATACTATTATCAATGCAGCAAGCATAATCAATAACGGGAACACATAATCTCACTCTTCAAACATTCACATGGGTCCCGATTATAAGATAAAACCGTTGTGACACGTCTCATACCATGCCACACAATTTTGCCCCATAATCAAATGCAACAATCACAAGCATTTAGGTGTGTTATAGTTATTACAACCCAACGGCCACGGCCAACTCAACAGTCGGTGGTTATCCGGCATAGCCAAGCGTCATCTCGCCCCATCAAGCACGGCATCATCCCACATAAACACATCAAGACGGCATTCCATAAAAGAGCATTGGCCCAGCCTCCACCGCGACCGGCATTCATTGATGTGGGGCATCTGAACTTAATCAGACATCGTCCCACGTAAACACATTAGGATGGGTTCACTGCCCCACGTAAATGCATCAGGGTATTTAGGTGATCACACAAGCATATACTTGGCCAAGAACACCGTGCTTTGCATCCAAATATCTCATGTTCAAATAATGGACTTGGCCACTTTTCTTCGTATTAAAAATCATCCTAGTAAAATAATCGTGCGTGGTCATATAATTAAAAGCGAACTATTAAACTTGGTACGCTCCTCTTTTGAAATTCCACAGTTTAATATACTACATAAAGTTTGGTGTCAAAACCTGACACCTTGTATTTTTCATCTAAAAGCCCATAAAACCAAGTTTTGTAATAATAATTGGTAACTGCCATCCAGCAATCAATTGCACAAGAACACATGTACAAGCCATCAAAATCACACATAATTCCATCATATAGCCAAGAACACCAAAATCCCTTTTTTAAAAAAAAAAAAAAAATCAACTTGGCAACTCCTTTTTTTTTCTTCAAAGCTTTCGGAAATAAATTCATATGGGGTCACGTATTTGAAATCAACCCATCAAACTTTGTATGTATTTAATTTGAAACCTCACGGTTTTATTGAGCATATAAAACTTGGCGTCCAAACCCGACACCTATTTCTTTTCTAATTCTTTCTCTAACCCCCATTTTTGGAAACAATGTTTAGTAACCCCTTTTTTTGTTGTTCAAAAAATTTAGAAATATATTCGTAGGTGCTCATGTACTCAAAATTAATCCGTCAAAATTTGCACGCATCTAATTTAAAACCTCATTATTTTATTGAGCAAGTAAGTTTTGGTGTCCAAACCCGACACCTCATTGTTTTTCTAATTAATTGCCCATAAGGCCACCTTTTGTAACCATAATAAACAACCAACATGGAGCAATCAACCTCATGATATTACACATAAGTTCTCAGCATACCAACAACCAACCAATTCACCAAATATGCATTTCCCAGCAAGCAAGACACCAAGAACAACCACTAGACCACAACCAGCCCTAATCGGCAGAAATCGGGTTCACTCGCGCGTCTCCAAGTTTAATTTTAGAAACATAACCAAACGAGTTCAGAAAATTCTTAAATTTGAAGATGTTATAAAGGACACTTAAATTAACATTTTTCATGAAGAAAATTTGACCCAAATATTTCTAGAATGAGAGAAGTAAATCGCTCAAGCCATTACCGAAACTGTGTTTGTGTCCAGAAATTTTGTTTTCCAAAACCAGCTTGGTTCGAGCTTCCAAACTTATCCATTTGCTCTGAAATTTGACTATGTTAAACTACAAGATGTAATGAAAATACTTTTGTGAAAGAACTCTTTCAAAATCGAACACTAAAAGTTGATAAAAATCCTTTAAACATCAAAAGATCACTAGTTCCAGCACAAACCGACATTTTGCCTTGCCTGAAACGAAGCTGGAATATTGTTCTTTTAAATCCATAAAATATTGAGTAAAGTATATGTCATAGTTGAAGATATTTAGAACATTTTTCAAGGAGGAAATAACCTCAAAATCGTAATGCATTTTAATCCACAAAAATGGCAAATGGCGAGTGTCCAGTAAACAGATATGAATTTAAGCTAATAAAACTTAAGCTTAATCTAACCAAACTAGATTAACACTAATCTAACCAAGCTAATTAACACTAATCTAACCCCCTAAGTGCAATTAACAACCTAATCAAGAATTAGATAGTTAACTCACCGGATTAGGACGGCGGCAGGTTCACGACGACGGCGGCACGACGGTGGTGAAAACCCGAGACAACCGTGTTTTTAACGGAGGCCCAATGGCGATAGAAAACAACCCTACATGGCTCAATCAAGGGGAGGTTTCGGTTCTGTCGCTGAGCTGGTCGATCTCGGTTGAGCTAGCTGGACGGGCTGAAGTTGGGTGGCTAGAGCTGACAGATGGAGTTGAGGTGGTTGCTGACTGTGGGTTGTTGGCTAGGCTGAGGTTGTTGCTATAATGGAGGCGTTGGTAGGGCTATTCGGTAGTGGTGATGGGCTGAAGATGGCGGATGATGGTGCAGGTGGCAGCAAAGGATAAAAAAAGTTGGAGGGGAAATGGATTGTGGGATGCTGGCGTGAGGGGATGAAGGAGTTGGCAACAACAACAAAAATGAAAGGAAATGGAGAAGAGAAGAGGTGAGGCGAGAGGAAATGCGTGGGGGGGAAATTGCTGGGGGAAAAAGAAAAGGAAGGGAGAAATAAGAAGAAGAAGCAGATGGAAAGAGAGTCGGCTGAGGCGGGTTGTGCATGCAAGGGGGAAAGAAAAGGGAATGGGAGAGACCAAGAAAGTCAAGACAAGGGCCAATCAAAAACCTTAAGAAATATCTAAACACTCATTAGGATGCCCCAAAAGTCTTCATCCAAATAAGTCAAGGGCTCCTCCAATCAAAATTTAGCTTTAATTTCCCAAAACAAAGGCAATTTGGAGGTAGAAAATCCAATATCTTCAGTCATCCAAATTTCCATTTCTTTTCCGATTTGTTCGAAATTGATTTTTCTGCAAAATTTCGGACTCAACGAAAATTCTCCGAAAGATGAGACGACGACTTATAAATGAGTCGTGACACGCTTGAACGTCGATTCCCGAAACCAAATTCAATTTCATGGTTAAAATCGATCGAATGCGATTTTAGTACGACCAAACCTATCAGGTAGCTTTTAGGGATTTTTACGTGTTTGACCCATGATTGATAATTTTCAATTCATGTTTCTACATCTCCAACTCGTAGACGAATTTCGGTTGTTGTAAAAATCGCAATGTTTCATTTACATGTCCCAAGTATAATTTCAATAGAAAATCAGGTTAGTTTCGTTCGACACAAATTTCGCAATCATGCAGAATCACCCGCAATTCAATTACGTGATTCCATTAAATCAACTTATATCCGATCGCTAATCGATTATAATGGTGTCATATTGACCCTAGCCGATTATTATGGTCGAGTGATCGATTTTCGATCGAATTCTCTAGTCAATCGCATTTCCATCCCTTAACGACTTCACCTAATAGATTAGTTAACTCGTGAGGGGCCAACTCAGAGTAAAATGACCATAAGCGCGTCGATGAAACAACCATTTTATATAATCGAAATTGGGTCGAAATTCAGGGTGTCACAGGTTAGGGGCCATGGCGATGGCTAGAGAGTAGCCACATGTGAGCTCGAGCCTTGTCAGATCGACAAGCTTCGAGCTTGCCACGTGCCGTTATAAAGGAGGCCATTTATCGTCTATAATACAAGCATTGGATGATTTCTCTCTCTCTCTCTCTCTCTCTCTCTCTCTCTCTCTCTCTCTGTTTTTTTTTTAGTTTTATTTGGTTTATTTGTTTTCCTTTCGACCGTCTCTCTCCATTCCTTATCTCCATCTTTACTTCTCATGATATAGGTATCTAATCTTAAGACTTCACTAATTCAAAATACACATCTTATGTCTAAGGCTCTGTCTATAAGATGGTAGGCATGGTCCATAAATATTGATAGGAATAAGAGATGTTGTGTATACAATTTGAATACGTCATCCATCATGTTTGAACCAAGCATTTGACCAATTAAAAATCTATAGCATTTTGTTCGTAATTTACATGAAGAGAGGTGGCATGCACGACCAAAGCTGGCGACTCGACTTCATCGACTTGATTATGGGGGGAAAAGAACCCTTTGTCTTGATTTCTCCTGCTTCAGATTGGAGCTGCACGGAGAGATTGTTGTAATTGAAAGGGTACGTCCATGATGGGGTGCGAGATATAATTGAAAGGGTATTAAGTGAGAGGTATAAAAACCTCTTAGAAGACAACTGTTGGTGGTCGTTGGCAGATCATTCATACCAAAAGTTTCTCTCCCATTTTTTCCATCAAAAGAAGAAGGTGTTCCATTTCAATTTTGCAAGAACAATCGGCATTTACGCCGTGGAAATTGGGTGTTTTCCTAGTGATTGCATCCAGACTAACGTGAGGAAGTGTTGTTCGTGTTTCATCGGCAATTCAACGTTCATTCCGGGGCCATTTGCTATTTGCGCATTGGAATCAGGTAAGTTGTCTTCCACCGACTTGAATTCCTTCATTGGTATCAGAGATCGGTCGTGATTTCTGCCTTGTTTTTCATTGAATTTTCTTGTTTACCATTTGATATTGAGATCGAGAGTATGAAATCTACACTGTTTGGATCTCTGATAGTCGGAATTGCCATATGAAAAACTCGAAATTGAACAAGAGCCAAGAACGGGTTCAGGGTCGTGTGTATCCGTGCGGTTTTGACCAATTTTCAAAATATTTTTTTGGCCAAAATCAACTTTTGAATATACAGGATGAAAGTACTCGTCGAGACGAGTCCAACGGTGGGTCGAGCGCGGCGAGAGGATGCCGGACGCGCCCACACACGCGGCCAAAAGCCACTGCACGTGGGCGCCACGCGCCGGAACCGCTGGCAATGCCAGCGCGTGCCCAACACGTGCC
This sequence comes from Eucalyptus erythrocorys, assembly GCA_014182555.1. Classification (NCBI taxonomy): domain Eukaryota; kingdom Viridiplantae; phylum Streptophyta; class Magnoliopsida; order Myrtales; family Myrtaceae; genus Eucalyptus; species Eucalyptus erythrocorys. The sequence continues at coordinate 57,806,941 of CM024602.1, forward strand.
GGTCAGCGAACCGGCGGCTGCGCGTCACGCGCCCGTTGGTGAACCGGCGCGTGGTGACGTCACCCAACGGCTTGTAACCGTTGGGATGACGTCATTAATGACGTCATCGACGGCGGCAGTTAGTCGGCCGGTCACTGGCCGGCCACCCGACCCAACCCAAGACCCAACCCAACTCAACCCAACCCGAGACCTGACCCAGTTGACCCAACCCGACCTGACCGTTGATCGGTCAACGGTAGGACCGGTCGGACCAGCCACCGGTCGGACCGGTCGAACCGGTCAGGAGCTTTTTGGCTCGCTGGCGCGTGCGCCACACGCACCGTGCACTCAGGTAGCGCGTGTGGGCACATGCGACCTTTGATGGGAGCGTGGTTGGTGGCGTTTGGTTCGTACAGATGTTCCCGACACTGTGGTATATTTATTTTGGATATTTGAGTTTTATAAATGTCTAAAATTGGGTACGAAACCCTATGTACGCATATTCTAAGGTATAAAATGCAGTTTATTCATTTATAGCTTGTATTTTCTTGTGATTTAGGAAATACAGTAGCTAGCTTGTGTGCAAATGATGTCATATATAATGTGTAGAGCTTGGTTCGATGATATCATGTATATATTTTAATCTACTTGCAATTTTCTAATTGCTAGAAAATTAGAACAACGGTAGGAAATCCATTAAATGTTGAATTGCGATTTTGATTAATAGTTGTAGCATGATTGTTATTTGAATGTTGGTTCATATCATGCTATATTTTTGTGTTGATGGAAAAATATAGAAATTACATAAGATCATGTAATTATTTTTCCTAGTGGGAGTTCATAGGTTGGTAGAATTTGAGAGAGTTCTCACCTAGAACTTAAAATTTGTGCAAATTAAACTAATTAATTATAATAAAACAATTGTACATAGAAGTTGATTGGAAACATAGTGAACTTTTGCCTCTATGTCTTTTGTTGAGTTATAATTAATTTAGTTTGTCTTTGTTGCAAATTAAATATGTGTGTTACTCTATAAAGTGTGCTAGTATTGATTCTGCGTTTATTATGTCAATGTGCTATAGAAATTGATTATGGCTTTGGCATCCAAGACCATTGTGGCTGACCTTAATAAGGGTGAGAAACTGAATGGTGACAATTATGATATTTGGCACTGAAAGGTTCAGTACATCCTTGAGGAGCAAGAGATTTTGGAAACCCTCAACCACACTATGGATGAACCTAAACATGGAACTTCAGCTCAACACAGGAGAGATCTGGAAGCTAACCAAGCTTGAAAAAAGAAAAATAGCATTACTCGCATCACGTTGCTGAGTTGTATGCAAGATGATCTCATGTGTGAGTTTGAAAGTTATGACAAAGCTCAAGCTATGTGGGTTGCCTTGAAAGATAAGTTTGGGGGTACATCTACCACTAAACTGAGGAGACTCACCATCAAGTTTGACACATTCCAAAAGTGCCCAAATGTAACAATAAGGCAGCACCTTCGAGAGATGTCAAACATGATTCGTGAGCTGAAGTCAGTAGGTCACTCCCTTACTGATGAACAGCAAGTTCAGGCCGTTATAAGGTCTCTTCCTGACAATTGGGAGCATATGAAGATCAATATGACGCACAATGAGAATATTGTCACTTTTGATGATATAGCGCGTCATTTGGAATTAGAGGATGAGCACCTAGAGGCTGGGAGATCCTCTACCCATACTTATGTTACTGAATCGAGTTCGTGCAAAGCTTCGGGCTTCAAGCGCAAAAGGAATTCTCAATTCAACAACAAATGGAAGAAGACTGATCAGGCACCTAAGAGGGTTAAGACCTTCCGACGCAAGAAGCGTGGTAAGAAGAAGGACAAGGCCAAGATGGAGTGCTACGATTGTGGCAAGATGGGTCATTTTGCTCGTGAATGCACTGAGCCGAAAAATGTATCCTATTACTCTATTACTTTAAATAATGCTCTTGTTTCTAGTACTGTCATGCTTGCTTAATCTCATCTAATGTGGACTGTAGACTCAGGAGCAACAGACCACGTAGCTAGAGATCGAAAAGCATTTGTGGAGTATCGTCGGATACCGTCTGGAAGAAGATGGATATATGTTGGGAATAACTCAAGAGTTGAAGTGAAGGATATCGGCACATGTAAATTGATTTTACATGGTGGTCAAAACTTGTTCCTGCATAATGTCCTTTATGCTCCAGATATCCGACGAAACTTGGTCTCCATAGTTGTTCTTCTTAGCTTAGGTTATGTATTAAATTTCCGTGGTAATTGTGTTGACATTTTGTTTGGAACAGTTTATTATGGTTCAGGTCATGCATTGAATGGTTTTATGGTGTTGGACATTGACTATAATCAGTACAATGTTAATGTTGATGGTTGTTTTTCTTTAATTACATATGTTAGTAATGTTGAGATTGATGCAAGTACTTGGCATGCTAGATTAGGTCACATTAGGTTGCAAAGAATGCAAAGATTAGCTAGAGAAGGCCTTTTAGGATCACTCACTAATATTGATCTACCTGTATGTGAACATTGTCTAGCTGGAAAAGCAACTAGAAAACCATTTGGTAAAGGGACTAGAGCCAAACTTCCATTGCAACTCATACATTATGACATTTGTGGTCCTTTGAATGTGAGGGCGAGGCATGGAGTCTCATATTTCATCACTTTTATAGATGACTCCACGCGTTTCGGTTATGTCTTTCTGATCTCTCATAAGTCAGAAGCATTGGACTGCTTTAGACGATATATAGCGATGGTAGAGAATCAGTTGAACAAAACGATAAATGCATTGAGAATTGATCGCGGACGTGAGTATCTATCGGAGCAATTCAAGACTCTATGTGATGAAAAGGGAATTGTGCGACAATTGACTATTCCTGGTACTCCACAACAAAATGGGGTAGCTGAGAGAATGAATAGAAACCTATTAGCAATGGTTAGGTCCATGATGGCACAAGCAAATTTACCTATCTCTTATTGGGGAGATGCATTATTAACTGCTGCCTATGTACTTAACCGAGTGCCCTCAAAGTCAGTCACTTCCACCCTTTATGAATTATGGACTGGTAGGAAACCAGACTTAAGTAGTCTACATCCATGGGGATGTGCAGTTTATGTTCATGATTCTTCCCATAAATATGGCAAATTAGGCCCTAGAATGAAGAAATGTATCTTTATTAGATATTCTGAACACTCCAAAGGGTATGTGTTCATAGGTGAACAAGTTGATGGAAGTGTGACTGAAATGGAGTCACGAGATGTCACGTTCTTGGAGAACGATTTTCCTAGTAGAGGTGAGATTGATAAGAACTTCCAACTATATGAGATGGAAGATCCTAATAACACACTCACTAATGTTGCAGAGGGAAATGAAGATTTACCTCAACATGCAAGACCTAGTGGGAGTGTTGCATTGCATGGCGAACCGAATTCAAGAGAAATTCAATTGCGTAAAAGTAATCGTAAAAGTATTCATCGTCGTCATTTTGAGATTGAAGGGGAAGCATTTATGATTGCTCAGAAAGACGATGCTGAGCCAAAGACTGTTCAAGAGGCTTTCTCATCCTCTGACAAGGAAGAATGGAGAAAAGCTTTGGAAGATGAGATGGAGTCAATGAGGGCAAATCACGTCTGGGACTTAGTTGATCTACCACCAAATCGCAAGGCTATTGGAAACAAATGGATCTTTAAGATTAAGCGAAGAGCGGATGGATCCATTGAAAAATATAAGGCTCGCCTTGTGGCAAGAGGTTATACTCAACAAGAGGGTATAGACTATGAGGAAACTTTTTCACCAGTTGTAAGGTTTGCCTCAATACGCCTTATTTTAGCCATCGTTGCACATTTGGACCTAGAATTACATTAAATGGATGTAAAGACAGCATTTCTCAATGGAGAACTAGATGAGGAAATCTATATGAAGCAGCCAATAGGTTTCATAGCTAAAGGCCAAGATGATAAAGTATGCAAACTTCATCGCTCAATATATGGCCTTAATCAATCATCTAGACAGTGGTATCTTCGTTTTCATCGAGCTATAATAACTTTTGGTTTCAGGATGATCGAAAAGGATCACTATGTATATGTCAAGCGGTCCGATGATAAATTTGTGATTTTATCACTTTATGTTGACGATATTCTGTTGGCTGTAAATGACAAGGTTATGGTTATCATCATAAAAGAATGGTTGTCCTCCAACTTTAAAATGAAGGACATGGGAGAAGCTGCTTATATATTAGGAGTTAAGATCGAAAGAGATCGATCAAGGAAACTCCTTGCTTTATCACAAGAGTCTTATATTATGAAGATTCTTGAACGTTTCAATATGCAGCACTGTAATCCCATTGATATCCCTGTCATGCAAGGTGAATGCCTAAGTGCTGAGATGTGTCCTAAGACTCCAGAAGAAATTAAAGTAATGAAAACCGTTCCTTATGCTAGTGCAATTAGAAGTTTAATGTATGCTATGATGTGTACTCGACCCGACATATGTTATGCCGTGGGATTGGTGAGCCGATATCAATCAAATCCCGGTTAAGTACATTGGAAAGCAGTGAAGAGGATCCTTAGATACTTGAAGGGCACCATGGACTATCGACTTTGTTATCAAGGGAATGATTTACGCCTATTAAGCTATTTAGATGCTGATTGGGGTGGAGACCTCAACGAGCATAAATCAACTTCTGGATATGTGTTCTTGCTCAATGGAGGCGCAATTTCTTGGAATAGCAAGAAACAAACATGCACGGCATTATCTACTATGGAGGCAGAATTTATTGCATGTTCTACCGCAGTGCAAGAAGCAATATGGCTAAAACGTTTCTTGAAAGATTTAGCCACCGTCACTGAGGTTCCAAGACCGGTGATAATTTATTGCAATAGTCAAGCAGGCATTGCTTATGTGAAAGATCCCAAGTATCACGGAAGGACGAAGCACATTGACATAAAGAACAACTTCATCAGAGATGTTATAGTGCAGAAAGAAGTGATCCTGCAATACATTTCAACTAATAGAATGATTGTTGATCCATTTATGAAGGTTATTCCTAGAGACATATTCTTGACCCATAGGATGTCATTAGGATTGCGTAGAATGTGATATGTGTAATTGTAGAGGATCATTGGTTTATGTATTTGTGGACATATGTATTATACTTGTTTGATTATTAGTGACTTGATATTTTATCAATAAGTGCAAGTCCATTATGAAACTAGCACATACACACATATATTATTGAAAAGTATGTCATCAGGCAACGATTGGTTCACTCACACGAGCAATCGTCTCAAGTGTTGTAGTTAGCACATTGAGATAAGACGTTATGTACAAATAAATACTGAAGAGCAAGTTTGGTACATAAAATATGTCGCCTTGATTGGAGTCAAGATGAGGTTTGTAATTTGTTTATAATAAGACCGAACATGATAGTGCCACAATCATGTATGCCTAAAAGATGCTGGATGCGAGTACTTAATTGGGCGCTATAGAAAGCGAGCTGAAATAGCACTCGAGCTAAACATGAGTACGTGAGAAGCACGTGACTATGTTTAGGCTAAGATCCGTATAGTGGATATATTTAATGAATGACATACGTTGTTATAGAAAGAGAAATCCACTATAGCATGTAATTCATACTACATGTGCATTATACGACCGACAAGGGAAGGTGAGTGAAATAATCCCTATTTACTCATCGTGTGAGCCCTTGAGGTAATTTATAATTTACCTCATTTTGTGCCCTATGTTACTTCTGACTATGTTCTCGAAGTGAAAGATCAATTTTGCTACTTTAGCATATTATCAGCGGTCATGGATAGATATGGCCTTATGGGACGTGACTAGGAAAGCAGTTGTTCTGAAATGGAGAGAGACATGAGTGCGAAGGAAGATTATTGTTGTTATACATCCATCGCATGTATTTACTAGTCGACCAATTATATCGCCTTATGTGGTTGCGGATGTAATTGTAAATACATGGTGTTTTGAGAATAGTCAAGTATAGCCTTTAAGGGATAGGTATACTTAAACTGATGTAACAAAATAGGTCTGGGGTACTGTGAGACATGGATTGATTATTTCTTTTCGGGGTTGTAGCCATTATGTTATCCCTAACAGGTGCATAATTTGAGCTCCCAAGTGCAGGTGTACTCACTGGTCGCACAACTTATTTGCCAGTATGAATTGTTTTGTAAAGTTGATGAATGTTGAATGTCTTACATTCTTGATAGAGAGCTATCAAGCCCATCATGTTCGAGTGAGAGATGTTGTAATTGAAAGGGTACGTCCATGATGGGGTGCGAGATATAATTGAAAGGGTATTAAGTGAGAGGTATAAAAACCTCTTAGAAGACAACCATTGGTGGTCGTTGGCAGATCATTCATACCAAAAGTTTCTCTCCCATTTTTTCCATCAAAAGAAGAAGGCATTCCATTTCAATTTTGCAAGAACAATCGGCATTTACGCCGTGGAAATTGGGTGTTTTTCTAGTGATTGCATCCAGACTAACGTGAGGAAGTGTTGTTCGTGTTTCATTGGCAATTCAACGTTCGTTCCGGGGCCATTTGCTGTTTGCACATTGGAATCAGGTAAGTCGTCTTTTGCCGACTCGAATTCCTTCAGAGATTTATCTGAATAACTGCAGCCAAGTTTTGGAGTAGATTTAAATGCATCAGAAAACTCAACTACGCATACAAATTAGAGGCTGATCTGACATTGAAGATGTGAGTCCTAGCCATCGGCCGAAGCAAGCGGCTCAGGATCTAGCCTAAGACCACAATGCTTGGGCCTAGGCCCCAAAAGCATGCCCAAGTCTATCAAGGTTGGCCTCGAACTCTTGGTGCCCACACCCAATGCTTCGCCACTTGAGCTCGGGTCCATAAAGGCTATGCTTGGGTTCCTAATATACGAGCTTTAGTTCCATCCTCGGTAGAGGTGTCAAAAATCGAAAACCAAAAATCGAAAATTGAACAGAACCGAACGAAAAAATTCGATTTTTTTGGGTTTGGTTCTTATTCACTTATGTTTTCATTAAAAACCGAAACTTTTTAATTGGTTCGGTTTTTATTGGTTTAGTGACCCGAACCAAACCGATAAAATCTAAAATTTTTCATTTTATTTTATTTTATTTTTTAAAAATCATTTTTATTTTATTTTTATTTTCTTCTTCTTCTTCTTCTTCATTGGCCAGTCGCTGGCCAATGAAGAAGAAGGAGGAGAAGAAGAAAGAAAAAAAAAGAAAAAGAAAGAAAAGGAAAATAAAAAAAAAAGAAAAAGAATAAAAAATAATTAAAAAATCAATTTAAAAAAATTAAAAAGATTTATAGAAAGGGATGTATGTAGGGGAAAAATGCAAAAGTAAAAATTGAAAAACCAACTTGAATCAATATTTTGGTTCGGTTCAATTTTGGTTCGGATTGGATTTGGTTTGGTTCAATAAATTTCCTTATTAGTTCGGTTCGGTTCGATTCGATTTTTTTAAAGAACTGAACAAAATCGAACCATTTACATCCCTAATCCTCAAGGCCAGGTCCACAAAGGCTGTGCATGGGTCCTTATTGCTTAGGCTTGGGTCCCTAATTACTGAAATGTTTGTTCTTACAAAAATATTTACAAAAATCAAATTTTTAAGTATTATATATATATAATTTTTTGTTTCTTTTTGCTTTTTCCTTGGCTGGTCAAGGGCCACGGCGATGGCCAAAGAATAGCCACATGTGAGCTTGAGTCTTGTCAGATCGACGAGCTTTGAGCTTGCCGAATGTCGTTACAAAAGAAGGTCGTTTACTGTCTATAATATAAGCATTGGGTGATTTCTCTCTCTGTTTTTTTTTTATTCGTTTCGACCATCTATTGCCTTATCTACGTCTTTACTTCTCGTGATATAGGTATCTAATCTTAAGACTTCACTAATTCAAAATACACATCCTATGTCTAAGGCTCCGTCTATAAGATGGCAGATATAGTCCGTAAAGATTGATCGGAATAAGAGATGCTGTGAATACGATCTGAATACATCATCCATCGTGTTTGAACCAAGCGTTTGACCAATTAAAAATCTATAGCATTTTGTTCGTAATTTACTTGAAGAGAGGTGGCATGCACGACCAACGATAGCGACTCGACTTCATCGACTCGACTTTGGGGGGAAAAGAACCCTTTGTCTTGATTGCTCCTGCTTCAAATTGGAGCTGCACAGAGAGATTTATCTGAATAACTGCAGCCAAGTTTAGGAGTTGATTTAAATGCATCAGAAAACTCAACTGCGCATACAAATTAGAGGCTGATCCGACATTGAAGATGAGAGTCCTAGCCATTGGCCGAAGCAAGCGGCTCAGGATCTGGAGTAGACCACTTTGCCACCCGTGCCTTAGCTTTCTCAGCCTGCATTGCATCGAGTAAGTCGATTAGATTCATAGAGACACACCGCCAAAGCCAATAACCTAATACTAAGTGAAAAATTTCGCTATGTTTAGGATCATCCTTCTAGTTCTTATTCATTTGGATTTTCTATGATCGATACGATTGAATGTATAAAGCCCACACACGTATCCAGAGAAGCTCACAAACTAGGGAAGAAAGGACTAATTTCGGGCAGCTGGTTACTAAAGACTGGTTCTCTTTGGCTGCATAGGTATGGCGGGCGATGACGGGCAACCGGCGATGGCCCATCCCTATTGATCATTAGGGACAGGCTTTTAGGATTCTAGGGATGGATATGCCTCCTGCTATCATTTTTTTTTTCATTTTTTGTGTGTGACAGTTGATAGAAAAGAAGCATTATAGAGTTCGAATATGCCAAATAGGAAAGTCTTGAGGACAATCTGCCATGCGGAACCGGAGTGATACGCTGCGCACACCGAGCTGATTTAGGAATTTTAGACTCTGTCATTTATACCTCTGGGCTTTATGTGCTTAGTCTTACCAATGATTCAAAGAAAATATTTTCTATGAGAATTATTATTAAAGAAAATTCTTCAGCAGTTTAAGGAAAATGATTTGCTTTTCATTTGAAGAGGAAGTCATTTCTCCCAATCTAAATTTGTTGTTTATAGTTTATGGAAAACATTTTTCATCATCCAAACACCCAGAAGTAGAAAAATAATTTTCCCAAAAAAGTTAGTCTTCAAACAAACAGATAATTTATGATGCTCTATCTGGGGTTAGAGTCATGTACCTCCTTCGCCCAATCACAGTTGATTGTTATTAGGGCAAGTATCAATGTTTGAATCGCAGTCCCACCGAATACCATGCCACCCCATAGGCCTAGCATGTTTCCAAGCCATGATTACTACAATTGAGAAACAAGTTATCATCTAATGGAAAGCAAATGATCGGAGGTTTTGGATACGTACCAGGACACCAAAGTGAAACACCCATCCCATGAGCAATCCAACAGGAAGCCCGACGAGGTAATAGCATCCCAAATTTATGTATGCAACATACGCTTGCCATCCCGATCCGACGGCAACTCCTGATAAAATCGGTTGAACACTGTTGAGGAGGATCGTAACCCCTAAAAGATAAGATAGCCTTTCCACTTCTTCGAGAACAGGAGCGGATGATGTGAAAATGTAGGCAAACTTGTCGTGCAAGATCATTACGAGCGCACAGAAGAAGAGGCCGATCATAGTTGATTGAACCACTGACACGATGGTTGCGAACTTCACAGCCCTGGAGTTTCCAGCCCCGAGTTCATTCGCCACCCTCACTCTGCAAAAATCGTACTGCGATGAAAACACATTGCTAGCCGAAGTGTAAGGTGAGATAGTTGTGAATTCAAAATTGTGCAAAAGCGATGCATTAGAGAGAGAGAGAGAGAAAATTGCAAGGAAGGCGAAAGGGATCATCATCTCCCATCCGTTGATGCTCATGCTACAACGAGAATGAAGTAAACAGAACATCAAAAGTCTCAACACAAGAAAGAAACATTCGCAGTGTAATAAGTAGGCAGTGCTAAAAAATATCGCCCACGTTCGAGGGAAAATTGCACGTACCAGATCGACAAGGCGTCCACCGCAACTGTAGCATTCCGCAGGTAACCAGTCAGAAGTATCATTATCATGTAGTACCAAAACTCTAGGCTGATCGCGTGCCAAGAAAGAGGAAACCACATCATTGAAAATAAAAAGCAATCGTCGACCTCCGTTTGTCTACATAGAAGCATTTCAAATTGTTCTAGGTAACTTTCCTTCTACGACATCCTCATAGTTTATATGTTCTTGGGAGTTCAAAAACATTCTGGTCTGTTAGGTTTAGATTCTACGAGAAGGCGCATATTTAGTACTAAACATTTACGCGCTTATTGCGCAGATTGTCATGCAAAGTATAATTAAGATGAAGTATGGAAAATGTAAGCATAAATTCAACTTTAGCGTATCATTAATCATAAAAGTATGCATAGTATCGGATTATGAAAGTTCAACGCGACTAATATATCTAAAATAACTTCGAAAAATAATATCACGTAATTTTTTTTCCTGAATTATATATTCTATGACTCAAATGCATATACAATGATTGAAGCTTTGTCTACTAACTAATATAGGGAACAACCACTGGGATTCGCCCCAGTGGCCACCCTTCCAACATGAAAGAGGGAGGTGAGGGGTTCAAACCCCCACCTTCTCAGGGAGGAATGGGGTGGGGACGCGCAAGTTTCAAGAGTGGGTTTCGACTCCCACGCCTTGCAAGAGGCAAGGCAAAAGTCTGAGAATGAGTGTAGAGTAAGTATAACGTAGGACTGACAAAAAAAATATATATATAGGGAACGCTATTACGTTATTATGTTAAAATCATTGAATACAGATAAGTCACAATTACCAATAAATAATAATAATGAAGAGAAAGAGGATGGAGAAGGGGCAACAAATAAGTGGCTTTCGTGTTTCCAACTAACCAAAATTAGTAAAAAAAATTAGAACTAAGCTCTAAGGTCTCGATCTATTTGCAATTGCTTGCATATTATGTATGAGACAATATGCGCACAAAGTTGCATGCGTACAAGGAATTGCCATTTAAAAAAAAAGAAGTTTGTTACATAAAATATTTATCTTTATATATTGAAGAAAATGTATTGATAAAATACACAATACAAATAAATTGTACATACGAAAGGATAAAATCTTTTGAGAATTAAATCTTTTTCAATAAGTTATTAATTACAGGATGGAAAAACTGCAAATTCTAATATTGAAAGCTCTAAGAGACAAAATAAAATTATGAATTCGCACATTCGTCCATGGACGCAATATTTATAAAATAAGTAGCAGACGGTATTTAGGGGAAAAAATATTGAGATCTCTGAAAAGTAAGAGTACCTTTTGTTTTATATGACGGTAAAGATAGATAGGATGTATGTCAAACATTACTTAATTTAGGGAAGAATTGTTTAAAAAGTCATAATTTGTTGCACATTTAATAATTGGATTAATACTTTGAAAAACCTCAAGTTGGTACATCTGTGACAAATTTACTTTAAACTATTTTTTTGATCATGAAAAACCCAAAACTGGTATACCTGTAACAAATTTACCCCGATTGACCATAAAACAACCTTAAACTAATACATTTATGACAAATTTACTCCAAACTAATTTATTCGACCGCAAAAAATCAAAAACTGGTAAATTTGTGACAAATATACTATTTGCTAAATTGGATTAATATTACAAAAAAATCACAAAAAATTGTAAACTATGACAAACATAATGTAAAATCCCAAATTAGTATACTGGTTAACTGTCACGTGTCATTTAACTTAATAATTTGACTGTAAAATTTAACAAAAATTAACAGATGGTAAATTTGTCACAAGTGTACCAATTTGAGGTAAATTTGTCTAAAATATACCAGTTTAGGATTTTTGGTGGTAAAAAAAAAAAAAGTTTGGAGTAAATTTGTCACAAGTGTACCGGTTTGGGGTTTTTTAGAATATTAACCTTTAATAATTTAGTCCTAAACCTTTTTAACATTTTGTCAATTGAATCCATTCAACCAATTTTGGCAGAAAATTGTTGACGTAGATGTTGGCCATTCTATGTGGCATGATCATGTTTAGAACTTTGGCCAAAATTAGCTCAATTGATTCAATTGGCAAAATATGAAAATATTTATTATATAATTAGAAAAATTGAAAAGTTTAAGATTGAGTTGACAAAAATATAATAAGTTTAGAACTTTTAAACAAATTTCCCCTCAAGTTAGCGATGCAGAATGTAATTAATAGATACGAAAAAGAATTGCGTGGGGGCACAAATAGTTGTCTTTAAGAATTCATGTCATAAACTACTATGATAATATATGCTAACCTAAAATTTGGTCACTGCTAGAGGTGTCAAATAGGTTGAACCCATTTATAATGAGTTGGGTCATATATGGGTTAGTTAAGTTTTAATAAACGGGTTGTTAATGAATTTGGGTTGTATGTAAGTATAATGATATATGGGTTGTAAATGGGTTTGTCTTTAACCCATTTACAACCCATTTAAATTATTATGGTCATTAGCTGAGTCAATTCATTAATAAGATATCATCATCTTGAGCAATTTTTTTATAATTTTTTTAAATTTTCATTTTTTTAAATAATTTAAAATTTAATATAATTTTTCTTTTTCTTTCTTTCTTTTACTTCTCTCCTCCCCCACCCCCTCAAATGAAGTCTAGTGGCTAACCCTTGCTGATTCTAGGCGAGGGTCGTGAAACCCTCACCTAGTCGCCAATTGCATTGGTGAGCCTTGAGCTCACCAACCTCGACACTAGTAAGACTCCAGCCTCCCCGATCTGGTAAGCCTCGAGCTCATCGGATTTGGCGAGATGGAGACTTGCCTAAGGCCGGCATGGCTTGAGCTTGCCCGTTGTCACCACGACCATTGTGGTTGGCGATTGGGAGAAGGAGGAAAAAGAAAAATAAAGAAATAAGAAATAAAAATAATTAAAAATTCTTTTTTAAAATAAAAAATAAAAATACTTTAAAAGGAGTGCACAGAAAATCAAATCGAGATATTATATATTAAGTGAAAAATATTTTCTAATTTATTTTCAAGTTTCGACCAAGCACAAAAAATATTGTTATTTTCAAAAATACCATATTTTTCGTAAAATAAATAAAGCCTCATTTTTTTAATTATAAAATTTATCCATTAAATTTGTAATTGTATGGAAATGTTTTAAAAATATAATTTTTTTTTTTTTTAAATCGGGAAGTATTTTACAATATGGATCGAGTCGAGATATAAGTTGGGTATGGATTGATATAGGTTAAAAAAATTTATATTGTTAATAAATGGGTAATAAGTAGGTTAATGGGTTAATTTGGGTCAAATTATTTATGAACCCACCCAAACTCGACTTGATCCACTTGTTTGACAAGTCTAGTCACTACGATGAAAATGAAAGATTGAATTGTGACAGCCTTTAACTAAGCCATAGGAATCTCTCGTGATTTTCAAAATGGAATATACGTACCAGAGCATGACTCCCGAAGCGAGAGATAATTTGAAGAACTCCCCCTGCCCCGAGAACGCCTCCATGGACCAACCGGTCCATGTCGTCGGACAACCCTCACAAGCTGAATACAAGTACATCCCCAAGAAAATGAGCCACCAAGAGAGATCCAGCACGACGCACAGGCCCACCACGCCGAAGCCGAAGACGTACACGCACAGCCAGGTCCCGACCACGTTCACGGCAAGGCCTGCCAGCGAGACCCAGGCCGTGACTGCGGTCTTCAGCTGGCTCTGCAAGAACTTGTCCAGCGCAAGGACGAAGCTGAAGTGAAGAGGGATGAACCACAGGGCCAATGAGCCTGACATCTCGGCGACACCGTCGGCTTGGCCTAGGAGCTTTAGGAGCGGCGTCGTGAAAATGTAGATTGGCAGAAGCAAGAAGCAACACAGGAAGAGCACGATCCACGATCTCTGCATGTAGATGCCGAGCATGTGGTATCTCTTTGCGCCGAAGGCTTGGCCACAGAGCGTCTCTAGCGCGCTCGCCATGCCTAGCTAATTAATTTTCTCCATGCCCAAAGAGGAAGTCCGTTAACAAGTTTAGTCCTTTGAAGTAGAATTAACAAGAGAAATACGTTTTTTTACCAGCAAATGTTGCCACTGAGACGAAACTATTCTCGTCAAGCAAGACAAGCATGAAAATTAAAGAGTCCAATGAATTACCAGGAGGCCGAGGTTGAAGCCCAATATGACGGTGTTGGCAATGGACATGGCCGCGAGCTCGACTTCCCCGAGGTGGCCGGAGAAGGCTTGGGTAACGACATTCATGGAGTACGTTGCCATCCGAGTGAAGATAGCGGGGCCTGCTATCTGCCATAGCTTCTTCGTCTCAATGCACACTCTGGTCGATAGCTTCTTCTCCTCCTTTTTATCTCGATGATCAATGCCGTTCTGACGTCCATCTGCCGATTGCGCCACATCACCGTTGGCGGCGACACTTGCCATACGCGAGAGAGAGAGAGAGAGAGAGAGAGAGAGTGGAGAAGGATTGTCTATCAAGAACTGAAGTTCTGTGAAACGTGCAAGGCTTGAGATCTGGAGGATCGGACTCGAGAGTGAGCGGGTTATTATTAACTAGAGTCAAGCATTGTATAAGATATCTACATAACCTAATCATGCGTCAGCGTTTAGATCTATCATTTGATTCAGAAAGAGAGAATGTTTCTTGATTAGAGCGCAGATACGGTCGAATATCATTTCGTACGAGACTTGTTCGCTCCCCCTGCTGATTTTTTTTTTTTTTAATTTTATATGCTAGTTTAATTCAAATGGAGGAACTATAATTGAATGAAGTCCCTCGTGTTTCCCGCTGAGCTCTTCCCTTCCTGTTGGCCTTTTTGAAATCTATACGATTGCGTCCGTATCTAAGGGAAATCGATTTACTACAACAACGTTTTCTAGATGTCTGTTTGTTAAATCGTTCGCACGATATATTATTGGTTTTGAACTGGTCAGTACCTCCACTTTTCAAAGAAGTTGAAGAGAGCTACGGTGGAGAAGGGAGTGTCCGAAAAACCCGGACCGAATTGACTCATTGGTACCCTTAGTAGAGACCATGCTTGTCCAAGAAATTGGAATAATTGTCCAAAAAGTCCCACGCAGGCCCAAGATTGCATGGGCTGTGGCAATCCACATAGTTTCAAGCTTTCGGCCCATCTTGAAAAACCATAGGTCGGTTTTGGGATCAACCTTTGGTTGTAATTGGCCGGTCCGGCGATGTCCCGTAGTTTCCTCGTTTCTGTCCGCCCTATGCTCATCATGCCCTTGTCTTCAAGTCCCCAGCGAACGTTGCTGTCACGATTGCCGTTCGCAGGTGATTCTTGAAGCAGAAGCCAATTGACCTTGCCAATCCCATAGCTTGGATTCACCATTGATGGACAGACTTTACAGCAAAGCAATAACTGTGACATATATGTATGGATCTTGATATGTGAGTTCATCCGACAGTATCTCTGTATCAAATTTGTGCTACACATTAAGAAAGAGTGTTCTGTTGATTTTTTATAGTCTACTAACATCTATGCCAAGTAAACATCTGTGATGAGATAGCATCTAAGAATCAAATTAACATTTTTCAATTCTTGGAGGTTGTTTATTGCGGATAAAACAGGAATAGGGTGAACTTTTTTTGCCCTTATAACCAAGTCTCTCCCAATTGCTTGATCTAGGTTTTACTTTTTAGAATATGGACATCCTATCTTAGACTTTGCTAATTCAAAAGATCCATCCTATGCTAGGGCTCTGTCAATAAGATGGCAGACCTAGTCTATGAAATCAAGTGGAATAAGAGTTGCTATGAGTATGATCTGAAAATACTTCATCCCATCGCATTCGAACCAAGTGCTTGATCAATTAATCTTTAGTACTAGTAGCATTTTGCAGTAATTTACATAAGGAGGGAGGGGATCATGTGTCTTGATTGCTCCTACTTCAAAGTTGGACCTACACAAGAGACTGTGCATGTAAAATAGTGGCCGATCCAGTACTGAAGATGGGAGTTCTAGCCAGCGGCTGAAGCAAGCTACTCAAGATTTGGAGTAGACCACTTTGCTACACGTGCCTTAGCTTTCTCAGCCTGCATCGATCAAGTCAATTAGATTCACAGAGATGCACATACCAGGTGAAAAATCAGCAATGTGCCGAATCAATCCTTCTTCTAGTGCTTATTTATTTATATTTACTATGGTTGTCAAGATGGAAATTACAAAACCCTCAGGCGCGACCAGTTATTAAGGAACGGCCAGCATTAACGGTCTCCATGTATTACTTAGTGACCGGCTCGCTACCGGTCCCCAAAGATGTTATCAGAGGAAACCTTCACCGAACAACTGCCGGTTCTCTTTGCCGGCAACGGTAAATGTGTCAACGGGGCGATGGCCACTTAGCCTTCCCCAGTGATCTTTAGGAACAATCTTTTGGACTTCTAGATAAGGGTTTGCCCGTTGTCTGATATCCATGTTTGTCGTTTATGCGGAACCGGTGGTACTCGGTGGGTACACTTGGCCGACCTGGGACTTTAGACTTTGTCACTGATAGGCTCCAGGGTTTTATGTAATTAGTCTTGTTAAACACATTTTCTTTTTTCTGGTGCTCTAGTTGGCGTTAAAGTCACGTACCTCCTTCGCCCAATCGCAGTTGATTGTTATTACGGCAAGTATCAATGTTTGGACTGCAGTCCCTCCAAGTACCATGCCACCCCATATGCCCTTCCGTGTTTCCAAATCATGATTAACATATATTGAGAGAAACAAGTTATCATCGAATGGAAAGCAGATGATTGGAGGCTAAGGATACGTACCATGACACCAAATTGAAACACCCGTCCCATGAGCAATCCAAGAGGAAGCCCAACGACGTAATAGCATCCCAAATTTATGTATGCAACATATGCTTGCCGTCCCGATCCGACCGCAACTCCTGAGAATAAACAATACATAGAAGGTCTCATTAACGAATGTCCATGAGCACTTGTCAACTACAATTAATAATAAAATGTTTTTGTTGTGTATGCATGAATTACATATAACACTAGCTAGAAAGAAGGGCACTAAAACTTTTGTTGACGGAATCGATACATGAACTTACCAGACAAAATTGGTTGAACGCTGTTGAGGAGAATTGTGACGCCTAGAAGATAAGATAGCTCGTCCACTTCTTCGAGAACATCGGTAAATGATGTGTAAATGTAGGCAAATTTGTTGTGCAAGATCATTATGAGCGCACAAAACAAGATGCCGATCGTAGTAGACTGAACCACCGACACAGCAGTCGCAAATTTGGCGGCCTCGGCATTTCCAGCTCCAAGTTCATTCGCCACTCTCACTCTGGAAAAATCGCAATGAGATGATGAGCACATTTTCCAGAAGTAGTGACGAACTGAAAACAATCAAAAAGCATTATACTAGAAAGAGAGAGAGAGAGAGAGAGAGAGAGAGAGAGAGAGAACCCGATGGCAGCAAGGAAGGCCAAAGGGATCATCATCTCCCATCCATTGATGCTCATGCTACAGTGACAATGAAATGGATAGTTCATCAGAAGCCTCAGACAAGAAGAAACATTTGCAAGGAGGCGATTGCAGATAAATCTCTTCACGTTCGAGGAATATTACACATACCAGATCGATAAGGCGTCCACCGCGACCGTGGTATTTTGCAGATATCCGGTCATCAGTATCAATATCCTGTAGTACCAGCTCTCTAGGCTGATCGCGTGCCCAGATACAAGGGACCAAATTATTGAAAATAAAAGCAATCAATCACCGATGTTTGCACTATATAGAGAAACATTCAAAGTGCAATCAAAGAGATATTTCTGAATTTTTTTCATATAACTTCCCTTCAATGAATTCCTCATAGGTAATGATTTTTAAGAGTTCAGAGACATTCTACTTTCTTAAATTTAGCTTTTTGGAGAGGCGTATATTTAACACTAGATGTTTACCCTCTCATTGTGCGGATTGTCATACCAAGCATAATTAATACGAAACATGGGAAAATATAAGCACAATTACAACACTATTTTAACATATCATTAATTGTAAAAGGTACGCATAGGATTCAATAATGAAAATTCAAAGCAACTAATTAGTATTAAAGAGATCATGCAAATAATATGACAGGTTATTTTTCATAAATTATATACTCTCTTTCAAATGCATACAGAACAGAAAAAGTTTTGTCTACGAACTACTATAGAGAAAACTATAATGTTATTATGTCTAAATAAACAAATCGTTCCCATTAAGTTACATTTATCAATTAACAGTAAAACCAATCAAGAGAAAGGATGGGCGATAAATAAGTGGCTTTATGGGGGAGGAGCCTTCATGTTTCTAACTAAGCAAAAAAGGACACAGAAGCTCTAAGATTTTATCCATCTATTTGCAATAGCTTGCATACAATATGCCAGCCAATATACACAGCGTGTGCAATAAATTGGCATTTGAAAAATTAAATCTGTCACGAAATAATCAAAGCATTAAAAAAATGAAAAAAAATTATCGATAAATTACGCTATACAAAGAAATTGTACTTATGGAAAGATGAGACTTTTCAAGATTTAAAATCCTTCTAAGAAAGTTGTTGGAGAATGGAAAATTTCCAAATTCTAATATAACAAAACGTGAGAAATTGAATGATATTATGAATTTGCACATCCATCTATTGACACAATATTTGTACTACAAAATAATTAAGGATATTTAGGGAAGTAAAAATGATTGAGGGTACTTAGTTGATAGATTAAAGAAGAAACCGCATGGGATATAGACGATTATCTTGTATAATCAAATTGAAAAATTTCAATGATGATACCGCTTTCCTCAAAGATGGTGGCTACGATGGAATGAAGAGACTGAACTGCGAAAGCCTTTACCTACTAAGGTATCGGAGACTCTCATCACTTTCTGAAAGGAAGATACGTACCAGAGCATGACTCCAGAAGCAAGAGACAGTTTGAAGAACTCCCACAGACCCGAGAACGCCTCCACCGACCAACCGGTCCATGTCAAAGGACAACCCCCGCTAGCCGAGTACCAATACAACCCCAGAACCATGAGCCACCACGAGAGATCTAGCGCGACGCACAGGCCCACCATGCCGAAGCCGAAGACGTACACGCACAGCCAGCTCGCGACGACATTCATGACAAAACCCGCCAACGACACCCAGGCCGTGACCGAGTTCTTGAGCTGGCTCAGCAGGAACTTGTTCAGCGGGAACATGAACGCAAAGCTGAAGTGGAGAGGGATGAACCATAGGGCCAACACGCCCGACATCTCCGCGACGTCGTCGGCTTGGCCTAGGAGCTTTAGGAGCGGTGTCGTGAAAAAGTAGATGGGCAGCAACAGGAGGCAACACAGGAAGAGCACGATCCACGACCTCTGCATGTAGATGCCGAGCATGTGGTATCTCTTCGCGCCGAAGGCTTGACCGCAGAGCGTCTCGAGTGCGCTCGCCATGCCTAGCTAATCGATATTGCCACTCCCAAAAAAGGAAGTCCGTTAGATTTGCGACATACAAGTTGAGATATAGTATTTTCGCATTTTCGTCACTTGCCCACATTAATTGTAGGAGGATTTTATATAGCTTAAGTACTTCAAATTCAATTCATTTATAAATCCGACCGATACTAATGACTGTAAGGAAGTCGTGTTTTCCTCAGCCACGAGGACAGCAGATCAACCATTAGCCACGAGGCACCGGCGTTCGACCTCCAAAGTCCGATTGTTCGAGAATTGGGTTTAGCCACTAAGGACCTGAGTTCAACCGGCGACCATCTCGGATTGGCTTCCGGTGACTCGACTTCAACAGTTGGCGAAGGTCATCCATACTTGAGTTTGGTCACGAGAACGCCCCCTTACAGTTGCCCGCGATGCAAGTATTGACTGAGCTTTAGTGAAGAATTCTTGTATGTATTCAGAACATGTGAGCACATTCTATTTCGATCATTACATATAGGCCCACATGAAACCCACATAATCTAATAATTATGATGAAGTGGCTCATATATAACGAATGCATACAATACTTGCTCAAGTTCGATAATAGGCCGCCTTGCATCCAACAGGTCAACTAACTTTGGTTCTCGACCACCTAAGGTCGACCGCCAGTGGCTCGATTCCTACTATTAGGAAGCCCCAACCCCAATTTTTAGTCGTGGAAGAGGTTCAAGTGCCAAAAGACTACTCGATCTTTTGAAATTCCTACTCAATATTCGAAATTTAAGTGAAAGCTTTTCATACACGAACATGTTTTGATTGGCTAATTTATCTATATTGTAATAGGTGTAACAAAAAAGAAATAATTTTGCTCAAGATGAAAATATAAACCTGAAAATGTTCGTTGCGAATCATTCTCTTTTCATGGAGTTGATGTTTTACGATAAATAAGAAAGTTGACATTTTACTTTACGTACAGATTCTATGTCAAAGCATGTTGTGTAACCATCATACAAAGGCACTTTTTGGATTTTTAGTTTCCTAAACAGATTAAAACGTCAACCACAGAAGCCAAATTAGAATATTAACCCACTAGGCTCTAAATTCCGCACATTGAGAAATGGACATTGGATGCCGCAGGCTCCACCCCCACAATAAAGAAAGAGAAAAAGTTATCCCTGAAAAATAGGTTCAGCCTCTCCTTCCAGTCTGACTTCTCTGAAAGTTGTATTACACGCCTTTCTTTTTCTTTGCTTTTCTGGCCCTTTGTCAAGCAAGCACACGATGGACTTCCGCGATCTACTTAGATCTCTGTGTTCTATCATCTTCATTTTACTCATCAAAAGAAAGCCCCGCCGAAGGGTGAAGCTCTTGAGAGAATTGCACGGATACGCAACTGGTCGAGGAGAATCGCGATTTTGTATTGAGCAGCATGAATGATTTAAAGTGGCTTATTACCTACTTCTACAGTCCGTCGTTACAAGTTAGTTCTTTCAGAACCAGGTCCTAAGCTCTATGAGCTTTTGATCCATCCTATGTGTTCGAGTGATTTTTCGCCGATGAGCTTATCTATACATTTGTCCTCTTTCGTATCTACATATAATTTTTTTAGTTTATATAGACCAACAGGGCAGATTACCTCACATTTCTAGTGGAGGTTTCTCACGTATATAAACGATTGAATCTTTTCATTGTAAGAGTGAGAGGTGTTTTTGTACCCACCAAAACAGCATCAACAAGACGAAAACTATTCTCATCAAGCAAGACAAGCATGACAAGCATCAGAATAAAAGAGTCCCTTGGGATTACCAGGAGGCCAAAGTTGAAGCCCAGAACGACGGTGTTGGCGATGGACATGGCAGCGAGCTCGACTTCCCCGAGGTGGCCGGAGAAGAGTTGGGTGATGACATTCATGGAGTACATCGCCACCCGAGTGAAGATGGCGGGCCCCGCCACCCGCCATATCTTCTTCGTCTCGACCCAAGCTCTAGTCGCGAGCTTCTTCTTCTCCTTCACCTTCGCATCCCACTGATCTACTCCGTTTTGTCGGCCCTTCGCCGGATGCACCAACAGGGGCTGGTTAACATCACCGTTGCTGGCGACACTCGCCATGAGGGAGGGAGGGGGAGAGAGAGAGAGAGTTAGTGCGGGGAAGAATACGATGAGATATTACCGGTGTGGTGGAGGAGGAGGATTTGATATTATATGAATTGAAGTTCTGTGAAAGGTGCAAAGGCATGAGATATGGGGATCAGATTCAAGGGCGAGCACACTTGGCGTCAATTCATCCATAAGTACTTCCATTTTCGATATACATTTAAAAAGAATATTCGCTTGGAACGTGCTTCTTAAGATAGTGTCAAATAAAATGGGTAAAATATGGTCGTCCTAACAGACATTTCCGCCTCGCTCACAAGCAATGTCGGAATGTATCCGCTTTCTTTGATTCTTGTCCATTTCAAATCCCATCCACTCTCTCTCTCTCTCTCTCTATCTCTCTATGTGTGACTTTCTATTACGTTCATTTTCCGCTAATTCTGTGGCGATTCCAGACGGGTTTTATTAATGGAGTGTGGTGACATAAAAAGCTTTATTGGAATTTAATCAAGATAAAGTACGATGGCAAAAAGAGACGAGGACGGAATTTATTCAATGATGAAGATTCAAAAGCTAGAATTAGGAACCATTGCCTGCGGTGGTTGCGATGATTTGAGCTCTCTCCCCCTAACGCAAGGGGAGGAGTTCAAACCCCCCTCACGGTCGCTAGGGATTCTTAAGTGTGGCGTCGGAGTGGTGGGTCCTCCGCTAGCGTCACTCCAGAATTTACTCTCCGGCTGTCGGCCGTGCGGGGGTTCCCTGAGTCACCAAAAAAACAAAAAAGCTAGAATTAGGATACAAGTTGAAATTTAATTGATGAAAAAATATCTGAAAATTATAGCTAAGGTACATGAATTGCAATATAAATGAAAAATTAATTGAAAGATAATAGGTTTTTTTGTCGTTTGTTCGAGGGGCCTATAGTACATAAAGCACTAGTATTTATAATATTTACAACATAATTGCTCATAGACAGTTCTTCAGTGGTTTAAATCACATTTTTGTGTCTCCATGGCTTTCAGTTCCACATCTTCACATAAACATGCCATTTTATTTCTAGGCAGTTGGTGCCTTTGATTTAGCATTTTCAAAGGGCTTTGGGCCTCCAAAGCCCCTTAAAAAAATACTAGACAATTTGACAATCACTTTGATGTAGCGTTCAAGTAAAAGCCAATATTGAAAAGGCTGAAAGCTTAATGCTAGCAAGGATTAACTTTGAACTAACTTATTTTTTTTCCTTCAAAATCTACTCTCACCCAATCTTCAAATTTCCAATTTTGCCATCGTTATTATTTTTTTAATGGTAAAAAAATCAAATATATATAAATGCTAAAAAAAATCAAACATATAAAGTTTTCTTTTATTAAAAAAGACTAACCCTTTGTTGGTCCGCCGAAGGGCTACGATTACCGACGAGCCAGATTTGGTGCTAATAACTGTCGATTGAGATCGCTTAAGGTTGGGTGACCCTCGGCAAGGGTTACATGACCTAGGTGACTGCTGCCCGGATCTTGTGGGAGGGTCGCTCGACCTCAGGTGACCTCAACCGATAGCCATTGGTGCTAGATTCGGCTCGACTACGATTGTAGCTTTTTGCTGGACCGGCGAAGGGTTTGTTTTGTTTTTGTTTTAAAAATTGTATATATTCAATTTTTTAGCATATATATAGACACACACTCGATTTTTTTAGCATTATTGTCAAATTTTATATTTAAAAAGTCGAATATATTTTTTTTTTCAATTTTGAACAACTAAAAATTAAAAAACCAATATTACTCAGTCAAATGGCTTTTCAAATGTGTTTTTTACCAAACGACATTTCTCTCAAAGTTGATTTTTAAAGCACAATTTACCAAACAGTCTTTACATTTACCCAAAGTTCTTTAGGCTAAACGTTTTGTATTTTCTTAATGGGCTTTCAAAATGCTAAAGCAAACGCATCCGAACTTCATACTTGATCTTACCTTTAAATGATCATAGTTACAGGGTGGATCGCCACTGCACTTGAACTTCATGCCCATTAATACGGTCACATTCCTTGAACCTCATTTTGCGTAATCGATATATTCTAATCCATGTTTTCACTTCATCTAATACTTATCCAAATTCGCTGCGATTATCGTCAACCAATCATTATTGCATATTGAGGACTATAGTCATGGTCATCAATATGTATGGCTTCGGCAAGAATTTCCATAATCGGTAAGTCGTCGATATTCATACCATACCTAATCTCAAATTATTTTCTCACTTGAATCAACATTACATCGATTATAAATACTTGGTTATTTTTTGTTCTAAACACTGACATTCTCCAGTCATATACCATCAAGTCTCAATTCTACTATAAACTTATTTTTGCCCCATAAAAAACTTCAAACTTTAAATTCAGTCCCAATCTACTCTAAATTTTTTCTTATCTCATAAAAAAACTATCAGCTTTGCTTGAGTCCTAAATTTACGCTCGTTAACTCTTTGGTCTAAAATTTCACTTGATAATCGAGAAATGAAAAACTCCTTAGTGCAAGGTGTACGAGCATCCCAAGAGCGAGAGATTGAATAATGAGTGCAAAATTGAAGTTCTTCGAGTGAAATGGAAAAAAGACTCTCTTAAGATTAAGAGCAATTGAAAAAGATCAATCCTAATTGCTCTAATTTTACCCAAATTTCAGATCCAAGACGACGCTGTTTGGGCTAACATGATAATATTTCTCCAAAAGGCATCTTCTTGGGTCTTAGATATGGGTGAAAACTAGATGTGGAAATGACACATCACTAAGGGCAATATTGGTCGGAGTGTTAAGGGGGTTTGATATGGAACTCAAGTAAAATCTGGTTGTCTTTTACCAAAAAAAAAAAAAAAAAAAGTTTAAATTAGAATTGAAGCTGGTCTTAAAATTGGTGAAATTTTATACGGACAAAAAATATGAGACGAAAAAAGTTTAGGATAGAGTTAGTAGAAGCTAAAATTGAGGATTGTTTGAGATATTAGGCTATGTCGTTTAGTACAAGAGTCATTCGTTCCCCTGCTGATTTCAATGCAAGTTTAATTCAAGTGGAAGAAAGTTAAATTGACTAAAATGAAGTCCCTCGTGTTTCATGCTGAGCTCTTCCCTGTTTTGGTCATCCTCGTTGATATCTATATCTATGATTTCGTCGATATCATAGGGATCAATTAACTAGACAACGTTTTTCATTTGTTTGTTTGTTGGATTGTCCGCATCATTTATTAATGGTTTTGAACTGGTCATTACAGTTTCAATTTTTGAGGGAGATAGAGTGAGCTACACCGCCTTCGCCGCCCCGCCTCTATGGCCGCCGCCCTCTGTGGCTGCTGTCGTGGTCCGTCTTCACTGCCACAAATGGACTGAGCTTCAACGAATCTTTCTTGTTGATTAATACGGTGTGGAACTGCCGGCAACATCGCCGGACTTCTCCTTATTAGATAAGCGAGAGAGTTTGTCTCTGTGCTTTGCGGTTTATCTGTGTTTGCGAGTTTTTCGCGAGATCATTACAGGTTTCCACTACATCACAGCTACTGCAAGAACACTTGAGCAAAACCCTCCCTAGGAATGTCAGAATGTATCTGATTACCAAAGGCATAGTGAAGAAGATGCACAATGAGCCTAGCCTTACTGGATCGACCATTAATCAGTGGAAAAATTATCAATGCCCATCGAATAATTTATCTTATGGACAATGACGACAGTCATAGATCTATATAATATCTTTTGGACTAAGTTCCTAGGGAAATAATCATTGACATATATTGATTTTTTATAGGGGAGCACTAGGATGCATTAATCGTGACCCCATCGACTGAGAACTAGGCTCAAAATCTTCATTGAAATTAAGGCGACAAGATCATTTCCCTTTTGTTTTGTTTTGTTTTTTTAATTTTTGCGTACGAACATTGAGTTTTTTGTTCGCAATTATAATAAAATAACTTGAAATTCTTTTGAAATTTCTTTTACATATTACATTTTTCTATTTCTCAACTTGGAGCGCACATTATACCTACTATTCAGTCTAGTTTTTGGTTTCGAGTCTTATTTTATTAATTTCCATGATTTAGGCTATAGTATTGACTATCCATAGGATTATCAAGGTGAAAAGACAGTATATGAAATGCAATTGCTTTTAAGAGGAGCACAGCGAGGACGACGACAATGGTTGTATAAACAATCAGGTCCCCCAACTTTTAGGGTCTACTTTAACAATTGTTCTCTCATCTATGCAGTCAAAATGTCTGGAAGTTTGTCTTGCACGAGAAATGAAAGACCCAGAAATAACAGAGAATCAACACACGAAATGAATTAGTTCACGGGGGACAAAACTTTGTTGAACAAACTTTGCTGGATTCAAGTCAAGGATGCAAGTTGACATGACCCTCAACCAGGCAAGAAAGATGCAGATTGAGTTTGATATCATGTTCGAGAGTTCAATAAAGAAACTTTGAGTTATTAAGTGGAGGAAAACTATTTGTATGTAAAAGCAAGTACCAAGTACATAAATAAAATGAGGTGAGATATACCTCAGTATAATTTTAGTGACTCGTTTCTGGTGTTTGCTGGATGGCTGGGGTATTCTCTCATCAACTAATGATATACTTATTCATGGATTGATGAACACCTTAGTTAAGTCGGAGTTCACAACCAAATTTAGTAAATCACACGTGACTCAACGTGACAACGACTAATAGATGCAGTGCATATGATATAAGGACGATGATTTAGCTAAAGTCTTACATTGACTTAATGCATTTGTTAAAACTGAATTGGATTGTCAAAACTATTAAAATTCATGGGAGATCCATCATTTTTAATGATTCTAATCCAATTTAGTACACATTGATTTTGATTAGAATCATTAATATTATTATATGCACCATGTGCAACGTGCAAGTATTTAAGATGGAATTGATCATTTGATCTAGGGTTAGCCGATTTGATTTTCACGTGAATTCCATCCGATTCTTTTTATTTATATGCTCGTATATAAACAATGCCAGATCAATTTCCGAGGACGCAAGCATATCGGCCCATTTATGCATAACGAGTATGGGCTCATTCATAACAAGAGGGCCGGGCCTTCCGAGTCTTCGGCGACATAATAACTCAAGCACGATGCTCGTGTACCCACCAAAAAATTGTGACCACTTAACCAAGCTAAAAGGGAGTGTGCTTAAAAACCTAAAACTTATCATGAGAGTATAATTGAATTTTAAAACTTTCAAAATTTTCAAATTGGTGCAATCAAGTTGTTTCATTAACTTCGTCCAACTTGACTTATCGAAAATATTGACATAGCTTTTTTTAGAGTTAAGGCCACAAAAAACTTTAAATTATATCTTTTATAATACAAATATCTCAAACTTTGTTTTGTGTCACTAAAAACCCTAAAGTCTTCAATTGTTGTTGACATTAATTGCACGGAAAATTTTGGGGTCGAAGCCTATCCTAAAAAAAACTATTAGATACATGAATATAGATATTGACAGCATTTGCATTAATAGTAAGAAGCTCATTGGTTTGCATTCTAATTGAACTGAAGCAAGGAGATTTTGAACTTAGGCTCCCTCCGTTTATTTTGTGAAAAATGTGGTGTTTCCAAAAAATATTTTTTAGGAAGTCATTTTTCTAGAAAATGATAACATTTTTCAGTGTTCACCTCAAATTTGAAAATGAATTGGAAAATATTTTCTTTCATTTGATAAGAAAAATCTTTTCCTTCATGCATTTCTTTTCAAAAACTTATTTTAAAATTTTATTTTTAAAATCGAATTTTATTTTTATTAGTTTTTTCTTCTTTCTTGGCCGATTGTTGACTGTGGCGATAGCCACACATGAACTCTAGCCTTGCTATAGGCCAATGAGACTCTAACTCACCGAATATTGACGAGGTCGTCGCCCTAGGCTAGCAAACTCTAGCCATGCCTAAGGTTGTCGAGCCTTGTCGACATCTAGCAATCTTAGGCGAAGCTAGCCTTGCCCAGCTCGCTGCTCTAGCGAGGCCCGAGCTTGCTTGACGGCCTCAAGTGAGCTTGTGTGTGTGAGGTGAGACTCGAGCTTGTCTGTGGTTGGTCGTTGGCTATCATCGTGGCTAGCTACTAGCCGAAGTAAAAGGAAAAGAAAACGAAAGAAAATGAAAAGTTTTAAAAGAAAAATTATAAATAACTAAATATTTATTTTTTAAAAGGAAAAAAAAAAAAAAAAAGGGAAAGGTGTATAGTTTAAAAAAGTGCTAACTTTAGACTTGAAGGGAAGAGGGTGGAAGTGTTTTTGCTTTTTAAAAAGTGAAAAACATCTTTCCCTTTTTTAAAAGATTTTTTTGATGGAAAATGTTTTTCTATAACAAGTTCATTTTCCGTAAAATGAACTCAAAAAATTCGAAAAACATTTTTCTAAAAATTGTTTTCTATGAGACGAAAGGAGTCTTTATTGGATTGATTGATGGAAAATTGATTTGTAGATATT
Source organism: Eucalyptus erythrocorys (assembly GCA_014182555.1). Classification (NCBI taxonomy): domain Eukaryota; kingdom Viridiplantae; phylum Streptophyta; class Magnoliopsida; order Myrtales; family Myrtaceae; genus Eucalyptus; species Eucalyptus erythrocorys. The sequence continues at coordinate 57,834,954 of CM024602.1, forward strand.
AAAATAAAACTTGGAGACTAATTAAGCCCTTTTTTCCCCTATTTTTAAGTGGGAAGATATCTTTTTGATAGGAAATAAATATGGGCAAGAAACCTTATAAGATTCTTATGAATAGAGGCTTTAGGGTGTTACACAGAAAAGAGACTACAGAAAAGGGGATGGCGAGGAGGCAATGCACATTAGAGGGAGATTGATTTTTGCTGAAACACCTCCCCCTTGTTTTTCCAGCACTAAGCAACTTCAAGTTGCAACAAGATGAGTGAAGCCGCTCCTCATCTTTGGTTCGCGTTGTGAAGTTTTTGCAGGTTTACGGTGACAGTCCAAATATACCGGCACGTTGCTCCGCCTGACGTTGCTCTGCCTCACCGCCCTGCAGTTCCATCAGGACGCAATTGCGCTGCTGCTCTGTTTCTCTTGGCGTCCCACCGACCTGGAGTTGCCCCTGCAGTCCTGGTCTGCCCCCTGGTGTGCAGTGAAGTGACTCTCTTACTGCTGCCCTCTTGAACCTTTTCGGTGCAGGTTATGACTCTGGACTTGCTACATCCCCAAAATCAAGTAATCCGATCAAATTCAAAATTCTATGAACTCTAAATTGCCAGCTACAAGAAAGCTGCGGCCAGAACTTGTAGGAAACAAGCAAAATCCTATTAAGATTCAAAGTTCTCGAATCTTTCGAAGGCTTACTACATCAACAAACGATCATCTCTCTCGTGTGTATTCCATTTACGGTCCTTTTGGTAGCTCGAAGAACGATTGCAGATGCAGCTAAAGAGAGTCGTCAGAGCGTTGCCTGAAGAGGAGGAAATAGTCCGGGATACTACTGGTTTAATAACTCATCCTTCCTATTGCACCGAACCTACAAAAGAGAAGTATTTATAGTAAAGTCAATTAGATAGATTTAGTGAGAAAAGTGTTAAAAAAGTCATAAACCTTTTATATTTGTGCGAGGTTGACCTTGACCTCGTCGGCTGTCGTCTCTGGCCAATCACTGAGGTTTGGCGATTGGCTGGAGGAAGGAGGAGGCGAAGGAAAAAGAAAAAAAATATAAAAAGAAAAAGAAAAATATAAAAAGAAAAAGAAAAAAATTCAAAAATATTAAAATATTATTAAAAGTTGTCCACGTCAGTGTCTATCAGGTCATGTTAGCTGACCGACGTCCAGTTAGCAAAATCCGCCCAAAATTGGTTGGAAATGATTGAATTGGCACTATGTAAAAAAGTTTATGACTAAATTAGCACAAATACAAAAGGTTTAGGACTTTTTCAACACTTTTCCTCAGATGTAGCCAATTATGTTTAAGAATTATATTAAGAAAAGGATGAGTAATTGTAGTATAAACAACTTTGCACTATAATCAAATGTTGGCAACTGATCAATAGATTAAGTAAGTTGAATATGATTTAATAATACGAGCTATTGCAATACTCACCTATATAATATATTTATGTAATACCGATTGATTTGGACAGTGCTGATTCATCGTCGTCGAGGGTAGGGATCATCCATTGCCAGATCGTTTGAACATAGCTCGAGTCTATTGTGTTTTCGTTTTTGTTTGTAAATAAAACTAGTATTGCATTTAAGTACGTAGAAGAGAAAAGAGAATTGGAATACAATGATGAAACAACCATTCATTTTATCACCTAAATTTGACTTATATAGCAGTTCTTCAATAAATCGATAATGCTCAATGCATTTTGGGGATCACATCAGATAAAACTGCAGATCACTAACGACTAGGAAGCTGCGATCTTAAACTAGTAAAGAGCAACTAAGCCTTCTAAAAATCCAATATTCTTGAGTCTCTCGAAAGCATAAAAAATCAACGAATAATCATCTTCTCTCGGTTATGTTTATGGTCCTTTCTCCAGCTGGACGATCAACTATAGATGCAACCAAAGAGGATTGTTAGAAGGTTGCATGAAGAGGAGCAAATAGCCATGGATGCTACTGGTTGGATACATCCTCATCCTTGCTGTTACACCGAACCTACAAAAGCAGAGACAGTCATAGTAAAGTTAGCTGAAAATTTCAGCCAAGCGCATTCAAGAATTATTGAAAAAAAGGGTAATTAACAAAAGCAACTTTTGACCAAAAAAATTTCTAAGCAACTTTGCATCTATGATTATCTGCATTAAGTTGGCAACTGCTTATAATAGATTGGTTGTGTTAGATATGAATAATCAAATGAACTATACAGAACTCGCCTGTGTATTTGTAACCCCAGTTGAGTTAATGGCTAGTTCAAATAATGTGTTTCAGCTGGCCGCTGATTCATCGTCATCAAGGGTTGGAGTCGACCATTTGGCAACCCGCACTTTAGTTTTCTCCGCCTACATTAAGGTATCACAGAAACATATTAGATGGAATGCTTAATACTTTTATTTGTTTGGTCAGAAGAAAATTGAAATAATGTTGAAGTTTACCTCTTTCTCCCAATCACATCGAACTGTTATTATGGCTAATATCACAGTTTGAACGGCAGTGCCACCAAAAATCATTCCGCCCCAGATACCCTACAATTATTATTCAAAGTTACCCTTAATATATATCAAACCATCTGCTTATTGAACTTAAGTAACTAAGCATATGAAAAAACATGAAGTGATAAGCTACATGAAGGATCCAAAATTTTACCATAACACCTAAGTGGAAAACCCATCCCATGATAAATCCAAGAGGTAGACCAACAACATAGTAGCATCCCAAATTGATGTATGCAACATACGCTTGCCATCCCGATCCAACAGCAACTCCTGCAGCATTTGTGGAACTCGGGCGTATGATCTATATTCTAACTGACCCTAAATCTCATGTAGCTAGTTTGAGTTGTAGCAAGAGGAGCTCAAAATAGAATTGAAGTTGTAACATGCATACTTTGAGTGAATTCTAGATGATATCAGACAATTTCTTTGCGATGCAGTATTGTGCTTTGTTTTTCAAAGCTCTAGTTTTAGGTTGTATTGAATGCTAGTAGCAATTCACCAGTTGATCAATTGAGTCAATTTTCTGCACATCAACATCTCACTTAGTCAAACTTGACCGTACGAGCGCACAAGAGATCTCAACCGAACTCAAGCAAACTTCCATTCGTTATAATGCTGCTTTATTTGATCCTTTTTCTACAACTTTGATTGAACATGTTATTTGCAAAGGGAATGTTGCAAAAGCAATGTTGGATTGATCACACTCGTACTAAACAAACCACTTCATCTTGTGTGAAAGTACACTTGTGATCAACCGCAAATCAATACCATGAAAATTTCTTTTTCACCATCAAATCAAGTGACCTTCCATGGAAGGATATATGGAAAGGAAGAGTTATTTGCAGAAAACCTATACATTAATGGATGGATATGGAGACCTACCTGATAGAATGGGCTGAACACTATTGAGAAGTATGGTGACACCTAGGAGATAAGAAAGCGTGTCCACTTCTTCAAGAACATCAGCGGAAGAAGTGAAAATGTATGCGAATTTGTCGTGCAAAACCATGATGAGAGCAAAGAAGAAGAAGCCGATTATTGTGGATTGCACCACGGATACGGCAGTTGCAAATTTTGCAGCCTTGCCATTCCCAGCTCCAAGCTCATTTGCCACCCTCACCCTGAAATTTAAGTGAACTAGATATTAAAGACTGAATGAATGAAAAATAAACAGATTTCTCAATTTTGGAAGCTTATATTCTGTAGACGGCCAAAGAGAGTTTTTTTGCAGATTGAGTACAGAACTAATTCAAGAAATAAATATGTAACTGACGCTTATTTGACTTTATTTAAACCATTCACAAGGGTCCAAGCTTTGGAAGAGAAGATAATACATTCCAATTCTGATTTAGAAACTAACATGAAGTTTAGCTTTCTGTCAGTTATCTCCGTTAAATCATCATCCTGTTCCCAAATTTTCGACGTTATATCAGAAGTTATTCTGCGGTTATGATCCAACTGTTGGGACTCGCACTCAGGACTAGCAAAGATATAAAGCAAAATCCATAAGGTACAGACACACTTTGCGCTTGGACTTTCTTTATTTTGATTTTAACAGTTTGGACTTCTACTAGGGACTTTGCTTGAATTGCTCCAAAAAAAGGGTCAGTGTGGCATCCATCATTGGGTTTTACAGCATTGATTTATATCAAAATGGTTAGACTCAACATGTATGAAATCATTAGAAATTCATACTAAAACAATCTCGTCTTTATCATATATAACCAAGTGCCGTTGACGAACCGGTTTCATATAAATGCAAGACACACTAGCAGAGGACACTCCCCTTCAATCAGCTACTTATAGTATGATCGACTGATACAATTGCCAATAACAAATCTACGTTTAAATAAATGCTATACTTGGTTTTGCTCTTGGCTATGTGTGTGTGTGTGTGTGTGTGTGTGTGTGTGTGTGTGTGTGTGTGAGAGAGAGAGAGAGAGAGAGAGAGAGAGAGAGTACCCGGTTGCAGCAAAGAAGGCAAGAGGGATCATCATCTCCCAACCGTTGATGGTCATGCTGCCATAGACATAAAACCATAAACTTATAAGTGACATACGGGGCGACACTACAGTGAATAATCCTTCTAACGATTAAATTACCAAAATGGAGACAAATCCTTTAATACCAGACGGACAAGGCATCCACAGCAACTGTGGCATTTTGCAGATATCCAGTCATCAGTATCAGTATCCTGTAGTACCAGTTCTCCAAACTGTTCAAAAGCGCCAAGAAAATGTGATGATCAGGTTCTAATGGCCATGAAAAAATCTAGACAAGGGAAGAGCTATAAGTGATGGTCTAAGTTTTCAAGATCAACAAGTTTCAAGTTGCATGTGAATAATTTCATTGCAATTACGACAGAGTCTCCAAAGTCTCCAGAGTAAAATTTGCTTAGAAGAACTCGTAAAGTAGAACACAAAAGGCAAGAAAGCTAAATATATCTTTACCCATGCAGAGTGTAACTTGGAGATGGAGAATAAGAATACGGATTTTTACCAAAGCATCACTCCAGAAGCAGCGGACAGTTTGACGAACTCCCATAACCCCGTGAAAGCCTCCATGGAGAAGCCGGTCCACGTCAGCGGGCAATTGCCACAAGCGGTGTATGCGAACAACGCGAGCACCAAGAACCACCAAGAGAGATCCAAGCCGACGGACAGCCCCACCACGCCAAAGTCAAACACGTAGACGCAGAGCCAGCTCGTAAGCACGTTGATCGCTAGGCCGGCCAGCGAGACCCACGCTAAGACCTGGGTCTTAAGCTGGCTTTGCAAGAACCTCGTCAAGGGGAATTGGAAGGCGAAGCTGAAGTGCAGCGGGATGAGCCACAGAGCCACCGTGCCTGACATCTCTGCCACATCGTCCGGCTGCCCAAGGAGCCTCAGGAGCGGCGCGGCAAACACGTAGAACGGGAGCAGCAAGAAGCAACACAGGAAGAGCACGATCCACGATCTTTGCATGTAGATGCCAAGCATGTGGTATCTCTTCGCGCCGAAGGCTTGGCCACATAACGTCTCCAGCGCACTTGCCATGCCTAACTAATAACCATAATCCAAACTCAAAAATCGATATTAAACTCTCAATTTCTCTTTCTTTTGTCATGTCAAATTGAATTTATAGCTCGCTAAAATCACTATGAGAACTTGATTAATCTGTAAAGTGATCTGTAAAAATAATATCTTTTTTTATTAATTTTCATAATAAGTAATACCGTACATACCTAAGCAAATGTTACTGCTTTCGTAATTTACATAATCAATACAAAGGATTCGAGGTTTGAGATTGCCTTGACCCTTTTCGTGTTTATATTTCTTTCAATGAGAGTAAAAATTGATTTTGATCCCTTAGCGTTGATAGATATATCCCCCAAACCGCTCTTGGAAGCTAATTAGAAGCTAGAACATGTGGAACACATACTGCACCTTACACACCATTTCATATATATGTACATATAGATAGACGATGGTGACTGGTTACAATCTTTCATGTCTTATAAACCAGGGAGAATGGACAAAGACACGCCTAGTTTGAACGAACCTCCACGTGCCCAATTAGTTTTGGACGACATTGAGGACCGTAATGAGAGAGAAAGAGACATAAAAGGAAAACCATGTTGACAGAGAGTCTATACAAATCATATCGTCGAAGATTAGAAGACGACCGTGAGAGGCCATGGAGTGAGTCCTCGCTATAGATTTTCATCAGCGAATACCGGACATATTCTACGGCTAAGGTGACACAACTTGTTATCTAATGTGGGATGCCATCAAGGTGCATCGATTCATTACAATTATAATTTAACTTAATCTTACTGTGGTGACTTCAAATGATTCTGAAATTCTGTGATGTCATTTCAATCCCATATTTTCGTTTAATGTAACATGACGGTATGCGGCGATATAATTAAAGTCTATCAAAACTTTACATTGTCTAGGTTCTGTTTGGTCCTCATTGCCTTATTGAATGACTTCTACTTTAGGAGTACTATCTAAAACATATCGAATCAAAGAATTAGTGGGTGAAGATTTCTTTCCTTTTCTGTACTTACCAAGAGGCCGAAATTGAAGCCAACGATGACGGTGTTGGCGATGGACATGGCTGCGAGTTCGACCTCCCCGAGGTGCCCCGCGAACGCCTGCGTGACAACGTTCATGGTGTACGCGGCCACGCGGCTAAAGATGGCAGGGCCGACTATGTGCCACAGCTTCTTCGTCTCAGCCCACACCCTCACGCTCAAGCTCTTCTCCTCCTCGTTTTCATGATCCCCGCCATTGCGGTCGCCATCCACCGCAGATTCTCGCAGCAGAGGCCGGTGGGCGTCGCTGCCGTCGCGGTCAACGATGGCCATGAGAGGAACGGCTCTGTCTTTGCCTCTAGAGAGGGTAGGGTATGATGATGAGAGCAAAAGGAATTAAAAATTATTAAGAGGCGATGAAATGCTCAGGGAGACATAAAATGGTGAGATAATAGTCACGCGGAGAGGTGATGCGCCTCTGATTGGACGGCGATGAAATGATAAGTGAGACGAAGAGGGTGGCTTTATAGCCGTAAGGGGAGATAACGCGCCTCCGGATATACCAATTTGGACGAGAACCGAAGGAGTTTTGATTTGATTTTCTTTTCCTTTTCCGGGAAAGGTTTGACAAATGAGGTAAGGTGAGAACATCAAAGATTTTCAGATCAAGAGTCGAGGGCTGGCCGCTGAATTTTGATTTTGAATTTTTGACCAATTCCGAGACTCTCTCTCTCGGTTTGGTGGTGTGAAATTGTTCTAATGGTGTAAATGCCGAGGCTACTTCAACAAGCAGACGTATGAAACTTCCAACCAAGGTGGTTGCTTATCGCTGGCGCATTCTTCTATACCTGACAATAATAATAATATATGATGAACATGAGTAAAGTGTTCTCAACAAATTTCAGTGAATCAGGCGGGGATCAATCGAGTCAGATACATTCCATGTTTGCATGAGATAGAGATGATGACGCATGCAATGAGATCATCCTTCCGGTTCCTTTCAAATGGAGTAAATTGATTCGGATTTCGTTTATGCCAAATTAATCAAATGTTAACACGAGAAGCTGGTAGGGCTTGCTCCGCAGATCTCATTACATAGGAAATCCTTTGACGAATTCGAATTTTGATTTTCTTTGTCGTACATTACTGCTTTTTATCGAAAAGCAAGAAAATCGACAAGCATTAATGGTGTAATGATATTTGGCCATTTAGGATGTTCAATGGCATTTCGATGATTATAGATATACTTATACTGACTCACATAGATACGGAATTTTGTGAAAGTGAGATAACAAAGAGGCTCATCCAAGTTTTTCTTTAAGATTCCATTTGTTTTACGGAAAATGAATGATTTGGAAACATTTTCTTAAGAGTGATTACTTGCATTGTTTACAAGAATGAATGTATGAAAAATGTTTTTATTGTTCACAAAAATATCTAGACATAAATTATTGTAGATAATTAAAATATCTTTTTTTAATTAATTATTTTAAGAGAGACAAATAATCATTTGTTTGGAAAATATTCAAATTATTATTATTATTTTTTTTTGTAAGATAAATGGATTCCGAAAGAATCTCCGACTTCTGTTTCCGATTAGCTTTCACTCTCAAGATATGACCAGAACATACTAAAATAATTAGAGACATGCAATGGCATTAGGGTTGCGGGAACGACGGCAAATTGGTTGGTTGGACAACTAGTCGCCGAAACCAAAAGGGCATGTATGAATTTGGTGGTGATTTGCTATATATATTCCAAAACAAGTGCAACCGGGACGTACAACTCTAAATCCACGTCATTTTATATACTTAGGAACTTCAATTTGGGTTGATAGACCTCAAATTGATCGAAATGCAATTATTGTCATGAAGTAGGTGCAATCCATGTTGAAATCTAAATGGGCTGGCTAATCAAACATACTTCATGGTATAGGAAATGCACCACGCGCCTTGCGCTGGCAGCTCTATTCCTTAACAACTAAGTTTACAATCAAGTATACAGAAGTTTCTCTCCTTGTCCAGGTTAATCTCTCTGGAATCATTTATCTCACCTTCTCGACATTAGGATAAATTGGAGTTCTAGTCCTAGCCAGCGAATCCTTTATGAGTGCTTACGGTTGAGTGTCTCACTTGCCACGGTATATCCGGTTCAAACCCACTTCTAATGCCACAAGCTCAGAAATTGAGTCTGTGGCTGCAGCATGTTCGCGGAATAAATGACGTATGATTCGCAATGACCACCCCCTTAAGCGACATTGAATTCTCTATGCAAGCCGATTCAAACTCAACTTGCCACTGAAGAAGCGAGGCCATTTCTGCCTCATCCTTTAATCAATTAGGCCAATCGTTTTTGGTGGTGGGAAAAGATTTTGGTTGGTACGGCGCGTCTAGTTCCCACCCTCAGAGCATGTGAACTAAACACTTGGTTTCACAAGGAGACTATCTGGTGGGGGGTTCATTTTCATGGAAACTCGGTTTCCTGTTCACATCCAATAACGCGTAAGACAAAGCATTCGAGGTGATGCCTGCCTCTAACATGAGGGGAAAAAGCTCAAAAACGTTTTCCAGCCGTGTCGTCTTGTCCTGGCAATATATCTAGATCAGCATGATCTGCTAGCGAGCTTGGAATAAAGGTCGTTGGCTTTGGAGGCGTTAAGGATTCGCACGATCTTTACCTAAATATTGTTCTTTATGCATTCACGTGACTGTTCCGCAAAGAACAGATCGCCGACCACGAAGTACACATGTCTTGCCGTTTCATTTGTCAATTTAACTGGAACATTAGATCAAGGGCGCAGTTATAGATAGTGTGAGGTCGCCTAATCTTCTTATATTGCTCAACCTACGGTACACAAATATTTATAAAACATAATGCTTAATAAAAAAGGGAAACAGAAGATCCACCAAAGATCTCTAACTAATTGTAAAAGATATACTAAACATTATGTCAACTAAACGCAAAAACTAAGTCCTAACTAACTTTCTTATATAATATTAGAAAAACTGAATATAAAATCTTTAGCAAATCTTCCGTAATACTCTCCCTCGTGTTGGAGCATGGAGGTCACGAATGCCTAGTTGAAGAGAAATGCAAATCAATTTCGATCCAATGCCTTGGTAACAATGTTTGCCAGTTGAAGTCTACTGGGTACATGTTCGGTTCTAATGGTGCCCGACTGTACATGTTCATGAACAAAGTGGAAGTCAATCTTGATGTGCTTTGTTTCTTCGTGGAGTACTGGGTTTGTCACGATTTGTAAGGTAACTTGTGTTAAATTAATGTTTCGAGTTTGAATTCGGATAATGATTTGCCTAACCTAATTTGTTGAGAAAGATTTTTTTGGATAGATTTAAATCTCATTGGTGGAAGACATCTTCAAAAGAGGTGAAATATTGCATGTTAGAAGACAAAAGATTTGGACTCCTTAAAGCTGCACAAAAGGAGAAATAAATAAAAAGAAAAGGCAAGGTTTTCTATCTTTTGCCTGCAGAAACGATTCACATTTGAAGGATGTACACGGTGGTGCGTAGAGTCAAATTGTTGACTCTTGGCATAATATAAAAGGCAAAATGAGGGTTTATCTCTTGACAAGTGCCGCACAGGAAAATAAAGAAGAAAAGAGAAGCCACATGTCTAGTTGAAGCCGCACGCTGCACAAGCCTTGAGTGAGATCAGGAAGTTGCCGTGCGCACAAAAGGATGAAGGTGGTAGGTTTCTTCTTGGACGTACGTGGATGGCTTGAGCGCTTCAAACTTTTGTGCTGTGAGTTTACATTATCTATTTATAAATACTTTTGATTTGGAATTAAATTTAGGTGTGAGAAACACTTGATTGTGTGAGCGATTGTAAACTTTGATTCTCCGATTATAGTAAATTATTTGTTGTTGGTTCTCATCGTAGACATTGGTATCAGTACTCGGACCAAATCACGTAAATTTTTGGTGTCTTTATTATTTCTTGTTTATTTCTCTTGTTATTTCGCGTTGACGTAAATTATAAGATTCTATCATTTCCACGTATTATATTCTAACAATTGGCATCAGAGCTTGGGATCGGATTTATTGATTGTGATTTGGAGCTTTTGCCTTTTTGATTATTATTTAGAAATTTTGTTATTGTTATTATGTCTGAGAGAAAAGATGAAATTGAGAAGTTTAATGAAAGGAACAACTTTGAATTATGGAGCATTAAGATGCGGGTGTTATTGACAACCCAAGATTTGGTCAAGGCATTTGATGGTGAAGATGAGTTGATGATTATAATGAAAGCCTCTGAGAGAGTAAAGCTAATGGAAAGAACAAAGAGCACAATCATGTTAAGCTTATTGGATAAGGTTTTAATAGAGATAGTCAAAGAGAAGAATGCCCTTGCATTATAGGCAAAACTTCAGACATTTTATGTAAGACAGGTTTGAAAAATCGCTGGTACATGCTAAAGAGAATATTCAATTTAGATATAGTGAACATACGTCTATCAGAACTCATCTGAATGAATTTAATAAACTCATGATGGATATGAAGAACGTCAGTAAAATACTTGATAATGAAGAATATGGCATGATGTTGTTAGCTTCTTTACTAGAGTCATGGGAGCATTTTACTGATTCACTATTGCAGGGGCATACCACGATTACCTCGGAAGAGGTAAAGTCCACTCTGTTACTCTAAGGAGTGGTAGAGAAAGTTGCGGGATGATGGTCTGACTCATGGGGTAGCATAAGCACTAACAATTCGGGGGTAGAGGACAACATCATGGGCCAAATGGTAGCAGAAGTAAAAGCAGATTGATATCACGCCATAGAAAGTTCAAGGGACGTATGAAGTACTTTGAGTGTCACGAGGAAGGGCATATCAGGAGAGATTGTCTGAAGCGGATGAATAAGGGTGATAGGCAGAATGCCACAAGTAGTGTGGCGAACGTTGCCAAGAGGAGCACTAGTGATGTGGAAACTAGTTTATGTGTGACTTCTGTTTTGTCAGAAGATGAATGGGTGCTGGATTCGGGTTTTTCTTATCATATGATGCTTCATAAGAACTAGTTTACTACTCACCAGACCTACATATGGTGATAGCATTCTTTTGGGCAAAGCTATGGGGATATGGACAATTTGGATACGGATGCACGATGGGATGTTGCGTACATTGATAGAGGTAAGTCATCTACCAAAGCTTAAGAAGAATCTTATTTATCTAGGGATACACGATGACATCGGGTGTAGGCACACCGCTGAAGATGGAGTATTGAAGATTTCTTGAGGTGCCATGACAGTGATGAAGGGGAAGAAAATAGATACTCTTTATCATTTGCTGGGAAAGACTATGATCGGAATTGCTATAGTTTCATTAGGTGAGTCAAACTTTGACTTGACTCAATTATGGCATATGCGTTTAGGGCACATAAGTGAGGCAAGTATGACGATGCTGAGTGAAAGGGGGTTATTGAAAGGTGAGAAGATAGGGAAGCTGAACTTATGTGAGCATTGCATTTTTGGGAAGCAGCCTTGAATCAACTTTACTATAGTTATTCATTCGACCAAGCGACCAGTTGAATACATTCATTCAAATGTCCGAGGCCCATCTTCAGTTCCTTCAAAAGAAGGTACTCAATATATATTGACATTTATCGATGATTATTCGAGGAAGGTATGAATATACTTTTTGAAGCATAAATATGATGTGTTTGATCGGTTCAAGAAATTTAAGGCATTGATTGAGAAGCAGTTAGATAAATAGATCAAGTGCCTGAGAACTGATAATAACATACAATTCTATTGTATAGATTTTACCGAGTTGTGTGAAAAAGAAGGGATTGTGACACACCGCACAGTACCCGAGACACTATAACAGAATGCCGTGGTAGAACAAAATAACAGAATTTTGCTTGAGCTAGCTTGATGCATGATTTCATATGTAGGACTTGGCAAAGAATTTTGGGCCGAAATAGTGAACATAGCATGTTACTTAGTTAATCGATCTCCATCATTTGCAATCAAGTGGAAGACTTCTGAGGAAGTATGATTGGGGAAACCTGTTGATTATTCCGACTTACGTATATTCAGATGTCTTGCATATGCTTATGTGAGTGATGGTCAACTTGAGCGGAGGGTGAAGAAGTGCATATTTCTAGGTTATGCACATGAGATGAAAAGCTATCGGTTGTGGTCCATCGATCTTAGATCACCCGGTTTTCTAATTAGCAGAGACGTGATCTTCGACAAGGCTACGATGCTTCAACAGAGGAGTTTTGAAACACAACTAATAGAGCGGATAAATTATGATGTCATTAGTGAAGAGGAGCTTTAAATGGGGACTCTGGATATCTCAAAGGTAGTAGAAGTTGAGACTATAGATGAGGCCACAATTCCTGAAGTCAGTGATAGTGAACAATTAGTAAAGCCACAGCACATTATAGTCGCAAACAGATGGAGAAGACAAATTAAATCACCGGTATGTTATGGTTATATAGATATTGCTTATGTATTGACTATAAGTGATGAGGTGGAGACAGACAAGCCCTCATTTTACTCTGAGGCGATGGCTAGCTTGAAGTCCTCATAGTGGCTAGGGGCTATAAGTGAAGAGATGGAATCATTCCATCGGAATTAGACATAGGAGCTAGTCAAAGTACCCAAGAGTCAGAAGATTGTTGGAAGTAAATGGGTCTTTAAATGGAAGGATGGCATTCTTGTTGTCGAGGAAGCGAGATATAAGGCGAAACTTGTGGCGAAGGGATATACACAGCGTGAGGTCATTCGCTACGATAAAATGTTCTCTCATGTGGTAGGCATACTTCCATTTGTGTTTTACTTACCTTAATTACTTCGCAGGATCTCGAGTTAGAGCAGCTAGTTGTGAAAAGTGCATTTCTTCATAGTGAGTTAGGAGAGCGAATTTATATGAGGCAGCTAGAGGGATTTGCTATTTAGGGTAAGGAAGATCATATTTGCTTATTGAAGAAATTTTTGTATAGGCTGAAACAGTCTCCTAGGCAGTGGTATAAGCATTTTGGTGCTTTCATGGTTAGTCAAGACTACTTGAAAAGTTAGATGGATAGCTATGTTTACTTTTGGAGATTAGAGAATAGTTCTTTAATTGATCTACTCTTATATGTTGATGATATGCAAATAGCAGCTAAAAATATGTCTAATATTAATGTGCTGAAGAGGTAGTTAAATGCTAAATTTGGGATGAAAGATTTAGGTGTTGCAAAGAAAATATTAGGTGTGAAGATTTTGCATGATAGGGCTGCAGGACTTTTACGTCTATCTCAGAAGAAATATATTGAGATGATTGTGACATGTTTTAATATGTAGTTGGCGAAATCTGTAAGTACACCTTTAGCGAAGTAATTTAAACTTTTAGATAAATTATCACCGTAGACTAAGAAGGAGGATGAACATATGTCCTGTGTTCTTTATTCTAGTGCCATGGGTAGTATTATGTATGCTATAGTATATGTACACTAGGCCTGATATTTTACAAGTTATGAGCGTAGTTAGTCGCTATATGAAACGTCTTGGTAAAGCTTATCGAGAAGCCGTGAAGTGAATTCTCAGATATTTGAATAGGACAATAGACGTGGGTATAGTATACTAGAGGGACAACAATGACAATAAGACTACTGGTTTTATAGATTTGGATCACGTCGGTAACTTAGATAATTGCAAATCTTTAGCAGGGTACATGTTTACATTAGCAGGTGGTGCAATTAGTTGGAAAGCGTCCTTACATGATCACATTGCCTTGTCTTTGACTAAGGTAGAGTACATGGCACTAACCTTTGTAGCAAAGGAGGCAACATGGTTACAAAATTTGTTCTCGGACTTTGGGTTAGATTAGAAAAGTGTTGATATACACTGTGATAACTAAGATACTATATATTTGGCGTATAATCCAGTTTATCACAAGCGAATGAAGCATATCAATATTAGGCACCACTTCATTTGAAATGTCTTGACTAAGGGTGATGTTATTGTGGAAAAAATCGCTACAACAAATAACTTGTCAAAAATGATGATTAAGTTTGTCCCTTTGGTGGAGCTCAAGCTCTGCTTGAGCTCAATTGGCATCTATGGAGAGTAAGCACCCGTTGAGGCATTGGAAGAATAGTATGAATGATGAGCACTATAATTTGACTTCAAATATCGAGTCATGGTGGAAAATTGTTAAATAAATGTCTGGAGTTTGAATTTAAATAATGATTTGTTAAACGAATTTGTTGAGACAGATTTTCCCAAATAGATTTAAATCTCATGTGTTGAAGACATCTTCAGAAGAGGTGAAATATTGCACATTAGAAGACAAGATATTTGGACTCTTTAAAGCTGCACAAAAGAGGAAATAAATAAAAAGAAAAAGTAAGGTTTTCTATCTTTTTCCTATAGAAGACGATTCACCTTTGGAGGATGTACATGATGGGGCCCAAAGTCAAATTGTTGACTCTTCGCATAATATAAAAGGCAAATGAGGATTTCTTTCTTGACAAACACCGCACCGGAAATAATGAAGAAAAGAGAAGCCACACGTCCAATTGAAGATGCACACCGCACAAGCCTTGAGCGAGATTAGGAAGTTGCCATGCACACAAAAGGACAAAGGTGCTGAGTTTTTTCTTGGACGTATGTGGAGGGCTTCAGCGCTTGAAAGTTTTTGTGCTCTGAGTTTACATTATTTACTTGTAAATACCAAGATTAAATTTAGGTGTAGAAAATACTTGAACGTGTGAGTGATTATAAACTCTGATTCTCCGATTAAAGTTGATTATTTACTACTAGCTCTCTCCATGGACATAGATATTACTACTCAGATTGTCACGCCCCGATCCTTGAGTGTGTGCCCATTCCTTAGTGGTTGATAAAATTTCTGTGACTTCCCAAGATGAGTCGCCGACCCTTTCTTTTTATTGCACATGCGGAAGCGAATAAATAATCCCCTAATAGTAATTATCTCGAGATGGAAAAGTAGGACAACATATTTTCAAACAAACATGCTTTTAAATACACACCAAGTCAAATACAAAAGTCTACAGCCACAAGACTTCAAATGATTGACTTTTAAAAAGAAACTATCTCCCCTTAACTCGGCTCTAGGTCTTCCACCTTACGGTTGTGAAAAATGGAGCCCATGACGAGGTGAGATATAAATCTCAGTGAGTTCATACTCTAAACTCCGATTAGGAGGGTAATACGCCTAAGATGTCTTAATCACCCAATCATACAATCATAGAGGCTTACCTTGGCCTCAGTTCATTCCTGCAGGGCAACGTAGTTCATATCACAACAATGTGTATATAGTAGATTCACACACTAATTTGGAATGTCCAAACCAATCAATCACAGAAGTCTCGATTATGAGGTTAAATCGTTATGACACGTCCCATTCCGTGTCACATAATTTCGTCCCATAATTAAGCGTAGGTAAATCATATTGGTGGTTCAATCCACCCCCGATATTCACTCTCAATGATCCAATTTCCAATTCCACTCAACATCCCCACTTAATAAACAAACTCAAGGCTCTAGAGGTAGTTCCCATGTGACTCAAGTCGCCACGTAACACTTAGCCCTTGATTACAATAAGCGATAGTCTAAGGATCTAGAGGTGACCCATACAAAATCTCGCCATCGTGTAGTATTTAGTCCTTGGTCACATATAGCAATAGTGTAAGGCTATAGAGGTGACTCACATAAGTTCCAATATCGTGTAGTACTTAGCCCTTGACTATGCATGATAATTCTACAAGGCTCTAGAGGTAATTCCCATGCAATTCAAGTTGTCATGTAACACTTAGCCCTTGACTATGCATGATAATTCTACAAGGCTCTAGAGGTAATTCCCATGCAATTCAAGTTGTCATGTAACACTTAGCCCTTAGTTACAATAAGCAATAGTATAAGGCTCTAGAGGTAACTCACATTTAGTCTCGCTATCGTGTAACACTTAGCCTTTTACCTGCTTACAACCTATCGGGTTCCCACTACACAACCCAGATCACCTCAATTCATGCGAATGCCCATGCATGTATATACTTAAATCACCTTATAAGATCAAACACTTAAAATTAGACAATTTTTCCTCCTTAGGTGAATAGTGCACGTGAATAGTGTTTCGTGAACAATGTTTTTGTGAACAGTGTTCGCATGAATAGTAATTTTTCAGAATTAAATAACTAATAAATTAAATTCACAAGTCATTAAAAACACTAATTAAAGCAAGCAAAGCATCAAGAATTATCACCAAACTAAATTTGGTCATAATTGGCAGAAACTAGGCCACTTGCGCGTCTCCAAGTTTGAATCTAGAAACCTAATCAAACTAGTTTGAAAAATTCTCAAATTTGAATATGTTGTAATAGACACATAAAAGAACATTTTCCATGAAGACACCTTAATCCAGATCCTTATATATTCAGCCCAGTAAATCGCTCAATCTAGCACCAAAAATGGGTCTATTTCCAGAAAGTTTGTTTTTCAAAATCAGTTTGGTTCGAGGTCCAAAACATGTCCATTTAATATGAAATTTGACTATGTTAAACTAGAAGATATGGAAAAACAACTTTTGTGAAGAAACCATTTTGAAATTTAAACCCTAAGAGTTGATAAAAACCCCTAGAATCCTCAAAGGTCACCAGTTTCAGCACAATCCGAGATTTTGTTTGCAAATGACGGAGCTGCTATCTCCATCTTTTAAATCTCTAAAAATCCTAAGAAAAATATATGTTGTATATGAGGATATTTAAAACATTTCTCAAGAAGACATCAACCCCAAATTCACAACCCATTTTGATCTACAAAAATGGCAAATGGCGAGGGTCCAGAAACCAAAACTGCAGGAACTCCACTGGATTCAACTAATCCATCATCTATTGCACAAATCTCACTAATTAAGTTACAATAATCCATTTTAAGTCTAATCTAACCATCTTATCTTATCACTATCCATACTTAAGCTAATCTAAACAACCCTTAAGCATAATTAACATACTAAGTAAGGTTTAATGAGCAAACTCACTTGTTCAGCAAGCCGGTTGGTTCAAATCGACGGGAACGTGACGAGGGACAATTTTCTTCAAAGTGGGCTCGGCTTTCAAGGTCAAGAAGCAAGCCAATATGGGCCTTGAGGTCCTAAACTCCTTGTTGTCTTCGGTTTCTGTTCTTGAGTCGAGTAGCTGGAACTGGCGGTGGTTTGACGCGGAAACGACGAGGGAAGCGGGTGGCTACGGGCAACGGTGGAGGTTGACACACTAGGACTTCAACCACAACAATCCAAAGTAGTCCCAGGGCTGAAATAGTAGCCACAAGCTCGGACTCCCTCTGCAACTCTGGAAAAATTGGACTGCTGGAGGAGAAACAGAGTTGAACGGGCTGATCGAAGCTCTGGCAAGCGGGTGGTTGGCAACCGGTGGCTCCCGAGGTTCTAGGGGAACTTTGAGTGGATGGGATGGGCAAATGAAGAGTTAGAATGGAAGAAAAATGAAGAAAAATGCGAAGCAGTGTAGGCAGGCAGCAGACGGGCGGACTAGCGACTGATTTCTTCTTGCCAGCGTACAGGATGGCCGGTGGCTCCATTCAGCATGAGGTTAGGCTCATTTGAATGGTTTGGATATGCTGAGTACAATGGTGGGTGGCACAAAGGCTAATTCGTCGAGGAAGACCACTTTTGACTAAGATCTTTGGCGAAAGATCAATTGAGGCAGAAACTAGCAGAAGGAGAAAACAAGGGGGAAAAACGGCGGGCTTGGCTTGTTCGGTGGGTGTGCGACGGTGGAGCTGGCTTAGTTGGCTTCCTCTGGTTCTCTCTAGGTTTCTCAAGGCCACAACAATGGAGAAAGGAGGGGGGGAAAGAGGAAGAAGAAGCAGCTAGTCAAGGATGGGGGTCCCTTTTGCCTTGTTTTTTTCTTGCATCTTGTTCCCTTGACTCATCCATGGCCAAGTATGGCTTCCTTAGCTGCAATTCCTCCACCGAGGCTCATCCCACAACTCTTGAGATGGTCCAAAACCATAAAGGAAGGGGGAGTTATGAATTTGGTTAGGATTTCCTCCAATTGGACACTCATTCATGCATAAATCAATCCAAATTGGTCTCAACAAATTCTGTTATCAAATCAATAATCAAATTGGTATTTTTCCTCACCAATTGAACCATCTTGCATCCCAAAAACGGTCCCTAGCTTTTTCTGGACAAAAACGGCCTTAGAACGACTTTTTCCCAAAAAGTCTCGAGTTGCAGAAAAATCTTCTAAGACTGAGTCAACGTTTCTAGAATTTATTATGACACGACAAAACCTTCAATTTCTGAAATCATATTCAAATTCACGGTTAATTTCACTCCGGCGTGTTTTTAGCGTGACTAAGGCTATCGAGTAGCTTTTAGAACTTTTTAGAGCAAATGACCCGTGGTCGATTTTCTTTGAGCCACAATGAACCCATTTGACACATTGGCGACTCTCGGTGGTTGTAAAATCTCAAGATTTCAAATACGGACACAGAGTACCAAAATGACTTAAAAATCAAACTAGCGCCAGTCGATGAGAATTTTGAAATTTAGTGGGATCATCCGTGTTTAACCACTCATCTCAATCGAGCTGACTTATTTCTGATCTCAAATTGATTTATATTTGTGCCGTAATGATCTCGGCAGATGAGTATAGTTGAGCAGCCGATTCTTGGTCAAACCCTCAAGTCTATTGCATTAAAATCTCTTAATGACTTCCCTACATAGTCTAGTTATCTCATGAGTGGTCATCTCAGAGAAAAGCACTATAGGGGCATCGATAAAAAGCCTAATTTCTCCAATTTGAAATCAGAACCTGAAAAATCAAGATGTCACATGGACCGAACCACGTAAATCTCTAGTGTCTTTATTATTCTTTATTTATTTCTCTAGTGATTTCGTGTTGACATAAATTATAAGATTCTGTCATTTTCACATATTATATTCTAACAACTTGGTTGTCACAATAATGACCCATTGGCTTGTTGTGCAATATCCTGAGGAAGGCAAGTAACGTGCACAACCAAATTAGTTCACTAGTGCCAGTTGCCATAGCGTGATATTTAACTTCAGCAGTAGATTGAGAAACTATGGTTTACTTCTTTGTTCTGCAAGATACTGGACAATTAATGAGAACAACAACGAAACCAATAAATGATTGCTAAGTATTAGGCTACTTGCCCACTTGGAGTCACAAAAGGTAGTCAAGGGAAGTGAAGTTGGGACTAATAATAAAATCCATTATCCTGAGTTATCCTTGAGATTTCAACTCGTTAGGATTTGGTGAAGATTTATATTATTTTTTTGTAATATTTAGTGTCTCTCATTATTAGTTAGGATTTATCTTTTGTTTTCAGTTTGCATAATATTTAGTATATATTTTTTTAATTAATTAGTTAGAGATATTTGGCAAATCTTCTCTTTCCCTTTTCCGGACAATTGATCGTTGGCACTCCTCCTACGTGATCATAAAATAAACCTCACTGAGGGAACAAGAGTGGCTCGAAGTTGAGAAGTTGGAACGAACATTTCCACAAGTCTTAGCTTTAAGATCCATAGAAAAATTGGTGGATCTTCGCCACCTCCTTTTTCACGTATAACATGGTTGCAGCACAAGTACATTATGGGATGTCATCATAATCATCAAGTTCATCCCATAAGACCTTCAATTTGGTGTAGTATTTCACCGATAAGAGTCCTCCTTGCTTTAGGAGTTCAATCTCAGTTTCTCATGGATGCAAGGTCTATTACCTTGAGCGAATCTCTCCTTCAACTTGTTCTGCATTATATTTGCTTCTTTTGCACAAGCCACACTTCCTTTAAAACTCTTGTCAAGGGAATTGAAAATCCATTAAACTGTCATGGAATTACAAATGTCCTAGACATTAAATTCATGTGCTGTTGAATTCGGCTTCTCTAGTGATCCATCAATAAACCTAAGCTTATTTTCACTTACAATGCATGTCTTGTCACCTTCGACCATGTTGCATAGTTATCCTATGTTAGCATGCATGAAACTAGTATGCTTCCAAGATTGTCGGAGGTGTTAAGATAATATGGTGAGGAAAGGTCAATCACCTTCTTTGTAGACACTTCCACAATCATTTGAGGGGGGACTTGCCAAAGAAATTAATCAATTAATGTTAACGATTCACATTTCCATATCATAAGCGAGGTTGGTGCACCTTAATCAATGGCCAAGTGGAAGGTAGTCATTTGGTAGTTCAGGACTCTCATGTCATTATGATCCAATGCCATTGAATGTGACATGTGTCAAGTAGGTCTTATGTGTTGGACTTATTCTATATAGTTTGTGAAAGGGGCTAATGGTTGATTTATAAGTGTGAGGAAAAGTCTTATCCTTTAAGTTAACTTCTAGAGTAAGAGAGGCCCACTACAAGTATTAGAGTATAAGTTACCAACAAGTCTAAACCCAACAATCACACGGGAGAGATATGGGTTGTTCTTGCTTTGACCGAGGACTCGATATGTAAGGGAGAGATTGTTGGACTTATCCCACATTAGTTATGGGATGGGTTGATAGTCAGTTTATAAGTATGAGAGAAAGTCTCATTCTTTTAGCTAGCTTTTAGGGTGAGAAAAACCCAAGACCACTTAATATCATGTTGAATTGAAAAGATTAATCTAGGCAATACTAAAGTTTGCATTTTCTTATAACTCTACAGCATAGAAATTTGTGAATTGTCATGGCCTTTTACAAAGTGAACCACAAAGAAAAAGCTAATGGATTACTGAGTGAATACTTGGTGCATACTCTCCTAAATACATATCAATCACAACTTTGGTTTTTGATTTAATCATTTAAATACGCATTTAATTTATTTAGCAGTTGCCACTTATCAATTTTGGGTCGATAATAAACTCAAGTAACATGTGAGAGAGAATTTTACTTCTACGAATGAGAGATTTCATATACATGGGATGTTGCTCACGCTAAATTAATCTAATATTGTTTCAATACATTTTTCTCTTTATTTAAAATATAATTTGCAAGCAATTTTAGTTGATTTTTATTTAATCCATTGACATGCAATGCATGATTATATTGGCATGCAAACAAAAATTTAAGACTCAATAAATCAAAAGCAATAAATAAATTGCTAGGATTAGTGCAAAAACCCCAATGCATTAAGCAAAATATGACTTATTAAGATTATGATCCAAGTGTTATGCTAGATTAATAAAAAAAACTAAAATGTATATATGATTTAAGACATGATTTCTAAATGTAATGTCAATTAATTTTATATGGTTTTTTCTTTTTTATTAAACAATATGCAATATATGAAATGCAATTCTAATCTAAGTTTTGTCTATACAAATATTAATTTAAGCTGATAACATGTGATATAAATTATTTAAATGCAATCTATATGTAAATTAATCCTAATGACAGGCAGGACAATTGTGAACTAATTTAATTTGATATGTTATTTGAACCAAAGCATATATTCACTAAAAGACATGGACATTAGTGCAATTTGAACCTGAGCCTACAGGAAGAGAGTTGACGATGATGGCAACATGGGGGTTTGGGTCAATGTGGGGGTTAGGGTGTCACTTCTCGATCCTCCGAGCACGTGCCTATCCCTCATTGATCGATTAAATAGCGATGTCTTAGGACGTATCGTCGACCCATTCATTTAAATGCGCATGTGGAAGCATATATAATCTCCAAACAACAATTTAATAGGATAGAAAAGCAAGGTCAACTTTTTCAAACAAAAAACAAGCCTTTTCATAAATGAACATGTTTATATATATTGCTAGGCTGTTTACAAAAATATCAGCTTAACAAAAGGGAGCTATTCAATGACTCCTTAATCCGATAGGCTCGCCGATTCTTCGATCTCCACCTTTCTAGACTTTAGGGCTTCCGGTCCTCCACTAACTTTCTCTAAGGACCTGAAAATGGTTATTCAATAACTAGTGAGACAATGTCTCAACAAGTTATACTCCATAAGACTCAATTGGAAAATCAATTACGCCTTAAAGGCCACCTAAACACAACATGAGTCAGAGAGCTTACCTTGGCCTCTGTTCCTTTCTATAAGTCAGTATATAAATCCAATATACAAGATCACATCACATCACCAAATCAGATCGAATTATCGATCAATCAATCTAGTTGATTCCATGTCATTCAGACCATTTCCCGGTCATATTAATCCATACTATTCATTTTCCCAAACAGTATATATCTAGTCACCGAGCCACATGCATTCTTTATAGCAACATACTTAGTCATTGAGCCACGTGCTACAGCATTCTTTCTCACATTTTATTATATCTGATAATTTTCCACTCATCATTCCCACTCAATAAACAAACTCAAGGCTCTAGAGGAAGTTCCCATGCGACTCAAGTCGCTATATAACACTTAGCCCTTGATTACAATAAGCGATAGTCTAAGGCTCTAGAGGTGACCCACACGAAGTCTCGCCATCATGTCGTATTTAGTCCTTGACCGCATATAGCAAGAGTGCAAGACTCTAGAGGTGACTCACACGAGTTCCAATATCGTGTAGTACTTAGCCCTTGACTACATAAAGCAAAAGTGCAAGGCTCTAGAGGTGACTCACATGAATTCCACTATCGTGTAGTACTTAACCCTTGACCATGCATGACAATACTATAAGACTCTAGAGGTAATTCTCATACGACTTATGTTGTCATGTAATACTTAGCCCTTGGTCACAATAAGTAATAGTATAAGACTCTAGAGGTAACTCACACGTAGTCTTGCTATCGTGTAGCACTTAGTTCTTTACCTGTTCACAATCTATTGGGTTCCCTTCACAAAACCCTGATCACCTCAATTCATGTAGGTGCCCATGCATGACAGTACTACAAGGCTCTAAAGGTAATTCCCAAGCAACTTATGTTGTCATGTAATACTTAGCCCTTGGTCACAATAAGCAGTAGTATAAGGCTCTAGAGGCAACTCACAAGTAACCTTGCTATCGTGTAGCACTTAGCCCTTTACCTGTTCATAACCTATCGGGTTCCCTCTACAAAACCCCGATTACTTCCATTCATGCAGATGCCCATACATGTATACACTTAGTTACCTAAATTATCAACCAACTGCACAATTAAGTAATCAATATAACATATCACCCATCA